>OX419728.1:2505000-3130000 GCA_948477245.1 Thumatha senex
TTGTGACGTTAGTATCTAATTAACTGTTCACAGTCTGACCATGCTTGCGAACATGTATTTGCTAAACATAATACAACACAAATATGTCACAAATTGTGTGATCACGAATCACAGAGATTATTATCATTACATAAAGGTTATATATGTATACTTAGATCCTAGTTTGAAGTCTTGGTTTTAGACTTCTAAAACCTCAAGTTTAGAAAAGTCTTATAAAACGGCTCAGTCGGTCTGCCCATCCGTGTGTACCCATCTATTTCTCAGAAACCATATGATATAGAGAAACCATTTGCGGCATTCGATTTAAAGACACCTTAACCTTCCGGCCCGTAATGATAATTTGCAAAATGTAAAACTCTCAAAATGTAGAAAATTGCATTATCTTAGCGGTATGAAAAAACATTGAGTTTGATCGAAAATGTTCTGAAATCAAATGGTTTTAGATTCAGCCAAGATAGAACACGTTTCGTATTAATGCGTAAAGGATTTGCATAAGGAGCAGAGGGGAAAACGAAGTTTCATGCACATATCAATCACGAAAAGGAAATTATTGACAAGCTGTTGGCGTTAATAACACTGAAAGAAAACAATACCTATAATATTAATCACGCCTCATCGTCGAAGGTGTGGCAGAGGCATATTACACGTCCACATTTCACCGTGTGCATTCCTGTCTCACTTATTAGGTGGTGAGCCCATTGCTGTGTTAAAATAGACAGTGACAGGTTGTGGCTACCTGCTGTTGAAATTTTTCAAGCCGCCATAAGACCTTTAACTCGGCTAAACGACTGCCATGTTACTGGTAACCGGGTTCAACGGCGTAATGTTCTTTCCAAACCACACAGCGGTCACCCTTCCGTAACGATAGCGAAAGTGCCTTAACGCAGTGATCGTTTGCAGAACGCTGAGTCAGCAGGGACACGAGCGCTGTAAATAACTAATAAAAACTACCTTCATATTTCAAATCAATCGTGTTTGCTTAGGTTATTGTCATTCCTATGTTTCTTTCGTTTTTTTTTTTTCAAGAAGCGTGCTGATCTTAAAGCGTCTGAAGATTATATATTAGAGATCTAGCTCTTCAGCTACCAAACAAAATAAACGCAGCATAAACGGTCACACCCGTGGGCTAACTATTGTGTCACAGACAACAGCTATGCAATTCACAAATCTCGGATCCAAATCAGCTACGGCGCAAATGTCTTCGATATTCATAGAACTCTAATATCAATGACATTTTCGCCGTAGCGGATTTGGATCCGAGATTTGTGAATTGCGTAGCAGATCAAACTTTGTAACATTATTTGTGCGACAAGGGTTGAAAAGGATTTGAATAGATTGAAGAGGCAACTTTCGGTTTTTCTTTGAGTTATTTTAATAAATTGTAAAATTAAGGTTTTTATTCTCTAATATGTTATAATTAACACGTTGTAGTTATAATTTTGTAATCATTATTGTAAACTAGCCGACCCCCGCGGCTTTGCCCGTGACATACTTCTATTCTAACCACCGTCGCACTCATTTAATCGCGTCGCTTATAACTTTACAAAAAAATGTACGAAAGTATTCATTTTTGTTTATATAGATTGACATTTATGATTACTGCTCTGCTCTCCTGGGTAGTAGCGTGAGGAAATATAGTTTATAACCTTCCTCGATAAATGGGCTATCCAACACAAAAAGAGTTCTTCAATGACGTCCAGTAGTTCCTGAGATTAGCGCTTAGCAACATATTTTGCGATTCATTTTTGTTTATATAGATGAAATTATAATTTTTTCATACCATTGAGGTGGCAGACAAGCATACGGCCCACCTGATGGAAAGTCACCGTAGCCTATGGACGTTTGCAACACCAGAGCTGCCGACCCTTTAAAAACCTTATAAGACCTCTTTTGAAGAACCTCATACTGTAATTTTAAACACATCATTTTAGACACATATAGAAATTGTATAGAAAAATAAAATATTATAACATTGAAGAACTAGATTCTATTATTTTGTTCACGTAAGATTACAGCAATCGGACTCATAAACCATGCCTAATGTCTCATATATCATTCATCACACCCTGTACCATTAATGTTTCTATAACGACCACGATTAACGCAAAGGGCAAAGGGATTAAAACATGCTACAGAGCGGTGTGGTCGAGGCTTAATTGGATGGGACAGTTTGAACAATATGTCCACCGAATTTCTGATGATCATTAATTTCCATCTCTATGCAGACGGAGTTCCCAGAAGACCACTTCGTATTGAAGTAATTCAAATACTGCTATTATTTCTAGAAACTAACAAAAACTAACTAACTATCTTCACGCTGTATCCCTGACGGGGTAATCAGAGAGGGCAGATCGCCAGGCTTCGTGATCCATGCATACTTCTTTTGCTTTCTGCAGATTCAACAATCTACAAAAATGATTTTTTATCCAATGATAATGAAACAATAAAAACATGATTCTCCTTTAGTTTTAATCCCTCTTTTTACAACCCCGTGTTCTTTAAGGAGATAGTGAAAAGGCGTAGGTATATTAGAGTCATAATACAAGCTTTCGATAAAAAGAAACACTTAAAGTCCTCGAAAACTATGTTATATTCAAATTCTCACATATTAGTGGACACCTTAGCTTAGACCATATTGGTCACATACGATTTTTTGTCTTTGCGGAAAAGATTGCTAAAAATTTAAACATGCACCCATAGAAATTGAAAAACAGGAAAATTTTTCATATTTGTGCTAAATAGTATAGGTAACTTTTGTGAAGCCCTACCTTGACTTCTCTGCAACGCCCTAAGGTTGACTGGTAACGTATACTAATCTATGGACTGGTAGAGAATGCCTACGGCATTAAGGCTGCCTGTGTACAATGTTGTGTAGAAAGTTAAATAAATAAATAAAAAAAATGCATACGAGACGCTCATGTTTCGAGATTATTCGCAAACGTCGAACAAAGAGAGTTCTTTTGATACCCATCACGCCTTATCCCCGAAGGGGTGGCAGAGGCATATTATATGCCCACTTTTCACCGTGTGGATTCCTGTCCCACGTAATAGGTGGTGAGCCCATTGCCGTGTTGAAATAGACAGACGCAGGTTGTGGCTACCTGCTGTTGAAATTTTTTAAGCCGCCTATATGGCCTTCAACCAGGCTTAACGACTGCCATTTTACTGGCAACCGGGACCAACGGCTTAACGTGCCTTCCGAAGCACGGAAGCGCTCGTAAATGTAAATGACACAAAGTGGTCACCCATCCGACGACCAGCCATAGTGAAAGTTGCGTACCTCAGTGATCGTTTACCGAACACTGAGACCGCGGGGCCACGAGCGCTTTTGATACCCACTGCGAGTTTTGCTTGAAACACAGAGTCTTCGTGTAAAAACTGAATTTAAAACCATGGATAATATCTGGCCTGGCAACCTGTCCTCTCTGACTACCCCGTCAGGGATACAGCGTGAAGATAGTTAGTTAGTTTTTGTTTGTTTCTAGAAATAATAGCAGTATTTAATAGATAGATAATATCAATGGTAAGCAATTCCAAGACTGGTAAACATTATAATCGGATTTTATTGTTGATCATATCCATTACACACGGTGAAAAGTGGGTATATAATATGCCTCTGCTACCCCTTCGGGGATAAGGCGTGATAGATAAATAAATAAATATCGTTGGGACAACTTACACAACGCCATCTCATTCAAAACTAAGCAGAGCTTGTACTATAGTAACCAGATAACTGATAAACATACTTATATATTTCTAAATACATACATGTTATAGATAAATAACACCCAGACAGAATAAACCATCGTGCTCATCACACTAAATTTATCCTGGGTGGGAATCGAACCCACTACCTCTTGCATAGCAGTCGGATACACTTCCACCGCGCCACAGAGGCAGTCAGATACATGAATCTATACTTAATATTATAAAGCTGAAGAGTTTGTTTGTTTGTTTGGTTGAACGCGCTAATCTCAGGAACTACTGGTCGGATTTGAAAAATTCTTTTAGCGTTAGATAGCCCATTTATCGAGGAAGGCTATAGGCTGTATATCATTACGCTACTACACTAGGGAGCAGAGCAGTAGTCATAAATGTCGACAAATCGGGCAAATTTTAGTGCATCATTGTAGAATTTTTAAGCGACGGGATTAAATAGGTGCGACGGGAGGTCGAAATATTCCACAGGCGAAGCTGTGGGGGTCATCTAGTATATTCATAAATACTAACACGAGTAGGTACGTGATTCCAGCCCTATTAGAAGTTATAAAATCCGTTTTGAAATGAACTAATACTGTAGTTGCTTCGAAAACAACTTCTGAGAGCGCATTCTACAGTTGAAAGTATGCGGAAGGAATTCTCTTTCACAGCGTTCTGAACTGTCAGAGAACTAATTCCCGAGTGTCATGCGTTGCGCTGATAGAAAGTAGCAGTGGAGGGTTTAGCAATTCAATAAACGAGGTCACAGTACAAACGAGGTACTCTAAAATACGAAATTGTATTTTACATGTCATTTGGGATTCCACGCGAAATAAAGTTTACTTACTTTTTTAAAATTATTTAATATTGATAAATTTTTAAAGTAATTATTTTGATAAATTTCTCATTTTTATTTTATTAAAGTGGAAAAAGGCAATTCGATTCGAACAGGGATTGAACCTGTGACCTTTTCCTAACCAGGGCAATGTTCTAGCCACCTGAACTACCCGAACCGTATCGAATCAAGTTGAAATTCTCCACCATATTTTAATCGTCATTTTAATATTTTTATTTAATATCTGTCCAGCTGTGACTACAGGCGCTGCAACGCGTTTGACGCGTCGGTGAACTTCCGAGTAGTAGATATTTAAAGTACTATACTTTAAATATCTACTACTAAAGTACTATTACCTACACCGCGAAAGCTAAATCGATTCAAAATTGATTTTGAATAGGCATGCATAGTAGACAGTCCTGACAAAAATTCATATGGGATGTATATCCCCGAAGAGGTAAGCAGAGGCTTACTATACGTCCACACTTCAACATATACATTTTTGTCCACTTTCTACTATACAATTTGTTAAGAAAACCCTGTCCGACCCGAAAGGGCATAATAGGCACTTCAATAACATAACCAAAAAACAATTTAATACGAGTATCATATTATTTATAAGTATGAAATAGTTATCATTTATTTACATGCGTGTTTTTAGTATCAGAAGTAGTCCAATTTCTTTAAAATATAGCAAATTTTCAAGAACTGACAACACCTTTGTTGGCATGCTGCGACGAGTGTATGTGATATCAAAAGAAACCGCCGGCAGGTGTAAGCTGACCTTTTGACCTTGCATTTCCGAATACTCGTAGCCCTTTCCCTGTGTTGCCATGTAAACTACCACATTATATTAATTTTAAATTAATTTTATTCGGGGTAAATTTTTGTGGTAAATTTTTGGGGTATTTTTTTGGGGTAATTTCTAAAAAGGATTACACGAATAAAATTACATCTAGATACCTACCAATACCTTTACGGATTGAACAGGATTTTCTTAAGATATTGTATAATCATCCGTGTACCTAAAAAACTAAACTAAACTACACTAAACTAAACTACACTAAACTAAACTTCAACTGCAACTACTCCAGTTTCTGTGTTAGAACAGAGCAACTCGACTTTAAACTGTTGCTAATAAGTACATGTCAGGCGCTTAAATTATTACAAGTTTTTATATAATTCTAATTCAAGTTCCTAAATGTGGCATTTTATGGATTAGAACTTTTTAAACAATGAAAACGAATTATTATGTAGAGTATTATGGACTAAGAGCCCGTTTTAACTCCACTGGTACGAGAAAAATGCTATTGATGTCCGTCCGTCCATTCTCAGTCTACAGGTTTTTTTTTATATTATTTCAAGTTTTTAAAGCGCTCGTGGCCTAGCGGTCTCAGTGTTCTGTAAACGATCACTGAGTTAAGCAACTTTCACTATGGCTGGTCCTCGGATGGGTGACCACTTTGTGGCATTTACATTTGCGAGCGTTTCCGTGCTTCGGAAGGCACGTTAAGCCGTTGGTCCCGGTTGCCAGTAAAATGGCAGTCGTTAAGCCTGGTTGAAGGCCTTATGGGCGGCTTGAAAACTTCAGCAGCAGGTAGCCACAACTTGCGTCTGTCTATTTCAACACGGCAATGGGCTCACCACCTATTACGTGGGACAGGAATCCACACGGTGAAAAGTGGGCATATAATATGCCTCTGCCACCCCTTCGGGGATAAGGCGTGATGGATATTTATTTATTTTTAGGTTTTTTTTTACAGGGCATTTTTCATCGGATTTGCATGCAACTTGGCATGGACAATCCTTGATGTAGACAACAACTTTTAGCGAGGGGGTTTTTCGATCGCGGGGGAAATGGAGGCAGTGGAGGGGAAAAGGTCCCGTAGTGGTTGGCAAGAGCGCTCAAAACGAAAAACAGCAATGTTGATTTTATTTTTAAATCGATTAAAAAGAAGAAAAAAAAATTGGTTGCGCCCGAGTAGCCGCGTTATTTTTTCTATGTTGCATCGCCAATCTACATTTGTTTCTAATTAATTAGTTGTCGACACTCGCCCCGTTTCCCTTTATTCCATTTCTCTTTCGCACCTACCTTGTCTCGCATAAAAGGAGAGCGAGACAGCTGTATTATGCGCGATCTAAAACGCCGCTCACAGATTCACGGATTGAAGGCTCGCTGTATTAGTCCTACAATGACCGCGCGCGCGCCCGCATCAAACCTTTCGCAATAATTGTGTTTTCCATGGATAAATAGTGTTTTCGTGCATTGGAACCAGGGATCCAAGTCCAGGGACGTCCCCGGCAGCCTCCACCTCAGCATCTCGCAGCAAAAGCAAGGTAGTGTGCCCATTCCTGTTTTCCATTTATTTTTCCGTCGACAATCGCGTGTAAATTTCATTATTGTCTTTCCCCTCAAATACAGTCCACTTTGAATTTATTTATCTCGCCCGCTCAACCAAGTATAAAAGCTGAAAGTTTGTCAGCGCATGCTCCCAACACAGGTAAGAACAAGAACGATGGGCCATTATGAAGTTTGAGCTACGAGTATAGTGGCTTTGGCAGGTAAATGATATTATAGGTGTGTAAAATACCGATTTACTTTCGTCAATTAATAAAGCTTGATTTTTTGGTCAAATGACGAAGGTCTGGCGTTCACGGGCTCTTGCTCTATTATCAATTGAACTATCAATTATTATCCACAAAATTATCATCGGTGTTCAACTGGTCACCTTCGGATCTAATACGAATCTTGTTACAACTAGGTCGTCTCATAATAACACAAACGAACTGAGTTGTAAGCACCTGAAATATTTTTTGCATTGTTTCGATAGAAGCGCTCGTGGCCCGCTGACTCAGTGATCTATAAACGATCACTGTGTTAAGCAACATTCGCTATAGGTGGTCCTTGAATGGGTGACCACTTTGAAGAATTTACATTTGCGAGCGTTTCCGTGCTTCGGAAAGCACGTTAAGCCGTTTGTTCCGGTTGCCAGTAAAATAGCAGTCGTTAAGCCTTGTTGAAGGCCTAATGGGCGGCTTGAAAAATTTAAACAGCAGGTGGCCACAGCCTGCGCCTGTCTATTTCAACACGGTAATGGATTCATCACCTGTTACGTGGGACTGAAATGCATACGGTGAAATGTGGGAGTATGGTGTGGCTCTGCCTACCCCTTCGGGGATAAAGGCATGACAATATGTATGTTTGTATGTATGTTTCGGTAACGGTTTCACCTTTCATTTCTATCTTGAACGTACATCAGTAGGTAGGCCTTTGGTAGATGTATTGGTATGTCTAAAAAAATCAATCTTGAGACGCTTAAAGATATTAAGATTCCTTTTTTTAAATAAAGAACCCTAAAAAAAGTAAAAAAATAACGGAATAAAACATCCAACTCCAGTACTATTAGTAGGTAACGTTATTTTAATTACAGCGAAGATTATAGAGCTATAATTATAGTGGCATCGATGGAGCGCTTTGTTCCCTTCAACAAAGCGCTCCATCGATGCCACAAAAAGTAAATTAAGGGAAATCAAAACAAACCTTAACTCTCGTTAGTAAAGCAGGCAAAAGTTAAAGCAAGCTGCCTCTAAAAACACAGAAAACCGCTACAGACTCAAACATTACGTATTTTAAGGGTAGCAAAATGTTTAAACGACCATAAATACACCAAATAGAATTCTTGTGTTACTAAATGTAATATAATAGTCTGAATTGGTTTTGGTTTGTACATTCATATTTGATGGCATACTTCTCCAACATTTTTTTTTCTTTATCCCCTATGTAGGCAGAGACATGTTAAACGCCCACATTTCACCGTATGCATTTTTGTCCCACTTAATAGGTGGTGAGCCCATTGCCAGAACGTTTCTCAATACCAAATCAACGCTTGAGAGCAGTATTTATAAGGCAAAAACTAGCCTCAAGCGTTGATTGAGGATTGCGAAATGTTCTGGAATTCGGACCTAAGAGACATAAGGGCATCTGTCGTCTCTGACTGCCCGTCAGGGATACAGCATTAAGAATTATTTAGTTACTAGGTGGCCCCACGGCTTCGCTCGTGACATACTATAAACTTCAGTTGCACCTATTGAATCACGTCACTTATAAATTCTACAATAATGCATAAAAAATTGTCCGACTTTACGACAATTATGAGATCTGCTCCGCTCTCAAGGGTAGTAGCGTGATGATATACGGCCTACAGCCTTCCTTGATAAATGGGCACACACACTATTTGTTTTTTCAAATCCGACTAGTAAATAGTTCCTGAGAGTAGCGCGTTTAACCTTACAAACAAATTCTTCAGCTTTATATAGTAAAGTTTAGAGAATAGATAAAATATAATAATAATTTTCAAAAGTTGTTAATTATTGACCTATAGATCTTACTACTCTACTGTTCACAGCTAAATAAAGATAATTTGCTTAGTTCACCCAATAGCAAACCATTTTGATACACAGTAATTTAAACTGCCATTATGTGAATCATTATGTGTTGTAGCGTAGCGTGGGAGATGCCTAGGAACGTCTAACAATGGACTGACATAGGCTGCTGTCATAGATTAAATATCGTAAATATATAATCGTTGGGACAACTCACACAACGTCATCTGATTCCAAACTAAGCTATGGTAACCAGATAACTGATAAACATACATATATTTCTAAATACATACATATTATAGATAAATAACACCCAGACACAGAATAAACCATCGTGTTCATCACATAAATTTTTATCCTGAGTGGGAATCGAACCCACACCTCTTGCGTAGCAGTCGGATACACTCCCACCGCGCCACAGAGGCAGATTAATGGGAATCGAGCATAATTTGACCAGAGTTATCAATAGAATAGAAGGGCTCTTGGCCCCGCGGACGTAGTGTTCTGTAAACAATCACTGCGTTAAGCAACTTTCTCTATCGCTGGTCCTCAGATAGGTGACCACTTTGTTGTATTTCTATTTACGAACGTTTCGGTGCTTCGGAAGGTATGTTAAGCCGTTGGTCCCGGTTGTCAGTAACATGGTAGTCGTTAAACCAAGTTGAAGGCCTGACTTATAAGCGTCTTGAAAAATTTCAACAGCTACAACCTGCGTCTGTTTCTGTTTCAACACGGCAATGGGCTCACCAGCTGTTACTTGGGACAGGAATTCTCATAAACTATTCATAGAAAGTTGGTTTATCTGAAATGTACTGCTAATGCGAGAAAGATAAAGTCTTTCGATTCTGATAGATCTACATTGAAACAGTAGTATTTTTTATTAGGAGTATCTCAATTGGTTCAATTCAATTTGTTTATATAGGTATTGTTATTGCTCTTAAACAACCGGCGACGAATCAATGAGATATTCATCAATAAGTACCTACAGTCAATAAGACGTGCTCGTTAAATTGCTATCGCGTACGCAAAAATAGTACAACATTAGGAAGCTATTGGTTATGATGTTAATTATAATAAACTAGGTGACACCCCCAGCTTCGCCTGTGACATACACCGAACTCCCGTCGCACCTATTTAATCCCGCGTCTACGACAATATTGCATAAAAATGTATGGCTACTGCTCCGTTCTCCAGGGTAGTAGCGTGATGATATATAGCCTACAGCCTTCTTTGATAAATGGGCTATTTAACACAAAAAAAAATTTTCAAATCCGTCCAGTAGTTCCTGAGATTAGCGCGTTCACTTAAACAAACAAACCAACTCTTCAGCTTTATATTTTAGTATAGATTAGAGTATTATATAGTAGGTAGTTGAAATCTATTGTAAAAACCAGCTCTTAATGGGTTAAACAGAAGAACTCTCAGCAAGTCCTTTCATTTGATAATCATACTGTATAAAAACAAAATAATATCTTTTAGGAGTCTTCTGTATTGGATTTAGAGTTTTAGAGTATTATTAGATAAGCTAACATTAAAAATATATTATCAGAACGATTAGGTAAAGGTTTGAGTGACGGATACCTACTAGATTTTTATGATACAAACAAATTTTGGCCCAACATCTGGGGGCCAGGCTATTTTAATCGTCTATCTATAGACTATCAAAAATGCAACTGACTAGCGGCTACTGGCGCGGTGTTAGTAGAATTCTATCGGCTGCCCGATAGAAGTCTATTGGAGTACGATTGTAATAGTAGACTGCGAAAAATTCGAATTAAATATTTTGACACGATTGAAATAGCAGACTCGGCCCCCTGGTCGGTGCCAGTAAAGTAATTAGATGTGTGATGTCGAACGGGCATGTAGATAGATATATATCAGAAATGGAAAAAAAGTCATTATAAAAACGACGGGATTAAATGGAGGTCACGGGGGTTTGAAGTATGTCACGGGCGATGCCGCGGAGCTCAGCTAGTTGGTAAGTAAAGTAAAAGAACCATTTTGTTCGAGGTAAATAATTCAGAAATGTAACAAAATTAGACTGCGGGCTTCGAAGATAAAACTTTTACATACACACACACATATTGTCACGCCTTTATCCCCGAAGGGGTAGGCAGAGGCATACTATACGCCCACATTTCACCGTATGCATTTTTGTCCCTCGTAACAGGTGGTGAGGCCATTGCCGTGTTGAAATGAACAGGCGCAGGCTGTGGCGACCTGCTGTTGAATTTTTTCAAGCCGCATAAGGCCTACAACCAGGCTTAACGACTGCCATTTTACTGGCAACCGGGAAACACGGAAACGAAAAAACGCTCGCAAAATGTAAATTTCACAAAGTGGTCATCCATCCAAGGATCACCTATAGCGAATGTTGCTTAACGCAGTAATCTTTTACAGAACACTGAGTCAGCGGGGCCACAAATGCTCAAACTTTTATGGTAACCAAAATTTAAAATAAGCTTATTTTTGTCTTAATTTAATCAGTTACGCACGCCTTTATCTCCAAAGGGGTGGCAAAGGTATATTAAACGACTAAAATTATTATCTACATTTCACCATTTCTGTCCCATGTAACAGGTACTGAGCCCATTGTCTTCATTTGATTTGTTAAACTCTTCCTTTACAAGTCGGTTAAACATAAATTACTATCATCATTGCACATTATCCGTCCTCAGTTAACCGGACGTCCCGTCCTTAAGAACTTAACACCCTTGGTAAACTTAAGCCCCTCATTTATCTTCCATAGCCAGTTTAAGATGAACCCTGATATTTACCCGCACTTTACAATGAAGAAAACACTTGTATTGAAACTTGTTCAGGGCAAGGATCTATGAAAACTGGTCATGGTACTAGGTCATGTAATTAAGTTTCATTGGGTGTGCAGAACTGCAGATTAACTTGGGCAAAGTCATTAGTAACTTGACTTAGAATGTCATCATCATCATTATTGCTCATTCCGTGTTTCTACTTACAAATTAACTAAAAATATGCTGTAGAAAGCAGTAGACCTAACATTACTCACACCACGCCTTTATCCCCGATGGGGTAGACAGAGGCATAGAATACGCTCACATATGCATTTTTGTACCACACGTAACGATGAAAATGGACAGGCGCCGGTTGTGGCGACTTACTATTGATATTTTTCAAGCCAAGTCAAGACCTTGGTAAGACCAAACGTAAGACCAACTTGGTTTAACCACTGTCATGTTACTGGTGACCGGTATCGGCGGCTTAACGTGCCTTCCGAAGTACGGAAACGTTCGTTAATGAAGCTGCTACAAAGAGATCACTATAGTCGAGTCATTTTAAGAAGCCACATTGACGAAAATTTCATCGAAAATCCCCAACGTATCCTTGTAACGGCGGGTATAAAATATTATAAAATTTTTCGAAGTTAGAACTACACAATTGCTGAACTTTTTGCGTTACACACATACATATTTTATTGTATAAATGCCCAAAGAAGGCTATTTAACTATTTACTTTTACTAATAAACCACTGTAAAGAAAATAAACAATTTAAGTCCTTAAGAACTGAACGTCGTTACAACGTTGAGGCAGTGGACAGTTTTCCTTTCGAAACACTAGGGAGGTTACCAAGAAAATCGAAAGGTTATAAGCAGAATCGAATGTAATGAGACTTGTTGGAAATATAGTACCACTTTTAAAGTTTTGTTTTAATCATACCTACTCATCATCGTTATTTCGTCATTACTAGTTAACGCCAGCGGATTCTCCCGCGTAGAGAAGTTTTCCCTTTCCCGTTTTCCACATGAACTTATTCCTGGGATAAAAAGTAGCCTATGTGTTATTCTGATGTATAAGCCATATTATTTTAGTTTCATTAAAATCCAGTAGTTTTTACGTGAAAGAGTAACAAACATCCATACTTACAAACTTTCGCGTTTATAATATTAGTAGGATATATTCATTATTTTCATGTTTCTTTTACATACTTTTCTTGGAGTTCAATATTTCTCTTATTTTAACAGGTTAACTGATTTTGGCCAGTCGTCAACTTCAGTCAAAGGCCAAATAAGCGGTTTGAAAAATTTCAACAGCAGGTCGTCACAACCTGCGCCTGTCGATTTCAACACGGCAATGGACTCACCACCTGTTACGTGGGACAAAAAAAGCATACGGTGAAATGTGGACATATAATATGCCTGTGCCTACGCCTTCGCTAGTGCCAACATTGCTTTACGGTAACGAAACCTGGGTATGTCAGCAGATGCATGAAAAATAAAATGCTACTTTCTTCTTGATAGCTTACTTTTTCAAAACAACTGATTCGATTCATATGTTTGAAGTCGTTATAGGTTTAAACACATTAATCGATATTTTTAATCATGTCAACTCACTATGAAGCAAAAACTGACACTTGTCAAATGTGGCCTAATGTCTTGACTATAATCTGCTGAGTCATCTGTTTACGCTCAACGCAGTGATCGTTGACAGAATGCTGAGTTAGCGGGGCTGAGAACTCTTTAACTAACATTAATATTAATTACCTTGGCTCATTAATATATACTTATGTACGTCATCAAACAATGAATAATTACTTTTCGTAGCAGAATAATGAATACTTTACAAGCTCAGCAAAGTAAACGTATGTGTACCCCATTATATTTGTCCCTACATGAGTGTCATTTGACTTAAAATTTGTTTACTTAGGATTTTCATAATAATTGGTTTATTTAAGCCCACAGCGACTTGATGTGGTAAAGGTTTATGGGAGTTTAGGAAAGTTACCTACGTGGGCAAATATGATAATTTATTGGAATAGGTAAAATGCGCCTAGTACGGCCAAAATACAAGTTAAATTGATGGTTTTACACCCAAAGTGAGTAGGGTGATAAACAAGTCTCTAAGGGCCGTATTCCAGAACGATTCTCAATACTCAATACTCAGTTATGCTTGAGAGTAGTATTTATAAGGCAAAATCTAGCCTCATGCGTTGATTGCGTATTGAGAAAGGTTCGGGAATACGGGCCTACGAATGCCCAGCGCGTTCACCAGTGACATACATAATATCCTTCGTTAAATTATATTCAACAATAAAACGTACACCTTTAGTCACCATCACCATCACGGTGAACACTACTCATCAGGATCTTATATCTCATATATCTTGTATGCTTATCTGTTCCCTCTGTGGTATAAAAACTAACTAACTATCTTCACGCCGTATCCCTGACGGGGTAGTCAGAGGGACAGATCGCCAAGCGTCGCGATCCATGCATACTTCTTTCGCTTCCTGTAGATTCATTAATCACTTCATACTAGGTATCCGAGTACTTTTGACCTTTCCGATTTTAAACAATCTACACATGGTCTTCATATTATGTAAGTCTCGGCCTAACCTTAACTCCTTTTACCCTCTAATTTCGCACAATATATATTCTTCGTCAATCGTTTCTCACTCGTTCCATTGCGTTTTGCTAAACATGTTTTGGTATATACACTTGGCTGAAAGCGATTATAGGTTTTTTATTTTTATCGTATATAGCTATCGCATTTATTTTATAGTAGTTTAAAAGAGCGCAATAAATCGGAAATCTGCATACTACTCTGCAGTCATCGTATATTCTCTGCACATATATTTTTGGTAAAAACTGCAATCGAATAATAAATGGCCCTCAGAACTATACGAGTGGTAGGCAGTAAATCTATGAAATCTTTTTTTTTATTTAACACATGCATAGGTTTTCCATTTGTATTGAAATGAGAATTTGTACTACATTGTTTTTTCTTTATAACGTATCTACATACTTCATTTTCGGCATATGTTGACGTTTGGATCTGTCCAATCATTAAAGTAATACTACTAGTGTACGTGGTACATTAATGCTAAATGGGTCCAAAAGACTTTTTGATTCCCATACGAAATGATCAAATGGCACAAAAATATGAAGTATTTTTTGTGCATTAAGTATTTTCATGCAGTTCAGAATACCTAAAAAATATGGATGATCTTCTAAGAACGTTTTCCTATAACTATAAAAGTGAAAGTATGCTTTTACAGCCCTTTCTCAAAAATCCATGTAAATGTTGCGTCAGCTCCCTTTCAAAAAGGTAGCTATCAAGAATTGATAGGTTCATTCTTGTCTAGCACCTATTTTAATGAAAGAAATAAAGCAAGAAAGAAAAGAAAAGTTGTTCTCGTAATGAAAAGAAAAAGCATGTTTCATTTTAATGTACTTATCTATACTAATATTATAAAGCTGAAGAGTTTGTTTTTTTGTTCAGTTCTCAGGAACTGCGGTCGGATTTAAAAAAATCTTTTTGTGTTAGATAGCCTATTTATAGAGAAAGGCTATAGTCTATATATCATTACGCTACTACATTGGTGAGCAGAGCAGTAGTCATAAATGTCGACAAATCGGTAAAATTTGTAGGCATCATTGTAGAATTTATAAGCGACGGGATTAAATAAGTGCGACGGGAGGTTGAAATATTCCACGGACGAAGCTGTGGGGGTCATCTAGTAACCTATATTTCTGAAGAGGTTCATTAATATCAATTCAGTAGTTTTTGTTTGAAAGAATGAGAAACATCTATACATACAATTTTTTGTGTTTATAAAAGTAGTTTTTATACCACAGAAAAAAAAAGAATGGAAGATAGTTAGTTAGTTTTTATACCACTGAGTTAGTTTTTATAACAGATAAGCATACGGTCCACTTGATTAGAAGTGTTCATCGTGATGGTGACTAAACTAGGTAATACAATTTTAGCAAGTTTGTCTTGAAGGTGGATAACGAAGATTATAAGTATGCCGCAGGTGAACGCGCTGGGCATTCTTAGGTACATGTATTGTTAATTATTCATTTGCGCAACAAAAACTAATTAGAAAAAAGAATCGTAATTTAATAAAAAATTAAACAAAGAAAATTTGCGTCTCCTCAAACTAATTGTAAAAATAATATGGTTGCACTCCGGGAAGTGAAAATTAAATTAATTAATAATTTATTAATCTAGACGCGTTCACGGTCTGCTATATGTACATGCATATATGCACACACTATAGCTGCGTATCGTAACGGTGCCGTGAGTCCAGAGATTTTTACTCATCTAAAAATATGCGTACCGCGCTAAAAGAAGTTTTCACTTAAAAAATTGCAAAAATACTAAAAGTACTCACCGTTTTATTCAATAAATAGCTGGCTGGAAATATAAGTGGCACATACGTCACCATGTATATCATGGACGTCCAAGACACTAAAGTACTCGGCACTCCGTAATAATCCACCACAATGTTCGATATGATCGAGTACTGAACCCATTGCATTGAGTTCAATGATGAGAACACAACAAATATCGCCAGGATCACCCATCTTCTTTTCACCGGCTTATATATCTCACTTTTGTTCTCTGGAGTTAGATTTTCCTTCATATTATCCGATGTTATTATATTCTCGTTTGGCAAAAGTTTAGGAATGCTTTCATATTGGGTCATTACTCAGAGTATGTGAACCTAAATTTCGCAGTCTACAGACTCACGGTCAAGAGAGGGCTAAACTTGACAGCAGTAGTCATAAAACGCGACAAAAGTTCGTAAAAGACTCTCTATTAAAACTTTTAACAAATTTTTGTTTCGCGTGAAGTCCCGAGTAGTATTATAAAACATAAGACTCTCACTGTCAAAATATTTCAATAAAATTTCGTTGTTTAAAACACTATTCAAATTCACTTATCACACGTAAATATCACAATGTCTTGGTCCCAGTTTCTTGTGTTCTTTTCTAAGTCTTGTACGGCTGTAACTGTAAAGAAAAGAAGTGAATTAAGAAAGGTACTCCGAGAATAAGTTCACTCAGTAACAAAATAAAAAATACATTTTTGCTTAGACCATCAACTGCGCTCACAAAAGTCATAAGTACATTAACTGAAGATACTTCTCGGAAGGATGTGTCAGGGTTCCTCGCAAACTTTGGCTGCCACCGCAGACTTCCCAAGAGTTCGGGTGTTATCCAACTTCTTTGGGGGTCAGTTGGGGAAGATCAATCAAACCTCACTAGTTCGTCTGAGCGTGTCCCAGTTGCGTATCGCGACGCTCAGGATCGCACGGTCATTGGCATTCCCTGTTGTGAGACGTGAGACCATTAGCACGCCTATCATCCCTCACGACGTAAAGCCAGCAGTTTTTGGGCCTTCCTCTCTAACCGGAGCCTGGCGGGGCCAACATGGTAAGACATTTGCACCCCGGCGATTGCAAGACATGATCATACCAGCGAAAGCTACACTCTTGGAAATTATCGCGAATATATACGCGAATTTAGCCGCGGATGCGAGAGTTCCTCACACAGTCCATTCGCGTGACTCCACACATCCATCGCAGCGTTATCATTTCCGTGACACGCAGCTCCTGCTTGTTTCGCTCCAATAGTGGCCACGCCTCCCTGCCATGTAAAAGGATAGGCCTAATGATGGTTTTTTAGACCTGTCCCTTTACCCTCTCAAAGCTCTTACATCAGGGATCTTCAACCAACATCTATATTGTCTATATCAAGCAGCAAGCCAGCTATACCTACATAAATCAATATTGTAACGCTATTTCATGGCAGACAGGCCTACGGGCTGTTCGTGTCACACACATACTCACACACAAATAAAAAGCGGCAGAAAAACTGCAAAATAATCCATCCTTTTATCCCCTTAATTCCCCTTGCTCTGGGCCCAGAGGGGGCTCAACGTAGACCATAGACTAGCCTAAAGTTAGATGCGTAATTTATACTAGTGCTTACTACCCATACTCTCACAGGTTCGCTTATAGGTCCGTTGTAGGTCGTTTCTCTAAATGTATACTTTCTACTCAATCTTTATCGGAATGAAGTGTAGGTAATAAATTATGCAATATTTTTTACTCTTTTTCCTACATATTGAGATAAGTAATACTTTCGATAAATTAAGTGCATGCTGCCGCACCTATTTGTTGATAAATGTTATAACGATTTGTTCAAGGATAATCATATTGTTCGTTTTTTAAATCAATGGTATTCGTGACGGATTCATCTATCAAGGAACAGTCTGTTCCAAGCAAAGGAAAGCTGAAAGCTGGCTGAAAGGATTTGGATATTGGTATTTTATTATCTGACGTAGGGATCAATTTATGACCTGACTAGGTAACGCTAGAAATACCAATATGAAAGTAAACGAAAGAATTAATTGAATGGAAATCTCGGTCGGTTATTACTGCATCATTAGCTTCAAGAAACTTTTAAGTTATCTTGCCGAGAATATCGTCGCGTCGCTTGAACTCACATGAACGACAATCGCAGAAAAGGGTAGCAGCACCGTCTAAGTTAATGGTTGGAAGTTAGTTTCGATAAAATGTTGAAAGCTAAAGGAAATAAGCACTCGTGGCCCCGGTGACTCAGTGTTCTGTAAACGATCACTGCGTAAAGCAACATTCACTATAGGTTGTCCTTGGATGGGCACTTTGTTTTGGAAGGCACGTTAAACCGTTGGTCCCGATTGCCAGTAAAATGGCAGCCGTTAAGCCAGGTTGAATGCCTTATGCAGGCTGAAAAATTTCATCAGCAGGTCGCCACAGACTGCGCCTGTCCATTTCAAGACGGCAATGGACTCACCACCTGTGATAAAAATGCATACGGTGAAATGTGGGCGTATAGTATGCCTTTGCTTATCCCTTCGGGTATAAAGGCGTGACAATATGTATGTATGTTGAAAACTTACTTAATAAACCTGGAAAAGAGATGCTAAAGTAAATAAATTCAGTTATATTGTAACCTTGCTTCTTAATTTGTTTAGCTTCGTTTTTTACTTAGTAGTTTTTTTAACGTTTATTGCTTAATTTGTGTCAAACTATAGTTACAAAAGTTCAATGGGATCAAATACCTATTATAATACTTGTAAACGACTAGCTGAGCTCCACGGCATCGCCCGTGACGTATATTGAACCGCGGAGCTACCCTATCACTCCACGACCGTAATTAATAAATTTTACATTACATGATGTATGGTAGTTTCTCGATTTTATGACATGATTTCCCTTGGTAGTAGCGTGATGAAATAAAGCCTTCATTGAAAACTAAGCTAGGTATCACTAAATTCTTTTTTTTAATTTTCACTCTTCAGCTTAAAAATATTAGTTATAATAGATTTTAAATTCTCAACCACATAAAATTTGAATCCAAATATGATTATAAATGAAAAAATTAATATACTAAAAAAGATACGAGTACCCTTTTTTGAGAACAATATCTTCAAAAACTGAAATTATCTTATGATTACTGTCTATGTCTACCTTCATCACTATGAGTTATTGCCATGTGGTACGTGACGGTTCTGCTTTTTTAATACATCGCAATTCCTGTGTATATTTAATGTTGGAATATTGATATTCATACATACATACATATTGTCACGCCTTTATCCCCGAAGGGGTAGGCAGAGACATATTAAACATATTATTTTTATATTTAATTGATATTCAATTGACTAACAAAGTCACTAATGTTGGAATATCTGGTTCAATTGACTAACAAAGTAACTATCTCCACGCCGCGCTGTATCCCTGACGGGGTAGTCAGAAAGGACAGATCGCCAGGCTCCGCAATCCATGTATTCTTCTTTCGTTTCCTGCAGATTCATTAATTGTTTCATACTAGCACGTCTAAATATGTGATTACTTATGACCTTTTCGTGAACAATCAATAACAATAACTGATCTGTCCGGTGACATCTCACGTGTAATTCCTAAGGAAAACAAGTAAGTGATACTACTGCTTCTAGCTGATTTTTATAGTTTCTGTAGTTTTTATGTAGTTTCTGGTAAGAAAATGCTAAACTTTAGTAAATCTCAGATTCTCTTATCATATCACATCGAAACACTCTATTGAACAGATAACAGATAACACTAACTAAATAGTGGGAATTAACCTATAATTTTTACATATCCACTCAAGGCTACCGTTCAGGCTTCCAGGTTGGGCCCCTATTTTTTGTTGACTGATCTCATTTCAAAACCTTTTCAAACTGCGTAGTCTATGGTTTGAATGAATGAACTCCATACCAGTAGAATCGTCAATCGCCCGTGTAGCGCAGGCCTAATAACGCCTAATAAGCCCGAAATTCTCCATGAAGTATCTGATCTGAGTCAATATGTTCACAATAAACTTTCGTTTCGTTTACTGGTTAAAATTGCTTACACAGTACCAACATAATTTAATTACATGACCGATATTCAGTCTTCGTCCCTAAAGTTGAGTCATTCGGAAAATTTTGAAATAAAGGTAAACCTATGACTGTTGTACTGTTGTATATAATATATATATAATATATTGTTTATATACCTATAATATATTGTTTATATACCTATAACTGTTGTACTGTTGTACTGTCCGAGTGTTGGTATTAAAGACCGTCCAACAACAAACATGCGCCGGCATTCAGTGTCACCACAATAAAAGGGGTTAAGTATTTAGATTCCCGCTTTTCTGCATCGAATAAGAATGGAAAAACACAGAGTTCTTCAAGATATTTGCGGTTGGAGCTAATCTTAACTGCGATCTGGTACTGCTGTTGACTAATCTCAGGAATTACTGCACGGATTGAAAATTATTTTTGTGTTGGATAGCCCATTTACCGAGGAAGGTTATAGGCTATATATCATCACGCTACTACCCTGGAGAGCGGAGCAGTAATCATAAATGTCGACAAATCGGGCAATTTTTATAACTTTTGGTTGAATTTATAAGCGACGGGATTACATAGGTGCGACGGGAGTTCGAAGTATGTCATGGGCAAAGTCGTGGGGGTCACCTAGTGAACCTATAAGGCAGTGTTCCTCTTGAAAATGTAAGTAATGTAAGGTCAGATGCCTGCTGAACACACTACACTCGTCATTTAATGAAATACTCTTCTTCTGAATTCTTTACATCTAGGTCAAATATTCCATCAATAAGACTACTGCTGGTGAATAGGCCTTTCGTAATTTGCGTCACTACATCCCTACAGCCTTCCACATCCAGTCCCTTACCGCTACCATATCTCGATAACTAGACTTTCATATGGTCTTTTGGTCATCGGTTCTTTGACGCTCAAATGGCCAGGACATTATCACTTTAGCGTGCTAACTCTGCGAACTAAGTCAGGTTCTTTAGTTCTTTGACGGATTTACAAATTCGTTTCGTAGTTTATTTGCCTCACAAAACGCAGTGTCGACTCTGATGATACGAAGTAGCGCTATTGGAAGTCTCCAGGTCTCGACACCGTAGGTATGTTGTCATTATCATTTTTCAGATCTTATCTTGAGATAATTCGAAGAAGGCATTTGATAAGAATTTCAATTGTGATCGTACCTACCTAAATTTAAAGTTGCGCGTACCTACTGCGAAAAATATGGAGAGCTTCTTGGTACTGACTGAGTCATAGAACTCGCGGGCATTGAACTTGCGGTTCTTTTATTAAAAATGCCGGCACCAAGGCCACATTGACTTTTATTGTCATGCTTGAAGACTTCATGGCTAAATCACCGATAGATGTTGGTAAAGATTTAAAATTAGGCCATATTGACAGTTGCAGAACGTTTGGAGCCTGCGATATGCTTTGGATAGACTGCATTGTGTAGATGTGATTCTGTTTTGTTTTCTATGCTGAGAATGTGCTTAGGTCTTTTGTTTTCGGTGAGAATGTATAAAGGAACTCATTTCATCAAACTCATTTCAGTGGTCGCTTTAAATATTTTAAATAGTGTATGACATTTTGTAAGCGCCGTTAAAATGGTCTATGCAAAATAAAGATATTTTTATTTTTTATTTATTTATTTTTATAAGATAGACCGCCTTAAGCGTTGTGTGCTTAAAGCAGAGTATCTGATGGCAACTGCAAAAAAAGTTCCTGTGGTGGAGAGGCATCGGCGCAGAGTGTACTGGCTTAGGTAGCCAGATGAGTCGTCCGTACGCCTGTTACCTTAGAGGTATAATAAAACTATTACTTGAAAACTGCTGGACCAATTTGCAAATTTCTTTGAAGGCTTATAAATATAATAGTAATTATATTTACGCATGGGGGCGCACGAGAGGAGCCTCCCCGAGCGACGTAGATAAAGTGAACTTGATTCCCAACGTCCTGCGCACCCTGGACACCTAGCACTCTAGCAGAGTCTAGGTGACTAATCCTCTCACCACGATGGCAATAAACAGTTACTTATTGTCATTGATACGAAGAAGAAGATAGTAATTATAGTTGATCTCTTTAAAGTACTAGCCATTGTGATTACTTTTATGGCGGAACAGACGCTATCTATCGGTGTTAAAAACATTACATTTCATTAATTATTATTCTATTGCCAATGTGTGGTTGAAATGAAAGGATGGCGCCATATTATGATCAATTTAAATGATTCTTGTATTCGGTTTACAGAATACGCCGTCCTTACTCCTTAGTAATGGTGGTCCCATTTCTGACATGTTGTGTACATTGGCTAAAATATAACGATATTTACTGGTGGAATCAAAAAAAAATAAGCCCTCTGGGAGCTTTCAAAGAAAACGCTGCCTAAACCCTTTGAGAGAACAAAATAATGTAGGTATAGTGAATTGTGTGTATTATAAAGATCTACAGAAAAGTCCACGGTGTCGTATGTTTATCCCTATACTATACTATGTTAATGTAACATATATATACTATATTTACCTTACTATGAAATATATTTACCTTAATATGAGAAGCGCTCGTGGCCCCGCGGTCTCAGTGTTCTGTAAACGATCACTGAGTTACGCAACTTTCACTATGGCTGGTCCTCGGATGGGTGACCACTTTGTGGCATTTACATTTGCGAGCGTTTCCGTGCTTCGGAAGGCACGTTAAGCCGTTGGTCCCGGTTGCCTGTAAAATGGCAGTCGTTAAGCCTGGTTGAATGCCTTATGGGCGGCATGAAAAATTTCAACAGCAGGTAGCCACAACCTGCGTCTGTCTATTTCAACACGGCAATGGGCTCACCACCTATTACGTGGGACAGGTAAATCCACACGGTGAAAAGTGGGCATATAATATGCCTCTGCCACCCCTTCGGGGATAAGGCGTGATGGATATTTATTTATTACCTTACTATACCACATATAATAGCTTCGTATAACACTGGGGGAAACGGGAACAACAGAACTTTAACCCGCGGGCAATTCAGCCGGCATCAGCATATACTACTAATATTTCTAAATACGTAAGTAACAATTTTAGTTGTCTACATTCTGTTGTTCATAGCTTGTAATAAAGTTATTATTCCGAGCTATGAAATATCTCAATGTTTATTCAAACTCATAAGTGGACTTTATAAAGAAAGTGTTTGTGCAGTAATAAGTATATTTCTACTTATATCTTTTTATTATATGTACAATAATGTACATATAAATGGTAAGTTTCTAAGTTTATAAAATAATAAAAAAAAATCCATCACGCCTTATCCCCGAAGGGGTGGCAGAGGCATATTATATTGTGTGTCATTGAAGTCATTAGTATGAAAGAGATTGAACAAACGATAAGAAGTATGAAATGTGGTAAGGCTGCGGGAAAAGACAGAGTTACTGCTGAGATGATCAAGTACGGTGGGTCGCGCGTCTGGGACACTCTTTGTCTGCTATGCAACTTATGCTGGCGGACGGGTGAGGTCCCAGATGACTGGCGAATAGCAGTTGTAGTACCTATCTACAAAGGGAAAGGCTCGCGCCTAAACTGCTCCAGCTACAGAGCGATCAGCTTGGTCAGCTTAGCTAGTAAGGTGTATGCAAAGGTTATAACGGCAAGAATGCAGGAAAAGTCTGAAAGGTATTTGTAGGAGGCTCAATGCTGATTCCGACGTGGAAGAGGTTGCATGGATCAAGTGTTTTCTCTCCACATGATCGCGGAGAAGTTTCTGGCTGTTAGCCAGAAGGTTTTCTGCGCTTTTGTGGATCTAGAGAAAGCATATGATAACGTTGTGAGAGAAACGCTGTGGGACTTGCTCCCCGGATATGGTGTGGACGGCTCGCTACTGCGGGCAATACAGTCGCTATACAGGGACTGTAAGGCTTGTGTGCGAGTAGGGGGGGATGTGACGCCTCTTTTCGACGTCTGTACAGGCGTCAAACAGGGTTGTGTCATGTCTGCCTGGCTGTTCATAGTGTATCTGGATAGTTGCCTGCAGAAGTTGAAAGATTGTGATATGGGTGAATTTGGGTGACTTAACAGTAAATTGTCTGTTGTACGCTGATGATGCGGTGCTAATGGCCTCATCAGAAGCCAACCTTCAGGCATTAGTCAAAAATATGAAAGAGGAGAGTGAAAGAAAGGGTCTTCGCTTGAATGCAAGTAAAACTAAGGTTCTGGTATTTGAAAGAGAAGACGTAAGAACTAAGTGTGAGATTTGGGTAAATCAGGAATGTCTAGAGCAAGTGTATGAAATTGTGTATTTAGGGAGTGTGTTTAGCGCGAATAGAAGATGTGATTCGGATGTACAACGGCGAGTAACTGCCGGAAGCAAAGTTAACGGTGCTTTGTCCCAATTAGTAAAGCGACAAAGCATCGTAAAAGAAGCACGACTCGCGATTCATAACGCAGTGCTAGTGCCAACGTTGCTTTACGGCAGCGAAACCTGGGTATGTCAGAAGATGCATAAAAGTAAACTGAATGCTGTGGAGATGCGATCACTTCGAAAATTGTGCGACGTAACCTTGGCCGACCGAAAACGCAACGAAGTGATACGCAATATGGCAGGTTTGAGTGAAAGTGTCAGCGTTAAGCTGGAAAAGGGCGTGCTCCGTTGGTTTGGACACGTTCAACGAATGAGTGAGGAACGATTGACGAAGAATATATATTGTGCAAAAGTATAGGGAAGAAAGAGTCAAGGTAGACCGAGACTTACTTATGAAGACAACGTGAGCAGATTGGTCAAGAACGGAAGATTCAAAAGTACTCGGATACCCAGACGTGTACGACCATGTATGAAGCGATTAATGAATCTACAGGAAGCGAAAGAAGTATGCATGGATCGCGATGCCTGGCGATCTGTCCTCTCTGACTACCCCGTCAGGGATATAGCGTGAAGATAGTTAAGTTAAGTTACCTAATACTTAACTCGCGTATCATAAGCACATACTTTTGTTTCTCGAGTAGAAAAAATACTATATACTCTAATATTAATAAACCTAAGCATGCGTAAAATAAAAAAAATAATAAAAAAAGCAGTGCAAAAGAGATAAACGATAACCTAAAAATATTTACCGTAAGCAAATTTCACAGTCAAAACACTTTCTGAGTCACAAAACACCACTGAATTTAATTAAATCAACTCGATTTTGTTAGTTATAATTATTAGCATCACTGTAAAACTATGATATTGTTCTTCTTTCGTTTATTATCGCTATAGTCACGTACTGTTCGCTCGGCAATCATTTTACTTCTTAATTTAGGAGCAATGGTTCGATGTTTACAGCCAATAGGAATCAAGAAACAGCCACGGTATTTTTCGACGCGAGGCATAATATTAAGTATATATCACCATAAGTGCAATTTAGAAATTTATAATGCTTTAATTTTTAGGTTATGTCTGTTGTAAACTAAAATCCTTGTTTGCCGGTGACGTTGACGGGAGACAGACCAAAAATTCGCGCATGCGTATTTTGAATTTTAACCTGCAACTGCGCGTTGTACGTTTGTACCGCTAAGTAACCGCAAGTTGTTGCTATGTAGTCTAATAAAAATTAAAATATAATTATGGGGGATTTGAGGTCAGCAATTTTATGAAACATCGTCTGTCTTTGCTTAAAAAATTGCGAATTAAGTAAATTGATGTAAAGTGCGAAACGTTAACACTGCGCATTTGACGTTTATGCATGGATCTGGGTCTGCTCTGTTAACACTTTCCTTTCACCATTGGCATTCATCTGCAATATGGGCTCTGGGTATTAATTAAAGTCGTTTTGTTAAATAGTTTTCAAAATAAGTACTTTTTAATTACCTATACTATTTGGGACTTCATGCGAAATATTATACTTTAATAGTATTATTTCGCGTGAAGTCCCTAATACTTAGTATGTAAAATATGAGTACCTATACACCGTTTAAAATGATACATTTTAAAAGTACAACGCTGCTATTACAATTTGGCGTACGTACATTTTATGACCCACCCGCATACATATTTATACAACAGTTAGTCTCAAGTCTTCTCACATGGATAAAGCCAGCTGTTTTATCCATGTGAGAAGATCTGTAACATTATTCGTGTAAAAAAATTGTCACATTATCAGGCTGAATTCGAATAACACGTACAAAAAAATAAATACGTAAGCACCTATGCGTAGAACAAAAACGGTTGTCAACTAATTTGTAGATAAAGTTCCAAAACATGTTTTAAACCTACCACGTAAGGTTCAAAATTAAAATGCAAGGAAGAACAAGACAATAATGGTACCGTTCATAAATTGGTGGTAGGTATTCGTTGATAATATCAATCAATAAACTGCTATTTATTTTACTGACTAGTACGTATTTATGGACATACAGCTTACACGTGATGTGTGTACAGATCAGAGGGCCTTAGAAATATTATTCAAACTCACCTCTCCTGCGTGTAGATGCACCTGGTTGACCAATAGACGAGACTCTGACAGACAACGCCATTTTGATTTCGCGGACAGTGCATGGAGGGTTAAAACAGGTTTCTAGACCAAAGAGGGTATTAGTGAGATAGTTATTCGGTTACGTCATGTGTCCAATAATATTAACTTAGAAGGTATTTAAACAGTGTCGGCAGCGAGTGTTGCAGACGTCCATAGGCTACGGTGACCACTTTCCATCAGGTGGGCCGTAAGCTACCCTGCCACCTCAGTGGTATTAAAAAAATAACGGTTAGTGGAACACGCACAGTGCTCGATCCCGTGGGAATTCAGGGATAAAATGTAGCCTAAGTTACTTCTTATAACATCAGCTATCTGTCAGGAAAGTTCTCGTAACATTGGCACAGTCGTTTCCGATATTAACCGAAATAAACAAACAGGTAAACAAACATTTTTATAATTGTTTTTTTTTTAAATTAGGTACTATTTATACTTTCACATGCATTTAGTGAAAAGCTGTTAATTTAGAATTACAAACAGACATTTGATATTTTATTTTGTCTCTAAAGATTTAGCGCACAGTTCGTGAAGGGTTAAAACCGGTTTTTCTTTAGAGCCATCGCACACTGTCTTCTTTTAGTATTCGTAACCGGCGATTTTGAGACTGTCGATGTTGCATCGCGTTTGGACGACTCCTTGGCATCTCATGTCATTTCATCTCCTGGCATCCGGGAGCAGAAATGACATGAGCAGATCAATATCCCGCGTTCTGGCTACTGCTCGGATACTGTTTTTCCGTGTCTTATAATGTATATACAGGCCATTTGAAAAGTGAATCTGTCGCCGCTTCTGACTTCTTTAAAAAGTTACCGAAAGAAAGAAGCTAAATAACTAATTGAATCAGGCATTACATGGCGGAAATTCATTTTAAAAGACAATTTAAAAAAGCGGAATATTGCAAAAATAACTTTTAAAACAAAATAATTACAGTTTTATTTTTCAAAGAAGCTAGTCTGCGGAGGCCCATAGACGAAAGAGGGGCTTAGTAAGATCAGTGTTCGTTCAGTTTGGTCACATGTCTAAGGACCGCATTCCAGAACATTTATCAATACTCAAAAAACACTTGAGTGTAGTATTTATAAGGCAAAAATTAGCCTCAAGCGTCGATTGAGTATTGAGAAACGTTCTGAAATACGGCCCTAAACGTTTTAACAATGTAGCACATTACTTATTATAATCGGACGTTCCTATAGCACTAGAAAAAGTGCCTATCATACACGTAAACAGATTCAGCCTCGAGCCGGGTGAGAAGTCGCGGTTTCTATAATATTTCTAATCCTTAATAATATTATAAATGCTGAAAGTAACTCTGTCTGTTTATCTGTCGCGCTTTCACGTCAAAACTACTGAACTGATTTAAATTTAATTTGGTACAGAGATAGTCTAAAGCCGGTGAAAGTACATTTTGTACCGGGAACAAGATCCTGTGGCAAACGGGAACGGGAAAGCTTCATTACATTTGTACCATATTTTACAAGGAACTAAAAATATTTCATATTTTTTCATATTGTCATGCCTTATGAGCATGGGTCTTGAAAAATTTCAAAAGCCATCTACAGTCTGTCTATTTCAACACGGTAAAGGGCTCACCACCTATTTCGTGGGACAGGAATACATACGGTGCAAAGTTGGCATATAAAGTGCCTCTGCCACTCCTCCGGGGATAAGGCGTGATTGATAAACCTAAATCAACAGCCATTTCTGAGCTATGGCCCTATAAGTATCATATAAGTCCTAAATGTATCTAGCCCATCCGAGAAGAGCTTACAGATTCCGATTCTGGATTTTGCTGCATAGTCTCATGGTCCTTTTAAATACGGTTCTATTTATACTATCCTGTTAGTCTGTAATTTAGTCATTGAAATTTGACCCCTTTACTGTTGACTGATTATATTCTTTCAGATATTTATTGATATTTGGTACACACATTTCGTGCTGACGACATTACAATTTAATTTTTTAATAAAGTGGAAGAAACAATTCGATTCGAGACGGGGATTGAACCCGTGACCTTTGCCTAACCAGGGCAATGTTCTTGACACCTGAACTACCGGAACCGTATCGAACCAAGTTGAAATTCTCCACCATATTTTAACCGTCATTTTAAGAGTATGACCAGAGCCATCTATCGAGCTAATGAACATCTCGATACCGATAAACAGTGTTACAACGTAATACAACCATTTTTAAACATTGATGCAATTTACTCCACTCAGCCTATGGATACACATTTTTAAAGCACTTATTTTGCTAAATTTCTCATAGTTTTCGCAGGCAAACGATTTTTTCTGCACATGATTGTCTTGAAATAGCAGACGTTATGGGGTCTGTAGATACAACAGAACAAGAAATGTTGATTGCGACTTCTCGCTGGAGCAGAGTGCGCAAATGGTATTAGTTCCTTGATCTGTGGCGGATATCTACAAATAAAATAATATTATCGGTGTAACTGGTTCAGGCGTCACACAGGGTCCCTGGGCACCAACTCTCAATCTTAGAAACGGTCAAAAAGGGGTTCGCTCACTCTGAAATAATATAGTTGTTGCGCATTGAGCCCGTGTAAGACCTTTTTTTTTTGCACAATATGTATTCTAGATTTATAACCACTTTGAATAGAAATTTTCTCGCCCCTGCGGGTGACTTTCGGTTCTACAAAAAGGACATTAAAAAGCTTTTAATCCAAAGTGCACGCGGCACCCCTATTGTCAAAAGTTACGAAGGTACCTAATTGTCAAACTTTAAAAAAAGGTTTTGTAACTCTAAAAGTTAATCAAATGCTTTCTGCGAGAGAAATGTAATCAATTAGATTGGCTATTAAAGTTGTTTTTTCTATGCCCATTTAGTATTGCGCGCTTGAAATGAAAAAAGTACCGATAAATTACCATTCCATTCTAGCCAATACCCATTAAACGAAATCGCGACCCGTGGAAAGAATTGCAAATATTGATATTGCTCACGGCGAATCCGTTTTATTGGCAAACAACCACAGATTTATTCTCATTCAATATCTCAGTATTCCTTTTCTTGAAAGGGCAAAGTTCTTGTGGAGGGAACTAATTGCGTTTATTTACACACGTTGTTCATCGTGAAATAAACTTTTATTAGGAAATTGGAATTAGATCCATGCGCCTGGACGACAATATTTAACAAAAAATCGTAAATCAACTACACAGCCTTGAAGATACAGTGAAGAACCATCTTTTTTCGAGACCGACTGAGTGGACCAAGCATATAATAAATTTAAAAAGTATATTAAAAGAAAGCTTTGTGAAAAAGGTTATTACTCTATCAAAGACTATTTACTCGTACCGGACAGGGATACCTGGAAATGATCTGCTGGCAAATAAAATATTATAGTCATAAAATACATAATTAAAATATTAAATTGTAAATAGGCCATCAAAAAAAAGCCTTCCTAAAATTCTTGCCGGTTCTTCTCAGGTGGGCCGCGTTGCGAACCGGTGGTCGCTTTAAATAGGTATATTATTTTTTCTTTAGTTTTAGTGTATGATATTATGTAAGCGCCGCGCCGTTGAAATGGTCTATGCAAAATAAAGATATTTTTATTTTTTTTATTTATTTATCTGTTTAATAAAGATAAAAACATTTTACACACAGCGCCATCTAGCCCAAACTAAGCTATAAGCTGTATTACTATGGGATCTAGACAACTGATATACATACCCCTATGCCCTATTTCCAAATACAGAGGTATCTACATATAATACAAAAGAAACACTCAAACTCCGAAACAAACATTTTTGAATCACAAAATATTTCATTCCGACCTGGGAATCGAACCTGGGACCTGGGTGCACTATTGTGCGCTACCGACGTTTTGAATTCAACTAGTAAAATTAAAGTTGAGAGTGTAGTATATGAAATGGTATAATTGCCGAAGAAAATTAAAAAATAAATGGCGTTTTCTGGTTTGCTTTTAGAGTTGACGCTGAAAATCATACCTACAGAGAGGGGAAATTGATCCATCCAAGCTTAAGCTGAGTATCCTCGCATTTTGTTAATTTCTTATTTAACTTTTATTTAATATTATTATAGAAAATACTACACATGCCCGCCGTGTAATCGATAACACCTTCCTTCATTTTTGCCAACAGTTAGTCCCGGTCGACTGCCAGTAACAAGTTGATTAATTATGGTGATTACGGTTTGAAAAACTTAATTATCTGCAGCCTGCGCCAGACCATTTTAAAACGGCAACAGTTTAACACATATTATTTGAGACAAAATACAAATCTATACTAATCACTACATATTATAAAACAACGTCGCTTTTCGCTGTCTGTCCCTATGTATGTATTAGATCTTTAAAGCTACGAAACGAATTACAATGCGGTTTTTTTAAAAGTTATTGCGATTCTTATAGAAGGTTTTTATGTATAATTTGTTAAGTTTTTGTATGCATTGACCAAACTATAACAATATTTGTTGGGGATGTCGGAAAAATAAGCCGTCTGGGAGCTTTCAACAAAAACGCTGCCTAAACCCTTTGAGATATAATAAAATAATGTATGATGCAATTGTGTATATAATGTAGGTCTACAAAAAAGTCACCGACGATATATGTCTATCTCATAAGAGTAACATACTATATCCATTTTAATACTTTAAAAAACCATTAATTATAAAGCGGTTTTTTGAAGGCTATTTACACAAATATGCTATTAATTCTTATAATTTTTACTACGTTAGTTGGCTTCAGCATTTCATGACGATTATTTTGTCCCTTTACACCTTGCAAATTAAATGAATATCTTACGAGTTATCGCAGATTCAAAATAAAGCGCAAAGAAATTAATTTCGTGTAACCATAATTCGACCGGCCCGTGCGGGGCGTAGGTACTGGAGAGCGGTGAAGTAATCAATGAATTTGGAAAATGTTCATACATTATTTTGAATGTGAAATTAATAAACAACGGATTAAATGGTTGGTGCCACGGGGTTCGAAGTATGTCACGGGCGAAGCCGGGCGGGACAACTAGTAATATTATAAAGCTGAAGAGTTTGTTTGTTTGTTTGGTTGAACGCACTAATCTCAGGAACTACTGGTCGGATTTGAAAAGTTATTTTTGTGTTAGATAGCCCATTTATCGAGGAAGGCTATAGGCTATATACGAGTATCATTACGCTACTACTCTGGAGACCAGAACAGTAGTTATAAATGTCAACAAATCGGGCAAATTTTTATGCATCACTGTAGAATTTATAAGCGACGGGATTAAATAGGTGGGTCGAAATATTCTACGGGTGAAGCTGTGGGGGTCATCTAGTGGTAAAATATGGACGTATATGTATAGTGTGCATCTGCCTACTCGTTAAGGGATAAGGGCGTGACATGAAAATATTATACCCGTATTTACAATAATTAATGGAAATCTTGGTTCTAAGGTTGACATATATTTTATGTCAAATACATATGTTATGATAAATGATAAAATATGTGTCAACCTATTAAAAATTAAGCCTTAAGGCTAAACCGGTGGAACCAATGTGGAAATAGTACAAGTGTATTTTTTCCCAAACTAATAAAAAAAATTTACACTTTATACAATGTCAAGACAATTTACTGAGGAGGCGAGCGAAGCGAGTCAACGAATGTCTCCGTTTTAACTCCATGGTACGGGAAAAATGCTATTGATGTCCGACCGTCCGTCTGTACAATTCAGTCTACAGTTCGTATTTTTCATCGGATTTGCATGCAACTTGGCATGGACAATCCTTGATGTAGACAACAACTTTTAGCAAGAGGGTTTTCGATCGGGGGGGAAATGGAGGCAGTGGAGGGGAAATGGTCCCGTAGTGGTTGGCAAGAGCGCTCAAAACGAAAAAAAGGAATAATGATTTTTTTTAAAGAGATAAATCTATATTTATAAAAATGAATCCCTATTTCCCTTCACGCGTGATCGGCTGAACTGATTTGTAAAAGTATTTATACTGGATAGCCCATTTATTGAGGAATGTTATATGCTATATATCATCACGCCACTACGCAGGAGAGCAAAGCAGAAATCATAAATGTCAGACTGGGAAGTCTGACGGCATTCGCTTCTAATGCAGCTGAAAAATGGGCTTAAGCAATGCAAAAATATATTATACAGTGGACGCCCATCTTACCTTTATCTCGTATGGAAAATGGTAAGTTAACTGTTTAATTTTAACGTTAGCAACGCATAAATTCATTACATTTTGACATTTTACTATACATCTCATCTCTTTTAAAATATCCGATGGAAATAATTTGATTAATGAGAATGACTGCTTCGGTGGTTGTGTATGCGACTGCCGCGCATGAGGTGCCGGGTTCGATTCCCAGTTCGAACAAATATTTGTGTGATCCACAAATGTTGGTTTTGGAGTTGGGTGTTTCCTAAGTATAATATGTATGTATTTAAAAATATATAAGTATGTATAATTCAGTTGTCTAGATCCCATAGTACAAGCTTACAGTTTCGTTTGGGCAAGATGGCGCTGTGTGAAAAGTGTCACACAATGTTTATTTTTATTTTAATGAGGATGAATATTGTGAAGAGGAGACGAGAGTCACTTCCGGGCGGAAATCTTTCTTTCATCAATCTTTTTCATAATTTTTATAAACTCTATTTCATATGAACTAAATTCTTTCTACCTCGTTTATGTAGAAAGCTTCATATCTTCACACAGACACCCCTGAATCACCTATCTAAAGAAATTGATACTTTTAATGAGGAATTCAATTCCTCATTGATTCTACTAATATATTTTTCTTCTACCGTTTCTACCGACTAAAACCACTCGATACTTTCCTATGACTGTGAGCCCCCGGGTACTCCCGGCATAATAACCCTAGGGATTAGGAAATAGGCCTATATTAAAAATATTTCTAAAATATTTTCTATTTTATCCTGGAAAACCCTTACAGGAAAACTTGCATTAATGGCGAGCGTCCTCTAGTACAGGAATGATAAGTGTGTAAGTGCCCGGGCGCTATTAAGATCTCCGCGGTACAAGCCACCTCACATTTTCTAGCGACTTAACAGGGGGCTGAGTCTGCTATTTAAATCGTGTCGAAATAGAATCGAAATCTTCGCTCAATAGAAAGCCACCGGTACAATTTTCACAGTTTTTGTAGTCTTCTATTACAATCGTAGTCCAATAGACTTCTATTGGAGATAGAATTCTACTAACACGTACTGCTCCAGTGGCCGCTAGTCAGATTCATTTTGACAGCAAAAAACAGCAATTTTGGTTCTATTCTACGGCTTGTCAATAGTAGACTCGGCCCCCACGAATGATAAGGGTGTAAGGGCCCGGGCGTTATTAAGATCTCCGCGGTACAAGCGACCTCACACTTACTACCGACCTAGGGCCAAGTCTACTAATGCAGTCGCGTCGGAATAAAATAGAAATCGTCACTCAATAGAGTGCCACGGAAAGAAATTCAGTTTTCCTAGTCGACTATTACAATTGCGCTCCAATAGAAGTTTATCGGCCAGTCGGTAGAATTTTATTAACCAGTGCTGCGCCTGTGGACGCTAGTGAGCTGTATTTTCACTAGTCTGAACTGTATTAATATTTTAGCAGCCAAAAAAACTATTTCTGTGTCTATTCTGCAGATTGAGAAGTGTTTTTGTGAAATATATAATAGTTTTAGTAGATTACCTAGTTTTGGACCAATCGCAACAGAATTTTTATAGAATAGAACTAGAGCGACTTTCTATTGGAAAATAGTAGATACATGAAAATCCCAACTTCAGCTACTCCTAGCAGCCCAATAAAAGTGGAACCCTGGCTCCAAATTCAGGTAGGATATATTTATCTATTTTGCATATGTTGGGCTTAGAAACAACTCAACAGGAATATAAAAATCATCAAAAAACGTTTATCTACTGAGTGCCTTATTAAAATTTTAAAGCGATTGTATCTTTTGCATATTTGCGTTGTTAGACATTCATCTGACTAAGGTCTCAATTCTGCTATTATATCTATACTCTGTACTAATATATAAAGCTGAAGAGTCTGTTTGTTTGGTTGAACGCGCTAATCTCAGAAACTACTGGTCGTATTAGATTTTTCTTGCCTTTTATCGAGGATGGCTATAGGTTATATATCATCACGCTGGAGAGCAAAGCAGTAGTCATAAATGTCGACAAATCTGGCAAATTTATATGCATTATTGTAGAATTTATAAGCGACTGCTTTAATAGGAGCGACAGGAGTTTGAAGTAGTTACGGACGAAAAATTCCGATAAATTTCCAATTTAATATAAGAAATTGAGAACTTATCGGATTTCGGTACAAATTAGTCTGAAAGTATGTCATTTTCAAAGTTAGAGGCATGAGAGTACGATTACAAAAAAAAAGGACTAGGTACTTAGATCTAGGTCAATTTCTTCTCCCGTGGATGGTATTCAAGTATTCGCTACCTAATTAAGGTAGAAAAAATCATCTTCCTTATCAGTCACGCCTTTATCCCCGAATAGGTAAGCAGAGGCATACTTTTCCCCTCATGCATTTTGAACCACGTAACGGTGATGGGGCTATTGCCATGTTGAAATGGACAGGCGCAATCGCTTACCTTTTTTGAAGACACCGCCCTTAAGGCCTTCAACTTGACTTAACGACAGCCATATTAGAGGCAACCGGTATCAGCTGCTTAACGTTCCGAAGCATGTATTTTTTTATTTAGAAATGTTCACAACATGCAGTTTCACATCTTATTATAAAAGAACTACTCGCTTAAACTGTAGGGTTTGTGTGCGAGCAGCATATGCTTTTCAATATTTAGATATCATTTAAGACAAACCAAAACAATGTAATATACTTAGAAATAGTCATACCCAGTATAAAATAGGTAGTAACCGGTAAACAACAGTGTTCGCGCGGCGCAAACCCACACAACCCTATGTGTCTACGCTTTTTTTTTTACTCATATAAAATAAATAAATAAATAAATAAATATCCATCACGCCTTATCCCCGAAGGGGTGGCAGAGGCATATTATATGCCCACTTTTCACCGTGTGGATTCCTGTCCCACGTAATAGGTGGTGAGCCCATTGCCGTGTTGAAATAGACAGACGCAGGCTGTGGCCACCTGCTGTTGAAATTTTTAAGCCGCCTATAAGGCCTTCAACCAGGCTTAACGACTGCCATTTTACTGGCAACCGGGACCAACGGCTTAACGTGCCTTCCGAAGCACGGAAACGCTCGCAAATGTAAATGCCACAAAGTGGTCACCCATCCGACGACCAGCCATAGTGAAAGTTGCGTACCTCTGTGATCGTTTACCGAACACTGAGACCGCGGGGCCACGAGCGCTTCTTCATATAAGTATAAAAATGCCACAAATCGACCATCCATCCAAGGACCATAGCGAAAGATATTTAACGCAATGATCGTTTACTGGATACTCAGTTAGCGGGGCTGCGAGCGCTTCTAAATTGTGTGCGTTTCGATTGCTCCGCCACGGTGTCCAATCAAAAAAGCACTCCGTCACAAATTTGTCGGAATTTGTCAAAACCGAATGCAACAAACCAAAAATTTGTCAAAGTGGAAATAAAGAAGATATTAGGGTTTAAAGTTGGCCGCGCGAACGAAACGTGGAGGACTGCGCGGCCACGGAGATCTCAGCAACTACATAGATTACAGACCTAATTCTTTTTGTAAATAAAAGATTGAATTTGTCAAAAATTGTCGAAAAAAGAAGTATAAGCTCTAGAGCAATATTTTACGAAATATTCGCCTTTGAAGTTATGGCGGCGTAATCCTCCACTCGTTGTTTCTTTAATGTCGATTATTTTTTTACCATTATGATTTCTTATAGTAAAATTCATACAAGAAGAAGGATCTTAATTTGTCGAAACTAATGAAAGTAATAAATACTACAAAAGTATAGTTAAACAGGAGATATCGGTCCAAATCAAAAGCCGCGCGAACGAAACGCTCACTACCTATAATTGCTAGGATTTTGGTTTGAACTTCCATTTATTCGGCATATTAACCTCATTAAAACATTGAGTTAATATTGTACTACGTACTAGAGAAGCCACCGCCCTATATCGCCAGTGCTCCGTTCAACTGTGGTGCATGAGCCACAGTTCACTGTTGCTTTCTCGCTCTTGAGCGCGTAAGTCGTAATGCTCGGGCCTGCTCGGGCGCCTCCTCCCCCAAACCCCGCACCGCCGCACGTGGCGCACAGATTTTGTTCGCGATGTCTGCTCCATGGACGTAGTACAATATTAACTCAATGCATTAAAATGACATATTGTTTTACCCTCAAAACAGTTTGCAACACGTGATAAATCTAAAATAATGATGTCTCATACAATGTTCTGCCAGGGTGACCATAATTTCGATATAATTTGGACATACACCTTTTTTACTAGACTAAGTATATCTATTAGGAATAATTAATTTGTTGCATAATTAAAAGTTAAATCTTCACTGGTAAATTTTATGTTTTGTTGTAATTTGATAGCCATGGAATTTCATGGAATGAGTTAAAACAATCATCACAAGACTCAGTAACCTAAGGCCATCTATGTGGAGACTGCAGACCCATGTCGATTAGCGGCAGTTTTGGCTTACCATCATGTGACCATAGAATTAGAACACATACAAATGCAATAAGCATAAGCAAACGACACCAAAAAAAAAAAGAAAATAATATTGCAATAGCACAACGTACTTTACATAACATAAGTTCTCTAAAATACAAAAAAAAACACCACTAAGATCAATATCTTATCTTGTCTGTATCTCAGATAGTTCCAGTTTTGAGTAATATGATACAATTATCATATTACTCAAAACTGGAACTATCTGAGATACAGACGTTACATGCCGCACCATCATGATGTAGAGCTTCAGTGTGTCGCACAAGCGTGCATTCAAACTATGGTGTTAATTGTTAAGCACCATGCAATCTAATTAAAGTAACTGTTTTGAGGGTAAAACGCTCTGTCATTTTAATAAGGTTAATATGCCAAATAAATGGAAGTTCAAACCAAAATCCTAGCAATTATAGGTAGTGAGATATAAGCCTAAAAAGTAGCGTTACGTTCGCGCGGTCAAGTGCTTTTTGATTTGAACCGATATCTCCTGTTTAACCAAACTTTTGTAGTATTTATTTCTTTCATTAGTTTCGACAAATTAAGATCTTTCTTCTTATATTAATTTTACTATAATAAATCGTAAGATTTACAAAATAATCAACATTAAAGAAACCACGAGTGGAATATTGCGCGGCCATAACTTCATAGGCGAATATTTCGTAAAATATTGCTGTAAAGCTTATACTTCTTCTTTCGACAATTTTTGACAAATTCAATATTTAATTGACAAAACGAATTAGGTCTCTAACCCATGTAGTAGCTGAGATCTCTGTGGCCGCGCAGTCCTCCACGTTTCGTTCGCGCGGCAAACTTTAAACCCTAAAATCTTCTTTATTTCGACTTTGAAAAATTTTTGGTTTGTTGCATTCGGTTTTGACAAATTCCGACAAATTTTTGACGGAGTGCTTTTTTTGATTGGACACCGTGGCGGAGCAATTAAAACGCACACTCTAAATTCACTATAATATACCTATTCTAACCACTTAGGGCTGGCGCATATATACAACTTATAGTTGAAAATCTATTTAGTTGTGTATAATATGTCTATAGGAATATATTGAAGCCCAATATATTTGATTAAAAAGCTGTATCGATCTATTTGATTAAAAAGTTGGACAACTATCATAAAACGCTTAATTTGTATTGCATTGTGTTGATGTGCACATACCATCGACTAAACAGTCGATCCGCGACAAAACAGTTTAGTCGATGCAAAAGTTGTAAATATGCGCTAGCCCGCAACGTTACCAAATAATTTTGTGACATTCTGAGCACAATCTATGTTATAACTTGAGCCATGACTATTGTGACATACTATTGACAATATACTACCGTGAAGGGTTGTCTATATTTAGTACTGTAAATACCAGATGATGTATTTCTTCTATAGTGACGTTAATTTTAGCATTTTACAAATTTATTATAATAAATAATAATATAAATAAATGTTGTGGGACATTTTTTTACACAGCGCCATTTTTTTGCTAGCCCAAAGTTAGCAAATGCTAACGCTGTTAAGCTTGTAGTATGGGATCTAGACAATAAAAATATTATACATAGGAAACACCCTAACTCCAAAACAAACATTTGTGGATCACACAAATATTTGATCCGACCCGGGAATCGAACCCCGGATCTGCAGTCGCTTACACTACCATTGTTAGACATTAAAAACAAGAAAAAAATATATAACTGAAATACATAATGATGATTAGTGTACATTTGTATGTATAATTATTTTCTCTTTGAATTAGCTGAAGATGCTTTTCAAACGTTTACATGTTTTAGAATGTACTTTCATTCATCTCTCCAGTAAGGTGACCATAATATTGTTGAGTTTTGTGAATAGTAGTATCGTTATGGAAACCCACGTTTACGCTATCATTATTTTTAATTTGACTGCCTCTGTGGTGCGGTGGGAGTGCATCCGACTGCTACGCAAGAGGTCGTGGGTTCGATTCCCACCCAGGATAAAACTTTGTGTGATGAGCACGATGGTTTATTCTGTGTCTGGGTGTTATTTATCTATAATATGTATGTATTTAGAAATATATAAGTATGTTTATCAGTTATCATTATAATTCCCAAAATACAGGCTTCAGCTTAGTTTGGGAAACAGTTATTAGTATATACTGAAAACTTAAAAATGTGCCTTAGTTCTAAATACCACAACTGTATACCTTATTTTTGAGACTATAAACTATTATTATTATTATGTCTCTTCTTTTTACACGGGTATCTTCTTTTTTTTCTCATGAAGATACCCGGACTTTTGGTAGGCTTACATGGGGACATAGGTCCAACACGCAGAGGCCCTTTGAGAATTTTAATCTAATAGGGAATGGGACCCCCACTGCAGATAGTCCACGCCCGCCTTATGTAGAAGAACGATAATGGACCACCTCCAATGGGAGTTAAACTATTGTACAATATGCTAACTACTAAATGGGCTATTGAGTTGAAGGTTAAATGGAGTATGTAACTAAAACTATGGTTGAAGACGGCGTCTGCCATTTTAATGTATTATTAGACTATAAACTATTATTATTATTATTATCATCTTGTTACCATATTACAATCTCTGCTTAGTTTGGAATCAGATGGCGTTGTGTGAGTTGCCCGGTTTGGGTTTGATAAACGCATTTCAGGCACAAAGTTTCTTAAAATGAAACTGACTGATCCAGCTAGAGGTAACTTTATTGAATACCTCACATCCCACTTGAAAAGAGTTGTCGGGAACCAATGTGGGGCACTGTTAGTGAACTGAGATATAGACAAGACCTTTAATCTGGTCTGGATTTCTGGAATGAGTTGGGACTAATCCCACCCACATTCCCATTACTGTGACTCCTGTAAACCAGGATCTACAGCAATGACCAAAAACACCAGAAAAGTTACACCGAGCTCGATCTCGGTGATGTCCCAGGAGAAGTTAGCATGTCTTGAAACCCGCAACGAAATTAATCAGAAGATAATGTGAGGAAGTAAGAAAAGAACGTAATGCCTTCTGGAATGGGTTATCAAAGTACGATCTCCGACACTGTACAGATTAATGACATCTTAATTCACGAGTTTGCAATCGAATATCAGATATATCTATTTATACGAAACGTGCATGTATTATTCATGCGGAAGAAAATTAACGCACACGAGAGTAGCACGTTTAGGAGTACTATAAATAAATAATAAATAAATATTGTGGGACACTTTTCACACAGCGCCATCTAGCCCAAAGTAAGCTAATATAAGCTTGTGTTATGGCATCTAGATAACTGATAAACATACTTATATATTTCTAAATACATACATATTATACTTAGGAAACACCCAAACTCCGAAACACACATTTGTGGATCACACAAATATTTGTTCCGACCCGGGAATCGAACCCGGGACCTCTTGCGTAGCAGTCGGATATACTCCCACCGCGCCACAGAGGCAGTTCTAAATAAGTGACATCTAGACATTAACTCCCTACTGATGCCACTAATGTTGCTGAAAGGTGAATCTTATAATTCGAATCAAAGAAATATGACAAGTAATTCATCATACTCGTATCCCGTTGATTCAAGAAAAACTGGACACATTACGCTCTATGGAACAATTATTGTTATTCATGGCTACACAATACAAACAAACAGTCTGAGTACTAAGACGTAATCGAAAGCGAAGCAAATAAACAACTGCAATTATACCCATAAACCTATTTAAAAATATAATTAACACACAAATTATGCTCTAAATTACGATATTATTTTTATTTGGCAACTTCAAGAGGTAATTATTTTTTCAATAAAAGGTAATTTCCCATTAGTGGTAATTTTACATCACATTCATGTTACACATTCATTAGGGTTCGTGTGATAAGACAGAACTGTGACGAACTCATCTGCGCGCGCGCAGCGGCCTCGCGCACCCGTGTCTTACTTTACGAGCGTAAAAGCCTCCCGCTCTCAGAAAAACAGCCGTCTTGAAAGGTGATAAAGATGAAATTGCTGTAAAACAAGTGACAAAGAAATAATATTCGTAAATAAAAGTGAGTGAGCAAGATAGTTTAGTTTTGTGAAATCTGTGTGTGAAATGTATGTGCATGTTTAAAATTACGATTTGAAAAGGTAAGCTTTCTTTAATCAGCATTTCAACCTACTTATTAAAAATGTCTGAAACACACTAACATTACATTAAGGCAATGTGTAAGTATATATCTCTCGCAATCTCTGTAATTTTTTATTAAATCCTATTAAAATGAAATTGTATATATTGTGGGACACAACGCTATCTAGGCAACTAGCCAACTAGTTATGGGATCTAGACAGTTGTCAGTTGATAAACATACTTATATATATCTAAATACATACATATTATACGTAGCAAACACCTAAACACCGAAGTAAACAATTTTGGATTACACTAATATTTTTTCCGTCCCGGGAATCGAACCCTGGACCTTAGCGCGGCGCATACACTACCATTGCGCCTCCGAGGCAGTCATTTCATTTCAATTATCTGTATGTACGTTGTTCCAAGTTACATAATGCTGAATTTCAGTAGATGTTTACTTTACAAATCGTAGTCTATGATTGCTACATAACGCATACGTTATCGTTGACAATGCAAGGACAATATAATACATATTTCCACATCCACCCCTTTATTTCGATATTTCGCGAAGCCGACTTACTGAAATGTCAAGGTAACATTATTAATATTTAAAAATCTTTTGTAATTTAAACATTAGTTATCATCAAAGAGGTAGTAACTGAATCACTTACAACATCAATAGTTTTAATTATGCTGTACGTATATTGTTTAGCCGTATATCATTTTAAAAGGCTGTGGACTATTAATTATTTTTAGAAAATGTCTAAAATGTCTACACTGCCCAGAGAGACAATTTACTTTCAGGGAATGGCTTTGTCCCTTTAAGTAATATAATGAAGTAAACTATCTTCACGCTGTAATTATGACGGGGTAGTCAGAGAGGACAATTCGCCAGGCTTCGCAATCTCAAGATTAAAGAGCAAATTGCTCAAAAACGGAAATGTCAAAAGATACGGGGATACCCAGAGGTGCGTGTATATGCATTGTATTGAGAAACCAAAACCTTGATAATGCTGATAAAAAAAATTAATATCTGTATAACTTCACAATATTTGCACAATTTGTTTATTGTATACGGAAAAAACCACTCCTTGAGCAATTTCAGCATATTAAATAAATATTTTAAGACATTCTTTTAGGCCCCTATTACACTATCATAGAAATATGATCATAGATGTGCGAGTCATTTTTATATGAAGCAGATAACGGTATAATTACTACATGTGATTCAAATTGTTTTTGATCATTGGTAAGGGATCCTATCTGACAGCTAACGTACAAGTAAGGATCATATCTATTATTATCTGTCTACAATATCAAAAAAAATCTTCCAAAGCAAAGAGTTGACTGGAATATTAAAACTACAAAAATATGAATTAGGTAATAAAAAGCAAAATTAATTTATAAATTAAATAATAAAAATAAAACTTAACATAACTATCTTCACGCTGTATCCCTGACGGGGAAGACAGAGAGGACAGATCGCCAGGCATCGCGATCCATGCATACTTCCTTTGCTTCCTGTAGATTAATTAATCGCTTCATACATGCACGTCTGAGTATCTGAGTACTTTTGACTTTTCCGGTTTTTGAGTTATCTGCTTACGTGGTCTTCATATGCGTTTTATGCATCTTCTGACACACCCAGCTTTGGCTGCCGAGAAGCAACGTGCGTTATGGATCGCGAGTCGTGCTTCTTTTACGATGCTTTGTCGCTTTATTAATTGGGACAAAGCACAGTTAACTTTGTTTCCGGCAGCTACTCGCCGTTCTACATCCGAATCACATCTTCCATCCGCGCTGAACGTACTCCCTAAATACACAATTCCTTTCATTTGCTCTAGACATTCCAGATTTACCCAAATCTCGCACTTAGTTCTTACGTCTTTTCTTTACCAAAAATGTATGAAAATTTTTGATTACGGCTGCGCTCTCCTAGGTGGCCCTTAGCGTGATGATATATAGCCATCCTCGATAAATGGGCTATACAACACAAAAGAATTTAACTAATTCCTTTCGGGGATAAGGCGTGATAGATAAATAAAAATCGGATTTCCTGAGATTAGCGCGTTTAACTATTTAAACAAACAAACTCTTCAGCTTTATATATTAGTATAGATTAAAGTGTTAGGATTTCAACATAGTTATCGTTTACAGAACACTAAGTTTGCGTGCCTACGAACACTTCTATCCATAATATGCATAAATTGAATTATAAGGTGGTGAAGTTTTCCCGTTCCCGTTTTTCACAGGATCTAGTTCCCGGGATAAAAGTAGCCTATGTGTTATTCTGATGTGTAAGCTATATTATTGCAAAGTTTCATCAAATTCCATTCAGTAGATTTTGCGTGACATACATCCATCCGTTATTACAAAATTTCGCGTTTATAATGTTAGTAGGATTTATAACAATTATTGTCTGCACATTTGGTGTTGAATTAATAGTGCGACATACGTCTGTGAGAGGTTTCTTAGGGTTTCGGCTGAAAATCAGCGCTGTCATGCGCAGCAGTACGATGAAGATGAACCATCATCTTTTAATATATATAATCAGGTTTACTTTATAGGTTTAAGTGTATAGTGTTTTTATAAATAAATATCCATCACGCCTTATCCCCGAAGGGGTGCCAGAGGCATATTATATGACCACTTTTCACCGTGTGGATTCCTGTCCCACGTAATAGGTGGTGAGCCCATTGCCGTGTTGAAATAGACAGACGCAAGTTGTGGCTACCTGCTGTTGAAGTTTTCAAGCCGCCCGTAAGGCCTTCAACCAGGCTTAACGACTGCCATTTTACTGGCAACCGGGACCAACGGCTTAACGTGCCTTCCGAAGCACGGAAACGCTCGCAAATGTAAATGCCACAAAGTGGTCACCCATCCGAGGACCAACCATAGTGAAAGTTGCGTAACTCAGTGATCGTTTACAGAACACTGAGACCGCTAGGCCACGAGCGCTTCTGTTCTGTTTTTATATTGACGTTCATAAGTTTTACTTTGTGACCTAAATGAATAAAGATTTATTATTATGTCTCTTCTTTTTACACGGGTATCTTCTTTTTTTTCTCATGAAGATACCCGGACTTTTGGTAGGCTTACATGGGGACATAGGTCCAACACGCAGAGGCCCTTTGAGAATTTTAATCTAATAGGGAATGGGACCCCCACTGCAGATAGTCCACGCCCGCCTTATGTAGAAGAACGGTAATGGACCACCTCCAATGGGAGTTAAACTATTGTACAATATGCTAACTACTAAATGGGCTATTGAGTTGAAGGTTAAATGGAGTATGTAACTAAAACTATGGTTGAAGACGGCGTCTGCCATTTTAATATATTATTATCAAAATACTGGCAGACGGTGACTTGCCAACTCACTAGATGGGCTCCCTATACAATCGCCATAGGCATGATAAGCCTGTAAGGCGACAGAGGGCAACACCGGTGTGAGCGGCTTGGGATGTCGAGCGGTGCGGCGCCGGTTTCACCGTCGCGGGACAGGCCCGGAGCGGGCTTCCCCGTAGTTATGCCCTTGAAAATGACACTTCCACCCCCGAGCATATAGCTCTGGCTCCCTCCCTCTGATCGGCCAATTAAGGCAAGCCAGAGTTGAGATTTGCTGCACTCCCGGGAGTAGCACTCTCACTGCTCTCCCGTTAGGCCATTAAATCCTAACCGGTGCAGAAGGGCAACAAAACTCTGAGGAATCGGGACCGATGTGTAGCCACGCACATTCAGCTCGCCACAAGCTGCCCTGCGGATGTAAGGTTTTCAATAACTTACTAATACATTTTTTTGTTGGTATCAGAAAGTAGTTTACTCAAAAAGCGAATCTACTATGCCCTCATAGGGTTGCGTTAATCCTATAAAAGATAACGACTGTCCTCGAGGGGTTTATTATTATTATTATTATTATTATTATATAGTGTGCTTAAATGTGTATCCTTTCTTTCTTTGTAAAGAAAACTTCAAAAACTAAGGATATATGGCGTAATCGAATTAAGAAATAAGTTGCGAGCGAAGCCGCGGTGCATAGATATAAGTAATTATAGTTGACAAGTGTATGACATACCTAATGGTGAACGTTAATCAGTATGACACTAATTATCGTAACAGTAATTATTTTTTTTTAACGAAAGATGTTCTGGGAAAATCTCTTAGCGATAAGAGCACCATTTTAATTAGCACCTAATTTAAGTGCCTTGTGATTAAGTATTACGAAGTTGTATACAATACCTCGTCAAATTATCTATGAATATATGGTATATGTATATGGTATCGCAAGTATTTTTAACCTCAAAAGTTAAAGAAAATCTATTTACTAATACTATAGTTTAATTGTTTGTTTGTTTAAACGATATTATCCGGTTAGATTGAAAAGTTCATTTTGTGTTGCATAGTCCACTTATTTTTATTATAACCCACTTACTATCATTATATGAAGCGCTCGTGGTCTCGCGGACTCACTGTTCTGTAAACGATCACTGCGTTAAGCCAATTTTGCTATGACTGGTCACGGATGGGTGGCCACTTTGTGGCATTTACATTTGTGAGTATTTTCGTGCTTCGGAAGGCATGTTAAGTCGTTGGTCCCGGTTGCCACGGCCGTCGTTAAGGCAAGCAGGTAGCCACAACCTGCGTCTATGTATTTCAACACGGCAATGGGCTTACCACCTATTACGTGGGACATACATATGGTGAAAAGCGGATACACATGGTAAAAACACCTTCGGGGATAAAGCGTGAAAGATTAATAAATAATAATTAGAGGAAAGCTATAGGTTATGTATGATTTACTTACTTTCCAAAAAAAAGTAGTATTAATAAATACAATAATTTTTTAATAAAGTGGAAAAAGACAATTCGATTCGAGACAGGGATTGAACCTGTGACCTTTGCCTAACCAGGGCAATGTTGTAGCCACCTGAACTACCTAATGTGGCTAGAACATTGCCCTGGTTAGGCAAAGGTCACAGGTTCAATCCCTGTCTCGAATCGAATTGTCTTTTATCACTTTATTAAAAATTTATGAGAAATTTAGCAAATAATTGCTTTAAAAATTTATTAATAAATACAAGTCGGGCAAATTTTTATATATTATCTTTTTAGACAGTCTTATAAACGGTCTAAGACTCGTACACCCAGACATGCATGTATAAAACGATTAATGAGTCTGTAGGAAGAGAAAAAGTATGCAAGCATCGCGATACCTGGCGATTTGTCCTATTTAACTACCCCACCTTCTGAGCGTGAAGATAGTTAATTAAAAGTAGCGCATTGCAATAATAGTTACTGTCAATAAATACTGTTAAAATTTACAAATGCCTAAATATTAAAAAAAAAATTAAGAAATTATTAAAATACTTTTTTACTTAGGAAAATAAAAACTTAAAATAAAGATACCTTTTATATTGCCTATCACGGAAGCCTGAAAGTCCGGTCAGCAGCATAAAAATAATAAACAATAATTTTTAAATTGGTTGTCATTTTTGTAACAAAATTGTAAATGCATAAAAGGAAACCCCTACTGTGGCTTAATGTGCCGGCACTTAATTGCTATATTTCCTTTTAATATTACTGAAATTTTCTACCACGAGCTACCAAATATTATTTTAAGTCAGTAATTAAATACACACTACAAATGTTTCCTTGTAACAAAGAAATTGATTCGTAAAAATGTTTTAATTAAGTTGTTGAAATTAATTTATATTTCCTGGTGCAACAAAACGACGACGTTAGCAATAAATATTGTTAAATATTATTCTTGTCAGCAATAAACCTCGTGGGCATTTACTGCAATTTTCTTAGGCTTTAGTCCGTAGGATCTTAAGTACTCAGTTCACCTACAAAAACGACTCTAGACAATGAAAAATAACCATTAGAAAGAAAGTATGGCTGTGGCCACAATTGGGGTAAAAAAGATATAAAACAACCGTGTTATTTAATAAATATACAATAGGTATAGTGAAAGTGCCATGAAACAAATAATAAAAATTTGTAACAATTAAAATAGGTACTCTTCTTTGACTAATGTGAACTCCCTGCCTTGGTTTTCCGGAACGTCTACAGTATGAAGTTCTTCAATGGGGTCTTAGAAGGTTTATAAAGGGTCGGCGGCGCGAGTGCTGCACCTGTGGTGTTGCAAACGCCCATAGGCTACGGTGGCTACTTTCCATCAGGTGGGCCGTATGCTTGTCTGCCACCTCAGTGGTATAAAAAAAAGATTTTTAGTTCTGATTTATTTATATTATTGTAGTGTTTACATTAGTGCTGCACCTCTAGTGTTGCAAACATCCATAGGGTACGGTGACTACTTTTTCTATGAGTTTTGCTTGTCTCGAAAGAATAAAAAGCTACTAGAATATTTTGTCTAGACTGCCTCTGTGGCGCGGTGGGATTGTATCCGACTGCTACGCAAGAGGTCGTGGGTTCGATTCCCACCCAGGATAAAATTTTGTGTGATGAGCACGATGGTTTATTCTGTGTCTGGGTGTTATTTATCTATAATATGCATGTATTTAGAAATATATAAGTATGTTTATCAGTTATCTAGATCTCATAACACAAGCTAATATTAGCTTACTTTGGGCTAGATGTCGCTGTGTGAAAAGTGTCCTATAATAAAATACAATTTAATATTAATTTACAAAAAAAGTTTGGAAAATCCAAAATGCACGCCTCACGCGCTTTTATTATATTATAAAAATTATGGATTCGTTTTAATTTAAATTTCGACCAATGACTTAAAACATTTAAAAACTTTTCGCACAACGCCATCTAACCAAAAAAGAATTAAGGATTAGTTAGCTTAAATTGCGCTAGATGGTGTTGTGCTAAAATTGTTTATTTAATATTTAATAATAACTAAACTACATCGAATCAGACCGTGACAAATTGAAAGGGTTCTATTCCTAATTATACTGAAGCGTAAGAGAAAAAAAAAGACTCGTTTAGTAAAGTATTTCGGTCGTTATCGTGTTAACAAGAAAATAATCCTTAACATACAGACACGGACGTCCAAGACGGAACTTTTTTAAACAGTTTTTTAACTAGTTTAAATAACAAAAATGCCTTCAAAAATATCATGAGTGTTAAAAATAGTGTTTTTTTCTTGATATGTGTGTGTATATATTACGAGATTTTACAAGTGCAATATATGATAAATAGAGACATTATAAGTTTGAAAAATCAGAGATTTTGCGCGAAGTGACAGTAGTACCCACCTCAACGCTTCGCATATGAGGCGTGCAAAAGAGTTGGTTTGGTTAAATGCACTAATCTTAGGAACCACTGAGTCCAATTGAAAAAAAATTTTTGTGTTAAATATTCTATGAAGAATATAAGAATATAAGGGAGGCTATATATTATATGTCATCACGTTACTACCCAGGAGAGCGGAACAGTAGGTAATCATAAATGTTGGTCTAGACAGCAAACTATGAGTAAATATTGAGTGGGCCCTTAAATGTAGGAATGTCTTTTTCAATCCAAATAAAACAAACAATAAGTATATTAAATAGTATCACGATGTACCACTAGGCAATCTAAACAATATTTACGCAACATTTTTTTCTTTAAGACAGCCAAGAGGTGCATCCCAAGTCCCAAGATTGAAACTTTTTCTACTTGACTTTTGGTTCCAATAATGGCTGGAACGGCCAGTCAACTTGGAAGAAAGGAAAGGAAAGGAAGGGAAACCTTAGCCTAGATGCTGTTGACTATCAAAGGCGTGCCCTATGATTGTAATGAAATTTTAAACTGTGGTATTAGTAAAGACCTTAAAATAACTTACAAAGCTGATTTAACTCTGAATGTCGTGTACTTCTAATTTTGTAAACCACCTTGTGATCATTGAATTGTTAACTAATGCCATTTCCATGAACAACCTTTGTCTGCCTACGTTGTATAGTATGTTTATATCCTAATGTTATAAAGATGTAGAGTTTGTTTGTTTAAAGCGGTAATCTCAGGAACAACTTATGAGATTTGAAAAATTCTTTACCATTCATTGCGAAATACTATAAGTCTATAAACCATAAAAAATATTATATTATATAATCTTACCATCCATTTTCTGCCATCGTGAAATTTGCTTAACGCCGTGATCGTTTATAGAACACTGAGCCAGCGGGGCCACGAAGGAACGCTTCTATATAACAATAAAAATTTTAATATTTAATATTACATTTTAAGCTGTCTTCGTAGCAGATTTACAGCATAGTCAAAGCTTCGAGTTAACGTTATCGCACATTCTGCAGTGGCCATGAGCTAGTGATTTATGCTATGCGCTCTCCTAATATTACTATTTTCTCGTCTCGGTTCGCTGATCTGGGGCACTATAATATTCAGTGAACTTACTTTTTGCTTAATTAATATTATTTTTTCCTAAAAGTATGCTAGTTTATTATTGTTATTGCGATGAACAGGCGGTTAGTGGTCTTTATACTTGGAGTTCGGATTAAATTCGCTAAGCAAAAAACAATATGTACGTAGACTTATCCAAAAGCTTAGTAGGCATTTATACCCATTACAATATGGGTAACTAAAGATATAAATTATTTGTGCAAGCAAATGAAATGTAATTAATATTCATCAAACATCCTACTAATATTATAAACGCGAAAGTTTGTAATATGGATGTTTGTTACACTTTCACGCAAAATCTACTGAATGGATTTTGATGAAACTTTACAATAATATAGCTTACACATCAGAATAACACATAGGCTACATTTTATCCCGAAAACAAGTTCCTGTGGAAAACGGGAACGGGAAAACTTTGGCCGCGGGCTACAATTATGATATTATTTTAGTATTGATTAGCTGGCATAGTGAACGAGAAATGTTTAAATGAAAGATTCACTCTGTCTGTAAAAACTCGATCTGTCCATCACATATATATTAAAATGAAGAAACTAATAAATGAGCAATGGAATCCTGAAAATAAAACGAATGTAGATTTTTTTCTGGTAGCTTTGGAATACTTTAATATTTTCAGAAGGGTGGTTTCATAGTTATCTTAAAGTCGGGTACTATTGAAATTGCCCTTTCCACTGAAGGTAGGTGAGATTTCTATGAAGCTGTCCGTACTACTGACACACTTTAAAAAAAATAATAGATTTTAATTTTAGTCTAGGTTTATTTAAATACCTACGGTTATATTAATGGTACAGTTACTTAAGTGTGTCATTATTATCTTTAATAGTATCTTTTAGCGTAATTTTCAGCAATTTCCAGAATACTTATTAACTTCAAAATTTTAAGCACTCTCAGATTCTCAAGGACCGATGGATGACATTTCAAGAATTCGCCAAAGAAAATATTTCTTTTATTTATTTTTCACTAACTTTGCGATTTTATAATATTATTTTATAATATTACTGTTCCTTTATGGTTATTAATATAATCTATTTCAGTACGGCCAGCAACGAAAGTACCTTAGCATAGAGAAAAATAACTACAAATCTAACAGATAAATATAAGATTCAGTATATCACGATGTGTACTATTTCAAACAAGACACTGTTCCGAAACAATTTGATATAAATAAGAATAATGTAAAATACATATTATGTAGAAGATACGATATAGTCGAGTTAAATGAGTGAGAATTAAAATAAAATAAATAAAAATATCTTTATTTTGCATGGACCATTTTAACGGCGCTTACAAAATGTCATACACTATTTAAAATATTTAAAGTGACCATAACATTACATAACATTAAAATTTTTATTCACAAATCTAGTATGCATTTTAGGATTGCGTTAATTCAATTCTGAGGCTGCCTATGCCAAACTGTCAAAGAGGCAAAGAATGAATTCTTTCTATCACACATAATTGTGTTCCTAAATTAAATCTTCTATCTTCTTTATATCTTCACGCCGCATCCCCGACGGGGTAGTCAGAGAGGACAGACCGCCAGGCTTCGCGATCCATGCATACTTCTTTTGCTTCTTTATATCTGCTTTTTTTTATCTAGCATTAATTTTCATAAACTTTTTTAAATGTGATATATTTCGCTTGAGCAAAATTTAATCCAGCGTACTTTCTCATGCTGAGGGAATCGTTTTAAATAAATATCCATCACGCCTTATCCCCGAAGGGGTGGCAGAGGCATATTATATGCCCACTTTTCACCGTGTGGATTCCTGTCCCACGTAACAGGTGGTGAGCCCATTGCCGTGTTGAAATAGACAGACGCAAGTTGTGGCTACCTGCTGTTGAAGTTTTCAAGCCGCCCATAAGGCCTTCAACCAGGCTTAACGACTGCCCTTTTTTACTGGCAACCGGGACCAACGGCTTCGGAAGGTGCCTTCCGTGCTTCGGAAGGTGCCTTCCGAAGCTCGCAAATGTAAATGCCACAAAGTGGTCACCCATCGGAGGACCAGCCATAGTGAAAGTTGCGTAACTCAGTGATTGTTTACAGAACACTGAGACCGCGGGGCCACGAGCGCTTCTTTACTTTTACACTTTATAATTCTTCTTCTTTAATTTTTCCTCTCTTTCTTCTTTATGGAACACAACCTAAATACCACATACCTTCATACATACATTAAGTCACGCCTTTATCCGCAAAGGGAAGGCAGTGGCAATTGCCTACATTACACCGTATATATTTTTGTCCTACGTAACAACTGGTGGGCACAGGCTGTGGTAACCAGCTGTTGAAATTTTTAAGTCACCCAAGCATTCAACTTGTCCTAACGACAGCCATATTACTGGCCACCTGGACCAACGCAGTGATCGTTTACAAGACACTGTTTTAGCGGGGCAAAGCGCTGCCTACAACACAACCTTAATATTGCTAAGTTTAATAATTCAATTTGTTATGGAATTAAACAAATCCTCATTGCTTACCGTTTACCTTAAATTGAATATCATTTTGAATCTGAATCAAATCAAATGAAATTATAAATGTGAAAGTTTGTATGGATGTTTGTTACTCTTTCACGTAAAAACTACTGAACGGATTTTAATGAAACTTTACAACAATGTAGCTTATACATCAGAATAACACATAGGCTACTTTTTATCCCGGAAACAAGTTCCTGTGGGAAACGGAAACGGGAAAACTTCTCTACGCGGGCGTAGCCGCGGGCGTCAACTAGTAGTATTATAAAGCTAAAGAGTTTGTTTGTTTGGTTGGTTGAACTCGCTAATCAGGAACTACTGGTCAGATTAAAAAAATGTTTTTGTGCTAGATAGCCCATTTATCGAGGAAGACTATAGGCTATATATATCATCACACTACTACCCTGGAGAGCGGAGCAGCAGTCATAAATGTCGTCAAATCGAGCAAATTTATGCTTTATTGTAGAATTTATAAGCGACGGGATTAAATATTTGTGGCATTTATATTTGCGAGCGTTTCCGTGCTTCGGAAGGCACGTTAAGCCGTTGGTCCCAGTTGCCAGTAACATGGCAGTCGTTAAGCCAGTTGAATGCCTGATGGGCGGCTTGAAAAATTTCAACAGTAGGTCGCCGCAACCGGCACCTTTCCATTTCAACACGGCAATCGGCTCACCACTTGTAACGTGGGGCAAAAAAAGGCAAAGCATACGGTGAAACGTCGGCGTATAGTACGCCTCTGCCTACCCCTTCGGAGATAAAGGCGTGAAAGTATGTTAGGTTGTGTTATGTGGGATTAAATAGGTGCGACGCCGACGGGAGTTCGAAGTATGTCACGGGCGAAGCCGGGGGTTCACCTAGTATACGTATAAAGACAAAACTCTACGTAAGCTAGAAATAAATACACAGGTATTTAACTGCTTTCTGTGCCAAGGCAATAAGTACTGCGCTCCTCATCCTATTCACAGTAATTAGTCGACTTTGTGAATTGCTACAACTTGGTATCAGAGTGACTCCATAGAAAACTTTTATACAAACATATAGTCACACCTTTACTCTCGAAGGGGTAGGCAGAGGAATACTAACGTCCACATTTAACCGTATGCATTTTGCCTCACATAGCTCGTAGTTAGCCCATTGCCGTGTTAAAATGGACCGGTGAAGGTTTTGGTTACCTGCTTTAGAATTTTTTTAAGCCGTTCATAAGGCTTTCAACAGGCGTGTTCCACTTGGATCCCGTATTTAAATTTCCTAGAAGATTGATTTAACACTACCTACAGCTTACCCTACCTTCAGAAGTACAAAACAGCTTGTGAATGGAAATGCCATAATTATTATGATACCGGTCACTCATCTAAGGATTAAACGTATCGAATGATCGTCTACAGAATACTGAATCAGCGGGGCTAGGAGCCCTACTGTAAAACAAAACTGAGACAGTGTATCTCAAGGGCGACTGGTGATTAATGTGTTTACACTTTTCTCGATATTTTCCTTACATTTTACCTATACTAGCGGCACGCTATGATGGCCGTTTGACATATTACAATTATGCGAAAAATTTCGATTTTTATGAAATAAACTACCTTACGGACAAAAAAGCATACGGTAAATAAATGTGGGCGTTTAATATGCCTTTGGCTTTATCTCCGAAGGGGTAGCTTCGGAGATAAAGGCGTGGCAATATGCATATGTAGTTACTTTTTTAAAAAGTAGTCTTAAGCATACTATATTTAGGGTATTTTTTATTAATATCAATCTGAAATATATTATTTTCTTGAGAAGATAATGTGAAATGAACGGCCATCATAGCGTGTAGCTAGTGTAAGTCACCTTGCAACATAACCTTGAAATCACTGAGTACTATGCACACAGATACTGAAAGTGACTGCAGTATAACAGCAACCTGCACATAAACACAGATTCAAGTAACTTTAGCAGTGCTTTAGAAGAAAAAATGCGCTTTCACGTAACACCCGTTTCATGATTTTTCTGTTCAGCAAAGGCTCTACCTCAAACAAAATCTGCTGATAGTTGCACAATTATTTCCCTTTTATACTTGCTCTTTTTATTTAATTTATTTTTCATCAATCGTCTTCTTTTATTAAAACATAAATTGCTACCCATTTCCCATATGGTCCTTCACAACTTCTCTATCCAAATAATAAAATATACCACAGGCTAAAGCTATGACACGCTATGATGATACCAATACTTTATTTTTTTATTTTTACTTCATATATACATATATTACATGCATATTTTCACGCCCCTATACCTGAAGGGATTAAACGCCCAAATTTCACCGTATGCATATTTGTCCCACGTAACAGGTAGTGAGCCCATTGCCGTATTAAAATGGACAGACGCAAGTTGCGGCGACCTGCTGTTAAGTTTTTTTTAGCCGCTCATAAGGCCTTTAACTTGGCTTAACGACTGCCATTTGACTGGCAACGGGACCGATGGCTTAACGTGCTTTCCGAAGCACGGAACTGGGGTGGGCCTAAAGGGCCAAATAAATTTATTAAAATGTGTCTATTTTAGATGTTAAATATGGAAGAAATTTTGAACACGTTGCCTTTTTAGTGAGGTGGTTACAAAAAGACTTACAGGTCCTATGTGCTATACACTAATTAGCACGACCAATTAAAGTCCTAGTAGTCTCGGACTAATATTTATATTTTGTTTTTAAATAATGATACCTATTCGTTACTATATACTGAAATTTAAGGCTACACTTCATTTCACCAAAAAAATTTTGCTCCTATATTTACAAGGGCTAATTTCCAATGTGTACTATCAACATTACAACTGTGATAAACGAAGATTCAAGCGTCACGTCTTATCTACAGTACTACAAAACTGTGTACACAGTTTTGTAGCGAGGCCTCTCTGCTTGATTATAACCGCCATAATGTCACAAGACATCTCATAAATGGTTATGAAACCACTTAGAGGAAAAACATGGAGGGTTTTGACTCCATTTTTTAAAATAATCTGTTAAGATTATAGGGATTTATATTGGGTCTTTAATGTCTTGACATTGTTGACAAGTTAATTATCTTGGTGTACCTACATACAGTCTTGCCTTACTGATAAGACTGCCACACAAGTCACTTTATGTACAGTTCACATTATATAGGTAGGTAGGTACTTTAGTAAGAATAGTAGGAACAGTCTTTAAATAAATTCAATGTCAAAAGAGACTACTAAAAACATATTTACTTCAAGTAAGTTAAATTTATCATTCATGTCTTTATCCCCAAAGTGGTAAGATAGGTATGCTATGCATACATATTTGACTGTAAGCATTTTTGTCCCACTTAACAGGTGGTGAGCTCATTGCCGTGTTTAAGTGGACAGACGCAGCTTGTGGCGACCTGCTGTTGACATTTTTCAAGACGAAGGCTTTCAAATTTACTTAACTACTTTCATGTTACTGGCAACTGGGACTAAAAGCTAACCTTCACGGAAAAGCTCTTGAATTGAAATGCCACAAAGCGGACGCCCATCCGAGGATCCGCTATAACGAAACTAACTTAACGCAGTGAGTTAGCCAGCCAGTCTCGACGTATTGGAAAAAATATTATCCTACTAATATTACTCATAAGTTTTAATAATGTATGGATCTAGGCACAGATAATATTATAATATAATTCATATGTAGGTTTGTTACTCATTCACGTACTTTATCCGCACGCATCCAGTACCGACTGGATTTTGATGAAACTTTACAATAATATAACTTACACATCAGAATAGCATATATGCTACTTTTTATCCTGAGATTGTGGGAAAATCACTTCGCGGACGAAGCCACGGGCGTCAACTAGTACATTTATTTACCCACAGATTTCAAACATTTTAAAGTCACAAATTTCAATTTTCAAATTCAAATAAGCTTTAATATCTTAGGCCGCCCTCGGTACATTTATAAAATTGTTCTCTCTTTTTATGATTTATTTTTATAATGGTGTGCAATAAAGTTTATTCTATTCTATTCTAATATCTAGTTTGCTTAAGCTGAAGTACTTTTTGTTTACACGAATTGATAAAACCGATAAAGTTAGGAGTTTATTTGGTAAACTTAAGCTCTGATACGAAAAATTTATCATAGACTTCTTTTTACTTAATTCACGAACATGGATGAGGATGAGGACTTGCGTAAGCAGCAAGAGTTGTTGGCGGCGGAGCTGCAGAGGAAAAGGATCGAGGTGGAGTCGATCGAGGAACTCCTCGGAGAAGCAGCTCCGTCTTCATTCGCTGCCCGCAGCTCCTTACCTTTATCCCCGAAGGGTTGCAACAAAAGGAATATATACGTGTACATCTTTTACAGAACACTGTTTTAGCTGAGGTACGAGCGCTTCTAAAAGAAAAGTTTTCAATAAATACGAAATTTGATAATTCATATCGAATTTTATTTCAATTCGCACTGTTTTTGGATAATATTATCAATTCTTGATATCACTCCAAAAGGAAACTAGAATATCTCTTCGAAGTAATTCTACCTATGCTCGAGAACGTAGGTGGCTTGTGTGATGGGAGGGAGCAACTGGATGCCATCCTTGTTCACCAACTTTACTTGGAAATTGGGTAAGTTTATGAAGAGTCGTTCGTGAATCAGGTGTATACACATCTTCAGCAGCTCGTACGCTTCCAGTTCTGATAGTGCTGAAAAGGAAATGAGACAAAGTAGTATCAGTCACTGATAACTAAGGACCAGGAAATGATAAATGACACAAAAAACATGAGGTGATTTCTAAATCTAAACCTTAAAGTTTAGAAAAGTCTTATAAAACGGCTCAGTCTGTTCGTCAGTCTTTATCCATCTATTTTTCAGGAACCAGACGAGATTGAGACTAACGGTTTACGGCATTCGATTCAGTATACCATGAATACGTGCATAGGCTATTTTGAAGATTCTACCACGTCTGATTTATTCGCTATGATAGTGAAGGGCGCTTTACTTGTATAGCTCATTTGGCTTTTGATTCTCGAAATGTGTTGAGAACGACTGCCGTCTGACCTTCCAATTCCAACCCTGTAAAAACGCGAACGTCGTTGCATATTACTCAATCCGCAAGAAAGCTATTCAATTGAATAGGGACTTAAAGATTATTAAATTTAATGTTCGTTTCAATATGCACCTTCCTGGTTGCGGAGAAAGTCTATTTTTGGAACCTGAATCCGCTTTTATCCCTTGAGTTATGGAATAAAAGCCATCGTGAAGTAATGAGAGCCATCAGACCTCTACATTCGAAAAAACAAGAATATAATTCTAGGACTATTTCAGATGTCTTACTAGCTTTATGAAATTGGTCCATCAATCCTAGACTGAGGAGCCCTCCAAAGCCGTGACCTCCGTACGGTACCCTCAACGCCGAGCCCAGGAAATCCAACGTATACAGCTGTCCACCATTCTCTACATCATATCCAGCCACCAACATGTTTACTACGGATGGAGTCTGGAACAAGACGGTCGAAGCTCAGAAACTAAGTCACAATATCATTGATATTTTAGAGCATGCTAACGTTTAAATATTTTTTTTATTTTGTTAGGATAAAAATAAATGGAAACATATTTACACAATGCCATTTATCTCATTGTTAAGTTAATATAAGTTAGGATGATCTCTGTGTTTTGGATTCAAGGTAGAAATTAAGACACAGTGGACGTTTGAGGAAGTGGACGTTCAGGGACAATAGACGTTCAGGGAAGTGGGCGTTCTGGCCCTGGAAGTAGACGTTCAGGGAAAGAGACCTAATGAACGGATCGGACGTTCCGGTAATAAGACGTTACGTGCTCAAAGGATTATACCATTAATATTTGAATGGTATATCTCAACACGGCGATAGGCTCACCACCTGTTTACGAGGGACAAAAACGTTTACGGTGAAATTTGAACGTATACTTATATGCCTCTGCCACCCCTTCAGGGGAAAAAGGCGTGAATGATAAGTGAATGGACAGAGAAATGAAAGTAAGTTGCTTGTTCCTAGCTCGTATTCAGTTCAATCGATTTTAAGATTTAGTCCCTATTACACTAACTTGTTGTTTATTTACTTTTAAATAATAGGTAATTACGAGGATGTACTTCGAGAATCGGTAGTTGCAGTATCTTCTTATATTATCTAAAGTAAAATGAAGTAGGTAATTAGCTGGCGTTATCTCAGGAAGTACTGGTCAGATTTGTAAAATTATTTTTGTGCTAGATAGCCTATTTATCGAGGAAGGCTATAGGCTATATATCATTACGCTACTCCACTAGAGAGCAGAGCAATAGTCATAAATGTCGACAAATCGGGTAAAGGAGTATGCCCATTAATGGTTTCGCACTGTACCCTACTGTACCACAATCAAAATACTGTCAAAAATTAAGTTAAATTTACATAAAAATCTTCAAAATACCAAGCCATAACTTCGACGAGGAAAAAACATCAACTAATAAGTTATAAAATGTTTTCCTAAACAATTTCTTTTTTTTTTTATAATTATTTTATGGCCTGGTTACGAAGACCTTTACCTTAGACCCTAGACTTTAGCCAAATCTTACTTTTTATATCATATTTCTTTAATCTTATCTTCTAATTAGTCCTGTCCGGTCTTTATCGATGTCGCGTCCTCAGTCCTAGGTCCTGGTCCTTGCCCTCAGTATAATGGTGATTCTTATACTGAGGTTTTCAGTGGACTTTTCGCGGCAAGAGAGAAAATAGCATTTCACTGCATATATAACTATATTCATGTCTGTCAATGTTAGTTCTCTTCGCCAATCTTGGGCAGGCGAAGGAAACTTGATCCTTACAGCCTTGTTAAATAATACGAAAATATAAATGACAACTTCAGTATTTATATTTTCTTATTATTTAGTCATGTCCAGTCCTCATTATGGAACATGACGCACAGTTGCCGTATTTTCTTTTCCAAAACTAGAGTATAATTCGTGATTTTTTAATTTTTAAAATGAAATTAATAAGTGTGTTGATGGAAAAATACAGAGCAAACAACAAAGACCTGCATCTCACATTTATAGACCTCGAAAAAGCCTTCGATCGAGTACCCCGTAAACTAGTATGGCAGGCTCTACGGGCACAATATGTACCTGAGCACTATTTCGAACTTGTAAAAGACATGTATAAAAATGTCACAACTAGAGTACAAAGCTTAGCGGGAGTCAGCAAAGCTTTCGAGGTAAAGGTAGGCGTTCATCAAGGATCCGTGCTTAGCCCGCTACTATTTAGTCTGGTCATAGACTACCTCACCAGAAACATACCTTCCCCACTACCGTGGACCATGATGTACGCAGATGACATCGTTCTGGCTGCCGACACCGCCGCACACCTGCAGGATCGCCTAAACCTATGGACGCATGCCCTAGAAAAATACGGACTAAGGGTAAGCAGGAGTAAAACGGAGTATCTGAAATGCCCTTTTAGTGGAAACAGAACACCGGAAACAATAAACCTTGGGACCACACCTATCCCTACGGTCCAAAAGTTCAAGTACCTACTTTTTTCTTTGTGCAGGGTTCTAAGTGTTCGGCAACTTTTTATTTTAAATACCACACTCCGCAAACACACGGAAACATTTTATCAATCAACTTTTACATCCTCAAAGAGAAGATCTGACAGAGTTTGTCCAGTATTACCTCGCCGAACTGCAGTAGCCAGTGGACATTACTGCTTTATTAGCTCAAAATTATATAATTTAATGAATAGGAAGCTAAATATATATCCACTATTACTGCATAATTGTAAAAAGAAATGCAGAGAATGGCTGCTTACTTTACGGTATGATGACTCTGAATCTCTGCTCGATGACTGACTGATAGACAATTAAACAAATACACATACTCTCTCATAACACACACACACATACCCACACACACTCACACACACCCATACATACAACACACAAACCGCCTTCGTTGGTATGGGCACGTCAAGAGAAGAAGCGAAGACCATGTGGTCCAAATTGCGCTAAACCTGCCCGTATACAAGAGAGGAAGAGGCCGCCCACCATCAACCTGGTGGAAAAACCTGGAAAGAGACCTCAGGAATGCCCAATTGCCTGAATCGACAACCCAAGATCGCATGACTTGGCGCATGAAAGTGAGGAGACCCGACCCCAAATAATGGGATAAGGAGAGGAGAAAGAAGAAGAAGAAATTAAAAAGTGTGGATTATAATACATAAAGTGTTCGAAAATGTGCATGAGTTATGGAATGTGAAATGTTGCAGTGAACAGTGTTGTTCTATGTGTTAGTGCCAAATCTCCAAAGAAAGCCCTAGTAAAGGTCCATCGCTTTACTAGGGCAAGGACCAGGACCTAGGACTGAGCACTTGACATCGACAAAGGACTGGACATGACTAACTATGTAATAAGAAAATATAAATACTGAATACAAAGCTGTATGGACCAAGTTTCCTTTGCCTGCCCAATATGGGCGAAGACAACTAACAAACAACTATTTCACTGTAGTTTCCGCTCTCGTGCCATTGAGTTTGTTAGTTGTTATTTCAGTGGTATTTTTATTGTTTCTTCGGTTTCCATAATAGTTTTACGTCGGGTTGCACTTCGTGTTCCTCCGTAACTATGGAAATCAACAAAATAATACGACACAGAGACTCATTATTGTGTGCATTTGTATATCAACCGAATACCATAATGACCGATAATCGTCTTCGATGCATCAACTGTTTTATGAGACTATCACACCTGCGTCACCATGTTATGGCAATAACATGGTACCTGGGCTGGGGCAGCTATAATGATATATTTGCTCCAGCTAGATATTTAGAAGATATATTTGATGAATTCTCTTATGAAAATAATGTGTTAAATCGTTTGATAACTATAAGTAGTTTGATCTTACATTTTGTATTATTTATATTGTAGATTTTTTTTTCTTTGAATGTGGCTATTTTAGTACCTACTCAATAGACATGTGTGCCGTATAACTAGACTGTTTGATCTGACAGTAGTGACAGTCGCCAATCGAAACGCCACGCACGTGTCAAACATAACCTAATTTTGTGAAATCTATTAACCTTTTACTCAAAATCCGGGCGAATTGGAGTTATATTTTGTTTTTGTTTTGGAAAATACATTAAAATCCCAACTGAATAACGTAAATTTCACGAGTGTACAACTGCGTTCAATGTGAAACCAAACACCATACTTCTATGGGCATACTCCTTTTTATGCATCATTGTAGAATTTATAAGCGACGAGATTAAATAGGTGCGACGGGAGGTCGAAATATTCCACGGGCGAAGCTGTGGGGGTCATCTAGTATATTATATTAATCCTACCTGAATTTTGTGCCTGGGGTTCACATTAATGTGGCTGCTATGAGCAGCTATCGCTTGATTGTTAATTTCAAGACCTCCTGAACCCCGTGGACGCCTGCATGGTTGCCTTGTCAGTTAGAACTTTAAACTTAGTTTGGGCTAGAAGATGGCGCTGTGTGAAAATTGTTCCATAATATTAAATACTAGTTGACGCCCGCGGCTCCGCACGCGTGGTAAAGTTTTCCCGTTCCCGTTTTCCACAGGAACTTGTTCCCGGTATAAAAAGTAGCCTATGTGTTATTCTGATATGTATATTTATCCCATACTAGCTGACCTGCCCGGCTTCGTCCCGGGACAGTCTTCCAACTCCGTGGCACCCATTTAATCCCGTCGCTTATTACTTTTCTAAAAATGTATGAGAGTTTCCCCGATTTGTTGATATTTATGATTACTGCTCCGCTCTCCTGTGTAGTAGCGTGATGATATACAGCTAAGAACCTTCCTCAATAAATGGGCTATCCAATACAAAAAGAATTTTTCAAATCGGTCAAGCCGTTTTCATGCTATGTCGTGACAACGGAAAACGGGTTTCATTTTTATACATATAGATTATTGTAAAGTTTCATCAAAATCCATACAGTCGATTTTGCGTAAAAGAGTAACAAACATCCATTCTTAGACACTTTCGCGTTTATAATATTAGTAGGATTAGTGCTTAAGACATCGAAGACGAAGATTTTGACTTAATATAAATCTCTACTCTTTCTTAAGCGCTGTCCTAGTTGGTATAATTAGTGTGCGCTCATCTTGAAACCTAAACTATTTAATTAATCTTAATCCAAGTACCGTCTAACAGTAAAATTTATTACAAAATTATTCATAAGGTCTAATTAAACTGTATCAAACCTGAGAGCACAGATAATTCTATAAGTAGAAGATTGAAATAATATTGTAGTTAAAAATAGACCGATGCCATATTAATGTAATCGAGTAATAAACCGTGATAGAATTCCACCTTCCATGGAGTTGCGCAATAAATAAAGACAAACGTAGGTACATACTGTCACGCGTTTATCCAAACAAGGGGTAGTCAGAGGCTATTTATACGCCCACATTTCACCATGTTTACTTATATCCCACGTAAAAGTGAGGAGCCCATTGCCGTGGTATTATGGACAAGCGAAGATTGTGGCGATACTCTGTTATTTTTTTTAAAGCCACCCATAAGCCCTTCAACTTGGCTTAACGACTGCCATATTCGCCATATACGCTCGTTAATACCACAAAACGGTCACTTATCAAAGGACCAGCCATAGCGAAAGTTGCTAAATGCAGTGATCGTTTACAGAACACTGTGTTAGCTGGGCTACGAGCGCCTCAATAGTACAATAAATAGTTTATCACTAACACCACACTTCAGACTCTCCATAACGTTCTTTCTAATGAAGTGTACCACAGCCCCGGTATTCAGCTGGTACCCGTTCCTCATTTTGTACAACGTCAGGTTCTTCTTGATGAACTGGGTGAACTGGGTTGCATCTGCCGAGTCTCCGATGATACCTAGTATTTGCTTGTTGGTTAAATCGTGTAGTTTCCTTTCATCTGCAAGAGATAATATAACTTACTGAAGTCTCTGCTTGAAGTAATTTTCGTTATAGCTGGTTACGGATGGGTCACCGCTTTGTGGTATTTTCATTTACGGACGTTTCCTTGCTTCGGAAAGCACTTTAAGCCGTTGGTCCCGTTTGCCAGTAACTTGGCAGTCGTTAAGGTAAGGTGAAGACCTTATGTGCAACAGCAATTTCAGCAGGCAGCCACAACCTGCGTCTGACTATTTCAACACGGCATTGGGGTCACCACCTATAACGTGGGACAGGAATGGGCACGGTAAAATGTAGGCGTATTATAGGTACTATTTATATAAATAATGAAACGAGGTTATCCAACAGAGAACCTGAGCAGTTCACATAGCTCACAGTCACAGAGTAATCACGGTTTAGTGGCAATGGTCAGAGGCCATATCTGTAAAAGAACCGAGGGCCGATGAACCAAGCGAGTTTAGAAGTAGAGAGACCACGACTTGGCTATCGTACGGTACGACGACCCTCTACCAGATGGACCGTTGACCTGGAAAAGGTCGCAGAGAGGGAGGGGAGTGGATGGGGAAGGCGCAGTGTGTTGTACCGTTAACTGAGAGAGGTCTACGTCCAGCAGTGGACTGCTATAGGATGGCATGGAAGGCATATCATCTTAGGCCCCAGGATGGCAACGCACTTGCAGTGTTAACCTTAATATTGCAAGTGTCTATAGGCGACGGTAACCACTTAACACCAGGTGGGCCGTAAGCTTGTTTGCCATGTCGTAGTATAAAGACAGAAAAAGAAAAAAGGGATAATTTGTGTTTGATTGATTGATTGATGAAGCCCACAGTGGACAATGAGAATTACGTGAGTCATGTGTTCACTATAGTGTCCTCTCATTATTGTTTACTTAAACATCACAATTTTATTTACGAGTATAACCGCAGTCACATCAATAGCTGTGTTCATCGCGTTTTATGTTTTGACAACATCTTCAATGGATTTGTGTGAATCTATTTTACTTTTATGCATCGTTTACTCGAAAAGACCTTGCACAATCATTGTCGTGTCATCACAAACAACGTTATGAAGGCAATCATTTAGAACATTGAATGCACGGTTATGGGAAAATATCAAGTAAGGTCGCAATTCACCTGACCTACGCTTAGTGATTTACAACAAAATTATAATCTTACATTTTAATCTATACAGATAAATTGACTGCCTCTGTGGCGCAGTGGGAGTGTATCCGACTGCTACGCAAGAGGTCGTGGGTTCGATTCCCACCCAGGATAAAACTTTGTGTGATGAGCACGATGGTTTATTCTGTGTCTGGGTGCTATTTATCAATAATGTGTATGTATTTAGAAATATATAAGTATGTTTATCAGTTAGCTGGTTACAATAGTACAAGCTCTGCTTAGTTTGGAATCAGATGGCGTTGTGTGAGTTGTCCCAACGATATTTATGATTATTATTTTAATAAAATTAAAATGTCTGCAATTCCAAATTCAAAGCTTTTTACTTTAGCTTTACCGCTCGTGTTCCCGCGAAGTCCGTATTCTGTAAACGATCACTGCGTTACGCAACTTTCATTATGGCTGTTCCTCGGATGGGTGACCACTTTGTGGCATTTACATTTGCGAGCGTTTCCGTGCTTCGGAAGGCGCGTTAAGACGTTGGTCCCGGTTGCCAGTAACATGGCAGTCGTTAAGTCATGTTATAGGCCTAATGGGCTGCCTGAAAAATTTCAACAGCAGGTAGCCACAACTTGTGTTTGTCTATTACAACACGGCAATGGGCTCACCTCACCACCTATTACGTGAGACAGGAATACACATGGTGAAAAGTGGGCATACAAAATGTATGCCTCTGCCACCCCTTCAGGTATAATAATAATACATTTTATTAAATCAGATTACAAGGATCCATTATTTGTTAGTAAAATTGAGAACTTAAAATTATGTTAGTATTTATTATTACATTAATGTCGCTTCATAATACATTTAACAACACAAAATAAAATGATAAAATAAAATGAATAAATTAATCAAAATCATTCCAATTAAATATCAAATACATAATTTATCAATTCATAAATTCATTTATGAATTTATAAGGCGTGATAGATAAATAAAGCTTTTTACTAAATGCACATTACAGATACACACATGAAAAGACAATATACCTACACAAAATTATACAATACAAATACAATACAAATTATACAGTCATCATCCTCTTGCCCTTGTCCCAATTTACTTGGGGTCGGCGCAGTATGACTAAATTCCATTCTGCAAAATGTTTTGGCTTGGTTTTTATGGTCGGCCGCCAGTCTGACACCAACCCTCCTTGGGAATGCTATCGTTTGGTGGTTTGCCCGTCACCACACGGGTGCCTTTCCAAGCCTTTCAGTACTCCGAACCTTTACAAGGGGCAGGTTGCTTTTTCACTGGGGCGAGGTTCTTCTTTGGTATTAGTAGTCCTTGTCTATACAATGCGTTGACGTCAGCCATAGCTATGCAATACGGCATATCCCTGTCTTGTACCATACGGGCTACTTGTGCAGCCCGCGCTCTTTATATCATGACGTCCATCGTGCTAGGTTCTTCTTCCATATATTTTTACGGCTCCTATAGTATCTAACGCTTTAAGAAACTGCCTCTGACCATCTCTAGTAAATCTGATCTCCCAAACTTGGGTGTTTGGAGCAAGGTGACAATCCACTTTGACGGATTATTTGTTAACTAGACGTAAGAATATAAATACAAATTATACAATATACCTACACAAAATTATACAATACAAATACAAGGATTTACGCTGGCAAATAGCTGATGTTATAATGACTTGATTGTTATGATTGTTATAACTTAAGCTACATTTTGTCCCGGAATATAGAATATAGATTTATAAAATGGAATAATATCGTTATACCAACTTTGTTTTGTTATATCTCTCAGGGTTGAGGCAACGTTTTCGATAAAAGCCTTCAATTTTTCCGACATCTTGAACCATTATATTAACCATATTTTAACAAATTAACAAACATACAATATTAAACTATAAACTTTTCTATATCCTATCTAATGATAAAAACCGCATTTGCGTGATTTAAGAAACTTGATCTAAGCGTTTTTTTAACGTGTGGAAATCCCCTCGGATGTCATGCAGGACACGAACCGACAAAATCCACACGGTCCCTGTCTGTCTGTAGCCGGACGCTCCGAGTAACTCTTCGGAAAGATGTCCCAGTGGGTCCCACTGGGTCTGTCGGGAGACCCAGTGCTCCCGACAGACCCGGTGATCCCAGCAGACATAGTGCAACGATCTAAATGTACATACGACATTTATTATTTAAAGATTTCCAGTTACTTTCAAACCCTACATGGGACCTATTTGGGACTTTGAGTTAACTTTTATTTATCTGCGAGATCTTGAAAGGGCTATTATACTCTATGCCTTTATACCGCAATACAGCATAAAAGTACGTACCATTTTTGAGGACGATGATACTCATGGTGTTCGTTTGGTCAGCGGCTAGCATGGCGAAGTCTTTGCATTGCACGCCCAGCAGACACTGGGTCTGAAGGTTTGATTCAGTCATAATGACCAGACAAATGTAAAAATTGATCTTTCTTTCGGAATATTATTGATTTCTGCTATATTTACAGAAATAAACAAAGGATATAACGTTATATTTTATGGTAATCGATGAAATAAAATAATAATTTAAAACGTCAGTAACAAAACATATCAGCAATAATGAAGACGGACGATGATTGTTGGAAGCCTGATGTCACGATGACAGCATAACGTCACTATAACATTGGTACTTCGTCTAAGCCATAACACAATAGGACTTGAATGTAAATAATTAAATAGGTTTTATTCTTTTTAGGGTTATGTACGCAAAGGGTAAAACGGGTCTCGCTATTAGTAAGGCTCCGCTGTCCGTTTGTCTGTCACCAGACTGTATCCTCATTTACTCGTTTTCCGCTATATTTACAGAAATAAACAATGCATATAAATTTATATTTTGTGGTAAGTGATGAAATATCTAAAATATAAAACGTTAGTATCAAAACATGACAGCAATAATGAAGACGAACGGGCACAAGAACAAAAAAAAGACGGACGGTGATTGATGGAAGCCTGATGTCACGATGACAGCGTAACGTCACTTTCACACAATAGGACTTGAATATAAATAATCCACAAGAACAAAAAAATATAAATAATAAGTTCTTGTACTTTTTTAGGGTTACGTACTGAAAGGGTAAAACGGGACCCTACTGTCCGCTGCTCCGCTATCCGTCCGTCTATCCCCAGCCTGTATCTCTAGAACCAAGATAGTAAGTCAGTTGAAATTGTCACAGATGATTTATTTCTGTTGCCGCTATAAAAACAATACTAAAAACAGCATAAAAAAAACACTTCTTCTCTATAAGTATCAAGTGCGGCCACGCTTGGAGTACTACCTTTGGACTGGTGCACCTGAATACCAGCTTCGACCTTTTGACTCGGTAGGGCGTGCTATGAGGATTGTGAACGATCCTCTACTAGCGGGCCGTGTCGAACCCTTTCGCGACAGGAGAGACTTTGCCTCCTTATGTTCTATCGCCTGTACAACGGTCTGTGCTTTGAAGAGTTGTTTAATGTGATGCCCTCGGCTACCTTCTATTATGACTCCGCTGGCCATAGACCGGGTGTTCGTCCCTCACACTTTGCGTCCGGAGCGCACGCATACGATTTGGTCCGATAGAAGCTTTATGCCGCGTAAGCTTAGATTGTGATAAGAACTTCCTGCCTGGGTTTTCGTATGGGGTTCTTCCAATTGGGTCTTAGAAGGTTCATAAAGGGTCGGCAGCGCGAGTGCTGCACCTCTGCTGTTGCAAACGTCCATAGGCTTGACCACTTACCATCAGGTAGTCCGTACGCTTGTCTGACACCTCAGTGGTATAAAAAAAGAGAAGACTTAGAATATGGTAAACGAACTCGATTTCTATGGTTCGGCGTCTGTTGAATAGAAAACCTACACCAGGTTTCTACTTGGTATCCTGAAATGGTCACTACATTTGGTGCATATCTTGCCACATTATTGATATTAGAATACTGTTTTGTTGCATTTTCATTTAAGAGGGTTTCCGTGCTTCGGAAGGCACATTAAGTCGTTAGTCCCGGTTGCCAGTGACATGGCATTCGTTAAGTCGAGTTAAAGACCTTATAGGCGGCTTGAAAGTCGAGTGACATTGACTCCTTGCTCTGTGGTGTGACGTTAAACACACTAGGTAAACCTTCAAGATTAAGAATCGAACCAACTCATGAAGCAATCAGAATTATATATTAGTAGTTGACGCCCGCGGCTCCGCACGCGTAGTGAAGTGTTCCCGTTCCCGTTTCCCACAGGAACTTGTTCCTGGTATAAAATATAGCCTCTGTGTTATTCTGAAGTGTAAGCTATATTATTGTAAAGTTTCATCAAAATCCATTCAGTAGATTTTGCGACAAAGAGTAGCAAACATCCATATTTATAAACTATCGCGTTTATAATATGTATTAGGAGGGTTTTATGTAAGTACTCGTAAGTAATATAGATCAGTTAAGGTGTGTAAAGAAGTTGCTTCAGACTTAAGTAACTCGCGGATACTTGCTACATTATGTGAAATAATAAATTAAGTACTTATGTTAAAGTAAGTGCAGGGTCGGCTCCAAACACCAGAACCACTGGTGCCTATCGGTGTATATTTTCATAATCAGTTATCTAGATCCCATAGCACAAACTTATATTAGCTTACTTTGGGCTAGATAGCGGTGTTTAAAAAATATCCCACAAAGTTTACCTTTTATTATTTACTAGCTGACCCCCGCGGCTACGCTCGTGACATGTTTTGAATCCCCGTCGCTTGCATTTAATCCCGGCGCTTATTGCTATTACAAAAATGTATAAAAATTTGCCTGATTTTCAGTCATTTATGATTACTGATCCGCTCTCTTGTCAGTCGTATAATGGTTAAAGTGTTCCATAAAATGTGCTCAAAACTGCACAACACTGACGTTTGAAGGTTTTGCAAATTGTGTTAATTTAACGTGACTTTACAATTCACTTACCTGCTTATATTGCAGTTTATATTATTTGAAGCATTTCAGAACGACACATCGCTCTTCAGGTGACATCTACAGATTGAGGACAGTCAATGTCACGACAGTGATTTTAAGTTGAGTGCACTAAGGGCCGTAATTTAGAACGTTACTCAATACTCAAGAAACGCTTGAGGCTAGTTTTTGCCTTAAAATATTACTCTCAAGTGTCTCTTGAGTATTGAGTAACGTTCTAAAATACGACCCTAAGTAAGACACAGTATAGGTATGAACAGTAGGGAATACATAGAAGTTCATACAACAGTGCAAAAACTGAATTTAATACCTTCGTTAGCCATGCATAATACCTATGGTACGTGAGTCCAGACTAGTAAAGTTTTTAATCATCCAAACTCCATACTAATATATAAATCTGAAGAGTTTGTTTGTTTGAACGCGCTAATTTCAGGAACTAAAGGTCGCAATTTGAAAAATTCTTTTTGATTTGGATAGCCTATTTATCGAGGAAGGCTTTAGGATATTTATTATTATCATGCTACTACCCTGAAAAGCGGATCAGTATTCATATTTCGAACTCCCGTGGCACCTATTTAATTCCGTCGCTTATAAATTCTACAATAATGCATAAAAATTTACCCGATTTGTCCACATTTATGACTAATGCTTCGCTCTCCAGGGTAGTAGCGTGATGATATATAGCCTATAGCCTTCCTCGATAAATGGGCTATCTAACACAAAAATAATTTTTCGAATTCGACTAGTAATTCCTGAGAATAGCGCGTTCAACTAAACAAACAAATAAACTCTTCAGCTTTATAATATTAGTATAGAAGTATAGAGATTCGTAGCCTTACTACTTGTACGTTTAGGTATCTAAGACTGGTCGTACTCTAGAACTTCGCCTGTGATTTACTTCGAACCCAGTAGCACCTGTTTAACCGATATATGCCCGAATTAAATAATGTGGCCCCACTAACACAGTGTAATGTAAACGAACACTGCGTTTAGCAACTTTCGCTATAGCTGGTCCTTGGATGGGTGAAAACTATGTGGCAATTACATTTGCAAGCGTTTCCGTGCTTTTGAAGGCATGTTAAGCCGTGGGTCACGGTTGCCAGTAAAATGGCAGTCGTTAAGCCCAGTTGAAGGACTTATGCGGCTTTGAAAATTTCAACAACAGGTCGTCACAGCCTGCGCCTGTCCATTTCAACACGGCAACGCGCTCACCACCTGGTGTTTAAATGTGAGTGTATAGTATACCTCTGTCTACCCCTTCTGGGATAAAGACGAGACAATATGTAAGTATGTGTAAAGATATGGGTCCACTTTGTTGGCATTTATTATTTCTTCTCTGCTTCTTTGAGTCGTAACAAACTCCCCAAAGCCTGTGTTACTTCACAATAACTTGGCTTTAATATGGTGAAAGATTTTTTTTAATATCGGTTCAGTAGTTCCGGTGTTTATCGACTTCAAACAAAGAAATATTTCCTCTTTAATTGAGCGAAGCGAAGCGAAGCTCCCATGGAGCGACTTCAATGGCGTTTGTAACAACGGGCAGAACTTCGCCATTTCTTATCCGTTTTCGGATTTTTTTTCTGCTACGGAAGTCTATTCAAATTATGCAGGTCGTGACGAAGCCCGAACTTCAAATATCGATCTAATAAAAAAGTTATTCGCAAAAATCATGTTGTCTATATGAAAATACTTAGTTTGATTTAACGCTTCGCTCAAATTTATGCTGCTAGGATAGGTTACACCTTTGCGACTGCGGCTACCTAATATATTATATAGATTCTCCACATCTATCTATGTCAGGGCTATTCCTGACGCGATTCCCGCGGTACTTTAAGTTCTGCGAATCTCCCAGGCCTCTTGACAGTGTAATTGTGCCCTCGTTGTTGGGAAACTCTTTGTGTAGAGTACCTCGCATCAGATAATGTGTGAAGCTCAGTCAATTAGGGTTTAGTAAGTGCAGTAGTACCTATTGTTTATTTAAGTAGATGTTGACGGAATTTTATGTATTTTAGTGCACTTTAACAGATAATTATATTATTTTATCAATTATGCCTTATTCCCGAAGGGGTGGCAGAGGCATATTAGACGCCCACATTTCACAGTATGCATTCCTGTCTCACGTGATAAATGGTGAGCACGTTGCCGTGTTGAAATAGACGTGTAGGTATATGAAAATGAAATGAATGAAAATAGCCTTTATTCTACCATAAACATGCTTTTACATTTACATTTTTTTTTGCAATGGTCTCGCAACTTTTGGTGTGGAACAAAAATGCACAAAGTAAAATGTGGGCGTGTAATATGCCTGTACCATCCTTTCGAGGATAACGGTGTGACTGTTTTATTAACATTTTGCAGTCTTCAAGCAGTCGAGCTTTTAGATTTTTAAGTTTTATCTTGTTCGTATTGAACTCGCCGGTAATTTTTCATGTGGCCAAGGAACTTAGTACAACACCCTCAAAAGTAAAAGGATACTTTGCTTACAGCCTTGGCTCCCCCAAGACAAGGCACCATTGTATTTTCCTAATATTTGTAGTGTACTTAAGAGGATTTTCTTACTTAGGTCATCATCATTATCTGAGGGCCGTATTCCAGAACGTTTCTCAATACTCAACCGACGCTTGAGAGTAGTATTAAGTAGTATAAGGCAAAAACTAGCCTCTAGCGTCGCTAATTTTTGCCTTATAAATACTACTCTCAAGCGTCGGTTGTCGTCGTGGCGAGTCTGGGCGTAGACATTCTCTCGTTGGAAACTATGGTGCAAGCCATGGTCTCCAGCGGGAGCAAGTGGGACGCCGCTGCGTCTTTCTGCGAGCAGGTCATGCTCGCGAAAGAGGCGGCGGAGACGGAACGGGTGAGGACTCCCCCGCCCGAGTTCCGCAGTCTGCGGCGTCAACGCCGCAGACTTGTCTTCGCCCAAGACTACCGGCCTCCATGACCGGGGGCCTGAAGACGGCGGGTGGGCCGCTCGCCGTCCTTACAGAAGCAGGCCCAAGACGTCGGCATGACGTGAAAATGTCACGCATGCCTCATGCAAAGAAGCGGAATAACACCCGAACCCCAGGTGAGGCCGCGGTGGTAGCCAAAGTCTGCCGGGAGCTCTGGGACATCTTTCCGAGGAGTTACCCGGGGCGTCCGGCAATAGACAGTTAGGCGGGGACTGTGTGGTTTTAGCCGGTTCGAGTCCGGCATGACATCTTCCACACGTTAAAAAAAAAAAGGCCTCAAGCATCGATTGAGTATTGAGAAACGTTCTGGAATACGGACCTGAGTGTCTGACCCACTTAAGTCTCTCGACGCCAGGGGTCCGCCTTTGTACTTCTTCTAATTAAAGTAGATGCCTCTATGTATGTGTAAGTGTGTATGTTTGTATGTATGTATCTATGTATATATTTATGAGTATTTATTTATGTGTAGTGTTTAGGTAAATATATATTTATATTATTTTCACAGAATACGTCACCATTGAAACTTCCCACAATCTATTTCAATACAATCCTATCCATCTAAAGGTTGCCTGGAAGAGTTTGCTGTTCGCGATAAGGCCGCCCATTGTACTTAAGTTGGAACTTAATTTCTGTAATATGTTTAATTTTTGGTGTACAATAAAGGATATATTATTATTTGTCTCTTCTTCTCGGGTATCTCCTTTTTTTTTTACGAAGATACCCGGTCTTTTGGTAGGCTTACATGGGGACATAGTGGTCCAACACGCAGAGGCCCTTTGAAAATTTTAATGTAACAGGAATTGGGACCCCCACTGCAGACAATCCACGTCCGCCTTATGTAGAAGAACGGTAATGGACCATCTCCAATGGGAGAAAAAACTATTGTACAATATGCTAACTACTATTGGGCTATTGAGTTGGAGGTTAAATGTACTGGGTGACTTGAACTATGGATGAAAACTGCGTCTGCCATTTTAATATAATATCATCAAAATATTGGCAGACGGTGACTTGCCAACTCACTAGATGGGCCCCCTATACAATCGCCGTAGGCAAGTTAAGCCTTTAAGGCGACAGGAGGCAACACCGGTGTGAGCGGCTTGGGGTGTCGAGCGGTGCGGCGCCGGTTTCACCATCGCGGGACAGGCCCGGAGCGGGCTTCCCCGTAGTTATGCTCTTGAAAATGACACTTCCACCCCCGAGCATATCGCTCTGGCTCCCTCCCTCTAACCGGCCAATTAAGGCAAGCCAGAGTTGAGATTTGCTGCACTCCCGGGAGTAGCATTCTCACTGCTCTACCGTTAGGCCATTAAATCCTAACCGGTGCAGAAGGGCAACAAAACTCTGAGGAATCGGGACCGATGTGTAGCCACGCACATTCAGCTCGCCACAAGCTGCCCTGCGGATGTGAGCTTATATTATTATTCCCTTTATTCATTAATTACACTTATCAATTACATTTTTAAATACATTATATAAAAAAAAATCTATTTAAAAATATAAAAAATAGTATCCCACCGGCATCGGGTACAGGGACCAAGCTACCGGTGGTCAGGACTCCAGAGACAGAAACTTCCGCACAATACGTGCCGTGCCCAGAAGAACCGCCTTTTGCATCAAGCCCTTGACCCAACTGCCTAACGCGAGCCTCTTGAGATGTTGGTCAAGGCTCTTGGCGATCAGGCCATGTGCTGATACAACTATCGGAACAATAATCGCTGAATCCACATCCCACATGTCGACAACCTCATGAGCAAGGTCCAAATATTTTATTTGTTTGTCCTTTTCTGCTTTTACAAGATTCTCGTCATGTGGTATGGTTATATCAACGATTAATGCAAGGCGCTCTGACCGATCTATTACCACTATATCAGGCTTATTGGCTACAATAGTCCTGTCAGTGATAATGGATCGGTCCCAGTACAATGTGACGCGACCATTTTCTAGAACTGGGTCGGGCGCATACCTATAATACGGTACCTCTGAATCGACAAGATTATATTTTAGTGCAAGTTGCTGATGGACAATCCTGGCCACTTGGTTGTGCCTATGCAAATACTCGCCGTTGGCAAGACGAGAACAACCAGAAATTATATGTCTAAGAGATTCGCCAGGTAGGTGGCATGCCCGACATATGTCAACCGTACCATCTCTCAGAATATACTTTCGATAGTTATTCGTCATAACAACTTCGTCTGTAATTGCACATACAAAACCCTCGGTTTCTCCAAATAGATCACCGAAACGTAGCCAGGATACAGATGTTAATAAATCTACATCAGGCCCATGTAAGGATCGATAAAATCGTCCATGCAGCTCTTTACTCTGCCATATCTTCTTGCGATCGTCAGTACTAAGTATTACAGGTTTGCGCCAGTTCTCTTTGGCAAGAGCAAGTGGGGTCAGTCCGTTATCTACTGCTATCACATCCCTATGCACACCCAGGCTAGTATGAATAAAATGTTCTCTAAGGTTGCATATCTCACGGTTATGCAAAGTCTTGGCGTTTAAAAAGCCACGACCTCCACACTTCCGTGGGATATACAACCTCATTACAGACGAACGTGGGTGATGCATCCGATATGTGGTCAATAAAGAACGGACTTTTCTATCCAGGGTGTCTAACTCAGTTTGAGTCCATCTAAGTATGCCAAAGGAGTATACTAAGACTGGCATGGCCCACCCGTTGATAGCGCGCCCCTTGTTGCCGCCTGATAAAAGACTTTTGAGTACTTTTTTCAGGCGACCCAAGAAACGATCCTGTAACGTTCGTTTCATGTCAGTCTCAGTAATACCCAACGCCTGTGACATACCAAGATATTTATAGGTTTCAGTCGCGGTAAGGGACCTAAGTTTTGTGAAATCTGAAAGTTGTACTCCTTCAGATTCCACAATCCGCCCCTTCTTAAATGCATGACAGCACATTTATCTACACCAAACTCCATTTTGATCGAATTACTAAAAGTTTCAGTGACCTTTAGTAACTCAGTCAAGTGGGGTTCGGTGGAGGCAAATAATTTCAAGTCATCCATGTAAAGAAGGTGCGACACAACATGACCTCCTCTCCGAAACTGATACCCCAGCCCTGAATTCTCCAGTAAAGTACTGAGAGGATTCAGCGCTAGACAAAACCACAAGGGACTCAAACTGTCACCCTGGAATATGCCCCTCTCGATCTTTACAGGTTCTCCATTCCCAAGAACCCGACGACATCCTGGATAAACAAGAGCCGTTCTCCATTGCCCCATACATGCCTTCAAGAAGGTGCATAGAGTTGTATCAACTTTATACAACTCTAGCACCCTCAACAACCATGTATGAGGCACAGAGTCATAGGCTTTCTTATAATCAATCCAGCATGTCGCCAGATTTCTCCGGTTACGGCGGACCTGCTGATTAATGGCCATGTCAAGAATAAGGAGTTCTTTAGTACCACGTGACCTGCTTCTACATCCATTTTGAGAGTCGGACATTATGGAATTATTATCAATATGAGTTGTTAATTTTACTCTCAAAATAGATGTAAGAAGCTTATAGACCGTAGGTAAACAAGTTATCGGTCTATAATTTTTAGGGTCCGTGGTACTACCTGATTTATAGAGAAGGTGAGTAATGCCTGAGGTCATAAAAGATGGAAGCGACCCAGACTCAAGTGATGTTTGAAAGCAAGATGCCAAACAATCATGTGAGCTATGGAACCATTTAAGCCAAAAATTGTGCAGTCCGTCCGGCCCAGGTGACTTCCAATTGGGTAACGAACGAACTGCACTGGCAATGTCATTAGACGTTATTATTATTGGTTCCATAGATTGGATGGACTCACATGACAATCCGACATCCCGCATCCACTCATCCTCTGTATGACTAACAGGCGCCGACCAAATACTTCGCCAGAATAAATTTGTGGCTTCAGCATCGGGCAGGCACATGTCAGTCACACCATGATCAGGTTGCTCCCATCTTCTATACACCCACCTCTCATCTTTTTGGAACGAACGATTTTGAGCATAGCGATCTAATCTCTTTCTGTATCGTCGTATACGATTTGCCCACGCATAAACTTTCTGCTTCAGGTCGTCAATACGTTCTGTGACCCGAAAAGAATATTCGCAAGGACCAATATCAGTCCCTGCGAACGCCCGGGTCACAAAACGCATTACTCTCGGGCGTGTATTACCCGCTCTGAAGCAACACAGCTTGCCAATGAGCACCCTAGTCTCGGCGATACGACGCTCAATTCTGCATTGCCAGGCTGAGACAGATTTTGATCGAATAGCTGATTCCAATTGTGTAAATTTAACACCAGCTACCCGACAAACTGTAACAGCCGCACAATACAGAATTGAGTGCGCATCACTTATGTCTACACAATTGTCAAAATAACTTGGTAAAACTGAGTCGAGGGCACACACTAGCGCTATGTTCTTTTTATGCGTAGGCAAACGCGGCACACGTGGACGATGCTTAGGATCAGAAAACCTATACTCATTAATCGTTCGTTCCAAAGTACTCCTTAATTCATCACTGTACTGGGCACTTACTCTTGTAACGACATCATCCAGTACTTCATCAATTGATTCAACATGATGTACGTCATTAGGTGTTATATTTATTTCACTAGGTTGAGACGAAGTAGGAATGATGTGGTTACATTGTACTTCAGAGCGAAGCCTCTCAAGTGCGGTGTCATCCAACATGTGACAGCGTTGAATGGCTCGCACCTGATCAGACAGCCGTTGTGCCGAAACGTTGACAGTTGGTTCTAGTACCTGAAACAAAGGCAGCATACGAACACGGTACGCAGTGAGATTAATTCCTCCCTCTGTAGCCGCAAAATATGCCCGCATAACGTTTTCATTCATAGATAAAGTCCATCGTATGCGGTGCACATTACCACCGGCAGCGGGGGCCCTAATCGAGGCCGGCGGGCCTCTGGGCTCCAAGCACGTCGGTGGCCGACGTCTCCCCTGCCGACGTACAGGTGTTGGCGACGTCGGGGGGGAGAAATACTCGTCGCTCGATGACGAGCTCAACGCCTCAGCAACATTCAAAGTTAATATTTCCATGTGCTGCGAGGCGGAGCTTTGCGACGAGTCCGGTGGTGTTATCTGTGCATTTCGTGTTCTGGCTCTTGTTAGCATAATATATTTACATAATTTTCGTATTGTAATATTTTCTGTTTGACATGACTTTAGACTTCATAAATTTCTTGAATTTTGCATATTTATTCTTTGGTAAATTTTTTCTATTGTATGTTATATTGTAATGGTACGAGTAAATTCTATTTTATACCTGAAAAACGTCTTGATGTATAAATATTAATGAAAATTAATGGTTTAGTAAAATATTATTGCTGTTGACATCGCCAATTTTTTTTTTTTTTATTATTATTATTATTATTATTATATTATTATATTATTATTATTATTACTTCTTTTCCTCCGCTAAGTCCTAATAATACGAGTATTATAAACGAAAGTTTTTAAGTATGGATGTGTTTTACTTTTTCACGCAAAATCTACTGAATAGATTTACAATAATATAACTTAAACATCAGAATAACACATAGGCTCCTTTTTATCCCGGGAACTGGTTCCTGTGGGAAACGGGAATGGGAAAATTTCACCACGCGTGCTGAGCCGCGTGTGTTAACTAGTGTTGAATAAAACTCCCAATATTCTGTGTACTTTCTAGACTTCAAGATCAAAATAAGCTAAAAATTGTCAATGAAAGAATTCTTTAAGAATGAAATTATAATTACATAACGTTATTAAATGCTTATTAAAACTGAATCAGTGTTAAACATAGTTAGATAAGAAGTTTGAATTAATACTGTACAAGTAACACTGTATCTAATGACAGCACAATGAAATCATTTTAATTTATGAATACCTAATTAAAAAATTAAACACTTTACAACTAGATTGTTATCGTAATACTAGTAGAATTAAAAAAAAAAGATTGTTCAATTATTTTTAACAAATTTCTTTTTACTTTCGCCAGTAATATTTATATTTTAAGAACTTTGTACCCGCAAAAGAAGCGCTCGTGGCCCCGCTGACTGTTCTGTAAACGATCACTGCGTTAAGCAACATTCGCTCACTTTGTGGAATTTACATTTGCGAGCCCGTTAAGCCCTCGAAGTCCCGGTTGCCAGTAAAATGGCAGTCATTAAGCCTGCTTGAAAGTCCTATGGGGGGCTTGAAAATTTTCAACATCTGGTCGCCACAGTCTACGCCTGTCCATTTCAACACGACAACGGGCTCAACAACTGTTACGTGAGACAAAAATGCATACGGTGAAAAGTGGGCGTATAGTGACCGAGAATAGTCGCCGAGAATAGCCCGCGGGCCTATCCCGCAACCCGGTTGGGAAGAAGGCGGAACACCTTAGAATATAAATTAGTGACTATTATAATAAAAGTTGGCCTTAAAATGAAGATCCTTAAAATGAAGGGTCTAGTGTCTCGTGTAATTACGCTAAATTAAATTCAAATATATTTGTGTAAGTTCTAGCTGACCCCCACAGCTTTGCCCGTGACATGCTTCGAACTCCCGTGCGTCGCACCGATTTAATCCCGTCGTTTATAAATTTTACAATAATATATGAAACTTTTGCCCGATTTGTTGATATTTATGATTACTGTTCAGCTCTCCAGAGTAGTAGCTTGATGATATATAGCCTATAGCCTTCCTCGATAAATGGGCTATCTAACACAAACATTTTTTTGCGAATCCTACCAGTACTTCCTGAGATATAAAGCTCTACCAACATGTTTCTCTTACAACCCTGGGTTTTTTAAGCGCAGCGATAAGAGGCATACCATAGACCTGCTAACTTGAGGGAAACTAAGGATTAATTTTTAAAGCAATTAGTATACCAACTTTCATTAAATTTTTATTAAAGTGTACAAAGTGTAGAGGAAAGTAACTAAAAGTGGGCTAGTGCTTTAATATGGACTAGTAACATTTCTCTAGAAATAACAATTTGTGAGGCGCTACAATCGACTATTTTCTATCGCATTCATCTCCAAAACCTCGCAATCACTCAATCTCGCCGGTCCGGCGAAAGCCATCACCGCGACAGGTGTGTGTTATTTCGCCGCAGTTAAAAACGTTGGTAAGGTACGTAAGCTTGTGTTATGTTTTTTATAAAAATAAAGGCCAAATACTAGAACTTTATGCTTAATTTATAAAACAAATGATCAATTTTATTATTTTTGCTCTATTAAATGGTTGTGGTTTATGATTTGTTTGGTATAAGTCAAGTTTATTTCGGGCAATAATTTCGAATATGGGCTATGACTATGTACCTAATTATTGGCTAGTCCATATTTAACACTTAGGTGGTTGGATATAATTTCTAAGTGTCTAGGTACACTTAGAAATAAGAAAATTGGTACCCTAAAAGCAGCAAAAAGTTTCAAAGTATCAAGATCTTTGCAACGTTTAAGCCAGAAAACTGAACTTCCTGAAAGGATAAGAAAGTTTGAGACAAGAAACCTAAAGAAAAGAAAGGAAAGCAAATAAAAATTAAAAATAAAGCTAGTGAAAATGAAATATTTAACAGTGAAAGTAAAGAGAAATTTTGATGCAGACATCGAACCAAATGTCATAATATGGCGAGAAGCTCCTGACTCTGTAGACGCAGATTGTATGTTTTGTCAGCAACTTTTTTCAGGAGACACACGTAAAAATATTGTAGTTTCTGACAATAACCTAAGTGATTTAATCTCTTACACAATAAGCATTTATTATTGTTATTTTAATGTAAGATAGTGAAACTTAAATGTGTAAATGGGATATAGCCCATATTTGAGTACCTGTTCCATTTTTAGCGCCTATTTTGTAATTTTGTTCATTGCTCAATTTTGATATAATAGTTTATTTAAAAAAATATAAGACCATTACTACCTATGCCTTTTAAAAATATATGTATAAATAATATAATATATAAAAATATTAATTTCAAAATAGCTTTTTAATTATTACCGAAAAGTAAAATGGTAGCCCATATTTAGTTACTTTCCTCTACTTGGTTCAGGATAACAACGTGTTTCGGTACAGTTCAGGTAGTTCAGTGGCGTAGAACATTACCCTAGTTGGGGAAAGGTCACGGGTTCAAAAGGTCCTGAACCAGAACAACAAATAAAAAAATACAACTTTTTTCAGAACGAGGGTCCGGAACCAAGTTGTCAATAAATATTCAGAAAAACTTTCAACAGTCTTGGGGTCCTTCAATTCGGTAGGTGTCGCCATGACTTACCATCAGGCGCACGGCGTCATTGGCAAACTATGCTATAATAAAATGGCAATACTTATTTATTTTAATTCTGGCTACGCACGGTAACGCGATTGCCAACAACAAAATTTATTGATCTTTCATGACATTTTTCTTCAAAAGTGACCATTTTCAAGTAGAAAATATGAATCTTCTTCATACAAAAGAAGTAAATTATTCTTGTAGACAGCAGCGTATTTATGTAGTTTGTTTAAAGTTCATTGGAATTTGCGCGGTAAGATGTAAAATAACATTTCACTGCGATATATAGCACTGTCTTTCACTATAACACGTTTACACAACTTTTATGTCTAAGAAACTACCATTTTTACACATAAAACCAGATTAATGCACTAGTTTTGGAAAATAATATACAGCAAGCGTCTGCCATTCAAGAAGTTCCCGCGCAAAATCATTGCAATACTATGCTAATTCCTAATTCTGAGTTTCCTTTTTTTTAGGTACCTACCTAATTACAATGGAAACATCCAGTCAGTGCTAAATGAAAGTGATATCAGATACAAAATAAGTGTATGTGATACAGAGACAGAATGCCGGATACGTTCTCATTGTCAACTGGGATGAGCCTCGGTCTTCTTGCTGGGATTGTGTCAGGAGTGTGTTATCTGGTGGCCAATGGATACACAAAGCCTAAGTAAGTTTTTAAATAATTTATAAATATTTATTGTATTAAATTCAGACGAAAGATCCATACCTTCTTTGGTTCCTAATTAAATAGACTATAATTTCCCCTATTTCCAACTTTATCTAAAATCACAATTAAAATGAATAATAATATAAATAATGTTTCAAAGTATACTTTCTGTATAGACACCCTCTTCACATTTCAATAGCAAAAATTAAGTAGTGCCATCTATTGCAGTACTCAACAGTTAACAGAAACCATTATAACTAACCTTACTTAACTTGTGAATCACCGCGCATGCAGGTGGCGCTGTAACAAAATATTATGTGAAATAGAACACAGTTTTGACCGATCTGCGTCTTTCAGCTTTTCCTGTCAAATTTTGAAATAAGAATAATATAGCTTAGCATTTTTTTTTTGTTTAAAAATTTTCATTTGAACCCATTGGAACAAATATTTTACATCATCTATGTTGAGCACATGTTGTCCGCGAATCGAGTTTACCCATGCGTTAATTCAACAAAAGCGCCAATGTGCTCAGAGTGCAGCCGAGCGAATGACTAGACAAGGTTTGTTATATACGTTTTTTCGAAATCCAAATGTCGTGCTGTCATGTTTTACAATAGAAATTCTCCCACCCGAGTTTCTCAGTCTACGGTGAGAGCGCCGCAGGTTTATCTTCACCCAAGAGGCCAAAACTATCGACCTCCATGATCTGAGCCTGAGGAGACGGTGCGTTGGCGTGTGTTTTATTCACGCTGACCCCCAAAAACAACCGTATAACGCCTGGGCCCACTTGCACTGCCGCCTCTATTGGCGTGTTAAAACGGTTAGGAACAGGCTGCAACTACATGGACCTTGTCAAAAAGTCAAAATCACCCATTAGACCTTCAGCTTGACTTTACGACTATCATGTTTCTACTCGTAGCAAACCGAAACCAACGACTTAGCGTGTATTCGATTGTTGAACGAAAAGTAACTCATCATGAGTTTAGTTGCTAAGTTCTTTCTCAGGCCTATCGCAAGGCTCTACGTGCCTTGCGAATCTGGTAGTTTTTTTTAGCGCTTCAAAATGGCGTCGTCGGCTTGATGGTAAGCAAAGGCGACGACCAGTGATTGAGGGCTGCTGCTATCTCAACCCACAGGGCTCCGCTCCGCTTACTCTCTTACGCTCTAACATGCTTCTCTTAAAGGACCCAGAATTGTAAGAGTAACCGTGGATGGAGAATATCCTTGACCCCATACTACCCCTGAAACTTATTGTGACTGAAACTTTTAAGATATTTTACTACAGAACTCTGAAATTGTGTATCAATTATTCCGTACATTAAGTACTTCGTATAATACGAGCTCTAGAAAGTTGCGCTAGTTTCGTAGCGATATGAGTCAAGTATATCAGTTCAGTATCTAGAATTTCTATGGCTATTATTACGAGTGCTTGCAGATCATTATATTATGTCATACCAAAGTTTACTTAAGTGCCCTAAAACCTTAAAAGACGTTTCATAGTCACATAATTAATTGTTTCTTTATTAAATTCTACCGGTGCATTCCGTTCCGTTACATAAAATCGTTTATTTGTAACACTAGATGACCCCCACAGCTTCGCCCGTGGAATATTTCGACCTCCCGTCACACCTATTTAATCCAATCGCTTAAAAATTCTACAATTATGCATAAAAATTTAACCGATTTGTCGACATTTTTGACTACTGCTCTGCTCCCCAGTGTAGTAGCGTAATGATATATAGCCTATAGCCTTCCTCGGTAAAAAATAGGCTATCTAACAACAAAGAATTTTTCAAATCCGACCTGTAGTTCCTGAGATTAGCGCGTTCAACCGAACAAACAAACAAACAAACTCTTCAGCTTTATAATATTAAAAAATATAGTATAGATTACGTAGGTACTATAAGTACGTATTATAATTGTATGAATTTGTATGGCACTGGCACACCCCTAGCTAGCGGTAGAATAACCTTGTTATGTTTGAAACAAAAGTAATCGACCATATATATTTTCATGGTACAATGGACACTGACGGTGAGTGTACAATGAGAAAGACGTAAGGTTCCGTACACATTTCTAATATTTATTTTATTTTTAAGGAAAATTGTGTCTATACTTTTAGGGTATGTACCTATTTAGATACAAAATTCTGAATATTTAGTTTTATATTTAGTCAAAAAAAGTTCACTCGCCTGATGAAAAGTCATACGGACGTCGGTGTCAAGAGATCGAGGACCACATTTAAAGCCAGAGAGACTGTTGGCATTTATTAATTACTAGTGGTAGCCCCAAGATTTTACTGATGTAGTGTCCGTTCCCGTGGGAATACAGAGATAAACTGTAAACCTGAGTTACTTCTTATAACATCAGTTTTCTGCCAGTTAAAGTCCTGACAAACTCTTACTGGCGATCTGTCTTCTCTGACTACCCCGTTAGCGATATAGCGTGAAGGATAGATAAACGCAATAAGAGCCGAGAAAAGGATTTAAAAAAAAATTACCCCTCCCCTATTTTAAACTAAAACGCAAATTTAACTCAAATTAATTCAATAACTATGTCTGCATTATGCTTTTTTAGCAAAGCAATGTGAAGTTAACCAACCTTGAGACATTAAATACTAAAACTAATGTTAAATAAATGTATTTATACTCTGAGTTACCACAGACATTGATAAAAATGATAATTTAATATTAATAAGCATACGTAAGTTATGACTTAATATGAGATTTCCAAATTAATTGACTCAATGCTACTGAAATAATTGGTGTTAAATTAGCACTGAGGCTAGAAAAAATGTTTCATATTTTTAAAAATTAATTAGTGGTTCATCCTTTCGCTTGTTTACTCGGCCCAAAATATTACCTTAACCAGTTGTTTTAGTTAATTTCTTTTGTTACTGAAATATCAAACAACGCCAAGCCTACCTTCTGTTATTGCACCTCTCGCCATAGACAGAGTGTTCACCCTCACACTTTGCGTCCCCACTTTGTGGAATGAACTCCCTGCCTGGGTTTTCCTGAACATCTACAGTCTGTGGTTCGTCAAATTCGCTGCCGACCGCTGCACCTCTGGTATTGCAAACGTTCATAGGCTACGGTGACCACTTTCCATCAAGTGGGCCGTATGCTTGTGGTATAGTGGTATAAAAAAAAACAAGAGCCATGTATGCATTAATTTGTAATATGAATATTAGAGAGCCTTAAGCAGTAATTTATTTTGCGTTACTACCATAAAAGAGAAGAAAAAAGCGAATCTAGTAGAATTGCAGCACTAATTCCTGTTATAGTAATTACTGCCAATTGTAGTCAAGGAACAGAAATTTAATTATTTGCAGATTTTCAGTCCTGCTAGCTCGACAGAGCTACACGAAGACTCAATCAATTTACCAGAATACTCTATCAGTTTCACAAGAGTAATCGATATGCTCGATTATGTACACTTATACAATTTTGTTTACACTTTTTGAAGCACACAGGAAGGAACTTAGTTAAAAGTTGTAAAACGTAAAATGATGGGGAGATGTAAAATTCGTAGCTGAGTTAGTAAATTCAATGTTTTAAAGACGAAGGAGAAATCTTTTTCACGAACATAGGTATCAGCCAAATTAAAACTCAGCAGAAAGCGTACAAACATAGCCTTAGCAATATAATTATGAATGCAACGAAAATAGTTTACAGTTTACAAAAAATGATGAGTTAGATGCAATGCAACAGAAAACTTAATTAACTTGATAATTGTTTTGATTGTGTTTCTGATAAGACTTCAAAAATATATACCTAGTTAATTAAGAGGTTAAAACTACATTAATTTCTAGTATAAATACATATTTTTACATTACAAAGCGACCAAAAAACGTTTAATTTTTTAAATATATTTAGCACAAAGGTGGAAAGGAAACATACAGCCCATGGCAGAAAATTATCGTGCAGGTTTAGGATAAACTCGTGACCATAAAAAGTTTAAAATTATAGTACGCTCTTCTCCTATAGTTAGCAAACATGACTACTTACTATGTTATTGTTGCTACCAAATTCTAATATAAATGCAAAGTCTAGTGATGCAAATTGTGAGCAGTTTGCAAAAAATTAAGTGTGTAGAGATATGCATAATATAGGCCTATTCATAATTCTTTATTGTCCAAATGTAGATGCAGATTAATTGAATAACAGAATAAACATTGAGGAGTGAAATAGTAGATACGTAGCTAATTAAAAACAATTGCACCTTTGTTTCAAACGATATCGATATGACAATGCTACGGAACCCCAAAACTCCAAAAGGGGCGGATTTCGCGCCAAACAAGCATCATCGCAGCGGCTCTCATTCAGTCATTCATTCAGTGAGTCGTCCGTCAGGCCGTGCTGCGCACCGAGCGGAAACTCGGAAGCGATCGGTTTTTGTTTTCAAATTTCGAATTTGTTTAGTGTTGTGGCAATTGTGAGTGATATGGGCATTTAAAAAAATATTCTGAATATAATATTGTGTTTATTTAGTGAATATTCTGGATTTGTACCTACATACACACTGGATACGTTTTAGGTAATGTTTTACTTTATCATAATGTTCAATGATAGTAATAAATAATAGCTTGGTTGAGCAAGTCGGAAGTTGTATGAATGTGTGGCCTTTCAATTTGTGAACAATTTAAATTATTTCCATCTGTTACTTACTATAATACACGCTATACCTACCAGTTAGGTAGGTGCGTATTATGTTACAAACTAGGTTAATACATACATCACTTATTAGCTTTATTAGCTGATGCCCGCACTTTCGCCCGCGTGGTAAAGTTTTCCAATTCGCGATTTCGTACGGAACCCTACACTTTTTGAATATCCAATATAGCCTATGAGCCTATGTCTCTCACGTAGAATTTAACTTTATAATTGTAAAAGAATATTTGAAATCGGCGCCGTAGTTTCCGAGCCTATTCATTATAAACAAACTTACATATCTTTCCTCTTTATAATATTAGTGTAAGATTATTACAGACTATAATACTAGTACCTACCAGTTGTAGTTTTGTACGCTTACCACAAATTTGATTCACCTTTCCTTGTCTGTTCCAAAGTATCGAAGGGATCGAACTCTTGCCTTCTGATTGCAAATCCAACGCCAACCACTAGGCTACCGAGGCTATCGTAGCTCCATACAAACACTCTACCTAGTCTACTTAGTACCTAAATTCAGAGATGATGTTTTGAAGCGCTCGTGGCCCCGATAACTCTGTGTTCTGTTAACGATCACTGCGATACGCAACTTTCGCTATAGGTGGTCCTTGGATGGATGACCACTTTGTAGCATTTACATTTGCGTACGCTTCCGTGCTTCGTAGGGCACGATAAGCCGTTGGTCCCAGTTGCCAATAAAATGACAGTCGTTAACCTGGTCGTAAACTCGTAAACTTGAAAAATTTTAAAAGCAGGTCGCCACAGCCTGCGTCTGTCTATTTCAACACGGCAATGGGCTCACCACCTGTTACGGGGACAAAAATGCTTACGATGAAATTTGGGCGTATAGTATGCCTCTGCCTAGAATAAAGGCTCCCTTCGAGAATAAAGGCGTGACAATATGTATGTGTAAGTAAGATATTTGAACATAAATTATACTCATCTAATTTACTTAATCGATTTTTAAAGAGAAGGCCAGAGGAGACCATATAGCTGACCTGTAGCACAAAACTCTTGACCAGGATAATTTTAATTTTTTTTCTTGGTCTTCGATTTAAGAATTCTGCCACAGTTAACTAGGTACCTAGTTAGAATCTGTTTCAATAAAATTTTAAGTTTTTATTTTACTAAATTAATATTTTGAATCTTCTTCATATACATTTAAGAGGTATCTACATTCTTGTTGATAGCTGCGTATCATGTCCGGGTTTGGTCAAATTATTTTATAGAAAAGAGATAGTAGCTGACTGAGCTATCTCTGAAGTTTGGAAGTAGGTACCTTATAGAAAAGTTTTACGTTTGATAATCCACCATTTTTATCTCTCACTAGCGAATCTCCGCGGCTTCGCCCGTGTCTTACTACGAACCCTGTGGCATTCCTTTAATCCTTTCGTTTATTAATTTTACAATACCTACTGTATAGAGATTAGTCCGATTATTTGACATTTATGATTATTACTCCTCTTTCCTGAGTAGTAGCGTGATGATATCTAACCTATAGCCTTCCTCGATACATGGACTATACAAAACATAAAGTATTTTTCAATTTGAAACAATAGTTCCTGAGATTAGCGCGTTCAACCAAAATAAACACACATAGAAACAAAGAAACTCTTCAGCCTTACATATTAGTAAAAAAAAACTAACTAACTATCTTCACGCTGTATCCCTGACGCGGTAGTCAGAGAGGACAGATCGCCAGGCTTCGCGATCCATGCATACCTCTTTCGCTTCTTCAAGATTCATCAATCGCTTCATAAACGCACGTCTGGGTATCCGAGTACTTTTGACCTTTCCGTTTTTGAGCAATCTATTCACGTGGTCTTCATATGTAAGTCTCAGCCTACCCTGACTTCTTCTACCCTCTACTTTCGCATAATATATATTCTTCGTCAATCGTCCCTCACTCATTCCTTGGACGTGTCCAAATCAACGTATTAGTACATAAGAATATTTCCGCCAAATCCCCATTTACTGGCTATAGACCTATCAAATATGTTGAATTACATTATTACTACCTGGGTAGTAGGTACTGTTAAATTATCTTTGGTAATACTAGTAACACCTACCATAGAACAAAAAGGCGTTTACTAACTTCCTAGAGCAAGTATGTAACAAAAGGTTTCCTCCTTCTGGTTACAAAACCTTCGTAACTGTAATAAAGAAGCTCATTTAATTTGCATAATTATTAAACAAACTTTTTAAAAATAATAACAGCATGCAAAATAAATCGTAGTCGACAGTCTCACACTGCTATCAACTATTATAATTTTGTACAGAAAGCAGAACGCCAAATATACCTTCCTTTTAATCACAGACTATCGCTAGGGCCGGCAAATAATTATATATATAAATATAATTTACAATATAAATATCGTTGGGACAACTCTCACAACGCCATCTGATTCTAACCAAGCAGAGCTTGTACTATGGAAACCAGATAACTGATAATCATACTTATATATTTCTCATCATCATCATCATCCGAGCGTCTGTCCCAGTTGCGTCTCGCGACGCCCGGGGTCCGCTTTCCTACATTTTCTCCTCCACTTCGCACGGTCTTCGGCATCCCCTGTAGTGAGACCATTGGCACGCATGTCATCCCTTACGACGTCAAGCCAGCACTTCTTGAGTCTTCCCCTCTTACCGGGACCCGGCGGGGCTGACATGGCCAGACATTTGTTACCTACGTAGCCCGGCGGTTGCCGCAAGACGTGACCATACCAACGAAGGCGACACTCTTGCAACTTGTCTGCAATGTCACGGACGTGAAGGCTGCCGCGGATGCGAGAGTTTCTCACGCGGTCCATCCGCGTGACCCCACACATCCACCGCAGCATCTTTATTTCCGTGACACGCAGCTCCTGCTTGTGTCGCTCCAATATCGGCCACGTCTCACTGCCATGTAAAAGGACAGGTCTAATAATGGTTTTGTAGACCTGTCCCTTCAACCGGATCGGCATTTTAGGGTCACAAATGACACCGGTCATCTCCCGCCATTTGGCCCACGCGGCAGCAATGCGTGACTTGACATCGCAATCGATGTCACTGGACGTGTGAAAAACAGATCCCAGGTATTTAACCTGGTCCGTGCGCTCGACCTACTACCATACTTATATATTTCTAAATACATATTATTGATAAATAACACCTGGACACAGAATAAACCATCGTGCTTATCACACAAAGTTATATCCTGGGTGGGAAACCCACGACCTCTACACAACCATAGCAATCGGCTACACTCCCACCGCGCCACAGAGGCAGTCGTATGTTCGAAATTAATCACAGTTTCCTATTCATTTTTTGTCGAATGAGTGAGGAATGATTGACGAAGAATATATATTGTGCGAAAGTACAGGGCAGAAGGAGTCAGGGTAGGCCGAGTCCGAGCCTAAGTCCAGATTCTCCAGATAGGGTTTGGAAACAACTGGAAATACACTAAGATAATAGAAGAAGAAGAAACGGACAAAGGTAGTTAGCGACATTAATACAGTAATGACGTAATAGTTAAACCATTACCAACATTACAGCAGAAATGCTACAGTCACGTAGGGGTCACCAATCCGTACAGTAGCAATTTTCCAATCTCGTCGGGGTCGTTGCAGTTGACATAATCCATGAGTGCGGTAATACCTTCTTTTCAGAGAGTGTCTGCAAATTGAGCACGTCCCAGCAGCATTAAATCCCAATTTATTATGGCCTGTGCTTAAAGGAGTTATTCTTGAATTTAAAAAAAGAATCGGCTGTATGTACAGTATGTACACAGAGTTTGTTCTCGCCCATTTTATCACATTTTTAATACCTATTTTTGAAAATTTCTTTGTTTCTTACTGGGAAAGGGATACACAATCTTCCATAGTTTCATATTGGAACTGTTTCCGAGAATTTTTTTCGGATATCGTCAACAAAACTGGCATAACAGAAAATGGTTAAGTACACACTTTGATTAAATTTTCAATTGGTGTTTCTTTGTCTGTGATCGCTTTCGTATTACAGTGCTGTATAGGTACATACATATCCTTGCGAGTACTAGACCAGGCGCTAATTCTTTGTTAGATTGAAAGGCCATGCATTACGGAAGGTGTGAGTGACATTGAAGTCTAGTTCCCAATATGAAAATTATTAGATCACGCCCAAAATTATAAGTGCACTAACGGACAAACAAATAAAAGGTCCGTTGTGCAATTACTTACTTTTTACGTCATTTAGCAGTTTTTAGAAACTTTTAAACTACTTATCGCATCCCACACTACATGCATAGCGGTCCGTATATATTAATTATGCACGTTATAAATTATGTAGCATAACTTTTTTGCTTGTGCCTGTGATCAAAACTTCAGGCAACAAAAAAAAAACAACCTAACCGTTAAATAAGCTTGTATTCAGTAGGTTTGCAATTGGAATATTTAGCTCGAAATGCGTTTCATAGATTATAAGGTAAAGGATATTTTAAGGTATCAGGCTGTGTGCAACTTAAACATTCGCTAATTCGGTCGGAATATCAACGAGTGATGAACACCAATCAAATGGAGGTGATATATCTCTAATTCTCCGCTCAAGAAGGATACTCATAAATACTATCTGGTCAAGGACAGTCACTATCTCCCACGGGCATATGAGGTTACTTATTGCTTGCTACAAACCCTGAAAAAAAAATTACTCTCATCATTTTTCCCTAACGCGCCAATAGAAGTACCAATAACTTCATTACGAGGTTTACTATATACTTAGTTAGATACTTTAGCGTGAGTACTAAAAAGTGTAACTACAGGTAATTTTAAAAAAGATCTATATTGTGATATCACATTGTTCTCGTTGCGACATATCCGAAATACGCGGCAAATCTCATTGTAATTGTGGTTAATCATTGCAAGGAGATACACTGTTCTGTACACAGTAATATTGCAACATAATGGCGGATTGACAATGGGCGAAAACAAAAATCCGTGTAATTAATACGTAATCGATGTCAAGCGTATACTTCGCAACGTTTAGCGAATTTATTTTGCCGCGCTAAAAATAAATGCCGCGTAAAATCTTCAACTGTTCTTACTTAACTTTTTTACTTTTTTTCATGAAATGAAATAAGAAAAAACGGCCAAGTGTGAATCGGACTCGTGCACTAAAGGCTCTCTAACATTTACAGGGCACACCTCTCTACATCTCCAATAGTATCGGGATCCTTGATGTGCTCAACAGGGCGCGGCAGTACTTGACTGCGGAGCAAACATGGAGTACAGCTGTCATCTTTGGGCTGGCCCCTGAATACCAACTTCGACCTTTTGGTTCGTATTCCAGAACGTTTCTCAATAGTTAATCAACGCTTGAGGCTAGTTTATGCCTTATAAAATCTAATCTCAAGCGTCGACTGAGTATTGAGAAACGTTCTGAAAGACGGCCCTTTGACTCGGTAGAAAGGCGTGCTATGAGGATTGTCAACGATACTCTACTAGCGGTGTTAAGCTCCTTCGTGATTTGTGAGACTTTTGCCTCCTTATGTATGTTCTTACGCCTGTACAACGGTTTGTGCTCTGAGTAATTGTTTGATATGATACCCACGTCTACCTTCTATCATTGCACCGCTCGCCATAGACCCATTTACCCTCACACTTTGCGTCCGGAGCGCGCACTTACGGGTAGTTTATTCTGCGTACTGTTACGGGGGATTCAACGAGAATCTTTTTAAAAAAACACACACTCTAATGCTGTGGGTTTAATCGGTATAGCTCACTTACTCACTAACAAAAGAAAATGATTAAACTAAAAAGAATTGACAAAAATAGAATTAGTGAAGTAGCAAGAGATGCTTTCGCGACGGGAGATGAGATAGAACTGCCCTCGACTTGCTCTGGGTTTGAGGCGAGGACGGACTGCTGACATGGCGTTGTTTGCCATCACTGGAAGACTCGGGCTGAGTAAGCAATTTAGCTTGCATGGGGAATACGTAACAGCCCCCAGATTTAGAGTAAACTTTACGTTTTGAAATGAAGTTTACGCAAAGCGATTTCTAGCCAATTCTTAAGGCAGGAATTGGAATTTGATCAGAGGCTTCATTTTCCTCGTTTTCTGGTTCAGGATTTACGTTTACGACAACTGGAGGGTTTCTATAAGAGCCAATTCTTTTACAAACTTTGATAATAATGTAGATTAAAATAAGACAAAATATAACAATACCTATAATAGACAAGGAATCTTGACGTAACACACTGTTAGGTTTGCTGATTATATCGTTCAAATCCTTTAACAATTTTGGATTTTCGAAAGCAATAGCATCTAAATTAATATTTTGTAAGTTTATAGAAGGAAGTTTCGATACAATATCTGTATATTTAGCTCTATTACAACATACATCGTTAATTATATTTAATTCGGCGTGCACAGGTCTCAAAAATACATTTACATTATTTTTTGACATCAACCTTGTGTCTCTATTATACGCGACGCACACTGGAGGTAGATACAGTATTCCGGTGCCACTTATATTTACTTCGGTGATGGATGAATTACATTCTATACTTAACTTAGAGTTTTCAGATGTAACAAATAACCATCTGATATTCTGCAAAGGTTGCCACATTTGTACATTGCCAGTAAAGAATCTGATTTGGCAAATATCAGGAACTGAGGTTAGTATTGAACTAATGATTTCTGTTTCACAGGAAGGAGTGAAACATTACTTACTCCTCCTTAGGAGGAGTAAGTAATGGAAGTATTACACAGGTAATGATCACTTTTATAGATTTACAATTGCTTAAATCTTCTAATTTGCAGTAAGTAGACATATCTTTGCTTATTCCAATATATTTTGAAGATGGTATAACAGTAGTAAACGATACGGGACTTCTAGGCTCATACGGAGCTGGACAAGGTAAGTTATGGTATAGAAGAAAATGAGTAGGGTGTACTAGTGGTATCTCTAGAACGAATACTGATTTATTCTCGCTCATGTAACATGAATCAGAAGATATGTTAATAATGCTGTGCATATTATTTAAATTTTGAAGTAAAGGTAGCCGATTTGGTGTTGAAATGAATCTATAATTGTTATTTAGTTCATTGTAAAGTTCTTTGGGTGTTATAATTGTAGGATAGAGTGTATTAGACTTGCTGAATACAATTGCGTTTATAAGGTCTTCCACCTTAAAAGATAAAGTTAGTATACTATTTTCTATTATAGAAGTGAGTTCTAAGACGCGTGACCTTAGACCCAGGTTATTGGATAGATCAGTTAGGTTCTTGACTTCTTCATAAAGGGCGCCAATGGCAACAATTCATGCTCATTTGATTTTATAACGTGAATAGTTTCGTTAAAGCTTTCGAGGGTAGAAGTTGTAATAAGGAAGTTTGAAGGAAGGAAGAAGATTCTTCTTTCTTCTTTCTTCTTCTTCTACAAGCGATGCTAATTTATTTTGGTCAGTTTCAACTTCTTGGATTGCACTATCATACCGTATAGCATCATCGTCGTCCATAGTTCCGAATAGCTTTTTGGAGAGTGACCCAACAGAACCTAGAAGGGGTGTTCTCTTATACTTATGAGAATTGAGATACAGGATGGCGTCGGTTTCTCTTACTAAATTTATAGGGTTTTGACTGCTTTGCTGCGTAGTGTTTAGGTCTTCGCTTCTGCGAGCTAACTTCAGTTGGTCGTAATGGTGTACAACGTGGCGTCGATTAATGAGCAAGGTAAGAGTATTCCTGCCATTGATTTTGACCACTTTGTATGGTCCCTTCCAGAGTGGTGAGAGGGCTTTACGGAGCCGAACGTGATTCTTTAAGTACACATAATCTCCAACTTTGTATTGTACGGGACGTGAATGGGCATCGTAATACGAGATAGACGGTTGGATTATGTCTTGGGACAGCATTTTTTAATTTGTGTCTGAACTTCTTGCTTATGAACTTCGGGGAATCTGTATGACTTAACATTGATTGGTTCGGAGGATGAGGTGTTTATTTCGTGTTTTAATAAATCTGTAGTGGATTCCATTTACCTCATGACAAACTTCATGAGGTAAATGGAATATATCGGAATTTCGCGAGCATATATCTAGAAGGTAAGATTTTTCCTCGTCGTTGAGATGTTCAATTCGTAGCAAATCTAACACTTCGTCTCTGCGAACTGAGGGTGGTTTATGTTGATCTGAATTTGATTGGAGAGAGTGGATTTCAAGAGGTTGTAACTTTATTCTTATGTCTGAATTTATATTAACCGATTTCTCGGAAACGTTGACGACTGATATATTAACTCTATTATTTTCCTTAACTTTAACTATGCAATTCGTGACCAGGAGGGGGGGGTCTGAGATGTGTTGATCTAGAACGAGTCCTACGCGATATTCGAGGTTGTCTACTGTACATTCTATAATTGTTTCTGAGCGTGGTAGGACATTGTATATAGGCTGGCAGTACTTTAGATTGATTACTAAATGTTGAATTTGAAGAGTGTTGTGATTGTAATCGACAATTGCGTTGAGGTCGTTTAGAAGATCAGTTCCAATTATACCATCATAATTTAGATCTATTTCTTTGATCACGTGAAATCGGTACGATATATCGGTATTAAAAAATAACTGGAGTTGGAAGTGGCCCAGAATAGGTAAGGTTTCAGTATTTGTATCAATACCTTTCAGATGGATGATGTCATTTTCTAAAATGGGTATGGTCTTTAATGATTTCTCTTTTATCAAGCTAACACACGAACCAGTGTCTATTAAAAAGGTGAGGTTACGACTATTTACTTGCGTTTGCAGGATTACGTAAGGTAAGTATCTCTTATTAAAATTTGAAACAATTTCATATATTTTATTTTGGTGCGTTACAGGTTGCACGCGTGATGTAGTCAGAGGCAGAGGGTTCGGTAAGTAGAGAAGAATTTGAAGGCATAGAAGAGTAGGTTAGTGCAGAAGATTTGGTAAGTATGGAAGATTCTATCGGTATAGAAGAATTTAACGATGAAGAGGGTTCAGACGGTACAGAGGGCTTGGTAGATACTGGGGAATTGGTTGGTAGTAGGGGTCCTTGTAGCTGCAGAGGGTTTAACGGATACCGAGGATCTGGAAGATGTAAGGGATTTAGTAGATACAAGGGGTTTAGTAGATACGTTGGATTTGGTAGATGCTGCGGAGTGTTCAGATGTGGTGGATTTAGTAGATACAGGTTTAGTAAATACGGCGGATTTGTTTAACGCGGCGGAGTTAGTAGATACAGAGGGTTTGATAAATATGGCGGATTTGGTAGATACAGCGGATTTGGCAGATACAGCGGATTTAGCAGATACAGCGGATTTAGTAGGTGTAGTGACTTTGGTAGATACAGCGGATTTGATAGATACAGAGGAATATGAATTGGTGCCATTGACGTCCTCAGAAGTCGTATTTTGTTGTTAAGTTCTCACGAGACACCGCCGTGAGCTCATTGTTCATTTAAATGGTCATTCTGGGTGAGTTGGTATACGGCGTGCATATTTGTACGTGAAACATTAATATCCTCGTTTACGTAGTGAACGCGAGGTTGTTGGCGGTCCTCAGAGACGGCGAAGCTTATTGCTTCATTAAGGTTCTTTGGGGATCTGCACCTAACAATGTTTGATAGCCGCGGTGTTAACCTTATAAGGAGGTGGAGAAGGGCTAGGTCCTCCATGGCTGCTGTGCGCCCTGGGGCTTCTTTTGCTTTTGTCAGGACGATTTCTATAAATAGTTGAGACAGGCACTCTTCGATGCGAAAGCCGAACTGACTAACGGCCTCGTTAACGTTTTGTTTACTATCCTGTAGCTCGGCTAATAAATGTGAATAATGTTTAGTATCGGAGAATTGCGTTTTTAGGAACGATTTTAGTTGTTCCCATTGCGTAAAAGACTTAACTGAGCAGGCAATTTCAGCTTTACCTTGTAATTGGCTTAGAATATATCTAAAGGTGGTTGTTGCTCAGCACTAGCAAGATCATAGGCGTTGTTGCAATTCGATAAGAATGAATTCAAGGTTTGTCTATCCCCGTTGTACGGCTTAATAAATTTAAATAGGCTATTTAGATCAATTATGGTCTGGCTTGATCTAGTGGAGGGTGCAGACATCTCCCCTTTCTCCACTTTGCTCATTTTGCAAAATTATAAAATAAATATTCAGAAAAAAAACACAAGGTATATACGCACAAAATAAACACGCAAAATGGAAACAATGATACACACAATAATTACATACAAAAATAATACACTTAAAATTCAATAATACTTTCGGACAGTCACTATAGTAAGGTATCGTTCAGTTGATGCGATAAGTATGCGGCCGTCTGGAACAGATAAGCGTAGTTGGAAGAATTCGGGATGTTATGACTAGACAGTCGTTGCAACACTCACTGTAGGTTTATATTGGTGAAGAGTTTGATATATTTTCACTGCACGTAGTTATTAAGTACTAAATGCACTTACAGGATGCTGGTGAAAGTGATTATTGCTGCATATATGGTCACCTTGTGATCTCGGTAGCGGCGTATCCCCTTTAGGGAGTTAGGAACACGATGATTTGGAGCACTGGAACTCACTGAGCATAACCACGGCAATTTGCACTTTACACACTTTGTATTTCTTTCGGTTTCGAAGGAGTAACCAGGATTTTTACAAATCCCTTTCCGCTGCCACCAATGTTACGAGAGTCTTTTTAAAAAAAACACACACTCTAATGCTGTGGGTTTAATCGGTATCGCTCACTTACTTACTAACAAAAGAAAATGATTAAACTAAAAAGAATTGGCAAAAATAGAATTAGTGAAGTAGCAAGAGATGCTTTCGCGACGGGAGATGAGATAGAACTGCCCTCGACTTGCTCTGGGTTTGAGGCGAGGACGGACTGCTGACATGGCGTTTTTTGCCATCAATGAAAGACTCGGGCTGAGTAAGCAATTTAGCTTGCATGGGGAATACGTAACAGTACGCTTAGATTGTGGAATGAACTCCCTACCTGAGTTTTCCCGAATGTCTACAGTATGTGGTGCTTCAAAAGGGGTCTAAGAATGTTTTTTAAGGGTCGGCAGCGCGAGTGCTGCACCTCTAGTGTTGCAAACGTCCATAGGCTTAGGTGACCACTTTCCATCATCGTATGCTTGTTTGCCACCTCAGTGGTATAAAAAAATATCAATATAACATTAGACACTATTATTATAACTCTTTCTTTTGTTCAAAAATTTTCATAAAGGGCTCACAAAACAACCTGCCAATCTATGCTAATTAAAAATATATCTCCAACAAAAAAAAAATAAAAAACCTTATTTAAATCATGTAATGAGTGAAAAACATCATTAAACTTTACTTTCCGGTTAAAACATACTAAAAAGTCAAAAAAACAGTAATGTGCCACAATTTTATTATTCTTGAAACCATTGTCTTATTTGAAACATAACTAAGGGTGTAAAGTGCCCCACCAAGATTTCCGGAGCCCTTCGGACTTTCTCATTAAAGGACGTGGCAAAAACGTCCTTTTTCATTTCAGTCAGTAAGCATAGTTTTTCGCTTTGAAATGAATTTTTAAATTTTCTACAATTATTTCCAAATATTAATAATATTTTATGAGGGTTCCAAGAGGTTATTGTGAGCTCAGTTTCAGTCACAATAACCACTATGTGGTTTAAAACAGTCACTTTTGTCCCTGCTAGTGTGTGATTTTTTAAAGTGTTGACAAAAAAAAGTGAAAATAAAAAGTAATTATAATAGCACCTATTAGGTAATGCACAGTATGTACTAACTGGATACGAATAAAAAGATTATACAAAGGAACCTATCATATCGGAAAAAAATGGACCGGACGCATTTTTTTTACAAAAGTTTCTTAACTTGTTTCATTATACAAAATAAAAATCGTTAAAATTGTTAAATTATTTATATTAAAAAAATCTAACAGTTATTTTACAGAGGTGTGTAGTAGATTCCAATGTTAATTTGTTGAAATATCATAATTAGTGCTATCAACACTTCGGTTTACGAGCAATTAATCTCATTACTCATTGTACAAACTGTAGAAGTGTAGAATATATGTGTTATTTTGACAGGCTGTTCAACTATCGTGCTCTTTAATTATCAGTTTACTATAAAATCCAATGTATGAAAAAAATTCCCGATTAATTGATTACAGCTGAAGTTTCCTGAGTTATATATTATCGAGTATAGAATGATGATCCTACATAGCCTTCCTTGATAAATGAGCTGTCCACATAAGGTTACAATCTCAAATTAGCCGAATAATATTCTGTCAAATTCGTATTGCATACCTAAATTTTTCTATGTGTTGTACCTATTTGCAGTTGTATTTTTATTGGTTGTTAGACAGTGACAACACTTCACGCAAGAGTAACAAAACAATATACAAGTATCACACATAAATAAAACTTGCGTGTGCGTGCATTCATGAATATGGCTATTTATGATCGTGTATATTTATATAAATAAAATTTAGCATTGTGTATACTCTTAGTTTCCAACCGCACGAAAGTTGGTTGAACGTGATTTCATACTTATATTTCACTGCGGGTGTAGACCTTCACTTACACATTACGCGTCCAGCGGTTAAATCGTTAAATAGTAGAACGTTGGTTGACCAAACAAACGAACTCTTTAGCTTCGTATATTAGTATTCAAATAAAAACTTTAGATATTTTTGGAAAAACTATGAGACTGTTTTTATTTTTATCATTGTCATTTTATTATCAGAGTGTAAATACGAGTACAATCACAAAAATAAAAACAGTCCCTTGGATTTCCTAAAAATTCCTAACGTGTCTGCCCGTGGGAATTGGGTATATTTTGAAGACTAAAATTTGGTTTCTATCCAGACCTAAAGCTATCCTCATTTTAACTGTCTTCTTGTCAATGGGCTCACTATTCCGGGGGACAAAAATGCTTGCGGGCGTAAAACATTAAAACATGCCTCTGCCACCCCTTCGGGGATAAAGGCGTCGCTGATAAAACTTGTCCTGTCATAGCAATGACTTACAAACACACATTCGCATTGGTATGAAGACTATGAGGTATGGATGTAAATGGATCTACCGTAATGAGTATGGTAAATATATTCCACGCTCTCTTCACTTACGGTCGGCAAATGTTTTACTTACATATGAATACCAGCACTGGTGTAGTCCTCCTCTTATGATCAAGAAAAGAGCAAGATGAATGAACAAATGAATGCATGAATGAACCGTTTATGAAGACCATTATTGAATTATAAACAAACGAAGACTAGACTGTATGGCTGACGCCTTTGCCTATCCAAAGATGGATGAATGTTACTACTACTACTGAAGACCATTATTTTAGAAAAATAAATTGTTTTTTTTTGATGCTCTAAACTTACGACTTTTGAATTTCAATCTAAATTTAAAATAGACATCGGAACTTGTTATGATACTCGTAGCTTTTAACAATTTCATCCGACTTATTCCGACTCCGTATTACCAGAATTACGGTGGTTTGTGTAAAGCGTCACACTTTATTTTATTATCATTGCCAACGTATTTCGAATTTTTACCTCACTATCTACAGTTTGGCGTCGATATGGTTCGTTGAGTGTTCCGTTGTGGCGTTTTTTGTTTTGTTTTATTATAGCATGGTATGCAGCTTTAGATATGTTTTATTTTTAAATTAAGTAAGCCTTTCTCCGGCGTGGTCTGGAGGTTACGAACAAATCTAATGAATTTTACTGCACAATGCCACGATTACCTACGATTTAGTCATAACTTTCGAGGATTAACGCAGTTTGTGGCCACAATCATTTTATAAAAATGGAAATCTATTGCCACAGAATAAGTAATTTAGTTACACTCACATTACATACCTCTTTCGTTCGTGGATTACATGAACACCTGCGCCAAGAGACGCGCAACTGGGGTTAGGTTACGGTTCCATAGAGTGCGTGGTATTTATTGACCGTAAACGTTCTCGACATAATTAAAACAATTTATGAATTCAATATAAACAGCGGGATAAATGAGACAAAGTACTATTAACCCTGCTTTCAGATCTGCAGATGATGAGCCCGCATTACTTCTGGAATAAAGAAATCTATAGAGATAGCTGGATTCACCTTGGGTTTGATGTGAAAGTTCGAACGATTTTCTCTGGATTTCATTGTTCTGGATGCAATCCAAATATTTAGTTACTATACAAGAGTCTAGGCTCCGAATATGATTTTGTCCCACTCGGTGTCGAGACCCTGGGTCCGTGGGTCCTAGCGCTATAAGGCTTTTTAAGGAAATAGCAAATATGTTAGTCGACATCACAGGAGACCGTAGAGCTGGCAGCTACCTCGGACAAAGAATTAGTCTAGCTATTCAAAGGGGGAACGCTGCAAGTATCTTCGGAACCTTGCCTAAAGGGACTGCTTTTAATAATATGTTTTAGTTATTATATTATATTTTTTAAGGTTTTTAGTTTTAGGTTCATTGTAGGTACTAGTATATATTTTTGTTACTATACTATTAATTAATATTACATATTTAATGGAAATGGAAACAATTCATTTATAAACTAATAACAATAACGCACAAATTACGTAAGGCAAAACAACTTTATATTCGTGCCATAATGGCGGCCGGCATGGCGTTTCCCGCGCACGTGACGCCTCACTTCCGGTAATGCGCACGCGCAGGGTTTGATCAAAATATAACATACATTAATATGCACGTTATGTATCGTATCGAGTATGATATCACAGGTTTTAAAATATAAGTATAGTATGAGGGTTGATGTACTTAAGTGCTTTTAGCAGTTTCTATTAATATATTAGAGAATTCAATTAGAAGGAGCTTAAAAAAAATTACAAAACCGTTCTAAAACTACAACTAAAAAGCCAAAACATACTTCAAAATAAACAGAGCTTCGGGATATTAAATACTTTTTAAATCCGTTAAAAAGTGGGGTTATAGCAGCAGTCTCCTCATTGATATTATTTTCTGGATTAAATTATGTATAATATATAATATAGCAATATAAATAAGGGAAATTATGTATTTCAATAATCAACAGCAGTGAACTAAGTGAAATAGGTACCATGAAATAGGTACTATGGAGTTAGACTTAGAACACCATAGAGTAAATCTATATAAATAAAAATGAATCGCAAAATATGTTACTAAGCGTAAAACTCGATGAGGGCTGGACAAATTTAAGATTTTTTTTATTTATTAATAAATATAAGACAGACGTGCGCGTATGAAGCGATTGATGAATCTCGAAGAAGCGAAAGAAGTATGCATGGATCGCAAAGCCTGGCGATCTGTCCTCTCTGACTACCCCGTCAGGGATACAGCGTGAAGATAGTTAGTTAGTTAGTTTTAGTTATAAAAAAATATATAAATATCCATCACGCCTTATCCCCGAAGGGGTGGCATAGGCATATTATATGCCCACTTTTCACCGTGTGGATTCCTGTCCCACGTAATAGGTGGTGAGCGCATTGCCGTGGTGAAATACACAGACGCAGCTTGTGGCTACCTGCTGTTGAATTTTTCAAGCCGCCCATAAGGTCTTCAACCAGGCTTAACGACTGCCATTTTACTGGCAACCGGGACCAACGGCTTAACGTGCCTTCCGAAGCACGGAATCGCTCGCAAATGTAAATGCCACAAAGTGGTCACCCATCCGAGCACCAGCCATAGTGAATGTTGCGTAACTCAGTGATCGTTTACAGATCACTGAGACCGCGGGGCCACGAGTGCTTCTCTTTTTTATTTATTGCTCAAGAAATTTTTTTATGGAAAGAAATATTGGAAAAAATACAAGGATGGGAAACGGGAAAGCTTTATTAACCGGGCAGAGCCGCGTTCATCAAGTAGTAAAAAATAAATATGTCTTTATTTTGACCACTATAACCAATAATTATTAACTAGTTGACGCTCTAGCACCTCCGCCCGAGTGGTGTAGTTCCCGTTTTCCATAGGAATTTGTTACCGGGATTTTACAGTTTTATCAAAACACGTTCAGTAGTTTTTGGCGTAATATAGAAACAAACATACATCCATACATTCTTACAAACTTTCGCGTTTATAATATTAGTAGGAATTAGTATAACATAACCATAGGTTAGGAACGCAGCCCACCTGAGAGAAACCTTACCTTACCTTACCTTAACCTTACCTTACCTTACCTTTTACCTTTTTTTTTTTACCTTTTTTACCTTAACCTAAGAAGCTTGTTAAAATAAAAGTGAATATTAAATCTAATATAGTTTTATTACTCTCAGATCATACATGAATTACATAATTTAGCTGTCGTAAGATTATTATAGCAAAGTGCCAAGTGACAGCCCGCGTCATGTTTATATTTTTCCTAAAATCCAGTAGACATGGCTTAGGCATACCAACAAAGCTCAAAGGCTTTTTTTGATGGACTGGAATTAATATTATTTCACGAAGTCAGCAGTAAATTAATTGTTAAGGCCTAACCGTGCTTGACCGTGATCCTTGTTCTCCTCCTCCTGGGGTCTCCATGTCCAAATATTTTAATCTTTAATCTAAAAATTTTTAATATTTTAGTCTTCCAGTTTCTACATTTTTGCGTTTATTTGCATCTTTGCTCATTAGAAATATTGAGCGCAGTATCGAAACCCTCATACTCCAGTATAAATACCCTTTCAACCACTAGAATACCTATATCAATTTATCTCACGTCACGCAACCACCTCCACATTTGGTAGCATCACCTCACACCGGAAGGAAGGTTGATAAACTGTGGTAGGTTGACGTGCGTGTGCGCTGTTTGTTACTATTTTGTCAATCTCACGACGTATTTACACAGTATATTATGACGGTTCTATGTGATGTCACCCCGCAGTTTCGCTCGTGACATTTTTCCGTCACACTCATTTAATATCGTCGATTATTACTTCTATGAAAATTTGCCTGATTTGTTGTCATTTATGAATTCTGGCCTTAAACTTGACTTAAGAAAACCCTGTTATGAATAGAAAAGCCATAAACGGTCACCTTCCGACTAACCGTATTAGCACAGTATAAAGAGTAAACCTATCAGTAGCGTTACGCCTTTGAAGTTGACAAAAATGCCGACAACGTCTAGACAGTGATGCTTGTAGGGTTGTCACAAGTATACAAGGCTGATGTTATTTTTAATGTACTAGCTGTCCCGCCCGTCTTCGCCCGTGACATACTTCGAACCCCGTGGCACCCATTTAATCTCATTGTTTAATAATTTCACATTCACAATAATGTATGAACATTTTCCAAATTCATTGATTACTTCTCCGCTCTCCAGTACTTAGGTACCTACCTACCCGCACGGCCCGGTTGAATTAAATTAATTTCTTTGCGCCTAATTTTGAATTTGCGATAACTCGTAAGATATTCGGACAAAATAATCTTTATGAAATGCTGAAGCCAACTAACGTAGTAAAAATGATAAGGATTAATAACATATTTGTGTTAATAGCCTTCAAATTACCGCTTAATAATTGCTGTTTTTTTAAGTATTAAAATGGATATAGTATGTTATTCTTAAGAGATAGACATATGTCGTTGCGGACTTTTTTGTAGATCTTTATTAGATACACAATTGCACCATACATTATTTTGTTATATCTCAAAGGGTTTAGGCAGCGTTTTTGTTGAAAGCACCCAGACGGCTTATTTTTTCCGATATAGATATATTCCCCAACAAATATCATTATAATTTGGTCAATATATACAAAAACTTAACAAATTATACATAAAAACCTTCTATGAGAATCACTCTAACTATTAAAAAAAAACCGTATCGTAATCCCTTGCGTAGTTTTAAAGATCTAAGCATACATAGGGACAGACAGCGAAAAGCGACTTTGTTTTATAATATGTAGTGATTTATTAACTCGTACTCGCAATCAACTTAATCTTAATAATATTATAAATGTGAAAGTTTGAAGAGATGTTTGTTACTCTTTCAAGTAAAAACTACTGAATAGATTTTAATGAAACTTTACAATAATATAGCTTATACATCGGAATAACACATATACTTTTTATCCCGGGAACAAGTTCTTATGGGAAACGGGAACGGGAAAACTTCTCTACGCGGGCGAAGCCGCGGGCGTCAACTAGTATGTATATATAATAAATCAATAATATAAATACCGGTTTAAAAAAAAGGATCTGAGATTTCACCAATAGCCGCACACGGAAGTAAATAAGGTTAATTTCATGTCGAATCGATAGTTTTTTTTATGAGAAAGCGTTTACGAAATGGCTGCCGTGGAGTAGATATAAAATTATGGGGTTTCTAGCAATCAATATGGCCGCCTAACTATTCTTATGAAATTTCATGTTGGGTATCGTATAAAAGGGTTTTTTGGTATGCTAAGTACGAATTTCCTGTTAATTTTGCAATCCAATATGGCCGCCGCATCGTGGTTATAAAATTTCATGTTGGGTTCGTATAAGGGGCTTTTTGGTATGCTGAGCACGAATTTCGTGTTAATTTCGCAATCCATAATAGCCACCGTGTCGTTATAAAAAAAAATCAGGGGTAACGAGAATTGACGATGAGAACTAGGGATGAGAAATGGGAACTGGAAGCTGGGGATGGGAACTGGGAATTCAAACAAGGGTGAGCTGACATATGTAATCTCATATTCTTATGTTTCTTCTTTTCACGGGTATCTTCTTTTATTTTATGAAGTTACCCGGGCTTTTGGTAGGCGTACATGGGGACATACTGGTCCAACACGCAGAGGCCCTTTGAGAATTTTAATCTAAAAGGAAATAGGTCCCCCACTGCAGACAGTCCACGCCCGCTTTATGTAGAAGAACGATAATGGACCACCTCCAATGGGAGTTAAACTATTGTAAAATATGCTAACTAAGAAATGGGCTATTGGGTTGGGGGTTTGATGAACTAGGTGATTGTAACTATGGATAAAGGCGGCGTCTGCCATTTTATATCTGATTATCCTAATTTTGGCAGACGGTGACTCGCCAACTCACTAGATAGATGGGCCCCCTATACAATCGCCATAGGCATGCTAAGCCTGTAAGGCGACCATAGGCAACACCGGTGTGAGCGGCTTGGGGTGTCGAGCGGTTCAGCGCCGGTTTCACCATCGCGGGTCAGACCCGGAGCGGGCTTCCCCGTAGTTATGCCCTTGAAAATGACACTTCCACCCCCGAGCATACAGCTCTGGCTCCCTCCCTCTGACCGGCCAATTAAGGCAAGCCAGAATTGAGATTTGCTGCACTCCCGGGAGTAGCACTCTCATTGCTCTCCCGTTAGCCCATTAAATGCTAAACGGTGCAGAAGGGCAACAAAACTCTGAGAAATTGGGACCGATGTGTAGCCACGCACATTCAGCTCGCCACAAGCTGCCCTGCGGATGTGAGCTTTTCAATAACTTTCTGATACATTTTTTTGTTGATATCAGAAAGTGGATAACTCAAAAAGGGAATCTACTATACCCTCATAGGGTTGCGTTAATCCTATAAAAGATTACGTCTGTTCTCGAGGGGTATATTATTATAATTATTAATTTGTTCAATTTGTCTCCTCCCGTTGAGCACTCTAAGAAAAAAAAAACAAATTATATGGAGATACGAAGTTCGCCGGGTATATTAGGTATATTATTGGTAGTAAATGAGTTAATGATAAATATTTTCGGTTTTTGACTAACTGGACTTAATGCTACTGTTGTTTTCAACATAAAAATATATTGGTTACGCTTTGAACAAATTTAAATATTAATTATGACGAAAAACTTAAACACAGGATAACATAGTATAGAGTATAGTTATAATCTCACATGTGTGGCTCCGCACACCATAATACTCTTATGCGATACCCAACATGAAATTTATAACAGTTGGCGCGGCGGTCATATTGGATTGCAAAATTAACACGAAATTCGTACTCAGCATACCAAAAAACCCCTTATAAGATACCCAACACTAAATTTTATAACCACGGCGCAGCAGCCATATTGAATTGCAATATCAACATGAAATTCGTACTCAGCATACCAAGAAACCCCTTATACGATACCCAACATGAAATTTTATACCCACGGCGCGGCGGCCATATTGGATTGCAAAATTAACCCAAAATTCGTACTCAGCATACCAAAAAACCCCTTATACGATACCCAGCATGAAATTTTAAAACCACGGCGCGGTAGCCATAATGGATTGCAAAATTAACACTAAATTCGTACTCTGCATACCAAAAAAACCCTTATATGATACCCAACATGAAATTTTATAACCTCGGCGCGGCGGCCATATTGGATAGCAAAATTAACACGAAATTTATACTTAGCATACTAAAAATCCCCTTATACGATACCCAACATGAAATTTTATATCCACGGCGCGGCGGCCATATTGGATTGCAAAATGAACACGAAATTTGTATTTAGAATATTAAAAACCCCATGAATTAAAGAAATCTATATAGTCGTGAATGCGTCAGCCCTGAAAGACTGTCCCGAGCTACTAACAACATTTTGTTCGCAGCTCGGGACAAACCCTCCCGCGTCTCGTCCCTAGTCCCCCGCACGATTGCTCTGTCTAGACAGCTTCGTCGACCGACTGTATGTCTTTCGGCTGTGGTATTAGTGACTGTTTACGGAACATGTACCTACTACCTACCTAACTTAATAGTTAATTGCAGATTTATGATAAACAATTAATATAAAATTTCAATAAAGCTGTACGGTCCCAGTACAGCTTTATTGAAATTTTATATATTTCATTCAGAGATGATGAATTCGTGAAAAAGCGCCTGTAGTAAAATAATAGCAATATCATTTATTTACCTAAAAGCGTACGTAGATTACAGGCGTTGTCAAGTTTAGTTACAACTAGAATACATATGTTATGTCACGTCTTTTTCCCCAGAAAGAGTAGACAGAAGTATAGTGTACGTCGCTCACATTTCACAATTTTATCTCACGTAATAGGTGGTGAGCCCATTGCATAGACAACACCCCCACCAACTTGGAGTTTATGTATGGCCCATTGCCTTCGAGCATTGTCTTACTAGTCGTGGTATTGCTAGTAAAAATGTACAGTGATAAGTAGTGACTATCTATTTGTATTTATCCGCTCGTGACTTACTGGCTCTGTTCTGTAAACCATCACTGCGTTAAACAACTTTCACTATTGTTGGATACGGATGGGTGACCGCTTTGTAGTATTTTGTAGTGTTTCCGTGGTTCGGGAGGTACGTTGTTCCCAGTTGCCAGTAACATGGCAGTTGTTAAGCCTAAGTTGAAGGCCTTATTGCTTGAAAAGTTTCAACAGCAGGTAGCCACAACCTGTGTACTTCAACACGTCAATGATCTCACCACCTATTACGTGGAACATGAAGTGTGGGCGTATAATATGCCTTTGCCAACCCTTCGGAGATCTAACACAGAAAAGCTCGTAAATTGAAATGCTTAATACAGAGATCTTATACAGAACACTGAATTAGCTGGGCTACGAATACTTTTAAATCCATTAAATGTCAATAAAAGGTTCTGTTATAAAAATAAAATATTTGTGTATACCAGAGTACACAGGTAACAAGTGCAACTTCTATGACATTTTTTTTACAGCTATAAAATTTCTCTCATACGTCGATAATGAAGTTTCACTTATGATAAAGAATTTTCACTTCAAAACAACATGGAGTGTAACCGAAAAACGTGACGATTTTTTCTTTTACAGCTATAATATTTCTCTCAACGTCGATAAAGAAGTTTCACTTTAAAAAGATTAGTTAATAATCATTACATTTATTGTTTTCTTGGACATTTTAAGTTTGTCTAATCTATTCCGGCTCACTTTTTGCTCACACTTTTCGGCGGGGTCACCTTTCCCGGTTTCGGAGGGGTCGTCTTCCCGGGTGGTGTGCCGACCGGGCTTACGGTTCCCGTCACTAAGTATAAGTTTACTCGGTTTTTCAACTCTTGGTAGAAGGAGTTGTCTTGGTTTAGTTGTGGGAGTACTGAAATTCTCTTGTCCGCTTCCTGTAAAAGTGTTGCCACGTTACACAGGATACATTTTACCTTGACCTGAGATTTTGCTTTACCGCTCTCAAAATTTTTAGCGCTAAAGGAACCAAAAAGTATACAATCCACCTGATTGAAAAATGATCTACGCGACTAGTTAAAAATAACCGCCCAAACTGCAATTCTCAATCTCATTACGACTTGAAAGCGTAGAGGAAAATTTACTGCTGAAATCTATAGATACTAATATTATAAAGCTGCAGAGTTTGTTTGGTTGAACGCGCTAATCTCAAGAACTACTGGTCCAATTTGAAAAATTTTTTTTTGTGTTAGATAGTCCATTTATCGAGGAAGGTTATAGGCTATATATCATCACGCTACTACCCAGGAGAGCAGAACAGTAATCATAAATGTCAACAAATAGGGCAAATTTTCATACATTTCTGTAAAAGTAAAAGCGACGGGATCTAATGGATGCGACGGGGGTTCAACATTATGTCACGAGCGGACCCACGGGGGTCAGCTAGTGTCTCATATTTTTGCAGTTTCTAAATATCAAGGTAATTAAAATGAGACAAATTGTGTAATTTAATCATATGTGTAGCAAGTCCCACCAAGTGCTATCGATCAACAGTATAAATATTAGTTACACAGTAATTTCTGTAAACGCTTTACAATTGTAAAATAAAAATTACCGCCCAGGATTTATTACACTCGCGTTTCTTATGAACGCTCTTGAAGAATCTTATACTGCAAACGTAAGTAGTTTTACAATAAAACTTCGTTCCTAATGAATGTTTGGGATTTTTTTGCAAATAGACAAATACTCGTAGACAGGACGAGGACGCAATTGGCGCCCAGCGCAATGGCACCTTGATTAATAAAAAGAGCCAGTAAAATAATGTGCCTAGGTGGCGCAGTGGTATTGCAAGCGATTGCAATTGTTAAGGTCTCAGGTTCAAATCTCGGGTCGTAAAATTTATTAATGATTTTAATTTTTAAGTAAATAATAGGCACCTATCTGCGAGTATGATTATAAATGTCACACTTAATGAGAGCCCTGATACCCATTACTGTATAGACTAGGGGTTTGAAATCCCATTGTCATAGCCTAAGCATAATTATTAACTTAGTATGGGCCGACTGCGCTGTGTAAATGTGTTTAGATTTTTAAACGGGGGTTGGTAAGTTGATTAGCTTAACCAAAATTTTTTCTTCTAATAAGTAAAAACATGTCAACATCAAAGAGAAAATAATCTGCGAACCATACCGGTTTCATAACAATCAAATAGTAAGTCTTCTTGTGTTCAAACAAGTTGGTCGCGTACGCAAACGTCTCCAACTCGAACAGACCCTTGACTAATCCACTTGGTTCTGCCAGGTCGAACTGGGTGAAGCAGCCCAGCTTGCATTTCTTCCTTAAACATAACACAATGTTTGGTACAAGTTGAATTCGTATAGAGAGAAAGCAGAAGCCAAGCAGAACTCAAATATCTATTTGAAAGAACTTCACACTGTTAGTTTCTTGGTAAAACCCCATGACGCCTATCTACTTATACATATATTTCGTCATTCCCTCATCCCGTTTTTCCACTTTTACGGTATTATATCACATGTCCCATACAAATTTGATATGTTTATTTTCCCCCTTTAAAAATGTTTATTAAATATTTATTTACACGGCAACGTGCTCGCCACCTGTTACGTGTGACAAAAATGCTTACGTTGAAATGTGGGCCTATAGTACAGTACTCTTCTGCCACCCCTTCGGGGATGAAGGCGTGAATGATAAGTTTATTGAGATGAGCAGACTATTTCCTTACCCAGATTAAATTAAACACTTTCCTAAATTTTCGATCCGTTGCTCAATTTATTCATATAGTTCAGTTAGCAGAACATACTGCGAGACTTTCAACCGTATCTACCATATCTATCAAAGCAAAAGCTAATACCTCTAAATTGGAGTCCAACACACGAAAATTACCAAAAATCCTTTCCTAAATATTGCCTGTGTCCTTAGGAATTGATCTTTGGAAAGTCAAAGAATGAGGACTTGGGGTTTGAAGTTTGTCGCAAGTCAAAGGAGATCATGGCGCGGGTATCTAAACCCTCGAAGTCAATGTTTCAAAGACAATCTGTAGGTACCTGATGTACTCGAGCATAACCCTCACTTGACAGTCGGGGTTCACCAGTAATTTTTTCTCAACGGATGCATCCAGCTCTGAAGCGGTCCTACGCAAGAAATGAGATAATTCTGGCGCATCTTTGTATGCAACGAAAATAAACATTTTTGACAGTGACAATTAAATTGTAGTCATTAGTCATAGGAGGTCATAAACTTGTCATAAGATTCATTAAGGTGAATAATTAATAAAAAAATATGAATCTAAAAAGATTGAAATCCTTAGTTAGCTTGAAATAGCTTTCTTTGATAAATGGATTACCTAACGAAATGTTTTTTTTAATTCGAATCTGTAGTTTCTGAGACAAGCGCGTTTAAAGCTCTTCAGCTTTGTAATTTTTGTTTAGATACAGATTTATAACAAAATTATAAACCATTTTAATTTATTTTTCTAATGGTTAGATATAAGAAGTGTTTTGATTGCAGTTCGGGAAGAATTAGAGATATTTTGATAATCAGTAGACATACTCCATCCATCCAATCCAACTCTTACCTTTTTTAACGAGTATTCTCTGTCATTTCGTCTATATTGACTTATGGAGTGACGGTAACACTATCTATTTGATGCCAGAGGCAACTTTGTTACTTACATTTGTAATTACCATTTGTGTTAACCAATAAAGTTACCAGGATCGCTCACTCACAGTTCAAAGTCCAGCCGAAACCGGTGGATTTAGATATTTGAAAACTTTAGTATAAGTTACCCTTATAATTTAGACACCCACTAATAAAGGGCTTATCTCAATTATTTTTTTTTAAATATAAATAGATTTTGTACAGAAATACAGACTGATTGATGGTCGAGGCAAAACTTAGAGATTCTTGCTTACTATGAAAGCTGCATCCAAATCGTATTTACGTACTATGGTGCCAAAAACACACACACACACTTAATTATAATATTAAAACATACATCCTATGTGTTAGGGATTAAAACATATAAAATACTAAATTAATAAACTTTGCATTACCCCACAATTACTGTTTCATTCTTAATAATAAAGGCCATTTTCAAAAGCAGTCATAATTTTTATAACGTAATCCCTACTAATTTTATAAATGTGAATATAAGTTTGTTTGTTACGCTTTTACGTGAATCTACTTAACCGATCATTTTGAAACTTTGTACACATATACTTGGATATATTAGAAGTAACATAGGATACTTTTCAATGTAAAAAAAAAAATTTACCAATAATAAAAAAAAAAAATTTTTACCAATGATAAAAAAAATAAATTTTTACCAATGATAAAAAAAAATTTTTTACCAATGGTAAAAAAAAATTTTTTACTAATGATAAAAAAAATAAATTTTTACCAATGATAAAAAAAAAAATTTTACCAATGATAAAAAAAAAATTTTTTACTAATGATAAAAAAAAAAATTTTTACCAATGATAAAAAAAAAAATTTTACCAATGATAAAAAAAATTGTTTGTAGAAAAAATCTCTCTTTCTTTGTCTGTTTCTCTAATGTGGCGTTAACGAAGTTGGGCGGGTCAGCTAGTTTATTATGCATTCCTGAATTAATTACTCGTATTTTTAAGCTATTGCTTAGTTTTTATTGCGGGCATTGTGTGGGCTTTAATCAAGAAATTCCGTAAGGAAAAAACCTAAGATCCGAGATCACACGAGCACGGCCGAGCGTTGGCTTAACGTGTATGTACATATATTATATGGTACGATTGTACGAAGCTCGCACGGATCGAGACGTGATGATAGTGAGTGTGTGTGAGAGTGAGGGGTGAGAGGGTGAGGAGTGAGGGTGAGGGTGGGGGTGAGAGTGAGGGTTTTTTTTTAGTGTAACTTAAATTAATATCAAAGAAAAACAAAGGTATGCTATGCAATAGCTTTACCGCGGCAGTCTCCGAGTGCCACACGTCTTTTTTTAATTGATAGGAGCACAAAGATAATTATATCTTGTGTGGTAAGCGTAAAAGTAAATTTTCAAGACCTTGCGGCAGGGTCCTCCACCCAAAGGTATATTTTAACTGTCAAATTCAGCTGGTATAAATAAAAACCTTGAATGTGTACTATATATATTACATTTTTCTAAAATCTGGTTTACACTTCCATGACTTTTTAGGGTTCCATAGCTAAATGGCAAAAAACGGAACCCTTATGGATTCTTTGTCTGTCTGTCTGTCCGTCCGTATGTCACAGCCACTTTTTTCATTTTTATAAGGACTATACTATTGAAATTTGGTAGGTAGATGTATTCTGTGAACTGCATTATGATTTTCACACAAAATTAAAAAATACAATAGATTTTCGAGTTTCAGTTCTAAGTATGGGGACATTTAGAACAGAAACTCAAAAAAAAAAATATCTAACCCATACGTGTATATAGTATACTAGATGACCCCCATAGCTTCGCCCGTGGAATATTTAGACCTCCCGTCGCATCTATTTAATCCCGTCGCTTATAAATTCTACAATGATGCATAAAAATTTGCCCGATTTTTCGACATTTATGAGTACTGCTCTGGTCTCCAGTGTAGTAGCGTAATAATAAGCCTTCCACGATAAATGGGCTATCTAACACAAAAATATTTTTTCAAATCCGAACTCTTCAGCTTTATAATATTAGTATAGATAATAGGTCTTTAAAAATGATATTTAGGTTTTTAATATTATCTTTTTCTGAACTGAATAGTTTTTGCGAGAGACACTCGCAAAGTGGTAAAATATATCCTCGCCCGCCTATTCTGTTCTTCATTTTCAAAGATGAAGTCACCAAATTTTGTAACTACCAACTTCTGATTAAAAACTAAATAAACACGGGTTGTGGATAAAAAGTTGAGAAAGAAGGTTTGTCACGGGCCAAGCCGGGGTCACATCTAGTGTAAAGATATTCCTGTCATGTTTGAATTACCATTAATAACAACACTACCATTAGAAATGCCAACATTAGCTCTAATTAGGTAGATCTTACGACTGTTTTAAAGCTTTCTTGGCCGACCGTACGCTAGTAAAAGGCAATACTGTACAATTTCACAGTTTTGTTTGTCAATATTTAATGTGCATAACGTGCATGTGTAAGATCTTCGTAATAATATAATGAGAATGACGAATTATTGATTAATTTAATCGAATGAATGAATGAAGTTCTATCTGCATACACTGCCTCTGTGGCGCGGTGGGAGTGCATTCGACTGCTACGCAAGAGGTCGATTCCCACCCAGGATAAAACTTTGTGTGATGAGCATGATGGTTTATTCTGTGTCAATAATATGTATGTATTTAGAAATATATAAGTATGTTTATCAGTTATCTAGATCCCATAACACAAGCTAATATTAGCTTACTTTGGGCTAGATGGCGCTGTGTGAAAAGTGTCCCACAATATTTATTTATTTAAATTTATTTATACAGTTTCGTAGGTACATATTTTAATCTATGTTTATTTGTAGGTAAGTACGCAAGCATTTAAAACACAACCAATGCACTTGGTGGTCTGATGCTTTGGTCTGGTATGTTGGGCACAGGTTGCTCTTATTTGCTTCTGAATCTATTGAAAACGACGAGTAGAACAATTATAAACAATTAATTGTATCGCCTATGATAGCACATCCAATAAACCATTGCATTAAGCGTCACTTATAAAGGTCATCGTACATAAAGTCAGCCTTGACCTCAAAAGTGTTGCGCTCACTACGATTCGTTTCTCAACGTAAAGAATCTAACTAAAACGATTCATATTTCTTAACAGAGTTACAACAGTGTTGGTCGCGCCCGGTTGAAGCATTTGCTGGTTGTGTTCGTGTAGACGCGACGCCTGCTCCGATAACGTACCCCACTCTACAACCGGCACGCTCGCGTTAACCACACACTCTTAACAAACAAGTGTAATGAATTCGCGAAACGGAATCAAAATTCGAATGTAACAAACCGAAAATATTCAAATTCAAATGGAATTCCAAAAATTGTGCAACAATTCAATAGCGAAACAGTCAACTGTTACAATTTACTTTTCAAATAGTGATGTGAAAACACAAACATGACATCTAGTCTTCCGAATCTAGTGACGTTCGGTGTTGCCGCCTTTCCTCCTCCAGGACCGCTACCAAGCTCTTTCCAGTTCCATCATCAAGGGTCTAATTTTGCAGTGTTCTTGATCCTTTTTGCGTTATGTATGATGGAGGTAGTGGTCCTAAGGATCATTACAGAGGAGCACGCGAGGGAACAAGCATCAAGAAGTGTGACATCGTTGTGGTTTGACCAAGACGATGAGTGAATTATGTGATGTGTAGTGTACCAATATAATTTTGGATTCATTTTATACCAGTATATTAAAATCAAAGTCTGAAATTAATCGTCAACAATTTTTTTTATGAATTGGATCGGTGTTAATGACTTTACATTTGAAAGTCTAAATTAAATTTAATTTTAGAATAAGTACTTTGTATATAGGCTGACTAATTTAGTATAAATTTTTAATAATTTAGTATATTAAAAATTATTTTAAAAGTACAATGTAATTTTTGTATATTTATTAGCCTTTATTGTCACGTAAAAGCTTTTAAATCAAGAAATATATTCTAGTACCAAACTGACTGCTTTGTAATATAAAATATAGTATTATGAATAAACCTTGAAACAAATTTTTTTATGGTACAATTATTTTCATACATAAATTTCGTCATATTTGAATAATATTAACTTTCGTAAGCGTTGTAGTTCATTATTGCTAACTAAACGGTTGTACTCACGTGTAAATTACAGGACAGCTCGGGAAGTCCTTTTTCATGTGCGTGAAACCATCCGGAAGTCGGGCAGTGACGGCAACCTAGACGGGCTATCCCGAAATTTACATTTTAGTTAAACCATTTACATAGTTGTAATAATGCATTTCGTCACACAATTTTCCTGAAGGGGTAGGCAGAGGCATACTATATGCTCACAATGCAATTGTTGAATCTAATAGCGAAGCTTTATTCAGTAGGCAAAATATAGACAAACTTATTGGGAAATTGTTGATCAATCATTAACTACTTATTTCGTGAGTTGACTAATTTAAAGATCTATCTAATGTTATTGCTACATTTCATGCATTTGGCCAGCGTTAATGACGTAGCCTGCCTGACGAATTGAGGGCCGTTCTCTTAGGGCCGTATTCCAGAACGTTAATCAGCACTCAAGAAACACTTGAGTGTAGATTTTATAAGGCAAAATCTAGTCTCAAGCGTTGATCGAGTATTGAGAAACGTTCTGGAATACGGACCTTAGTCTCCATGACTACTGACAGCGTCCCTCAAGTTGGCGGCCAAATGATGTGCCTCTTCACGATCCGATTGAGGAACTAAACATTCACTGGCAGAGCGTTTGAACCTAGGACGATTTAACCGAATTGGTTGGTTAAATCGTCCTAGGTTTTAAGTTTCTATGATTAGTCAGAGAAACGGTCGTTTCAAATCGTACAGTTCTTGTGAAGAACCTTCCTGTAAGATGCTTGTAGCCATAAAATAGAAAGTTTAATTTTTTTAATTAATTAATATCCATCACGCCTTTTCCCCGAAGGGGTGGCAGAGGCATATTATATGCCCACTTTTCACCGGATGGATTCCTGTCCCACGTAATAGGTGGTGAGCCCATTGCCGTGTTGAAATAGACAGACGCAGGTTGTGGCTACCTGCTGTTGAAATTTTTTTAAGCCGCCCATAAGGCCTTCAACCAGGCTTAACGACTGCCATTTTACTGGCAACCGGGACCAACGGCTTAACGTGCCTTCCGAAGCACGGAAACGCTCGCAAATGTAAATGCCACAAAGTGGTCACCCATCCGAGGACCAGCCATAGTGAAAGTTGCGTAACTCAGTGATCGTTTACCGAACACTGAGACCGCGAGGCCACGAGCGCTTCTTTAAAGTTGAAGTTTTATTTAAAGTTGAATATCATTTTATTTTATTTTTTAATAATAATAAATATTGATGGCCAATTTATTTTACACACAGCCGTCTTGCCCAAAGTAAGCTAATTAATATAAGCTTGTGTTATGGGATCTAGACGACTATTCACTTTATGAGATTGGCAACTCTGCTAACCACGCTTTGTTCCGCATCGAAATTTGGTGGATCGAGATTGAGGATTGGGTGGATTTGGTTTAAGGGGCTCCATCAAGTCTCCGGAGTCCAAGCGACCTTACCTGCCAGCGGTGCACTTGCTTGATATCGGACAAAACTACGACGCATTCGTTTCCAGCAACCGAGGATCAAAAGTCAAACTATAGCTGTTCTTAGTAGTTAAATATAAGCGGACTAGGTTCTAAGTAAAGTTTGGTTTTGGAAATAGCTGGGTATACAATAAGATGAAGAAGACGAAAAGGAGTAAGTGGGATTAAGATGAAAGCTTTTAGAATACTCGCTGTGGTAAATATAGTAAAACTAGTTGACGCCCGCAGCTCCACACGCGTTTTGAAGTTTTCAAGTTCGCGTTTCCCACAGGAATTTGTTGCCGGGATAAAAAGTAAAAAGCCTATGTGCTATTTTGCTGTGTAAGCTATATTATTGTAGTTTTATCAAAATCCATTCTGTAGATTTTGCGTGAATGAGTAACAAACATCCATTTTTACAAAGACGCTACTGTTCTAGGCTGCGCCAGAGGCCCATGCTTCCCGTTACCTCATAGCTAGAAAGCCATTGGTGCTAATTCTGTTGTTGAGACCACTAAACTAAATTTCTCTAAAATTTCCTTATTTTTATTAGGAGATTGCCGTTGTAACGTGAAAAATGTACATAGACAGTCGAATGTAAATACATGCCGACTAACTTGGTGGTTGAACTGCCTATGTACATAAATTTAAATTCATTTTATGTGATAAAATTCAACAAGAAGTGAAAAATTTACATAGACAGTTCAATCACTAAGTTAGTCGGCACCTAAATACATGTTTTGTTGAAATTGATCACATAAATGGAATTTTAGTGATGTCAAATACAAATTTAGTGCTGTTTATGATATCATCAAGATTAGTTCGACATAATAACATTTGGCAAACTCTCAATAAAAATAGGAAAATTTTAGAGAAATTTAATTTAGTGGTTTCAACAACAGAATTAGCACAAGTAGTGAAAGACAAACTAAATGTAAATGATTAAACCTAAAATGTTGACCAGGGCGTCTCTCACATCTGTCACTTCTGAAGTGGTGTCTCGCTAACCTGGCGAGGTGAATCCTCAGCTTACTCAGGAAAATGTCACCAAGTTTAAAATAATTTTATTACGAATGCTGTTTAAAACCTAAATTTTTGTTATTTAAAAATAACAATGGCAGATTATTATCGCTCTTCCCATGCCATGGCAGATATATTTGCACAGTCTTTAAATTCAAAAGTATTTTATATAATTTTATAAATTTGATTTTGTGTATTCTAACTAAACTCTAACTATATTCACGCTGTATTCCTGAAGGGTTAGTCAGAGAAGACAGATTGCAAGGCTTCGCGATCCATGCATACTTCTTTCGCTTCCTGCAGATTAATTAATAGCTTCACACATGCACGTCTGGGTATCCGAGTACTTTTGACTTTTCTGTTTTAGAGCAATCTGCTCACGTGGTCTTCGGAAGTCTCGGCCTACCCAGAGTCCCTGACTTTTTCTACCCTGTACTTTCGCACAATATTTATGTTTCGTTAATCTTTCCTCACTCCACACCGACTTAGACGTGTCCAAACCAACGGAGCACGCCCTTTTCCAGCTTAACGCTGACACTTTCATTCACCTACCATATTGCGTATCACTTCTTTGCGTATTCGGTCGTTAAAAGTTTCGCCGCACAATTTTCGAAGTATCGCATCTCCACAACATTCAACTTACTTTCATGCATCTTCTGACACACCCAGTTTTCTCTACCATAAAGCACCGTTAGCACTAGCACTGCGTACTTCTAGTTTATTTGAGTAATAAATAAAATAAATAAATATCCATCACGCCTTATCCCCGAAGGGGTGGCAGAGGTATATTATATGCCCACTTTTCACCGTGTGGATTCCTGTCCCACGTAATAGGTGGTGAGCCCATTGCCGTGTTGAAATAGACAGATGCAGGTTGTGGCTCCTGCTGTTGAAATTTTTTTAAGCCGCCTATAAGGCCTTCAACCAGGCTTAACGACTGCCATTTTACTGGCAACCGGGACCAACGGCTTAACGTGCCTTCCGAAGCACGGAAACGCTCGTAAATGTAAATGCCACAAAGTGGTCACCCATCCGACGACCAGCCATAGTGAAAGTTGCGTACCTCAGTGATCGTTTACCGAACACTGAGACCGCGGGGCCACGAGCGCTTCATATAATTTGAGTAATAAAAGCCTGTATTTACGTCGGCAAACGGTTTTTTACGTGGATAGCAGGAGGCAGAAGGACAGGGAGCAACAGGGTGTCCGATGAGCTGTTAGTGCATTATCTTGAGCGTGTTGTGCATGTCGCGGCAACACACAAATTTGTTCCTGCTTCCCGCATATCACTTCTCCTGTTTTACCCTCTACTTGACTTAGGGGAGCACATGATAGAGCTAAATGGCAAAGGAGGCCTTTACCGGGGGTTTATAATGAATAACGAATTTAATATAGCGCAAGATATAATTTATCAAATGCACAAGTGATCATAATATATCATTATATACAAGTAATTGATTACTTTATATTAGTGCACTGTCATATCATAACTCCTTGCATCCCGGGCGACAGCTATTTTTACTGAATTTCAGCCAAAGGTTTTAGCGAAATTGGAATATCTTTGGTCTTAACAAAAGTTATTTCCACAATATTAATTTTGTTTTTAAGCTCGTATATACCTACTTACGTTAATAGTATTATAAAAAAAGACCCACAATTAACTTCATAAAAGACTGTTTGCTTTTGTTTGACATTTGCTTCTGAAATAGATAAAATTATATTTTCCACGAGTCTAAGACTTGTTGTTTTGTAAATATAAAGCCAAGGAGACTTAAAATCACATAGTTCAGCAATAAACCATATATTGTAAAAACAAAATTATAATATTTAATGTTTGAAGTAGATATTATCGTAGAGGTTGCCAACCTTACACCCCATGTTTATGTTGTCTAAAAAGCCCAAATTTTAATTTGGTTGATCTCATTGAGTTATAATACTAGTATTATAACTCAATGGTTGATCTGGATAAAATGTTTATTTGACAGAAAGGACTAAGTAGGTAAATAAAATGTAGGAAAGCGGACCCCGGGCATCGCGAGACGCAACTGGGACAGACGCTCGGATGATGATGATGACTAAGTAGGTAAATATTACTTCTGTAAATGGCATTCATTGTTGTTGTTAAATTATCGTAAATGAGTAATAATCTGGTGATAAAATGTAACTTTTATATATTAACGTAATACCTTAACCTGTGCTCCATTAGCCTTTGATAACGCACTATGTTGTATTACTTCTATTGTAGGCAACTAGAAAATACTTACGTATAAACTATCGCGATACATACTACAAGTATAATATACATATATTATCTTTTCACGTGTATAAACGATTTTAGAAGCAACACTACTCGGCGCGGCGTGATGTGAGAGTTTCAATTACTCCTGACGCCTAAGAAGCGGGATATCACTCTAAAACATAGGCTAGGCTGGTGGCAGCCAAAGTCTCCCGGGAACCGCAGAGACCATGCGGTTATAGTTGGTTGGAGTCCGGCATTACATCCGCCAGGTGTGATTACCTTACCTATTTGGAGGATCATGTCCACCCGTTCCTTCATAAATGAATAAATATCGCTAGGACAACTCACACAACGCCATCTGATTCCAAACTAAGCAAAGCTTACTTAAACATACTCATATATTTCTAAATATATACATATTTTAGATTAATAACATCCAGTCACAGAATAAAATTAATCATCGTGCTCATCACACAAACTTTTATCCTGAATGGGAATCGAATCCGCGACCTCTTGCATAGCGGTCGGATACATTCCCACCGCGCCACAGAGGCAGTCATCATATCAGTTCATAAATCCTTTACAGTATAGGCTCTTCACTTGTGGAATGCCTTCCCACTGATTATACCGCCAGTCAAAGACATTAACAACCATTAAAAGTATGATATACCCTTGGAGAGTATGGCAGTTTTCCTCTTTTTCCCGCGGATATTTTTCAGATCGTAATTGTTTTCGCTTACCGAAAAATATATATATTTATACATTTTTATATGACCATAGATATCTTAACTAAAGTAACATAAGGTAATCTATGGTTATGACCAAGTAACATTGTCATTATTATCTATGTTGTATTGTCTATATTTAGATTTATTATCTAAGATATTTAGCATAGTCACTGTTAATCAAATATTATATCACAAATTACGTTCAAGCAATACAATTTATCAAGTACATTGTAGTGATTAGTTAGATATAATGTATAAACACATTTTTATGCTAATCTATTTCTTTTCGAGTGCAAATAACCAGGTATTGTATGGGTATACTTCCTCATGAATTTCTTTTTGCGTTGGATAGCTGGATTGCTTGGATAGCTGGATTGCTTGGATAGCTTAAGCTTTTTTTAAGATTATCGAGGAAGGCTAAAGGCTATATATCGTCTCGCTACTACCTTGGAGAGCGAAGAAGTAAGCAAAAATTTCGCCAATTTTTGCATATTTTAATACATTAATGTGAAATTTATAAACGACGGGATTAAAAAGGCGAAGCCTTCACCTAGTACTAATATATAAAGCTGAAGAGTTTGTTTGTTTATTTGTTTAGTCGAACGCGCTAATCTTAGGAACTACTGGTTCGGATTCGGGGCAGCTAGTATCTATATGTATAACTATGTATGTATGCCGATTGACAGCCATTGCATCTTCAAAGATCATTATCTAATTACGAAAATACATTTACAGCATCACTAAAAACAAAACAAATATTGTATACGTAGATACGAATTTAAGTAGGCGATAATTCTCAAGGCAAAGTTGCCTAAGATTTCCAGTTCTCGCAAATAGAAAGGTTTTCTCTTGAAATGCATTCAAGGTCTTAATTATATTAGCGTCGACGACGACGTATTATCTTAGCGTTCAGATCAGGCACTGCAACAAAATCATGAAAATGAAACCGAGCTCCGCGATTATTTTTTCTATTTATTTTATGGCTAACTATCTTCACGCTGTATCCCTGACGGGGTAGTCAGAGAGGACAGATCGCCAGGCTTCGCGATCCATGCATACTTCTTTCGCTTCTTCGAGATTCATCAATCGCTTTATACACGCACGTCTGGGTATCCGAGTACTTTTTACCTTTCCGTTTTTGAGCAATCTGCAACCTTTTTTTTTATTTTATGGCCTGGTTACGAAATACGAAGACCTTTTATCCAAATCTTATTTTTTATATCATAGTAGTTGACGCTCGCGGCTTCGCCCGCGTAGAGAAGTTTTCCCTTTCCCGTTTCCCACAGAAACTTGTTCCCGGGATAAAAATTAGCCTACGTGTTATTCTGATGTATAAGCCATATTATTGTACAGTTTCATTAAAATATATTTAGTAGTTTTTACGTGAAAGAGTAACAAACATCCATATAAACTTTCGCATTTATAATATTACTAGTGGACGCCCGCGGCTTCGCACGCGTAGAGAGTTTTGCCGTTCCCGTTTATCACAGTAACTTGTTTCCGGGATAAAAAGTGGTCTATGTTTTATTCTGATGTATAAGCTATATTATTGTAAAGTTTCATTAAAATCCATTCAGTAGTAGCTTTTACGTGAAAGAGTAACAAACATCCATACAAACTTTCGCATTTATAATATTACTAGCTGTCCCGCCCGGCTTCGCCCGTGACGTACTTGAACCCCGTGGCACCCATTTAATCCCGTTGTTTATTAATTTCACATTTACAATAACGTATGAACATTTTCCAAATTACCGCTCTCCAGTACATTATATTATCTGTGCCAGTACCTACCTACGCCCGCACGGGCCGGTCGAATTATGGTTACACGAAATTAATTTCTTTGCGCTTTGTTTTGAATCTGCAATAACTCGTAAGATATTCATTTAATTTGCAAGGTGTTTAGGGACAAAATAATGTCCATAAAATGCTGAAGCCAACTAACGTAGTAAAAATGATAAGGATTAATAGCATATTCGTGTAAATAGCTTTCAAATTACCGCTTTTTAATTGATGGTTTTTTAAAGTATTAAAATGGATATAGTATGTTATTCTCATGAGATAGACATATATAGTTGCGGACTTTTTTGTAGACCTACATTAGATACACAATTGCACCATACATTATTTTGTTATATCTCAAAGGGTTTTTGTTGAAAGCTCCCAGACAGCTTATTTTTTTCGACATCCCCAACAAATATCGTTATAGTTTGGTCAATGTATACAAAAACTTAACAAATTATACATAAAAATCTTTTATAAGAATCGCACTAACTATTACAAAAAACCGCATCGTAATTCGTTTCGTAGTTTTAAAGATCTAAGCATACATAGGGACAGATAGCGAAAAGCGACTTTGTTTTATAATACGAGTATGTAGTGATTTAGATTAAGATTTCTTCAATCTTTTCTTCTAATTTAGTCCTGTCCAGTCTTTTGTCGATGTCAAATCCAGTCATAGGTCCTGTATCCTTACCCCATTAACGTGATAGACCGTTATTGGGGCTTTCAGTGGAATTTGCACGACAAGTAGTAAAATAGCTTTTCATTGCAATATATCACTGTCTTTCACTATAGGACGTTTACACAACTTTTATGTTTAACAAACTACAATTTTTACACATAAAACAAGGTTAATGCACTGGTTGTTGAAAAATAATATACAGCAAGCGGCCGCCATTTAAAAAGATCCCGCGCAAATCCAGCTCCACGATTTCATTCTCATGATCTTTTTTTTTTATTATTCACCTTTGTATTAAGCACTGCCGATATACGTCTTAACTTTCAGTGCGCTTTATCACAGACTATCTGAACCTCGCGGCTTTGCCTTTGACATGTTTTGACCCCCCGTTGCATTCATTCAATCCCGTCGCTTTTACTTTTACAAAAATGTATGAAAATTTGCCCGATATGTTTATTTTCAGTACGATTGCGATGTGGTGCGTTGATTCTTACTAAAATTCTTTTTGTTGAAAATGTATGTCTGTTCATGGTATTTTAAATCAGGTCTGACTCATAAAATCACAGATAATTAGAATAACAGAGTCATTTATTCATATTTTGAAGCGCTCGTGGCCCCGCGGTCTCAGAGTTCGGTAAACGATCACTGAGGTACGCAACTTTCACTATGGCTGGTCGTCGTATGGGTGACCACTTTGTGGCATTTACATTTGCGAGCGTTTCCGTGCTTCGGAAGGCACGTTAAGCCGTTGGTCCCGGTTGCCAGTAAAATGGCAGTCGTTAAGCCTGGTTGAAAGCCTTATAGGCGGCTTAAAAAATTTCAACAGCAGGTAGCCACAGCCTGCGTCTGTCTATTTCAACACGGCAATGGGCTCACCACCTATTACGTGGGACAGGAATCCACACGGTGAAAAGTGGGCATATAATATGCCTCTGCCACCCCTTTGGGGATAAGGCGTGATGGATATATATTTATTTATTTATTCATATTTCAGTCGTTTCAATAAACAAACAGAGTAAGAAAACCACATCATACTCGAGGATACTCGTATCACCCCGAACCGTTACAATTTCAATTTATTTATCTATAACGCCTTATCCCCGAAGGGGTGGCAGAGGCATATTATATGCCCACTTATCTAAAGGTGTATTCCTGTCCCACGTAATAGGTAGTGAGCCCATTGCCGAACTAATTTTCCATCGGAATCTATTATTCAGCACAACTAGGTTACATGAAATTGAGATTATCTAATTTAACTAATTTCCACCAATCACAGTTTGACCTTTATATTGTATTCCGTTTCACACAATAGAAAGCTTATTAAAATTTATGTCTATTCAAATAGTATTGGAATCATAATGAACTTGTACTCAAACAGATTGGTCAATGAACTTCGTCTGTTTATCTATCACGCCTTGACACCCTGACGGGATGGCAGAGGCATACATATTGTATGCCCACTTTTTACCATGTGTATTCCTGTCCCACGTAGTAGGTGGTGAGCCCATTACCGTGTTGAAATAGACAGACGCAGATTGTGGCTACCTGCTGTTTAAATTATTCAAGCCATGTTACTGGCAACCGGGACCAACAGCTTAACGTGCCTTCCGAAGCACGGAAACGCTCGCAAAAGTAAATGCCACAAAGTGGTCACCCATCAGGACCCGCCATAGTGAAAGTCGCGTAACTCAGTAATCGTTTAGCACTGAGTTCGTGGGGCCACGAGCGCTTCTTTCAATGAACTTCATCAATACTGTGAATAGAATGCTAGGCAGATCAAAAATGAAATGGTGTATAGATAAAGGATGGAATGTTGCGTGGGATGCATAGAATATTACAGAGAATAGTTTTTTTTTTCATAATGAAAAGTGGTCAATGTGGTTTTTCAGATTTAAGACATGAATGATGTCAATAGAGTCAATGCAATGAATCCTTGCGACGTGAAATGAAAACAAACAGACTTTCCCATTTATAATATGGAGTAGTAGAATACGTATTGGATCATTTAATTGTTTAAAAATACGATTCCTTTTGTAGTTTTTTCCTCGTTACTACGTGAGAAAAGTTTAATTATGTTTTATGAAAAATAAATACTTATCATTATATTTATTTAATTTTATTTAAAGTTTGGAATTTTGCCAATCCTGTGTATGTGTTGTTGTGTTGTGTTGCTGTGTAGGTATGTTGTTTGGTCTATTTTTATATTAGCAACATGATTAAATAAATTATCTTTTATGTTTACCTGTGACTCCGAGATAGCAGTTTATAAATTTTAACCGCAGACTATTTGCTGTTATAATTTTTATGCCATCTGGCAAAGGCTGAACTGCCTTTGCGATTTCATCAACCTACCGATGTTTTGTTTGACTTCAACGCTAACTCAAGGAAATAGGGTGCCACCCTGGATGACACTGTCTTGGAGTGGGCAGCCGGGCTTAACCTTCAACTTCTCAATCGGGGTTTGGTCAGCACCTTTCTGCGATAGCAGAGGAGTCAATCGTAGACTTATCGTGGACTCCTTCTGCTGTGCACGTGGCGTCGACCTGGCAAGTGGCGGATGAAGCAGTCGGTGCTTTGTTACCTGCGGGCAATCGTCAAGATTAATCAATGAAAAAATATTGTAAAAACCAAAAGAAAACAGTTTAAATTACGAATATATGGTGAATGAATTCAGGAATCCACACGGTGAAAAGCGGACATATAATATGCCTCTGCCACCCCTTCGGGGATAAGGCGTGATGGATATTTATTTATTTATATGGTGAAGTTTATCTTGAGGTCGATTAGGGCTCTGTTTTGGGTTCATTGTTCACTCGATCTCTATAACGCATTGTCTTATCTTATTATGTTGTTATCTATATATATACATACATACATACATACATATTGACACGCCTTTATCCCCGAAGGGGTAGGCAGAGGCATATTAAACGCCCACGTTTCACCGTATGCACTTTCGTCCCACGTAACTGGTGGTAAGCCCATTGCCGTGTGTATCTATATATATATATATATATATATATATATATATATATATGATAGAGAATATCAAAATGTATGTTAATTTTGAGAATAAATTTTATTGTTTATTATTATTGTAGTTGAACCTCACGTATAATTTTTATTATAAAAATTATACTATTCATAACAAACAAACGTACCAATCCTTCCTCTTTATAATATGAAATTGTATGGAATGGTGTATGGTCATATATTAAATTGTATTGCGGAACAAACGTTTTTGTCGTATTACTGTGACTTCTCATAATTATATTAATTTTAGTTGAAACTAATTATGGCCATACTGAGTTCGACGACCAATTATATCTTTGAAAAGTAATAACGACGAACAAGCAAAACATTTTTCATTCAAGAAACTGTTAAAATATGTTCATGACGTAGACATCATCATCATCCGAGCGTCTGACCTAGTTGCGTCTCGCGACGCCCGGGGTCCGCTTTCCTACATTTTCTCCTCCACTTCGCACGGTCGTCGGCATCCCCTGTAGTGAGACCATTAGCACGCATGTCATCCCTTACGACGTCAAGCCAACACTTCTTGGGTCTTCCCCTCTTACCGGGACCCGGCGGGGCTGACAATGTTCATGACGTAGACAAACTATTCTTAACATATATAATATAAAACATATATATATAAGAGACCGGTTTTTAAGATAGTATGATATGAAAATATCCATTAAAATTCTGTTTCTTACATTTTCTATGAAATTAGGTTTTGTAACGTTATGTAGTTTGCCGTGTGTGTGACTCCCGTTCCCGGGAGAGTGTACGACGCCCCCGAGAGGCCGAGTTTACTATTGACAAGCAGTAGAATAGAACCAGAATCACTGTTTTTAGCTGTCAAGCGTTGTTAGTAGACCACTGGCGCGGTACGTGCTAGTAGAATTCTATCGGCCGACCGATAGATGTCTATTATATGTATAAGGAATACGATTGTAAAAGTAGACTACGAAAACTGTCGAAATTGTACCGGTAGCTTTCTATAGAGCGACGATTTCGATTATATTTCGACGCGATTGAAATAGCAGACTCGGCCCCCAGTACGGCGGGGTGGGTGCTTCTGTCCAGAAAGGTCCCGCACCCGCATGGCCTCTCGATTGGCCACTAGTACCTCGCCAACGCAACACTGTGGGCTGTCGGCCATGGCTCGTACTGCATATAGCTGTGATAAACTCAAAAATAAGAAAAAAAAATAGACTGCCTCTGTGGCGCGGTGGGAGTGCATCCGACTGCTACGCAAGAGGTCGGGGGTTCGATTCCCACCCAGGATAAAACTTTGTGTGATGAGCGCGATGGTTTATTCTGTGTCTGGATGTTATTTATCTATAATATGTATGTATTTAGAAATATATAAGTATGTTTATCAGTTATCTAGATCCCATAACACAAGCTAATATTAGCTTACTTTGGGCTAGATGGCGCTGTGTGAAAAGTGTCCCACAATATTTATTTATTTATTTAAAAAAATCATCACCAACTTTGCCCTTGAGGGCGATACTGGATGCGATGACGGACATAGACAGACTTTGTTCCGCTGTGTCTAAGGCGCTACTTGGTGAAACGACCATGTCCTGTGAAGAGCTGGGTGGGATGATACGTCGGCATACGGTGTGTGAAGGACAGTCTCTTTGTGAAGGGAGCTACTCGTCTACTAACTACTCAGACCACTTCCGAAAGAAATTGTCACGATCCGACTGTCTCCAGCAGTCGACATCATACGGAAGTTCAGTTACAAATGAAAGCAGACGTATTTTAGGCTTATTCTAACTTTAACTGATAAGTAAGGGTGTAAAATTGGGCATGAAAGATGGGATGGGATGAAATGGTATGGAGGTGCGGGGTACTACGGGAGTTCGGAAGTGCGTCACGGGTGAAGCAAAGGAATACATGATACCATTGGCGGTATATATGTCACCGGAAAATAAAAACAACCGCAAATTTATAAATTTTCTAGGAAATTTATAAATAACCTAACCCAACCTAACCGAAAGTTTATATATTTCCTAGATATTTTTTGGAAATTTATAAATTTTTCAGTTCTTGTTATTTTCCGGTGACATATACACTAAACTAGCTGTGCCCTCTACAGCTAATATAGTATATACCGCGAATGGTTTAATGTATTTCTTTACTTTACTGTTTCGCATTCGTCAATATATATACATATATTTACGCCTGTTTCCCATCGGGGTAGGCAGACTATGGTTTTCCACTTACTTTCGCTTCTTCTACTTTCTTGAGTGTTTTCATACACGCTTGCCGATTAAGGGTACCTTACCCTGGCTTTTTTTCAAAAGGTCTTCTATTTGATTGACAAACGTACGCCGAAGTTTGCCCATTCGTAATTTGCAATTCGTAAGTGTCATTTGACAATCAATAACAATTATTTTTGTAGACAGACGATAAGAGCTACCAAAAAGAATATTAACCTGTGGTCGTTAAATATTGTGGGACACTTTTCACACAGTACCAGTTTCAGGCACGCAGCACTTAGTGATGATATTTCTAACTATCTTCACGCTATAAGTCAGAGAGGACAGATCGATTCAGGTATCGTTTCATACATGCACGTCTGGATATCCGAGTACTTTTGACATGATAGTCGTATGTAAATCTCTATCTACCCTGACTCCTTCCAAATTCTTCGTCCCACATTCATTCGATGGACGTGGTCAAAAAAACGGAGCACGCCCTTTTCTAGCTTAACGATTTACAAATATCAATGACGCCATTATAGATATTTGTATTTTTTTTATTAATTGTTTCCTACTTTCCATGTGGCTGCAACAAAGAGTGATTAGCCAAGCAATGAAGTTTGTGTGTCAAAACGAGTTAATCTGTTGATTTCGCAAACACATGTGCCAACGAATGCGATATGTTGTGTGAACCAGTTTACTTGCTCAGCTGCTCTTGTGAAAATTTATCTGCACAGACGTGAAATTATAATATTTTATTTATTTATCTATCACGACTTATCCCCGAAGTGGGTAGCAGAGGCATATTATATGCCCACTTTTCACCATATGTATTCCTGTCCCACGTAATAGATAGTGAGCCCATTGCCGTGTTGAAATAGACAGACGCAGGTTGTTGCCCATAAGGCCTTCAACTTGACTTAACGACTGCCATGTTACTGGCAACCGGGACCAATGACTTAACGTGCCTTCCGAAGCACGGAAACGCTCGCAAATATAAATGCCACAAAGTGGTCACCCATCCGAGGACCAGCCATAGTGAAAGTTGCGGGGCCACGAGCGCTTCTTATTATAAACATTATAATTATTATATAGTAAGAATTATGTTTATTTTTTGAAACAACCTATGATATATCAACATTTCATTCCTGGGATTAATCAAAATTTAGTACTGAGTCAAAACAAGTAACGCGCCCTTCAATATCGTAGCGTATCAGACGACTTCTAAACCGTATCCAGTGGTAGAAACTTCAAAATTATGTACGAATTCATGGTGTCTTGAATCGAATGCCGCGAACCGTTTATCTTTATCTTTCGGTTTCTGAGAAACAGATGCGTATAGACGGAAAAGATAGAACCATAAAATGTTTTAATTAATTGTAGATCTTATAAATATCTACAAAAAGTCCGCGACACACTATACCTATCTATGTCGAGTGAGGCACAACAACCATTTTTTCATTTAAAAATCTTGAATTATTTTTGGACTACATTTATTTTACTCGTGCTATTAATCCTTTTCAAAATAAATTATTTCATCACTAAGTACAGTTTATGTAGATAATATTTACATATTTCGACCAGGCCGTGCGGGCGTAAGTAGGTACTGGAGAGCGAAGAAGTAATCAACGAATTCGGAAAATCTTCATACATTATTGTGAAATTAATAAACGACAGGATTAAGGCTTGGTATTCCTGCCGAGGCCATTGAGTTAATATTGTACTAGTACAATATTAAATCAATGGCCGAGGCCACGATTTTGAGTTTTTTAAAACAATGCGAATCGTAGAAAAAAGGGTTTTTGATTCTGAAAAAAATATATATGATAGTTAAGGATTTAATCTAGTGGCTAATCAAAATGGCTATCTGTTACAAAATCTAATAAACTTCACTTGATAGAAAAACATTCCAAAGTTGCCCCCTTTCGAAATGTTTTTTCAATGCCAAATTTAAACTACAGATAATTTTCATGAAATTTTTATACCCAACTATAGCTACTAAATATTTATAGACATAATGGCTTACTTTGACTATTTACAGTGATTTTTATAGTACAAATGTTTAAATAATACCAGATTCGCGCCGCTGACGCCTGATCAGTCGCGCGCTGGCGCTTACTGAGGTAGGACCTTAGTCAGGTTTTTTCGTTTCGCTCCCCTTGTTATTTCTTCGCAATGGCACAGTATATTTATCAGAGCAGTAAGCATTCCATCATCATCCGAGCGTCTGTCCCAGCTGCATCTTGCGACCCCCGTAGGTCGCTTTGTGTAGTGTATATGAGAGTTTTAATATAAAATGAGCAACGTACACTTCACAGAAGCGTTAGAATTATCCCTGTAAGTAGTATAAAATTGAACCCGGTACCCACAGGTTAGGAGGCAGTTATATAATTAACAGTGCCAGTGGGCTGTTCAATGTATGTTTACCTATTTTTCCGCTAACTATTGACGAATTTCAATTTTTTTTTGGTGTAACTTATACTTTCAATTTGGTTCTAAACAAATTTTCTCAATAGATTCTGAAGCTTAAACATACCGACTGCCACTGGCTGAAGTAATCAGTGCAGTTGTTATATTTAAGCTTCGCTGGGCTTCGCATAAATTATTTAAATTGTATCCAAGACGTTTGTTTTATTCTTGAAGTATAAAGTTTTTAAGTAAATTTATAAATTTATTAGCCACAAATTTATCCCCGAAGGTATGGCAGAGGCATATTGTGGTGAGCCCAATACCTGTGTTCAAATGGACAGGGTCAGATTGTGACGACTCGCTGCTGTAATATTTAGGTCGCTGAAAGGGTATTAACTTGACTTAACGAGTGCCGATTGCAACGTTACTAGCAACCGGGGCAAACAGCTTAACGTGTCCTTCGAAGGACGAAATCGTAAATGAAAATGCTACAAAGCGGTCATCCATCCAAAGTCCGAGATAGTTTCTTAATCCAGTGATCTTTTACAGAGAACTGAGGTAGTAGGGCTACCAGCGCTATTATATTAATATTTTTCTTTATGTTAGTAGCCTTAAAAAATGTATAACATTTCATGTAACTAATAATTAATAATCCCAACATTTTAACCCGAAGGTTTTCTGCGCTTTAGTGGATCTGGAGAAAGCATTCGATAACGTTGTGAGAGGAACTCTGTGGTACTCCTCCGTGTGGCCTGGCTGGCCGTCCACACCATCTCTGGGCAGATTGGACGGCCAGCTGCTGCGGGCGATACAGTCACTTTATACGGACTGTAAAGCTTGCGTGCTACCAAGGGGGATGTTTACTTGGCGCCTCTTTTTGACATCTGTTCGGGCGTCAAACGTGTTGTTGTGTGTTATGTCCGCCTTAATTGTATTTTCCATAGTGTATCTAATAGTTGGCTGCAAAAGTTAAAATATTATGATGTGTTGTAAAATTGGAAACTTTACAGTACATTGTCTGTGGTACGCTGATGGTGCGTTAGTGATGCTCTTATCAGAAGCCGAGCTTCAGGCATTAGTCACTAATATGAAAGTAGAAGTCTACGCTGCATGTTAAACTATATAATCGGGTATTTGAAAGAGATAAAGCAGGAAATAATAGCAAGAATTGGGTAAACCGGAAACGTTGAGAGCAATTAAATGGAGTTATATACTGGAGAATGTTTAGCGCGAACGGAAGATGTGTTTTGAAGTACAACGATGACTAGCTGCCTGAGACAGGGACATAACATTATTATTTTTTGATTATAATATTATTTAAAAAAAAAAGATGAGTATAATGAGTACGGGAAATTTTATTTATTACTTGTACATAAAACATAAATTTGTTTTTAAATATATCATCATTAACTCTTACTAATATTATAAACGCGAAAGTTTGTAAGTATGAATGTTTGATGATACTTACATATAAAAACTACTGAATGGAATTTAAATAAACTTTACAATAATATAGCTTATCTATCAGAATAACTCATAGGCTGCTTTTTATCCCGGGAACAAGTTTCTTTAGATAACGGGAACGAGAAAACTTCATCACGCGGGCGGAGTCACAGGCGTCAACTAGTATATCATAAACTTATAATAAAATCCAACACAATAACAGAGATGTTCCATTTCGATTGCTACTGCCAATCATTTCTACTGTGGCGTGCCAGCGGAAAATACATCGTCAATCAATCTTGGCGGGGTCTGAGGAAGCTTTTTGGTGTCTACGCGACTTGGCCTACCTACCTGCTCTTAAATGGGTGCCATGGGGTTCGAAGTATGTTTTGTTATATGGTTTTGCGTGAAACAGTATCAAACATCCATTCTTAGAAACTTTCGCGTTTATAATATTAGTAGGATAAGAAATACATAAATTGTAACATATATTACTTATTGAACTTAGATGTAAATATACGAAGTTAGATTATATTGCGATTACACATAGACTGTGGAAATATCCTACCGGGGACCGGTATCTGGTATGTGGTAATCAATCGTTTCGAGATGTCTGCTAACTTTATGATAATTCCCAATCTGCTGAATTTATTTATCGATTGATCTAGGAAATAATTCATCAATTTATTATTGTGCAATGTACAATAATAACACATCATTTGTTATTGGAAATACTTAAGTGACGTAGGTACCTACTTCGAATCTTGGCACCCTTTTAATTCCGTCGTTTAATAATTTTACAATAATTATGAGAATATGCCCGTCGACATTTATGATTACTGTTCCTATCCCCTGGGTAGTGGCGTGATAATATATAATTTATACCGTTCGTCAATAAACGGGTTATCCAACACAAAATGGCTCTCCTAGTTACTCTAACGGGAGTTAATGTATCCACATTATTATATTTATAGTCTAACGGGAGTTAATGTATCCACGTTAATGTATCCACAGCGACGACCCAGGACCGAGAGTCCTGGGTCGTCAATGTGGATACATTAACGTTTTTGAGGTCTTTATTAAATCTGGCAATACATGTTTGTCGGGGTCTGCCTCGGGTTATAGGCGGGGTCCACGTGTCTAACATAGGTTATGTGTTTAGGTGGTCGGTGCATCGCGTGGCCATACTATCGGAGCTGACGTTCAACTAATTTGTCAGTAATAGGTCTTACTCTAAAGCTGCCACGAATATAAGTGTTTTGTATATTGTCCTGGGGGCCGAGTCTACTATTGACAAGCCGTAGAATAGAACCAGAATCGCTGTTTTTAGCTGTCAAAATGTTAGTAGCCTATCAAAAATGTCACTGACTAGCGGTCATGGCGCGGTCGGACTGATAGTCTATTGGAGTACGATTGTAATAGTAGACTACGTAATACTGTCAAAATTGTACCGGTGGCTTTCTATTGAGCGACGATTTCCACGCATTGAAAAGCAGACTCGGCCCCCAGTAGTGTGACTCCACCTACTCAGCGTAACATTCTCATTTCAGAGGCGTGCAGTTTATCCTGTTGTTCCCTTTTAAGTGGCTAGCACTCTGATCCATTCAACATCGCGGGTTGAACCGCAGCCTTATAGATCTTGCCCTTAAGGGATACTGGCAACGTTTCTTCACAGAGCACTCCTGTTACCTCTCTCCATTTCATCCATCTGACGTATGACTTCGGCATGTATAGTTCCATCAGCGGTTAAAAAGGAACCTAGATATTTTAAGCTTTGTACTCGTTGAAGAGGTATGTTCTGCAGGTTCACAGCGTTGGCGTTCTTGCTATTGCTAAAGTTGCAATGTAGATGTTTGGTCTTCTGTCTACTGATTCTGAGACCACCCTCTTCTAGTACTCCAGCGTTCCAGCGTGTACTGCAGATCATCCGTATCTTTGACTATCAGAACTATGTCATCGGCATAGACCAGGTTCCACGGTGGGAGTAGCTGTTGTTTCACTGTTAGGTGGTTCATGGCAAGATTGAAGAGCAGGGGGCTCAACGTCGACCCTTGGGAAACATCGATAGATACTTTAAACACCTCACTCACTCCAGTTGGGCAACGCACCTGGGAGCCAAGTTTACTGATGCATTCGCGTCAGGATAGAATATAAATCGTCACTCAATAGAGAGCTGACAGAAAAAAAATACAGTTTTAGTAGTCCATTATTACAGTTGCGCTCCAATAGAAATATATCGGTCGGCCGGTAGAATTTAATTAACGAGTGCCGCGGCAGTGGCCGCTTGTAAGTTGTATTTCTGTCAATGTGAATATTTTGACAGCTATTTGGTCTCTATTCTGCAGCTTGAGAAGTGTGATTGTGAAATATATAGAGTTTTAGTACACTACCTAGTTTTGGACCAATCACAATAGAACCGTTATAGAGTAGAACTAGAACGGCTTTCTATTGGATAATAGTTGACTTGGCCCCCTGGGCGCAGATGACGTTGACTTTAACATAATATTTCGGTATGTTCTGCGCTTGTAGTGATTATCAGACTAATTATCAGGGACTCTTTCTAAAACAAAATAATCTCGCAAATACAAAATTCTAGATAATCAGTATAACAGGAATGGTGAAAAGTGGGCATAAAATATGTATGCCTCTGCCACCCCTTCGGGGATAAGGCGTGATAGATAAATAAATAAACATAATCAGAATAATGCCTTCATGGCATATTACAGCGTGGCAACACTTACCTAATTGCCTGTGGCAATACTTTTTTTTTCTGTACAATGATGGCGTGATAGTCTATTAATCCTATTAATGGATGTGTTTGTAATTGTAGGTATATTTTTACCGACCTGCAACTCAATATATTTAACATGTCTGATTCCAACAGCACGAAAGCAAATAATGTTCTAAATTATATTACTAGTAAACAATACCATACATAATAAATTACACATGTATCAAAATATAATAGATACGGTAATTGTGCCGGCAGTATTTAGCCTTTGTGGGAGGATCGCAAGTTTCTTCTCCTGGCTTAATGTCCGACAGTACTTACGACATGAAACTGTAGATAAAAAATTTAATCGTGAAAACCTATTATTGGCATTCTATCACTTATTTCTTAGTTTATAGGCTGTAATATTGCTGTTGGTTTTCCTATGGAAATAAATAAATTAATAAAAATAAATAAAAATAAAAATTTACAGGGCCATATTTCTGCTAGTCGCCCTGCTTCGTGTTTTCCACTCGGTTCCCCCGATTTTCATCGTTTATGGGATCGAAAAACACTTGCTATTCCACTAAGATCCCCTAAACAAAGGTATCAAACGATCCTACTTTAGTAAAATAAAATAAATATCCATCACGCCTTATCCCCGAAGGGGTGGCAGAGGCATATTATATGCCCACTTTTCACCGTGTGGATTCCTGTCCCACGTAATAGGTGGTGAGCCCATTGCCGTGTTGAAATAGACAGACGCAGGTTGTGGCGACCTGCTGTTGAAGGTTTTCAAGCCGCCTAAGGCCTTCAACCAGGCTTAACGACTGCCATTTTACTGGCAACTAGGACCAACGGCTTAACGTGCCTTCCGAAGCACGGAAACGCTCGCAAATATAAATGCCATAAAGTGGTCACCCATCCGAGGACCAGCCATAGTGAAAGTTGCGTAACTCAGTGATCGTTTACAGAACACTGAGACCGCGGGGCCACGAGCGCTTCAAGCACTTTAGTAAAATGATTAACATAAAGGCCTTTTCATCATGCCGTGGTTTAATTGGATTGTCAGTGAAAACAACTGTTATTGTTTTCGTTTAACGACCTAGTAAAAATATTCCAAGTTTCATAATATCCAGGGAAGTCAACAGGCCATTTTAAGCGTACATCTCTTTTTAAAAAATTATATTATCGTAGTTGAATGATAATTTATATTGTCTTTCCAGGAACGAGCCTGTTAAGAAGAACCAGAGATGTCTTACATCGCCTCACAACGAAGGCATCTGTCTTAGATGTGGCGGCGACTTCCGTGGCGGTTCCATACCTTGCATCTGTTACACGGAAAAGTAAGAAAATAGCTAGTTCCTTTTTTTTTATACGTCGCACGTCAAAATGGTATATGGCCCGCCTGACGGTAAGCAAAGACCCATGATTGGGGCCGCTATCTCAACCCGCGCAGGGCTCCGATAGCGACCCTCATCTTAACGTCCCAGATATATGCCTTTTAACGCTTCTCTTAAAGGACCCAGGGTTGTAAGAGGAGGGAAACAAGTGCGCCGGCAGAGAGTTCCATGTTTTTATGGTGCGACACATGCAAGATCTACTGAATCTTTCGGTTCTAGGCACGATGGTGTCCACAGTGTAAGGATGACATCTCTGCCCCGCCCGTGTTGTACGGGAACGGAAGGGGGAGGGTGGGATCAATTGGAAGAGTTCTTCAGAACACTCACCGTGGTAGATGCGGTAAAATGCAGCTAAGCTGGCGACCGTTCTGCGCATCTCCAACGGTTCAAGACTGCCAGTAACATCTGGACAGTCTATGATGCGGATAGCACGTCGCTGCAAGTTAAATCGTCCTTGCGTTTATAGTATTAGTAGGATAGATTAAGGCATTGGTTATAGGGTTGAGTGACATTCATACCTTGCTCTGTGATACAATTTCAATATATCTCGATCGGTATTGAATTTGTTAGTAGACTTACAAGTCAGTAGTATACAGCTGTGTAACTAACTCAATGTGCTCCAGGTCGGTCAAATTCGAGTCCGGAGCGTGGGTCCTGCGCCAAGTCCAGCGCGCGCTCAACGTGATGCCGTGGAGCGTTTCCACCGATAAGCTGGAGCAGATCGGTACGTTTACCATTGTGTTGATTTTTACAGAATTCTACAAGATTTAAAGAACTTGCGGGGTGACAGTTCTAGGGGCCAAGTCTACTAATTCAATCGCGTCAGAAAATAATTGAAGTCACTCAATAGAAAGCCACCGTACAATTTTCACAGATTTTCGTGTAGTCTACTTTTACAATCGTACTCCAATAGACTTCTATCGGTCGGCCGATAGAATTCTACTAACACGTACCGCGCCAGTGACCGGTAGTCAGTGAAGTTTTTGATAGACTACAAACATTTTGACAGTTAAAAACAGCTATTCTGGACTATTTTACGACTTGTTAATCAAAAAAAAAATCAAAATCAAAAATCTTTATTCACAGTAACACTTATGAACGTCAAGATTACTGCTTCTACATTTACATTTACTGCCAGATTCGCAAAGCAATAGGTAGAGCCAGAGGAAGAACCTGGCAATAAAACTCATGGCCACTCTTTTCTAACCGCCATTTGACACAGTTTGATTAACATGATATTTGACCAATTATACAGTAAATAAATTATACAAAAATAATAGTAAAAAATAGTAGACTCGGCCCCCTGGTCAGCTGTCATTGTAGCAGAAACAGGTCCCTGTATCTACATACATACATACATATTGTCACGCCTTTATCCTGAAGAGGGTAGGCAATGTCATATTATATACCCACATTTCACCGTATGCAGTTTTGTCCCACGTAACAGGTGGTGAGCCCATTGCCGTGTTGAAATAGACAGATGCAGGTTGTGGCTACCTGCTGTTTAAAAATGTTTAATCCTTCAACTTGGCTTAAAGAGTGACCCATCAGTGACCAGCCATAGCGAAACGCAACGAGTGTATCTATTTATTTAGTAAATAAAACAGAAAACAATCACATGCAATTTACAAAACAAACAAAAATACAAGGTTCGATTCCAGGTCGAGTTTCAAAACATACTCAGCATAACTTAATTTGTGAAACCTACGTGCATAAGTGTTACAATATGAAAATAAAATAACAATGAAACCTAATACGAAACTGAGATTTGTACTAAAATAATTCCGTTGCTATTATTATAATAAAGTATAAAAAAAACAAAACGTTTTAAATTTGCCATAACCCGCTTAAAAATGTTTTTGTACTTCAAGAAACCTTGACTGACAATGTAAACGAAAATATTCTCTGGTCATATAAAGCACTGACGGACGCCCACGGCTTCGCCCGTGACATATTTTGAACTCCCATCGCAACTATTTAATCCCGTCGTTTATAAATTCTCCAAAAATGCATAAAAATTTGCCCGATTTGTCAATATTTATGATTACTGAGCCTTTCTCGTTAGACTATCCAGCCCAAAAAGAATTTTTCAATTCGGATCAGTAGTTTCTGAGATTAGCGCGTTCAATCAAACAAACGAAACTCTTCAGTTTTATATATCAGTATAGAAGCATAGATTATAATTTTAGTATAGATTAAACGTGACTTTGAAACGGAAGGTTGGGTGGTATATTCTGCTTAGTTGTTTTTAACACAGTCATTGAAAGCTTTGGATGCAATTGGGATTTAAAACTAGAATAACAATTTGGATATTTTGTACAGATATGATGCCAATTTGGGTAAAGATGGATTGAACCTTGCGATTATTGCTGATTCTTACCATTTACGAAAAATCCTTGCAGTAGGTAGTTCTATAAATATAAAACCATCTCTTAAATACAATACATACTTTGCTTCTCATAAACGCTTCGCGATTGTCAGGAGATGCAGATTAATGCAGCTTTTTGAAGTGAGCATTATACCCTATTTTTTTTTGGAATTGCTTATTACTATCACATTAATTCGTAGAGTTGTACTCAACTTTGTCTATTTAGAAACACATTGCTATAAATATTTACACAGGCGCTTTTATTTTCAGAGGAAGAAACAGACGGCTTCGATAATCCAGGACCCAGTGACACTACCCAGAGTGAACTAAAGAAAATCAGGGAGTTTTTGGAAACCATATCAGCAAAACTTGCTGGAGGACCGCTGGAAGGGACTAAAGTTACATCACTTTACAACCATCCCGCATGTGAGTGATTTTTTTTTATTAACTATTTTTTCTTAATTTCAAAATTCGTATTTTTTTTATTTATGCGGCATGATTTCAATAGTAAAAGGAGAATGCTTATAACTGCGTAGATTTTCGCATGTTCGAGCGATACCATGCTGCACTGAGCAACGTGTTGTCTTCGCTAGCGATCGCGCTCCGAGACGCGCTTACACGTAAGATAGAACAGCATAGCATGCACTGTTATTCTTTTTTTTTTAATTTACATACACATAAAACCTATTTGTTAACGTTCTTTTTTTGAAATACTGCATGCTGACTGCGTGCTCACTCTCTGCAAGTTTGAGTCCTTGGAAATTAGTTAAGACAAACTTTTTACACGACTGTCGAATTAACAGTATTTTGGTTTTGTTTCTCTGTCTTTGTTTCTTATTTGAAACTTATATTACTCTTATTTTTATGTTAATTGTTGCACGATTTTGTGTGTATAATACCTAAATAAGTAATATCGGTGACTTGGATTAAAAGAACATGATGCGTGTGTCTACTTCAAATCTTAAAAATACTAGGCAATACATATATAAAATATTTCAATGAATGTTGGCAACCTTAGATAGAGACCTTTAGCTTGTATGGAAATTCAAGCCAATGGTAAACTAAATATACATGTTTTATTTTTAGTAACACTGCCGAAGAAGTACCGCGACGACCTCGATAAATATCGAATACATTTTCACACGTTTTTCTTCAATAAACGAAGAGGTTCAAAATTAAGGTTTATGTGTTTATAATTCCACCCTGGTAAATCTTCTATGGCTACTCGATAGTATAATATATTATTCTCTATAATACTTGACTTTAAACACCTTTGGAACTTATAGGAAACATTGATATACTTTACTTAATACAATGATGTGGAGGAGCTGAGTCTCCTAATACAGGCATTTATTTGCTTAAATGGAGGCTTCAATCACTACCTAAGTAAAACTGTAACTTGAATGACAATAAATTATTAATTATTTTTATTAAAAACCTATTTACTTGTTCAATTTATTAAGATCTACATCAGACGTGCGAATAACTTACAGTTGCTAGTTTGAGATATGCTATACGAATTATGACAGGCGCTTGGTTTCGAAAATCAAGTTTTCGAAGCTTTTGTTGTCATGTCGCTACATGCTCCGATTTTCACAAGGTTGCGTTAACTAGTAAGTGAATGGAACAAGGAGAATTCTCTGGTAGTCGCTGTTGACTAAAGTTTGATATTGACAAGTACAAAGCACAAAAGTATTAAGTATGCAATCATCTCTGTTATGTTACATGCTTATATATTACCACGCCTTAAGCTCGAAGGGGTAGACAGAGCAGAGGCATACTATACGCTCACATTTCACCGTATACATTTTTGCTCCACGACGATATGAACAGGCGCAGGTTGTGGTGACCGCGAGCTGGTCCAGGTTGTGCTACCTAACTATTTTTTAATACTTTTTTTCTTCTATTATGGTTTGTCATCCAGTTCGTATGTGATGTTGAAGATAAATTATTATTAGGACAAAAAAAATATAGATTTGTAAAAACAGTCCCAATTACAACCTGTAATTTGAGTCTGGGGTCCATTTGTATATCACTTTCGTCATTGTTGGCTGCGAGTGCCGACTGACCTCCCAATCCCGTAAGGGCAACTGCGTCATTGCCTCGTTCGTAAATCAGCAGGAGCACCGACAGCAGTTGAGGTCGATTCGATCGCAGAGACCTCGTAGGACCCTTCTTTCATAAAAAGCAAGGTAAGAAAACCGGGCGTGCCAACTTCCGTAGCCTAAGCTGCATCGTTTCGGCATCGCAAATAAATATTGTCGGACACTATTCTATTCTATCTCACAGCGCCATCTAGCCCAAACTAAGCTTTAAGATTGTGCTATGGGTCCTAGATAACTGATAAACATACTTATGTATTTATAAATATTATACATAGGAAACACCCAAACTCCGAAACAATCATTTGTGGATCACACAAATATTGACTCCAACCCGGGAATCAAACCCGTGACCTCAGCGCGGCTGTCGCATACTCTATCACTTACGCCACCGAGGCATTCAAAACAGTAAATAAAGAAATTAACTCTTTAAAGTGAATTTATATGACAGTAATTATATTGGAGGCCATTTACGTCATTGTAGTTTTAAAATAAGTATAATAACCATATGTTTACAATAAAAAAACATAATCTTACAGATCGAAATTACACAAAAACTAAATTGTATAATGTTCCTGGTATAATCACTCTGAATATTTAATTTGTAACTGAACGTTGTGTAAAAACATCTTACTTGAGGGTGTCATTCACCTCTTACAAGTGTACAAAACAAAAATTTGTTTTGTACCGTCAGCAACAAAGCCCAAAATGACTTATATTGAGGTACATTTTAGCAATACCATCTCTAGTCCAAAATAAGCTGCTATAAGCTTATGCAATGTGATCTAGACAAATAATAAACTTACTCAAAATACAATGTATGCATAATATACGTAATATAACACTGCCACTGTCTGTTCGCTTAGATCTTCTAAGCTGCTTGACAGATTTCTATGCAGTTTTCTATAATAGATAGAGTGATTTAAGAGCAAGGTTTATAAGTATAACACATGCATTTTAGTTTCTACATTGAATGCGTGCAATGTCGGGCCGATTATCTAGTAATAAATAAATATAGGAAGCACCAGACTCCAAAATACGCAGATGAGGTTGTCTTGGGCAGGCATTTTTGGTGCTCCAGCACACCCAGGGTACTTTAGAGGGTCGGCAGCGCGAATGCTGCACCTCTGGTGGCAAACGTCCATAGGCTACGGCCACTTCATCAGGTGGGCCGTATGATTGTCTGCCACCTAAGAGATATAAAAAAATAAAAATAAAATAAAGGATTTGCCTATTCGATAACTTCTCAGCTCACGATCAAATCCAGCCAATACAGCTAGGGCTTGGAATAAACTGTGAACATCCTTAAGAGAAGAAAAAGATGGCAACTAAACAGGTTGGCACTGGATTTCGTTTCGAGTGGTTATCTCTTCATTACGTCCGTTAGTCAGCAGGTTTCTTCGGTGTGTTTCAAGTGAAGAACTTCCAATTGACGCTGTCCTTAGCCCCGAAGAATTCGGTACAGGCGGATCCTTTTGCTTTGATAGGGACTGTTAATTTCATGGCTTTCAATTCACATATTTTACAGCTAGAAAATATTCTTTCCAAAATCACGAAAATCTTAGTATTTTTTTACACACCGTACTATGAAAGAACGTTTTATTTTGTTTTTACTCAATACAAAATGGTTTTTCCAATGACGTCAATCATTACTAGCGAGTCAACTTTGAACTGTGTTTCTTGTTGCAATTTTCATTCAAGCAAATACTCGTGACAACAACAATAATATTTCTAGACTTAACAAGATAGTCCGTAAATAGTAAATAAAGACTTATGTCCTTTCTATGAACTACTACCTGCCCCCCACAGCTTCGCCCGTGATATATTTCGAACACCCGTTGCACCTATTTAATCCCGTCGTTTATAAATTATACAATAATTAATAAAAATTTGCCTGAATTTTTGATATTTATGATTACTGCTCCGCTCTCCTGCGTAGTAGCTTGACGATATTATAGCCTTTCTCGGTAAATGATCTATCTAACACAAAAATACTTTTTCAATAATTCGACCCAGTGGTTCATGAGATTAGCGCGTTCAACCAAACAAACAAACTCTTCAACAATATATATTAGTATGGATTCTAAATTATTATACTCGAAGAAGCCAGCGTAGAAATGATAGCTAGCTTCTTAGACTCCATTTTACAGTATCTTCTTGTACCATGGAGAGTGTTCTGAAGACTTCTTCAACCTAATCCTACCTACTTCTTGTCGATTCAGAACAACAAGTGCCGGGGTGAGGTGCCAATCTCATACAGTGAAGGAAATGTTGTCCAGGACTGAGCGGTTCAATAGATCGTTTCTTCGTCGAACTATAGAAACTTAGAACGCTCTGCCAGCGCACGTGGTTCCCTCCTCTGACAACTCTGGGTTCTTCAAGCGGAGCGGGGCCATTGTTAATAGTCTAGAGGACCAAGTGGTATATATATAGCGGCCCTCAATTCGCTAGATGTTGCTATGGTTTTCCATCAGGCGGACGGCGTCAATTTGGCGAGCTAATTAAAAAAAAGCTTTTAAGCGCTCTTTAAATAACGTTTAACAATCATGATATTTATATATTTATGATTAAATGTAAAACTATTTACAACAAGTGCCAAGATTATTATGTACCAGTATTTGTCACATAAATTCTCAAAAATGAAATTAAATTTATACACTTTATTTTTTTTTGATAATTTTAATTGACAGTTTACATATTAAATTTACAAGAATTTATTTTTGCGTAATTTTAGTTGCGTAATATTTATAATATCGTGTCTACGTTTTGCTTTTGGTTTTTTCATAACAAATTCCAAATATTTATGACCAAAGTATTGGTTTGACTAGTTTACAAATTAGCTACAAAGGTATTTTCAGCTCTCAATCAAAAGCGCACTTTGGCCTCGTGAAATCTCGAAGGAAAAGCGACTTTTGCTGGTGAAACGTGAAAAGCGTGAGGAAAAGAAACTTTTAAAAAAATAATACTAAGTAATAGCGCGGTCCGAAACTCAAGACTGGCACTGGCCGTACAATTATGTAATTTAATTATTTTAGCTTATAGGTGTGACTATATTAATTTATGGACGTTTTATTGAAAAATAATAATCTATACTAATATTATAAAGCTGAAGAGTTTGTTTGTTTGTTCGGTTGAACGCGCTAATCTCAGGAACTACTGGTCGGATTTGAAAAATTATTTTTTGTGTTAGATAGCCCATTTATCGAGAAAGGCTATAGGCTATATATCATTACGCTACTACACTGGGGAGCAGAGCAGTAGTCATAAATGTCGACAAATCGGGTTGATTTTTATGCATCATTGTAGAATTTATAAGCAACGGGATTAAATAGGTGCGACGGGAGGTCGAAATATTCCACGGGCGAAGCTGTTGGGGTCATAACTATATAATTCAGTATACAATAATATCATTAGAATTTAGTTTTCAAAAATTGACATGCACTGTAATTTCGGACCGCAGCCTTAAAATAATCTGTATAATATGTGGACATAGCGGAAAATTTAAAAATGTAGATGGTTTTGATTATTCGACCTGTGTTTATGATAAAATTGTGATTAACTTTAGATAACAGTATTCTCGCTGGAGAGGTGAAAAGTTGTATGTTTCACACGAGAGCTAAATTATTTTAACTGCCTTGCCTAACTCGCCTTTAAATCACTCACCGCGCTCAGTAGTCTAATTGCGAATCACTCGCTATGCTCGTGATTCAATTTTAGATGATGTTCGTGATTTAGCATCAGCACTCGGTGCAAAAAATACTTTTGCTCACTTGTTGAACAAATAACTATTATGATAAACAAAACTAGAAAATACGTATGTTTTTGAAGTGAAACTTCTTTATAATAAGTGAACTTCTTTATCACCGTATGAGAGAAATTATGCTGTAAAAATGTCGAAAAGAAGTTTCACTTCTTACCTGTGTACTCTGGTACATACACATTTTGTTTATACCACTGAGGTGGCAGACAAGCTCACCTGATGGAAAGTGGTCATCGTAGCCTATGGACGTTTGCAACATCAGAGGTGCAGCACTCGCGCTGCCGACCCTTTAAAAAGTACGTGTAAGTGCGTGAGTGTGAAAATCTCAATTTGAAACGAAATTAGTAACTTATACATTTTACACTTATTGGCGTACATTTATTTTACACATATGGCTGATTTTTTTTCAAAATTTTGTTTACTCTTAAAGTTATGATATCTCGAAAGAAAAAGAAAACATATCACTTTTTTTGTTGATCTTGAAGTTAAGCAACACTATAATCAACCTCCATCAAGTCATCCTCAGTCACTCATGAAGATGTGAAAAGAACCGACGGAGGTGCTGCTCTTTGATGGAAGTTTTCACATACATTGACCCTCTGGCAATTCTATCTCTTTCTAATAAGAAGTTATCGGCCAAGCCATTATTAACTGTATATAACAAAGCAGCTCGTCGAAATTTTAGGTATGTTTTGCTAAAGTTTTGTGAGATATATATAATAAAACAATGTACACCCATAATTATTTCTTACTAGTTGACGCCCGCGGCTCCACACGCGTGGTGAAATTTTCCCGTTCCCGTTTCCCACAGGAACTTGTTCCCGGGATAAAAAGTAGCCTATGTGTTATTCTGATGTGTAAGCTATATTATTGTAGAGTTTCATAAAAATCCATTCAAAATATTTTGCGTAAAAGAGTAACAAACATCCATCCATCCATACTTACAAACTATTTTTTTATATCACTTAGGTGGCAGACAAGCATACGGCCCACCTGATGGAAAGTGGTCACCGAAGCCTATAGACGTTTGCAACACCAGAGGTGCAGCACTCGCGCAAAAAGTTTATAATATTAGTAAGATTAGTAGGACTATAGGTCTACAGAAAAATCCACTTTGGCCTATGTGTCGTATGTTTGTTGAGGACAGTTTAATACCTGCGATCGAAACTGCGGGTATCGATAAATTCGCTTACAATATTATTGGTATAAAATTATTTGGTTGCATCCATCGTAACCGGTAACAGGCTTCCGTAAGGTCCCAAACTGGCTATCCCGTTTTTAAATAACTGTAATAACGGTTACCAAACTAATAATTTTATTAATATAAGGCGGCCATTTTTTTTTAATGTAAACATCCATCTCACTTCCGCATCTAGATTCTTCGGGTGTAGATTTAATTTGCGTTAACCAATGACACTGACTGTAATTAATACCGTTGAATAAATTATATTTCCGTTTCCGTTTGATTGCGTAACTTGGTGTTGTTATATTAATAACTTGACCGCCTCGGTGACGCAGTGGTAGTGCATGCGTCTGCCGCGACTGAGGTCCCGGGTTCGATTCCCGGGTCGGAAAAAATATTTGTGTGATCTACAAATGTTAAATAATAATAATAATAAATGTTTCGGAGTTTTAGGTGTTTCCTTTGTATACTATGTATGTTTTAAGAAATTTATAAGTTTATATATAAGTTGTCTTACTTAAGTTAGTCGAAGCGCTCGTGGCCCCGCGGTCTCAGTGTTCGGTAAACGATCACTGAGGTACGCAACTTTCACTATGGCTGGTCGTCGGATGGGTGACCACTTTGTGGCATTTACATTTGCGAGCGTTTCCGTGCTTCGGAAGGCACGTTAAGCCGTTGGTCCCGGTTGCTAGTAAAATGGCAGTCGTTAAGCCTGGTTGAAAGCCTTATAGGCGGCTTAAAAAATTTCAACAGCAGGTAGCCACAGCCTGCGTCTGTCTATTTCAACACGGCAATGGGCTCACCACCTATTACGTGGGACAGGAATCCACACGGTGAAAAGTGGGCATATAATATGCCTCTGCCACCCCTTCGGGGATAAGGCGTGATGGATATTTATTTATTTATTTTATTTATTAAGTTACTAACTTTGAGCTAGACGGCGCTGTTTAAAAAAAATGTTCCACAATATTATTAATAATTATACACAGATAATATGTATCCATTAAGTGCTGGGACGTACAGACTATTTACATACCTGTCTTTAGAGGGATTTTAAGATTGACTAGGTAAGACAGTAATCGTCTTTAACAGTATAAAAAAAAACATATCATAGCTGTCGCAAGCTGTCATTCATAGTCTAGGACGATTTAACAACTTTGAACTAGGACGATTTAACCAGTGGTTAAATCGTCTTGTTCAAAGCGGCGAGTTGTGTTAAATATACAGGTGCAGGTTGTGGCGAACTGCTGTTGAAATTAAATACTGTATAAGGCTTTCAACTTGGCCTAACAACTGCAATGTTACTGGCAAACGTGCCTTCGAAGCACGGAATCGCTCGTGAATAGATATACTACGAAGCGGTTACCCTTTCAGGACCAGTCGTAGCAAAAATTGCTTAACGCAGTGATCGTTTACAGAACACTGAGTTAGCGGAGCTACGAGCCCATTTTTCCTTTATTTCTTTGTTTTAACGCACTAGAGTCTTCCGGCTATACCAACATACAAAGTGCTACCTTTCTGAAAGGTTGGGCTAGTTCCAAACAATACCATCATCATCATCCGAGCGTCTGTCCCAGTTGCGTCTCGCGACGCCCGGGGTCGGCTTTCCTACATTTTCTCCTCCACTTCGCACGGTCGTCGGCATCCCCTGTGGTGAGACCATTGGCACGCATGTCATCCCTTACGACGTCAAGCCAGCACTTCTTGGGTCTTCCCCTCTTACCGGGACCCGGCGGGGCTGACATGGCCAGACATTTGTTACCTACGTAGCCCGGCGGTTGCCGCAAGACGTGACCATACCAACGAAGGCGACACTCTTGCAACTTGTCTGCAATGTCACGGACGTGAAGGCTGCCGCGGATGCGAGAGTTCCTCACGCGGTCCATCCGCGTGACTCCACACATCCACCGCAGCATCTTCATTTCCGTGACACGCAGCTCCTGCTTGTGTCGCTCCAATATCGGCCACGTCTCACTGCCATGTAAAAGGACAGGTCTAATAATGGTTTTGTAGACCTGTCCCTTCAACCGGATCGGCATTTTAGGGTCACAAATGACACCGGTCATCTCCCGCCATTTGGCCCACGCGGCAGCAATGCGTGACTTGACATCGCAATCGATGTCACTGGACGTGTGAAAAACAGATCCCAAGTATTTAACCTGGTCCGTGCGCTCGACCAAATCACCGCCTATGCGGACGGATGTGGGATCTGTCGAGTTTAGTGCCAAGTACTCGGTCTTCGCCACATTTAGTTTCAGACCGCCGTTCTCAAGCGTCTCCTTCCACGCCTTTACACGTCGCACCAATCTGCCCCTGTCCGCGTCTGCCAGCGCAATATCGTCAGCATACATGAGCAACCATGGAGGCTGCTCATGCGGGTTTCTGATGCTGTCCGACAATTCGTCTAATATTACACTGAACAGAAGCGGACTAAGGACAGAACCCTGGTGTACCCCGACGGTGATGGGGAAGGGTTTCGTGTCGCCAACAGCAGTCCGAACCATTGAGTCGGAGTCACAGTACATGTCCCGGATAGTGTCAATATAGACCTCTGGAACCCCTTTGGACCGCAGTGCCCACCAGATCATCGCACGAGGAACACAGTCGAAGGCCTTCTGCATATCTAGGAACAAACAGTGCAGAGGCGTGTTCTTCGACCTGTATTTCTCTGCGACAACCCTCAGGGCAAAAACAGGGTCCGTGGTCCCATGACCAGGGCGAAACCCATATTGACACCCCGAGAGAGTACACTCCTGCCGGATCCGAGAGTCTATAATCCTCTCGAAGATCTTCATGGTGTGGGACATCACCTTAATACCGCGGTAGCTCCCGCACTCCTGCACTGACCCCTTACCTTTGAAGACTGGAGTAATAATACTTAGTCTCCATTGGTTTGGGATCTGCCCGCTGAGGAGTATGCGGTTAAAAAGGTTTACTAAGATGCCCACACCGCGAGGACCCATCGCCTTCCAGGCTTCGATGGGGACTCCATCGGGTCCGACAGCTTTCCGATTCTTCATGCGGCGAAGCGCAGTCAGGACTTCTCCAGGCGTTACCGGTGGCACTAGTCCTTGATTCGGAGGGAGGTCCGGAGGCTGCACCTCTTTATGCTGCTTATTAAGCAGCTCGTGGAAGTACGAGCGCCATCTCTCCTTTACCGCGAGGTCTTCGCTTAACAGGTTGCCCTCAGGGTCTTTTACACAGCGACACTTGGATATATCCTGTGCCGCTTTGACCCTGGAGCGCGCCAGCTTATAGATGAGCTTCTGCCCCTCAGACGATTCCAGCTTATCATACAAAGGTTGTAAGTGGTCTCGTCTGGCTCTGGCTACAGCTCTCTTTGTGGCGCGCTTGGCAGCCCTGTACGCGTCGCAGTCTTCGGAAGATCCGGTCGCTTGCCACTTTTTAAAGAGGGCTTTCTTCTCCCTGGTCTCCCTCAGGACTGCGTCGTTCCACCACCAAGTTTCCTTGTCACATTTGCGTCCACCCTTAGACTCACCGAGCACCACCTTCGCCGCTCCAAGGATGGCCGCCTGAACTTTGTCCCAGTAATCTTGAACTGGTTCGCCTTCAGTGTCGGTGCACTTGTCACCGACAGCTGAGACGAACTCCTGGGACCTAGTTTCATCAAGCAGCCACCATCTGATGCGGCGCTGGCACCGCTCGATGCGTTTGCCTTTAGGCTTCACGCAGAGGTCCATGACAAGGAGACGGTGTTGTGCAGTAAGACTCTCACCGGGTATGACCTTGCAGTTGGCCACCTTGCCGATGCTGTGTCGCCTAGTGAGTAGGAAATCGATCTGAGTTGTACGCCTCCCGCTCTTGTAGGTGATGAGATGTTCGGATTTCTTTTTGAAATACGTGTTCACAATGGCCAGATCGGCAGCCGCACACGTTCTGAGGATAGTTTCTCCTTCAGTGTTGCGGGTGCCGTATCCAAAACCACCATGAACACGTTCAAACTCCTCACACCTCTCACCCACATGACCGTTTAGGTCGCCGCCCAAAACGATTCCCTGTGACAACGGAATGCTCCGAAGCACTCCCTCGAGTTGGCCCCAAAACGACACCTTATCGGCGTCGCTACAACCGGCCTGTGGCGCGTAGGCACTTATCAGGTGGGTAATAATCCCATCGATAAGCACCCTCACGATCATAAGCCGGTCGCTACAGCGTTTCACCTCCAAGATGCCGGTCTGCAGCCCTTCGGAGAGCACCACGGCCACCCCGTTCTCCCCACCAGGCGCACCCGTGTAGTACAGCTTGTAGCCTTTCTGCAAAGGCCGGGCTCTGTTGCCCTTCCACCGAGTCTCCTGCAGGAACGCCACGTCCACCCTCCGCCTGGAGAGTACTTCGGCCAACTCTACCGCACGCCCAGTCAGCGTGCCAATGTTCCAAGATGCGAAGCGGATTCGGGTTGGGGCTAACTTCTTTAGCCGTGCTGGCCCGACACACGGCAGCCCTAGCCCACTTGCCACAGGAGTCGGGCGGGGCTCCTGCGCGCCGTTTTGCGGCGGCGCCCTATCCCTAGCAGCATTCCTTTTACTTCTTTTCATTATTTGTTTCGGCGGGTGGCTTTTATGGGAGCGACGCCCTCAGACCTCCCAACCCCAGAGGGGAAAGCCAGCGCCAGAGCCTCGTCCGTTAATCAGCAGGTGCACGCACTGGCACGGGAGGTTGACTTGGGCCCCGAAGATCTTGGTGGGGCCCCTTACACCCCAAAACATACCAGCGTGTTCCAAACAATACCAGCGTCCACAAATCTATCCTTTTATCGTTCTTCGCTGACCGCAATTATTACCTAATCTGGTTTGCAAGGTCCTCCTCTTAATTAATTCTACAAGCGTTTCTCCACAACCTGCATTTCAATGAGTAGCCCTTTAGCCTCAATGACTATTTAATCGATTTAACTGTAATCGCCATTTTTAAAACTCATACGAAATACGCAAATAAGATACTTTACATTTAAATACAACTGAGAGAATGCCGCTCACGCACCGCAGGTTTATTGTGAAATATTTAAAAACAAATTGTAGCTATTTATTCGCCGATAGTACACAATGGGCGCGTTCCACTAAAGGCCCGCAACGATCGTAACACCCAATGTGTCGTTCCACCTAAAGCTTGCGGTTGTTGCGGGCGATCGTATGACATCATACATTACGTCACTGTTTGCGACCGCATGACGCCCACATCGCCCACAAGAGATAGGTGGGTCCGAGTTTACCGACACTTAGCGGGAATATTCAAAATAAGAACAATGACGACTAAACAAATTACATTTTTACATCCAGAAAGTGATGTTGCAGTGGAACTTGTTTGTAAACCAACAGCTTTGTCAAAAATGCAACAATAAATTTACGAGAATCAATATTGAAATAAATTTTAAAATTTCATTTTAAAGTTTCAGTTTTAAATTTCGATTTCGCGCTCGTAGTGCGTTCCAGTTATAACTTTCGCCCACAACGCCCGCGGGCTTCGTTACATTATTGGAACGGCAATTTCAGCGGTCGCGGTCGTGGGCGTTGCGGGCGATAAGTGGAACGCGCCCAATTAATGAATGAAGGCTTCTTGAACGTCACAGTATCATATGGTTTGAAGATAACTGGTTTGATTCTAGTCTCACCCTCACTCCCATTGTTGTTATTCCTGTAAATCATTGACTGCAGCATTAACCAAGACATTTACAATATTACCAAAGGTTGTATTATAATTAATTCAATGGTGGTAATAGCACTCTGAAAAATCCCTTTCCTTCTCGTAGACACACCAGAAATGCTAGCGCAGTCTAAGAAGTAAGAAGTGTAATTTTAATTACCAGTGAAAAGCAAACACTTTTATAATATGCACACAACGAATTGCATAATTATGAGTTATTTATTACACTTCACTTTAGTAGCAATTATTTCATACTTGGCCCAGTTAAAGTATTAAGTATTGCGTGTGTAGTCTTCATAGTCAGCACACTCGGTTTAGAAACGCCATGCTGTATAAATGGTTGAAGTTATGCACTTAATATTCCGGTTAAATCTCTTTCTCTTAATCCCAGCTCTTCATTCTGTTCTAGAACATAACGTGTCACTAATACAAATTTAAAGTGAAAAAAATTTCAGTCTCGAGCGGACTCGAAATCAGTTCTGGTTCTACGCACTAGACGCGTTACCAACTACACCACCGAGACCTACTACCTCGTAGGTAGTAGGTCTACTACCTGAAGACACTGGTTCGAGTCCAGCAGGAGACTATGCTAACTATTAGCATACTAATTGCTTTTCAAAATTGTTTCTGTGTCACTAATGCTTAATTGTATTGTCAATTTGATACCATGAATTCGTCATTTCGTCCCAAATCAATGTCAGCTTATACGGACAAGATGACGAATTACAAAATTAATATTTCATCATTTTGTCCCATTTTTTTTCCTTTCTTTTGTTTATTTGTAAAATATTTCTTAATACTATTGGGGGACAGCGGTGCTAATTCTTTTGTTGAAATCACTAAATTAAATTTCTCTAAAATGTTCTTATGTTTGTTAAGAGATTGCCAAATGCTATTCTGTTTATTAAGTCGAACTAAAGTTGGTGATATCATAAATAGCACTTAATTTGTATCTGATGTCACTAAAATTCATTTTATGTGATAACATATAACAAGACGTGAAAAATGTACATAGACAGTCGAATGTAAATACATGCCGACTAGCTTGGTGATTGAACTGCCTATGTACATTTTTCACGTTACTACGTTTTAAAAGTTTTCACGTTTCAAACGGTTACTAAAAATAATAAACGGTCCACTAAACGTCTAAATTTTGTGGGACGTTATATTTGTATCTGACATCACTAAAATTCATTTTATGTGATAAAATTCAACAAATAGTGAAAAATGTACATAGACAGTTCAATCACTAAGTTAGTCGGCATATAAATACATGTTTTGTTGATTTTTTCCACATTAAAGGAATTTTAGTGATGTCTGAGACAAATTTAGTGCTGTTTATAATATCACCATATTTAGTTCGACGTAATAACAGAATAGCATTTAGCAATCTCTTATTAAAAATAAGAAAATTTTAGAGAAATTTAGTTTAGTGGTTTCAACAACAGAATTTGCACCATTGTAAATACAGCGCCATCTAGCCCAATTTAATCTAATATTCGCTAATGCTTAGTTGTATTGTCACTTTGTTACCATAAATTCGTCATTTCGTCCCAAATCAATGTCACCTTATATGGACAGGATGACGACTTATAAGATTAATATTTTATCATCTAGTCCCAATTTTTTTTCCTTTCATATGTTTATTAGTAAAATATTTCGTAATACTATTGCGAGACATTTTATACACAGCGCTATCCAGCCAAAAATTAATGTAATATTCGCTTGTGCTGAAGAATCTAGACAACTGTGAAAAATATTTATAACATTTAATACTCGTAGATAGCAAACACCAAACCTAAAAAGAAACATTTTTGGACTACACATATAAAATTCAATACTAGTCTATTAACAGCCGTCTCAATACTTTTATAGTACCATACATACCTACAACTTTATTCTCCTACAATGTAGAGATTCGTCACAAAATAAACTGAGAAATTTTATAACAAGTGAACTTGTGGGTTATTATACTTACAGGGCTGTCAGATAATATTTAATTATACTGAATTTTTGTTTTTTTCTAAAACTCGTGACCATTATGTACTCATTCATAGATAAATATATCTCATAGGTATTTACAGGTACATGTCAAAATAGTAAATATTTAATTTATTTATTTTAGAAATATTACTAAAAATTTTGCACTACGAGTATCTCTAAAAATCTATTCTAATATTATAAAGCTGAAGAGATTTTATTGATTGGTTGAAGGAACTAATCTCAGGAACTACCAGTTAGAATTATTTTTGTGTTGGATAGCCCAGATGTCGAGGAAGGCAGACTATATAATATCACATTAATACCTAGGAGAGGGGAGCAATATTAGTTCGAAGTATATCAAGAGGAAAACCGTGGGTCCAGATTGTTTTAAATAAATAAATATTGTGGGACACTTTTTACACAGCGCCATAATAATGTACGTAATACATTGACTTTTTGCCGTGCTGACTGTGAGGCTAGCACAGGCACTCAAATAGGGTCTTGGAGGTCTGAGAATGCCAATCACTTCCAATAACGACTTGAGTTCTAAAGTAGAAATTTTGAGTTCATCTAGGATTTAATGCCACGATGTAGCTTTTTCTTTTTTTTTTTTTTGTCATTGCGCATTTTGCACCAGCAATTTTGTTTACATGTTTGACAACCCTATGCACTGTGTATCTGATGCACCAAGCACGCAAGCGCAGCCGAGTCTCGTATTATTTTATTTTGTATGGTTTATTGCGAACTGCTTAGGAAACTAGAGAATCCTTGACTTGAAGCGACCTTTGACTTATCAGGCCTCGTACGAGCTTTCATCTTAAGGGGTACCCCTCAGAAAATATAATAATAGTAGTGTTTAGACCAGACACGATCAGTTATAATGACTATATAATGACATCATGCAGTTGGTAAATAATATACCCCATTTCAGGTTCAGGATTCTAAAGATCCTACGTACATTTTGTCACGCGTTATCCCCGAAGGGGTAAGCAGAGGCATACTATACGCCCACATTTCACCGTATGCATTTTGTCCCATGTAAAAATTGGTGATCCCATTGCCGTGTTGATATTGATAGGCGCAGGCTGTGGCGACCAGCTGATGAAATTTTTCAAGCCGCCCATGAGGCCTTCGACCAGACTTAACGACTACCATTTTACTGGCAACTGGGACCAACGGCTTAACGTGCCTTCCGAAGAACGGAAACGCTCGCAAATGTAAATTCCACAAAGTGGTCACCCATCCAAGGACCACCTATAGCGAATGTTGCTAAAAGTAGTGATCGTTTATGGAACACTGCGTCAGCGGGGCCACGAGCGCTTAGCAGCATAGCTACGAAGAAACTAAAATCTAGGCAGGTCTTATTTAGATTTCAGATTCGTCTGGAGTAATAAGTGTTTATCTTATGAGATAAGGATAACGCCCCCTGACATACTTGCTTGTTTGAAATATATCCTACTAATATTATAAACGCGAAAGTTTGAAAGTATGGATGTTTGTTACTCTTTCACGCAAATTCTACTGAATGGTTTTTGATGAAACTTTACAATAATATAGCTTACACATCAAAATAACACATAGCTGCTATGTACCCGGGGAACAATTGCCAATCTTATGTATGTCCAGAAAAATCTATCACAGTTTACTAAACTCTGTGATATACATAATATAAACAGTAGACATAAAAACAATCTTTTAGTTCACCACAGTCGGCTGCATAAGATTGGCGATTCTTTCCAGGGTAACTGTATACGCTTTTACAACAAGCTTCCCTGTGACCTGAGAAAATTACCATTAAATAAATTTAAAAAGTTTATTAAAAGAAAGCTTTGTGAAAAAGGTTATTACTCTATTCAAGACTATTTACAGGACAGGGATGCCTGGAAATGATCTGCTGGCAAATAAAATATTATAGTCATAATATATTAAATTGTAAATAGGCCATCAAAAAAAAAGCCTTCCTAAGTTTCTTGCCGGTTCTTCTCAGGTGGGCCGCGTTCCGAACCGGTGGTCACTTTAAATATACAAATATTTTCTTTAGTTTTAGGTCCGTATTCCAGAACGTTACTCAATACTCGATCAACACTTGAGACTAGATTTTGCCTTATATAATCTACTCTCAAGTGTTTCTTGAGTGTTGATAAACGTTCTGGAATACGGCCCTTAGTGTATGACATTTTGTAAGCGCCGTTAAAATGGTCTATGCAAAATAAAGACATATTTATTTTATTTATTTTTTCAAGTTTCTGTGGGAAACTGGAACGGGAAAACTTCACCACACGTGCGGACCCGCGGACATCAACTAGTAGAGTATAAAGGCGTCTATAGTAGAGCAGGCGTGAATGACATTAATGCATTGCTCTGTGTGTAATACATTGTAAAGTTACAATAGCTATCTATACTAATATTATAAAGCTGAAGAGATTGTTTGTTTGGTTGAACGCGCTAATCTCAGGACCTACTGATCGGATTTGAAAAACAATTTTTGTGGTTGACAGCCCATTTATCGAGGAAGGCTATAGGCTATATATCATCACGCTACTTCCCAGGAGAGCGGAGCAGTAGTCATAAATGTTGACAAATCGGGCAATTTTTAATGAATTATTGTAGAATTTATAAGCATATTTCATATATCATATATTTTTATTCTGGGTGGGAATCGAAGCCACGACCTCTTGCGGAGCACTCGGATACACTTCCACCGCGCCACAGAGGCAGTCGAATATATTTTATTGGTATTTTAATTTCTAAAACATCTGTAGCCAATAGGTAAATTCATTTTCTTACTTTCTCTGGTCAGTCTAATGAGCTGAGTTCTTTATTAAGGTAATTGTCACGTCGCGACTTGGCCACAACCATTGGGTTTTCTTTTAAGTATTTATGCAAGCATTAATGAATGAAAGTGTTGACATATACATAGTCATATATACATAGTCGTTAATTGTTAAAGAACAAAAAACGAAAGTTAACACGTGTGTGTGGTCTTTGGAAACATTACAAATGAAGTACTTAGTCTGACGCTTAGCCGATCGGATGGTGTAAATTTGTCCCCTAGGAATAATCTTGATCAATCAATATTATTCCTAGGGATGCATACACATAGTTGAAAGATTCATCGCGATATTTAAAGCATACACAATCTGTTTCATTAAGAGTCCCATTAACACACCATATGACTGGCATTAATATCCGATTAATAGTAGTAATTTTCTTAATTAATAGGCATCAAGTACATATTTTGTGTTCTGTGGTAGGCAAATTAGGTATTATATTGTCTATCCAGGCTATATATAGTATGAATGCATGGATTCTGGATAGATTTACATTAAACAATACATAAATAATAACAATATAAGTCTGAAAGGTATTTATGGGAGGCTCAATGCGGATTCCGACGTGGAAGAGGTTGCATGGATCAAGTGTTTTCTCTCCGCATGATCGCGGAAAAGTTTCTGGCTCTTAGCCAGAAGGTTTTCTGCGCTTTTGTGGATCTAGAGAAAGCATTTGATAACGTTGTGAAAGAAACGCTGTGGGACTTGCTGCCAGGATATGGTGTGGACGGCTCGCTACTGCGGGCAATACGGTCGCTTTATAGGGACTGTAAGGCTTGCGTGCGAGTAGGGGGGGATGTGTCACCTCTTTTTGATGTCTGTACAGGCGTCAAACAGGGATGTGTCATGTCCGCCTGGCTGTTCATAGTGTATCTGGACAGCTGCCTACAGAAGTTGAAAGATTTTAAAATGGGTGTGAATTTGGGTGACTTTACAGTAAACTGTCTGCTGTACGCTGATGATGCGGTGCTCATGGCCTCATCAGAAGCCGACCTACAGGCATTAGTCACTAATATGAAAGAGGGGTGTGAAAGTAAGGGTCTCCGCTTGAATGCAAGTAAAACTAAGGTTCTAGTATTTGAAAGAGGTGACGTAAGAACTAAATGCGAGATTAGAGTAAACCAGGAACGTCTAGAGCAAGTGAATGAAATTGTGTATTTAGGAAGTATGTTTAGCGCGGATGGAAGATGTGATTCGGATGTAGAACGGCGAGTAGCTGCCGGAAACAAAGTTAACGGTGCTTTGTCCCAGTTAGTAAAGCGACAAAGCATCGTAAAAGAAGCACGAATGGCGATTCATAACGCAGTGCTAACTTTGCTTTACGGTAGTGAAACCTGGGTATGTCAGCAGATGCATGAAAGTAAATTGAATGCTGTGGAGATGCGATCACTTCGAAAATTGTGCGGCGTTACCTTGGCCGACCGAATACGTAACGAAGTGATACGCAATAGGGCAGGTTTGAATGAAAGTGTCAGCGTTAAGCTGGAAAAGGGCGTGCTCCGTTGGTTTGGACACGTCCAACGAATGAGTGAGGTACGATTGACGAAGAATATATATTGTTCAAAAGTAGAGGGTAGAAGGAGTCAGGGAAGGCCGAGACTTACATATGAAGACCACGTGAGCAGATTGCTCAAAAACGGAAAGGTCAAAAGTACTCGGATACCCAGACGTGCGTGTATGAAGCGATTGATGAATCTCGAAGAAGCTAAAGAAGTATGCATGGATCGCGAAGCCTGGCGATCTGTCCTCTCTGACTACCCCGTCAGGGATACAGCGTGAAGATAGTTAGTTAGTTAGTTAGTTAATATAATAATAAAAAATAAAATTTTCAATCCTATTTTGATGAATTTTGGTGTAGAGACAGATTGGTCCTTGGAACCAGGCACTACAGATTTATTTATTTCCAAATAAAACCGCTGGTATAACATGAATGTTTAAAATAATACAAATGTTAAGAGATTTTTGGCGATTGTAAAATATTTATTTAATACACGACTTTGATTGCCTCCGTACCGTAAGTGGTAGTATATACGACCGCACGCTTAGCTTCCCACGTTCGATACCCGGGCCAGATTAAATATTTGTGTGATGCACATATGTAGTTTCGGAGTTTGGGTGTTTTCTATGTATAATCTTAATAATATTATAAATGTGAAAGATTGTGGAAGCGCTCGTGGCCTCGCGGTCTCAGTGTTCTGTAAGCGATCACTGAGTTACGCAACTTTCACTATGGCTGGTCCTCGGATGGGTGACCACTTTGTGGCATTTACATTTGCGAGCGTTTCCGTGCTTCGGAAGGCACGTTAAGCCGTTGGTCCCGGTTGCCAGTAAAATGGCAGTCGTTAAGCCTGGTTGAAGATTTCAACAGCGGGTAGCCACAACCTGCATCTGTCTATTTCAACACGGCAATGGGCTCACCACCTATTACGTGGGACAGGAATCCACACGGTGAAAAGTGGGCATATAATATGCCTCTGCCACCACTTCGGGGATAAGGCGTGATGGATATTTGAAAGTTTGTATGGATGTTTGTTACTCTTTTAGTAACAAACATCCATACAAACTTAAAAAGATTTTAATGAAACTTTACAATAATATAGCTTACACATCAGAATAACACAGTATATCCCGGCAACAAGTTCCTGTGGGAAACGGGAACGGGAAAACATATCCTTTCACGCCTTTATACCCGAAGGGGTAGACAGAGGCATACTATACGCCCACATTTCCCCGTATGCATTTTTGTACCATGAAACAGGTGGTGACCCCATTGCCGTGTTGAAATGGACAGGCGCAGGTTGTGGCGACCTGCTGTAGAAATTTTTCAAGCCAACTGCCATATTACTGGCAACCGGGACCAACGGCTTAACGTGTCTTCCGAGGCACGGAAACGCTCGCAAATGTAAATGCCACAAAGTGGTCACCCATTCAAGGATTAGCTATAGCGAAAGTTGCTTCATGCAGTGATCGTTTATAAAACACTGAGTTAGGGGGGCTATGAGTACTTCCATGTCGTACTACTCGTATACATTACTCAATACATTTACACATCCTATTTTATTTTACCCGTTTTTCTTGTCCTCAAGTGTACCCAATCGGCCATAAACCGGGGTACGATGCGAGCTAGCCTCTACGGTTTAATATTGAACCTTTTTATTGCACACACTCGACCGTGGGAGCGCAAGATTAAAAGAAAAAAAAAATAGGCAGGTCGGTGACTTTAGTTGCCAGGCCGTGTGTGTAGTAGATCAGTATCTTCCAAGTATTAGTCGTAAGCTTTCAAGTTGAGAAAATATAGTGGGCAACACTGATCTGTGTTTTGTTTAATACTAATGGTCGTCTTTTCCATTTAATTTTTTTGGAAATCATGTGTTGGCGTCATATTTTTGAGCTTTTGTGTTGTGTTGTAGTTTGTGAACATTTTTATATTCTACTGTGGACCGCTTCTATCTAAATACAAAATGAATCGCATAATATGTTGCTAAGCTCAAAACCTGAAGACGACTGGACCAATTCGAGTAGTTTTTTTTATTAATTCCTCGAGTTCTAAGGAAGGTTATTATAGAAAGAAAAATTGGATAAATTGCACGAATTTCTCATTTCGAACATCGAAACGGGAACGGAAAAGCTTCATTGCGCGGGCATCAACTGGTTACTAAATAAATACACTGAATTTTTGCTGACGCCCTTTTCCAGCTTAACGCTGACACTTTCATTCAAACCAGCCATATTGTGTACCTATCGCTTCGTTACGTATTCGGTCGGCCAAAGTATCTAGCCTTACTCGATAAATGTGCTACCCAACACAAAAGGATTTTCTTAATTGTACCTAATGGTAGAGGTCTTGGGATTAGCGCGTTTAACCAACCAACTAAACAAAACAAACTCTTCAGCTTTATTCTTCCCCGAATCGGATTTTCGCTTTGTCCTCGAACTCCTCCCAAACCACTCAACACATCTAGCCATAGATAGTTAAGAAAAAATAAAATCTAAAATTGGACATAACATGGAGGAATAGTCACCGAAAGGAAAACAGACTTCGCCAAAAGAACTCGTAAATGTACTTCATCCATATGGTCAATACGCTTTGCTCCATTTAGACTTACCGGGGACGGCAAGTAAACCTATGTAGTTTATTAGTATATACAGGGAACACCCAAACCCCGAATCAAAGATTTGTGGATCACACAAATATTTGTTCCGACCAGGGAATCGAACCTTAGACCTCAGCGCGGCAGTCGAATACACTACTACTTACGCCAGCGAGATATTCAGTTACATTCAATCAAGTATGTGGATTATAGCAATGACAAGGTGTAAGGCACTTCAATATAAATCACCGACTTTCATAAAGCAACAAGAAACGTTCCCGCCAATTATGGGAAAAATAACACAATGTGCCATCATAAATAAGCGAATTTCTCCTCATTTTATCAATGGGAGTGTAAAACGTTTATGAGAATTTGTTAATAATAACCAGTTCTCATAAACGTTAAGCACTATACTTGTAAGTTAGATCTTAGAGGCGTACTTAACTATTACTTACGTGAGTTTGCCTGAGTGACTCCTGGGGGCCAAGTCTACTAATTCAATCGCGTCAGAAGAGAATAGAAATCGTCGTTCAATAGAGAGCCGACAGAAAAAATGACAGTTTTCGTAGTCTACTATTACAATTGCGCTCCAATAGAATAAATAGTACGCTCGTGGCCCCGCGGACGTAGTGTTCTGTAAACGATCACTGCGTTAACCAACTTTCACTATGGCTGGTCCTCGGATGGGTGACCACTTTGTGGCATTTATATTTGCGAGCGTTTCCGTGTTTCCGTGCTTCGGAAGGCACGTTAAGCCGTTGGTCCCGGTTGCCAGTAACATGGCAGTCGTTAAGCCAGTTGAATGCCTTATTGTTGGCTTGAAAAATTTCAACAGCAGGTCGCCACAACCTGCACCTGTCTATTTCAACACGGCAATGGGCTCACCACCTGTTACGTGGGACAAAAAGCATACGGTGAAACGTGCGCGTATAGTACGCCTCTGCCTACCCCTTCTGGGATAAAGGCGTGACAATATGTCTATGTCCAATATAAATCTATTGGCCGGCCGATAGAATGTTATTAACACGTGTAGCGCCTGTAAGTACTTAGCTCTTAATTTGCATTTTTAGTGGTCTATATTAATATTTTGATAGCTAAAAACAGCTATTTTGTCTCTTTTCAACAGTTTGAGAAGTGTGATTGTGACATATATAATAGTTTTAGTAGACTACCTAGTTTTGGACTAATCGCAATAGAACCGCTATAGAATAGATCTAGAAATGCTTTCTATTGCAAAATAGTAGACTCGGCCCCCTGATCAGGATTTCAGGTAACACCCACACGCGCTTGCACCATACATTCTGCACACACTGTCAGCGGAATCAATAATATGAAAGAATTTTTTGAAGACAAACTTCACGAATGTATTGAAGACACACCCTTATAGAGTATAAGGGTGTGTCTTCAAGTAAAACCAAACAGTCCAATAAGTACGAGGTCATTTCTCACTTTGGTATTAGAGTATTGACCTGAGAAAGCAATACCTAATTACTTAAAAGGTAGAGGCGTGGCTTGTTAAAAATAAGGTACCCATAAATAAAAGTAAGTAGGTATTTGCCTTGAGCATTACAACAGTTTACAGGATAATTTGAGATTTTCAGTTTAGAAAACAAGAATATCAATTAACTTAACTTAACTATCTTCACGCTGTATCCCTGAAGGGTAGTCAGAGAGGACAGATCGCCAGGCTTCGCGATCCATGCATACTTCTTTCGCTTCTTCGAGATTCATCAATCGCTTCATACACGCACGTCTGGGTATCCGAGTACTTTTGACCTTTCCGTTTTTGAGCAATCTGCTCCTTCCCTGACTCCTACTACCCTCTACTTTTGAACAATATATATTCTTCGTCAATCGTTCCTCACTCATTCGTTGGACGTGTCCAAACCAACGGAGCACACCCTTTTCCAGCTTAACGCTGACACTTTCATTCAAACCTGCCATATTGCGTATCACTTCGTTACGTATTCGGTCGGCCAAGGTAACGCCGCACAATTTTCGAAGTGATCGCATCTCCACAGCATTCAATTTACTTTCATGCATGCATGTATGGTGCATGCATGACATACCCAGGTTTCGCTACCGTAAAGCAAAGTTGGCACTAGCACTGCGTTATGAATCGCCAGTCGTGCTTCTTTTACGATGCTTTGTCGCTTTACTAATTGGGACAAAGCACCGTTAACTCTGTTTCCGGCAGCTACTCCCTGTTCTACATCCGAATCACATCTTCCATCCGCGCTAAATATACTCCCTAAATACACAATTTCATTCACTTGCTCTAGACGTTCCTGGTTTACCCTAATCTCGCATTTAGTTCTTACGTCATCTCTTTCAAATACTAGTACCTTAGTCTTACTTGCATTCAAGCGAAGACCCTTACTTTCACACTCCTCTTTCATATTAGTGACTAATGCCTGAAGGTCGGCTTCTGATGAGGCTATGAGCACCGCATTATCAGCGTACAGCAGACATTTTACTGAAAAGTCACCCAAATTCACACCCATATCACAATCTTTCAACTTCTGCAGGCAACTGTCCAGATACACTATGAACAGCCAGGCGGACATGACACAACCCTGTTTGACGCCTGTACAGACATCAAAAAGATGTGTCACATCCCCCTCTACTCGCACGCAAGCCTTACAGTCCTTATAAAGCGACTGTATTGCTCGCAGCAGCGAGCCGTCCACACCATATCCGGGCAGCAAATCCCACAGAGTTTCCCTCACAACGTTATCAAATGCTTTATCCAGATCCACAAAGGCGCAGAAAACCCTCTGGCTAATAGCCAGAAACTTCTCCGCGATCATGCGGAGACAAAACACTTCATCCATGCAACCTCTTCCACGTCGGAATCCGCATTGAGCCTCCCATAAATACCTTTCATGATATCAATTGGTTTTCTAAATATCTTCTATGTTTCAAGCACTGTCTACCACAATAATCTTCAACACTAATCTCAAATGTTCGCGGCTGGAATTTAGCTCTATAGCTAATAACGCCTATTGTAGTACATAATTACTTTTAAAATTACTAGAAATAAAACCAGTAGGCGGAAACCCATTATAAAATAGTAATTAAAAAGTGAATCTCTTCGCACGTTCTTACTTTATCAACTACACCATCTTTGGAAGATTCTCATTATCATATTGAATGCTGACTGAGCTTCAAAGAAATCTCGAGTTCCTCACGCTGGCGCTGTAATACTCATTTCACACACATTGCCATAATAAGCTTATTGACAGCTGTCACCGCTGTAAAAGAATTCATTGAAGACAAACCCTTATTATCTCTCCTCTTTCATGCAGTTTCAGAGAAAATCATAGAGAATTCGTTTCAAAGATTCGTGACGAATGTTTGAAATTATGTTCACGGCTACTTTCTCCTATTGCGTGTGTTCCTCACACTTTTCGTCCGAAGTTCTTGAGATTCGGTTTAGCCATTTATGTATTTAGAAGTAGTGTGAGGAGGATTTGTTTGAGAAAAATATTAAGCTTTATAGTACTGCCTCCCACCAAGCTAATCCGTTATTTAAAGGTATGTAAAAATATGAACACATAGTATCACCGAAATTAAAAAGAAAATGCTAAAAAATAATAGGCTTTACACGATTATAAATAAAGTTTAACATTTTGAAACTGAGGGCCGTATTCCAGAACGTTTCTCAATACTCAAGTAACACTTAAGAGTAGTATTTAAAAGGCAAAAACTAGCCTCAAGCGTTGCCTCATAGTCTTTAACTTTAAACCTATAAGACTATTAAACTGTTTATCCTTTTAAGGAAAAAGTTATTTAACGTAATTTAATTTTTCAAATCATGAGCTACGGAACCCTACATTGCACGTGACTCGATACACACTTCGCTGGCAATTCTTATCCGTCACTATTTGATTAATCTCATTGCATGTGCCCATATAGTAGGTAATAGTGTCACTCAGTGTTACTTAATATAACCGGTTTGACCGGCAGTGCCACCTGCTCATATGATATATCGGTAACATGAGTAGTTCGTAAGGTTGCACGGTAATCAGTCGCAGTTCACAATAACACCTTGTTACACCGTTGCGTATCCGACAGTGTAAGTTTAATCCATACTAATATATATGAATAGTTTTTTTTTTTTTGGTTGAACGCGCTAATCTTAGAAACTACTGGTCCTAATTAAAAAATCATTTTTGTGTTGGATAGCCCATTTATCGAGGAAGGCTATAGGCTATACATCATCATGCTACTACCCAGGAGAGTAGGGCAGTAATCATAAATGATAACAAATCGGAAAATTTTCAAACACTTTTGTAAAAGTAAAAGCGATGGAATAAAATAGATGCGACGGGGGTTCAAAATGTGCTACGGGCGAATCCGCGTGGGTTAGCTAGTAATACATATTTGTCCTAACGTGTTCCTGTCTATTAGATGTAGGTAATCCCAAAATAAAAATAAAAATGGCGATTTCGTAGGTGTGTTTTAGCTGATGATCGTAGTTAATTCTATGGTCGTAGAATTTGAGAATATTTGCTAGCATAATGATATACTTACCTTCTTTGAAATGCTAAACACACTTCAAAGTAAAACAACCTGCGCCTGTTTATTTTTCACAGGGAAAAGTGCTGACCATTTGTTACGTGTTACAAAAAACATACGGTAAAATGTGGACGTATAGGATACTTCTGCCACCCCTTCGTGAATAAATGTGTGACTGATATATAGGTTGTCATGGGAGTACCGGAGACTTTTCTTTTTATATGTAGAGGAGTGATATCTTGACTAATTTTTTAAGGGTTCCATTATGTTCTAATAGAAGATAAAAATTATTCTAACTGGAGACCTCAGTACGGCATGACGACATATCAACTATCTAGTCGCGGGTGATGTTAATGATGTAACATTAGGTGGTCGAGTCTACTATTAACAAGCCGTAGAATAGAACCAGAATCGCTGTTTTTAGCTGTCAAAATGTTAGTAATAGTATATCAAAATTGCGACTAACTAGAGGCCACTGGCGCACTACGTGTTAGTAGACTTCTATCGGCCGACAGATAGAAGTCTATTGGAGTACGGTTGTAATAGTAGACTACGAAAAACTGTCAAAATTGCACCGGTGGTTATGTATTGGGCGACGATTTCGACACGATTAAAATAGCAGACTCGGCTCTCAGGTATGTTGAAGAAGTGCAAAGATAATTACAATGATACATTTCGGTGTGAGAGTAGCTCGCTTACATGTTTGTTATTGCGTGCTTTTTTAGCTAGCCAGTTTGTTTTGGGTGTTGTGAATACTTGCGTAACACTCATAATCGTTATAATTTATCGAATACACAACTCGATGTTTGCGATTTATTACTTTCTATGACTGATTAATCGATCATAGATATGGAGATCTTGAGAATTTGTTTTACGTGTAATTTTAAAAATTGTAGTTTTATTATAAGCTATTAAAGATGAATAGTTTAATTTACTGCCCGGATTCACGCTTCAATTTGTTCATACTAGTTGACGCACTCGGATTCGCACGCGTTTCCCACAGGAACTTGTTCCCGAGATTAAAAATAGCCTATGTGTAATTCTGATGTGTAAGCTATATTATTGTAAAAGTTTCATCAAAACCCATTGAGTAGATTTTGCGTAAAAGTGTTCTCTTTTACGCAAAATCTACTAAAGATCTAAAAGAGAACACTTTTACGCAAAATCTACTCAATGGGTAGTGTGCAAACACACACAAACATCCATACTTACAAACTTTCGCGTTTATAATATTAGTTGGATTGGGATTTTGTAAGCAAACTTTCCAGCGTTTTTTTAACTACCTTAATACTAACCCCCCACCCCCCAGTACCAACCCCTCCCTAGATCCCTGGCTACTTTTTTGTCATCAGGTAATAATTATTAACATAACATTTTGATAGTAGTAACATATGGGTCAACTTAACATAGGAGGTTCTAATTTCTACCCAATTATATTCTATACTTAAGAGGAACATATTTACATAATATATCCAGTCATGCCTTTATACCCGAGGGGTAGGCAGATGCTTACTTATACGCCCAAATTTCACAGTAAGCTTTTTTTATTTTTACGTGGGATAATGATTGTCTTTTTATAACTTAACGAAGTGATACGCAATACGGCAGGTTTGAATGAAAGTGTCAGCGTTAAGCTAGAAAAGGGCGTGCTCCGTTGGTTTGGACACGTCCAACGAATGAGTGAGCAACGATTGACGAAGAATATATATTGTACGAAAGTAGAGGGCAGAAGGAGTCGAGTAGGCCGAGAGTGTCATATGAAGACCACGTTAGCAGATTGCTGAAAAACGGAAAGGTCAAGAGTACTCTGATACCCAGACGTGCAAGTATGAACCGAATAATGAATCTAGTAAGCGAAAGAAGCATGCATGGATCGCGATGCCTGGCGTTCTGTCCTTTCTGACTACCGGGTCAGGGATACAGCGTGAAGATAGTTAAGTTAAGCTTTTTTAAGTCTTTTTATACGTAATAGAATGTATTTGGGAATTAACTACCCCATTGCAGAAATAGCAGGCTGCCCACTAAATCATCCACTCATCCACCCACCCTTCAACTACAGCTTGCCTACCTCGTCGCAGGATAGGCCTATAGTTGGGGCACAACGACACGTCAAAGGAACCTCTCGATATAAGGGTTTTCTTCGAGTTCAAATGAACGATCCTCATAGCTATGAGGTCCAGTTGACGGTACATGGCAATGCTATCTCGCAGTGAAAAGAAACTGCTTCTGTTCCTCGGTTGCACGACATGGACCTTTCCAAAAACATACACCCCTTCATGATGGTAGTGCGCTAAATAACCCTTGCATTCATATTGCACTGCAAAATTACTCCTTTATTATTTTCTTCCCCAGATGTAATATATTTTGAACGCAATAAACAATAGGTTTTATGATTTTGTCTGTCCATCAATAAATACCTACTAAATCTTACATAAGGCTTTCCGTATGTATTGCATCGCAAAAATTAGACTCAGTTAAGTAAAATGTACGTAAATATTAATAGCCTTATACGATAGTATGTAAATTGAATCAATTGTCTGTCTTTAAATTGTGTTTTATAGCCCAAAAAAGAATTGTGAGATACTACTAGAGTGAGTATTTTACATTAGTTACACACATACTTAGGGCCGTATTTCAGGGAGCCGAATCTGCTATTTTAATCGTGCCGGAATTGAATCACAATCGTCGCCGCAAAAGCCACCGGTACAATTTTGACAGTTTTTCGTAGTCTACTATTACAGTAGTACTCCAATACACTTCTATCGGTCGGCCGGATAGAATTCTATTGTATACTAACACGTACCGCGCCAGTTGGCGCTAGTTAGTTGCATTTTTGATAGTCTACTAACAATTTGACAGCTAAAAACGGTGATTCTGGTTCTATTCTACGGCTTGTCAATAGTAGACTCGGCTCCCTGAACGTTTCTCAATACTCAATCAACGCTTGACGCTAGTTTTTGCCTTATAAGTAGGTACTACTGTCAAGTGTTTCTTGGGTATCGAGAAACGTTCTTGAATACGACCCTTAGTGTGTAATGGGGTGTAAAGGGCTCCATCAAAATCTCTGGGGCCCAAGTGACTTTACCAGATAGTGGTGCACCTGCTGACTAAAGGTCAAGGCAACGATGAAGGCGCCCTTACGGGGTTGGGAGGTCAGACGGCAGCCGCAGCCAACAATGCCGAAAACTAAAACACAAACGATATTTACTTCTAATAGCCGAATAGTTGACTCAAGCTCCAAATCTTTGAGGTTTTGGAAACAACTGGGAAATCACTTACAGATGAAAAGAAGTGTGTGTGGTACTTATGTACACGCGTTAGAAGTTATACTGCTTTAGTCTAATAAGATTTCATCACATATAGGTACTTTGTTTGTAACAGAAATGATAAATTAGTTAATAAAAAAAACATTAAATGAATAAAAACTACTTTGTATCTATACCATTATAAAGTACAATATAATATACAATATAATATTATAAAGCTGAAGAGTTTGTTTGATTGTTTGGTTGAAAGCGCTAATCTCAGGAGCTACTGGTCGGATTTAAAAAAAAAAATTGTATTGGATAGCCCGTATCAAGGAAGGCTAAATAAAGACTATGATTCATCACGCTACTGCCCTTGAGAGCGGAGCAGTAGTCATAAATGTCGACAAATCTGGCAAATTTTTATGCATTATTGTAGAATTTATAGGCGACGGGATATGATAGGTGCGACGCGACAGGAAGTCCTGTACCTAGTGTAGTTATAAGTTGTGATGGAACACTTATCAGCTAACTTCATGGTGTCGATTTTTAATAACAGTCTGTGCGCGCATCGTTAAAATTAACTCTCATCATTTTTCCCAGTGGTCGCTAGTCAGTTGCATTTCTGATACTCTACTTACATTTTGACGGCTAAAAGCAGTTATTCCGGTTCTATTCTACGGCTTGTCAATAGTAGACTATAGTTCTATACAATACAATGTGATTCATCTCACTTACGCGGTTTAACCAAAGTTTTAAAGAAGTACTCTTGACAACAACATTGTCATCAGCAACTCGGATCGTACTTAATATTCATGACCTTCAGCAGAACAAAGTCTAATGTTCATGTCAGTTGTTCATACACGTGATAAGGACGTCATTTATCGTGAATTAGTTTGTTAATTATACTCTACGAAATTACCTGCAGTGCAGTGTACAGCTCACAGAACAACTACCTATTATTATATGTTATAACCATCCATACAACTATAAGGAATTTACCTATTGACATTGTTTAATATATATGAATTTAAATTATCGTAGACGTTCACAGAAGTATATTAATGTTACAAATATAAATGCCTTGCGGCATTTTTAAAAGTTACCACTTATTCAAAGTCAGGTTAAATATACTTGAAGCGCTCGTGGCCCCGCGGACTCGAGTGTTCTGTAAACGATCACTGCGTTAAGCAACATTCGCTATGACTGGTTACGGATGGGTGACCACTTTGGCATTTACATTTGCGAGCGTTTCCGTGCTTCGGAAGGCACATTAAGCCGTTGATTCCGGTTGCCAGTAACATGGCAGTCGTTAAGTCAAGTTAAAGGCCTTATGGGCGGCTTGAATATATTTCAACTGCAGGTAGCCAGAACCTGCGTCTGTCTATATCAACACGGCAATGGGCTCACCACCTATAACGTGGGACAAGAATACACATGGTGAAAAGTGGGCATAGAATAAGCCTCTGCCACCCCTTCGGGGATAAGGCGTGATAGATAAGTAAATAGGTAATTAAATAAATAAAAAAGCCCATGTTAATTAACATTATAATAATACTAGTGGTTTTAGGTTTCGTCCACGCTGTTCCCGTTCCTGGGGGAATACGGTGATAAAATTTAGCCTAAGTTACTCATTATAACATCAGCTATCTGCCAGTGAACTTCCCGTTAAAATCAGTTCGACGGCCGCGGTAAAGCATACCTTTGTTCTTCTTTGATATTAATTCAAGTTACACAAAAAAAAACACCCTCACCCTCATCCTCCCCCCCACCCCCACCCTCACCCTCACCCCTCACTCTCACCCTGACTCTCACCCTCACCCCACCCTTACTCTCACAGTCACCCTCATCCTCACCCTCACACTCACTATCATCACGTCTCGATCCGTGCGAGCTTCGTACAATCGTACCATATAATATATGTACATACACGTTAAGCCAACGCTCGGCCGTGCTCGGTGAACTTCGTGTGACCTCGTCTCGACTTTCGTCTTAGGTTTTTTTTCTTTACGGAATTTCTTGATTAAATAATAATATGTTATTTATTTCAGAATTAAATCCATAGATTGTTAGTACAAATGCTTATAAATATGTTAGTAAAATTACATCTTATTTAATTATGAAAATATAAAAATTATTAGCAACAAAATACATTAATCCAAAAAACAAAAAAAAAAAAGAATAATAATTAAAAAAAAGTAAATGTACAAATAAATAAATGTCTTGGAAATAAACATAAAATCACAATTACAATTTATCATAAATTCTCAACATTACAATAAACTACAAATTAAAATAAATATCAAATTTAAATTTTATATAAAAAAGTCCTAAAAAAAATAATATAATATAGGTACAACATGTCTATTCAGTCACAATATCAAAAATAAAATCTATAAGCATTTGCCCACTCATCATCTACCATCAACTATAATGCGCATCCATCTCTCTTGAATCGGGCAATCAAACCGTGATGCAATCATCCTCAGAATACCATTATCACTCCCCCTCACGCGCCTGCGAATAGATGCAACTCTTGCGTATTATTGTTTGAAAGCCGTCTACATTCATATCTGCAAACATACTCTGCACTGCAATCCGGAGGGAGTCGCAATAGCATTCTGAAGATGTTGTTATATTGAACTCGCAAGGCACCGGCCGCACGTCGGGTATGATTGAGCCATAAGCCGCTCGATTAAAAAGACTGACAATAAAAACAAAGTTATTTTTACCTCGATCGAACTTCGAGCAAACCTACGTGCCAACATATTCCCTCTTACAGCCAGTGACTTACGTTCGCGTTCAATGTCTGCATTGTCTTTTAGATCATATGTCACTATATGACCCAAATATTTAAAAGTGGTCACCACCTTCAGAGCTTCACCATTAATCTTAACCGGTGGGACATGAACTGGTTTGCCAGATTTACTCTTAAAGATAAGTACCTCACTTTTCATGTGGTTGTATCTCAGTCCATGTCTCACCGCATAAGCATCACAAATAGCCGTCAACTTGCGAATCGATGCCACCGTGGGGCCCAGCAGCACCATATCATCCGCGTAACTAATGTTATTAACGCATACGTCATCAATAAAGCAACCAGTATGTGTACTCAAAAAAGCCCACTCAAAGACGCCATAAAAACTATGTAATAGCTTAAAAACAATTGAATTTTAATTGTTTTTTATTTTAAGAACTGTAAATACGTTTAGATACAAAATAAATACTTTTATATGAATTTGGAGAAAAGCTTCTAATTTGGAATTACAAAGAGACACTTCTATTTTATAGGTATTTATTTGTATGTAATTTTTTTTTTAAGTTATTTGAAATTGAGACAACTCTCACAACGCCATCTGGTTCCAAACTAAGCAGAGCTTGTACTCTGGTAACCAGAAAACTGATAAACATACTTATATATGTCTAAATACATATTGTAGATAAATAACACCCAGACACAGAATAAACCATCGTGTTCATCACACAAAGTTTTATCCTGGGTGGGAATCGCACCAACGACCTCTTGCGGAGCAGTCGGATACACTCCCACCGCGCCACAGAGGCAGTCAATATGATCCCGATTAACATAACCTATGGTTATTTATCAAACTTTTGATGGCAACTCAATGAACCATGAATCAACCTTGAACCATCCATACGTGAACGGAATTTCCTCAACTCTATTAACATTGTGTAAAGTATCTAATTTGTGAACATTTGTATTTTGTGAGAGCTTTACTGTTGGCGATTGCACTTTAGTCAATGATCTGGTCAATGAGGTGACGGGACGTATTCATTGTAATGCTGTAACAGTAGAAGATGTTACATAAATTTCTAAATAATAGCTGAAATTTGAAGTCGTGCCGATTTCGGTAAATGGGAAACCCTGGCTATAAGCGAAAAGCGGAAGGAAACGGAAATTTTCGCCATACAGGAATGAACTATCGAAACTGTAAGGGGCCTATCGACAGCTTTGGGCTCAAGCCAACCTCACCTGCACGTGGTTCACCTGCTGAGCGACGGACGAGGCTACGGCGCGCAGGCACTCGAAATGTGTCACAAAATAAAATACTATTTTTATTTTGGACCCGGAGGTACCACCATGTAGTCCGCGGAAAGCCCTCCAAATAACTCTTGGGGTATGTTCTGGGTTCAGCGGCTACAGGCCGGGCTTGGAGTGAGATTTCTTGTGTCGCACCATAAAAGCATGGAACTCTCTGCCAGCGCACGTGTTTCCCTCCTCTTACAATCCTGGATAAGAGAAGCGTGAAAAGGCATTTTTCTGCCCTACCAGCCCGGCTAAGATAGCGGCCCTCACTCACGGATCGTCGTCTCTGCTGTCCATGGCGGCGCCATTTTGACGTGCCAAATCGTATTTCCTTTGTCTTACAATACCAGGTCCTTCAAGCGGAAAGTGAAGAGCTGTCAGTAGTCATGTGACGCCGTCAGTAGTCATGTGGACAGTAAGAGTGGCCCTCAATTTGCTAGATGTCGCCAAGACTCCCATCAGGCGGGCGGCGTCAATCTAGCGAGCTAAACATAAAAAATACTTGGCATGAAGTAGACTGTATGCTTATAGGTTACCGTATTCTTATTTTTTCGTTCCGACTGTCAATGTAGAGGTCAATGTAAAAACTAATATCGTCAAATCCAATATATGTAATCGATTGTGACTGAAAACAATAGTTTATGTACGTACGAGTATAACCTATAAATTTTCCCTCGACATTGGAAAGCGAATGTTAATTTTATGATCAGAGTCGATTATGGACTCGATAAGAGCCACGTGTATCGCGACCGTAGCAAATCGATTCACTACTGTAATCGATCCACGTTTGATCGTCCACGAATCCTTTATGTTACGCAAACGGCGGACATTTTTATTTATTTTTGTCGGTAGTTAGAAATTCTCTGTGAATTCGTGAAATGTTAGTTTTATACACGGATTAAAATTTATCGGTTTAGTTACGCTTTTTTAGTCTATTTTGTCTGAATTTTTACAGGTGCTATGCACAGCGTTATGTAAAGTCCGTTCTAATAACTACAGCTTTCTAATACATAAGATATCTGATCTGGAATGCGAATGGCTTCGGTCGATTTTCAAAAGACATTTTTGTGAAACCCATTTCTACAACGCCAAATCATCAAAAGGCTTCTTAACCAATGCACCATTTTATTCAATAACTACTTATACAAACTCCCATGACAAACAGATGGTCAACGCCTTGTTTATTACGAACAGCTCAAAACTAGTAGATCTTATCAAATTTGTTCCAATTTCTAGGCAACTTCTCGCATCGTTTCCATTACCTATTATCATTATAACATTACCATATCACGATTTCCGTTCTTCACCAATGAGTCCAATTGAATTCTCTCGTTAACCATTGTTGCACCCTTAACCCTCACCTTGAAACTTTAAGCGCACGTTTAATTGTCATTAATAGCTACTATTTTTTTTAGTCTCTAATTATTCCCAGTAATGAGGCTAATTGGAACGCAATTAGTTCTCTTTTATATTGTTTTTATATTTTATTCAAGCAACAATTTGACTGCCTCGGTGGCGCATTGGTAGTGTATGCGCCGCGCTTGAGGTCCCGGGTTCAATTTCCGGGTCGGAACAAGAATTTGTGTGATCCACAAATGTGTGTTTCGAAGTTTGAGTGTTTTCTATGTATAATATGTATGTGTTTAGATTTTTTTTTATGTTGTTGATACAATTCACACAACGCCATCTGATTCCACACTAAGCAGAGCTTGCACTATGGTAACCAGATAACTGATAAACATACTTATATATTTCTAAATACATACATATTATAGATAAATAAATAACACCCAGACACAGAATAAACCATCGTGCTCATCAATCAAAGTTTTATACTGGGTGGGAATCGAACCCACGATCTTATGCGTAGCAGTCGGATGCACTCCCACCGCGCCACAGAAGCAGTCGATATCGAGAAATATCTAAGTATGTTTATTAGTTATCTAGTTCCCATACCATAAGCTTATATTAGCTTACTTTGGACTAGATGGCGCTGTGTTAAAAGTGTCCGACAAGTTGTTCTGGGAGTTTTGGCGGGAAACAGCGAATGACGCGTATTTTCGGGTGTTTATGTGTAAAAATGATGGTGTTTTGAACATAAAAGCTTCGACAATGTGCACAAGTGTTGTGAAATTGGATAACTTAGTGGAACGCGGTATTTTCTGTTACCTTCCAAAATCCACATATAACTGCAGTAAAATTGACCATCATTTTACTGCAGTAGAACTTTAAACAAACCTATACATGAATACGCTGCTATCAATAAGAATAATTAACTACTTTTAAATGAAGAAGATTAATTATCTACTTGAAAATTATCACTACAGAAGAAAAATTTAATACGTAATGGAAGATGGGAGATCAATAATTTTTTTTTGTTGGCAATCGCGTCACCTAGAAATTAGAACTTTGAACAAACCTATACATGAATACGCTGCTATCAATAAGAATAATTTACTACTTTTGAATGAAGAATATTCATTATCTACTTGAAAATTATCACTATAAGAAAAAGTTAATATAATATACGTCGTGGCTAAGTCCAAGCCGGACATCGCCAAAACAACAAAATAAAAAAAAAAGTTGTTCTGATCGAAAGTGATCACCGTAGCCAATAAACAGACACACAACTGCAGCATCAGAGGTGCTGGTATTCTCACTGCCGTCTCTCCAAATACTTTCTAAGAACTTTTCTAAGTTTTAGTTTTTTTTTTACTTTTAGTTCTTTCTAAGACCCCTTTTAAATAACCCCATACATAAACTCTCCTTTATGAGATTTGACTCCTATTTGACAATTTTAGTCCCCCATAAGTATGATGTTCCTATGTAGTTTTTGCATTGTATTTTTTTTTTATACCACAGAGGTGGCCGTCAAGCGTACCCTGATGGAAAGTGGTCACCGTAGCCTATGGACGTTTGCAACACCAGAGGTGCAGCACTCGCGCTGCCGACCCTTTAAAAACCTTCTAGTATGGGGTTCTTAAAAAGGGTTCTCATTTTGAAGAACCCCATACTGTAGACGATGTCTTGGTGAGACTGTTATAAAAAAATATCCTTTTCATTTTCTCTTACTGCAATATATTTGCAGTATTGAGATTGGGTTTCTGAAGCCAGGTAAATTAATATTTAGGATTCCTTTTCTATCCGATATACTATCAAATACTTCTATGTATTGTTTAAAGTCTCAAGGCATGGAGTTCATTGCACAAACCATTCGTACGCGAAAAAAAACATTGTTCTGAACTTACTATACGAGTGCTCCGATTGCTTAAATATAAGTGTGGTACCTATCATAATAGTGATACATACTCTTATTGATTGTTATTCAAAGAAACATGTCCTCACTTTACCGGTATTCCAAAATGTTTACACCAATCTGAAGCAATCGGATTATTTGTAAATATTATACTGTGTGTACTAACACCCAAATTTCTGTTGCTTTATTACTAACTAGCTGATACCCACAGTTTTGCCCGCGTGGTGAAATTACTTTATTTTATTGAAAACATTCTGAAACTAATTACAAAAACGTGAAACTTAAATATAAGGTACACAATGTGATGATGTTAGCGATAGGTGATGACTGATACTGCTTCCTAAACTAGGCTGAAGCCTGTATTTTGGGTAAACATGGCATGCCTGGTGCATTATAGGTTGTGATTTATATTATACATATTTATAATGATTGTAAATCACTTCATTGGATGAATTATTGATTTTTTTTTAATTTTTCGTACCCGTATCCCCCTCTGTGTTATAGTAAGCTCGTATGTTATCCATGATAGACATATATACCATCGCGGACTTTTCTGTACACCTCTTTACGATACACAATTAAACCATACATTATTTTGTTATATCTCAAAAGGCTACAACGTATTAAAGCTCCCAGACGGTATATTTTTTTCGAAACCTTTAACAAATATCGTTATATTTTAATATATACTAAAACTTAACAAATTATATACTACAACGTTTCTCGAGAACCATTCTATACATTGGTGAAAACAGCACAGAAATAGGTGCAGTAGTTTCAGCGAACAGAAAGACGCGGAGGACTTTGTTTTAAATATAGTGAAGTTATTCATATTGTTTTATGAACGGCAACAGAACGTATAAGTATGCTTCCTAGCATCTAATTTCATAGTTCTGTATCGCTTACTTATGTCTGAACTGTGCACTGCTTCAGTTAAAAATTGGTTTTTAAACGACTGAGGGGGCAGACAAGCATACGGCCTGGCCTACCTGATGGAAAGTAGTCACAGTGACCTATGGACGTTTGCAACACTTAGAGTTTAGAAGCAATTGAGAATTCACTAAGACGAAAAAGAGTCTAGTGCAGGCAAACCACTTCTGGACGTAGTTTTCTCCCAATTCTGGCAAACAAAAAATCTTTCCATCTCATCCAAGCCCTTTCCGCACTTCTCTTAGTCATTCTTTGAATACAGTCTTCTTCAGATTTCACAGATTCATCTTTGTCACTTTAAAATGCTTAGGTACCTACTCAGACAGTTACCAATGCTGGGGTTATGCCCCACTACTAAAGGATTTAAAATTAAGAAAGTGTATCGGTTTTACGTGGTGCTGATGTTATAACAATTTCTGCAAGACCATTATTCAATCAGTAAAAAAATCAAATTTGCACTGTGGAACTTTGTTCGTTACAGTCGGACATAATCTGTTTGACAAATAGTTTCATAACTGAAATTTTGTTTGTAATTCAAATAAGATACATACATATTGTCACGCCTTTATCCCCGTAGGGGTAGGCAGAGGCATATACGCCCACATTTCACCGTATGCATTTTAGTCCCACGTAACAGGTGGTGAGCTCATTGACGTGTTGAAATGGGCAGGCGCAGGCTGCGGCGACCTGCTGTTTTTTAAGCCGCCCACAAGGCCTTCAACTTGGCTAAACGACTGCCATTTTATTGGCAACCGGGACCAACGGCTTAACGTGCCTTCCGCAGCACGGACCTGGGGTTCCGAAGTACGGAAATTTATTCGGCCCTTTAGACCCTAAAGGGCCGAATAAATTTAATAAAATTAATCTATTTTAGATGTTAAATTTGGAAGAAATTTTGAACCCGTTGCCCTTTTAGTGAGGTGGTAACAAAAAGGCTAAAAGGTCTTGTGTGCTAGACACTAATTAGCACAACCAATTAAAGTCCTGGTAGTCTCGGACTCAAATTAGCGGAATTTCCTATACATTATTCTCAAAATAAGTTATAAATGTGTCGAATTTCGCATTTGCGCAATTTTCTTAAAAAGTTCTATGTCCTGTGATAGTCCCGAGTAATGTACATACGGGACTGTCACAGGAAATGATACTTACTTACATACATATGGTGTATGTCAGTAAATACTATTTAACATACAACAAACACACAAAATAATCTTTATTCATTAAGGTCACATAGTAACACATATGAACGTCATTGGAAATCCTAATTATAAACGCGAAATATTGCAAGAATGGATGTTTGTTACTCTTTCACGTAAAAACTACTGAATAGTTTTTAATGGAACTTTACAATAATATAGCTTATATATCAGAATAACACATAGGCTACTTTTTATACCGGTTACAAGTTCTTTTGGGAAACGCGAACGGGTAACTTCTCTACGCGGGTGATTTATATAAATTTACTGCCAGATACGCAAAGAAACAGGCAGAGCCTGTGAGTAAAAAACTGGCAATAAATCTTACGGCTATATTTCTGATGAAGTCCCAAGTACCCGAGTAGTATATAAAGGGTAAGTAGACTAGATATAGTAGATTTCCGTAGATCCCTCCAGATAAATTGATTGGCGTGACATCACGAACGTAGTGATGCTATTTTTACAGGTTACTATTGATTTGGTTACTATTCTATTTATCGTCCAGTGTATTTGGTAATGAATTACAAGGTCACCATGCCCCCATGCGCTTAGAAGTACTAAATACAAGTTGCGATAACATAATATGGCATCTATATATATAAAAATGAAACCCGTTTTACGTTGTCACGACATAGCATGAAAACGGCTTGACCAATTTTAAAAATTCTTTTTGTATTGTATAGCCCATTTATTGAGGAAGGTTCTTAGTTATATATCATCACGCCACTACACAGGAGAGCGGAGCAGTAATCATAAATGTCAACAAATCGGGAAAACTTTCATACATTTTTGGAAAAGTAATAAGCGACGGGATTAAATGGGTGCCACAGGGTTGAAATTATGTCACGGACGAAGCCGGGCGGGTCAGCTAGTTGACAATAAAAATCAAGAATAAAACCCATACAAAATGTATTACTTTTACAATAATAGATGTTTTTGCTCGATTTGTTTACATTTATCATTAATTTTCTCCTAGCAGCCTTAGTCCCGCTAATTTTGTATTTTGGAAACGAACACTGCGTTAAGCATGTTTCGTTATGGCAGGTCCTCAGATGGGTGACAATTTTGTGGCATTTCCAGAAAAGAGGTACCTTTGAGCATATTATAAGCCAATTTTTCACCACTCGGCCTAGCCCACATTATACTGCTGAAATTTAGTTATTGAAGCCAAAACTTTGATTATTACATGAGATAATCTATATTTTTTTTTTTACATGTTGTATTTTTTTGTATTTGGTTGTTTATACAAAATAACTGTCGTTAAACGCATACTTATATATAATGTATGACGGAGTGACTATAAGGTAGTAGTACTGACTAATGTAGGACAAGGTATTCAGCTACGCTTTGACCAAATGTGGACTTATAGATTTATTGCGGTAATCATTTCGCAAAGGTGTAATTAAGGAATATCTATATTAATAAAATTACGTGTGACTCACTCATCTGTCAACGCCTAGCCGAAACCCTTGCACCTAGGAACTTAAAATTTTAGGATAAACTACCCTTATAATGTATGTACCCACCAAGAAAGGAGTCAAATGTATGCAGTGCAAGTAGTGCAACGGGTGTTCAATAAATTTCACGAGCGAAGCCGGGGGCTCAGCTAGTTTAAATGATCACTGCGTTAAGCATCTTACGCTACTGTCGGTCCTGATATGGGGTATCGTTGTCATTTTCGAGTGTTTCTGTGCTTTGGAAGGCACGTTATGCCATTGATCCTGGGTACTCACTATTACATTTGCGCACCAAAATAACTCTATCGGCGGCCGATAGAATGTAATTTACCCGTGTAGCGCTAGTAAGCTCTTAATTTGCATTTTTGGTAGTCTATGTTAATGTTTTGATAGCTTATAACAGCTATTTTGTCTCTATTCTGCAGCTTGAGAAGTGTGATTGTGAAATATATAATAGTTTTAGTTGACTACCTAGTTTTAGGCTAATGTCAATAGAACCACTATAGAATAGAACTAGAACGGCTTTCTATTGAAAAATAGTAGAGTCGGCCCCCAGGTGCTGTATGCTTGTCTGCGATTTTAGTACATAATTTCTTATACATCACAATCACGCCTATATCTTCAAGAGGGTAGGAAAACGCGCAATACACTCCCACATTTAACCAGCAGTTTTGTTGGTCCCACTAAATATTTGGCAAGCCTATTGAAAAGATAAATCATGTACACATCAAGAGTACAAGAGGAGTTTCTTTCGTTCCCCCTTTCTCAATTAATCTTCTTATAAATTTTAACTTCTTCTGGGACTTCACCGGAACCACGCAAGTGAAATTAAATTAAAATATTATTCACAAAGTAACACTTATAAACGTCAAGATTATTGCTTCTACATTTACTGCCAGATTCGCTAAGCAATAGGTAGAGCCTAAGAAAGAGCCTTGCAATGAAACTCATGAACCGAAATAAAAAATAATTACATATTATTATTAATGGTATATTTTCTTGAGATACGATAATAGCGCTTTTCATATCTACTCTACTCGCTCGATGTTATTGCGTGAATGTGACCTCTGCAGGTCAAGTTGACCTGATAGGTATAAAAATAAGATACGTAATGTCATAAAGGTGAGATAGGATGAGGCCCAGACATATAGTTACACAAAATTTATAGAGAAAATATAACTTAGTGATTAAGATAGCAATAATGACGCCCATATAGTTTAGAAATATGTAGAGGATGGATGAAAATTACTGACAAAACAAATTTATGAGGCAAACGAGAGTTGATCATACTAAAATTCTTAGACGGCGTATATGAAAAAGCTAATTTATATGCTAGGATCGCACGTGGAAGTAGAAATCAATACGATACGATATTTACTCGTATAGCAGAATACGTAGCGACTTTTTTGGGCCCCTTTCAGATCTCCAGGGCTCAAATGAACTCACATGGTAGCGGTGCACCTGTTAAATAACTGACGAGGCTACTGCGTAGGCGCCTTTACGGAGAGGTCAGACGGTCACTCCCTACTATGCCGAAAGTTAAAAGCGATTTGGAAGGAAAGGTTTGGAAACAACTGGGAAAATACCTAATATTAAGAAAAGGAACAGAAAATGCAGCGACTAAATTGTTTTAGAAATATGGAGAGTATTTATGAAAATAAACTGACAAAACAAACTTATGAAATTAAAAATCAGATAATTTCTTTATTTCATTTTATTTTTAGAATAGATTTTTCTTTTCTATTTCTAAACAATATTATAATAAGATTATTGAACACAAGCAATTTAAGTATTTTTAAATTGGAACACAAATAATAATTTTGTAATAACTTTCAAATTGACTTTTAAGTTAAAACATCAGTAATTTTATGTAACATTGCGAACATCACGATTACAAAATAGTTCAATGTCAATTGGGCGGTTAATCTAATTATTGACATTACATGGCTTCCCCAAAATAATGTGTAATTCGTGCGATTTTGATAGTTTAAGTGTGAGTTTTACTCTTAATTCTCTGGTTAAACATCGGACGGGTTACTTGAGATAGCGAACACGCACAGTTAGTAAGTTGCCTTTGTATGTGACGCTCGCACACAAAGCCGCGCACCGTGCGCTCCGAATCTTTCGCGAATTCCGCGAAATATTTCTGAACGTCCGAATATAGATTTAAAACGCATTCTTTATTTAAATATTTAAAAAGTCATAATGTAATTATTCTTAATTTCTAGTACAGTGCTAGTGATGTGCTATTAATGTGTAACTAGTGTGTATATTAGTCAACTGGTATGAGTTTACGTATTTGAACAGGTGATAATTATGATATATTTTTTTGTATGTTGGTTAAATTTATTTATAATATCGCAATATGAGTCATTTTCTACGGTCTGTTTGCACTAATAAAAGTTAAGCAGCTCTGTGTACATATCCTATATGTAATAAATTACATTATTCAAGTACATACATTAAGTATGTTGAAAACCAATGACATAAATATATTATATATGAGTGTTATTAATTAATTATTTTAACAATGCCTTTGAACTACTTATTTATATGCTCTAATTTCTATGTTAATTTTATTTGCGAAACGATCAAAGTATTGCAATGATTAACCCGTGCTGTGCTAACTTCAATGATTATGGATTACTAGTTAACCGCCGCGGCTTCGCCTGTGACGTACTTCGAACCCCCATCGGACTTATTTATTCCGTTGCTTATTATTTTCGCATACATTAATTTTCTCGAATGGTTGACATTTATAATTACTGCTCCGCTCTCTCCTGGGTAGTAGCGTAATTAAATATAGCCTATAGTCTTCTTTGATAAATGGGCTATCCAACACAAAAATATTTTTTCGATGAAAACCATTAATTTTTGAGATTAGCTCGTGCAACCAACAAACTCTTCAGTTTTATATATTAGTATAGAAATATAGATGTTATGGTTTTTCAAGAGTTTTTTATCATAGCTTATTAAAAAGTTACGTTAAAACTATTTTATCTTGTCACTTGTCAGTTACCGAGGAGAATTGACCCAATATTTACTAAATACTTAGTAGATAATGACGATGTTTATGCGTAACCTTGAGTATATTCACCCATAATATTATCGTAGGTTTTTATTCTTGTCAAGTAGTTATGAAATACGATTAAAAAACAACAAAAAAATCGTAAATAAGTCGCTTATTAGACAAAATTATAAAAAAGAAAGACTTTATGCATTTCTTCTTCATATTAAGTTTAACTGTGTCAAAATTTACGTTAATCTATTCGCGCAATTTTCTTAAAAAGGGGTGCAAAGCTTTCGCTTCACGTATAATTTATCTTCACGCTATATTCCTGATGGGGTAGTCAGAGAGGAAAGATCGTCAAGCTTAGCGATCCATGAATACTTCTTTCGCTTCCTGTAGCTTCATGAATCGCTTCACACATACACGTCTGAGTATCCGAGTACTTTTGACTTTTCCGATTTAAAGCAATCTGCTCACGTGGTCTTCATATGTAAGTCTTTGACTACTCTGATTCCCGCCATCTACTTTCGCACAATATATATTCTTCGTCAATCGTTCCTCACTCATTCGTTGGACGTGTCCAAACCAACAGAGCACGCCCTTTTCCAGCTTAACGCTGACACATTCATTTCGTAATATATCATATTGTTATTATTTACTTTAGAGTATTTAACTGCCGGTTGATAAACTGTTACATGCTACCTCTCTTACCAGGAATACATTACCGGTTAGAGGCAACTATTTCGATTGTGAAATTTACCATTTAATAAATTGAAAAAGTTAACTATAAAAAAGCTTTTTGTAAAGGTTACGTTGTTAAAGACTATTTGCAGGACAGGGACGCCTGAAAATGTTCTGCTGGCATAGCGAATTAATTTTAAATTGTAAATAGGCCTTCAAAAAATAAACTTCCTAAGTTTCTTGCCGGTTCTTTTCAGGTGGGCCGCGTTTCAAACCGGTGGTCACTTTAAAAATATTAAATTTATCTTTAGTTCTAGTGCATGATATTTTGTACGCGCTATTAAAATGGTCAATGCAAAATAAGGACATTTTTATTTTACTGATCTGTCAAATTAAATTTCATCAATTTGGTACTCTCATAAATGATAGAAAATGATAAAATCGTTCAACAACAATAGTATTATGAGAATGATAGATTGAGAACATCATTATTATGATTTTGCCCCATTAGACACACAGAACGATTTTCTTCATAACTCATAATGGCAACCTAGTATAATATAGTATCACACTGTAGACACAAGTACACGTACTTAAGCGATACTGATATTAGTATTTTTAAGGTTATAGATATTTTCGAGCGCTCGTAGCCCCGATAACTCTGTGTCCTGTAAACGATCACTGCGATAAGCAACTTTCGCTATAGCTGGTCCTTGAATGGATCACCACTTTGTGGCATTTACATTTGCCGGCGTTTCTGTGCTTCGGAAGGCACTTTAAGCCGTTGGTCCCGGTTACCAGTAAAATGACCGTCGTTAAGCCCAGTTAAAGGCCTTATGCGCGGCTTGAAAAATTTCAATAGCGGGTCGCCACAGCCTGCGCCTGTCCATTTCAACACGTCAATGGGTTCACCACCTGTTACCCGGTACAAAAATGCATACGGAGAAATGGGGGCGTACAGTATGCCTCTGTCTACCCCTTCGGGGATAAAGGCGTGACAGTATGTATGTATTATGCATGTATATTTGAAGGTAAATTATATCTTAGAATACAAAAGTAAATTATTACCATTGTGACATTGTATTAAACTTGAATTGATAATTCGGAAATCCACAGTGTAACGATAATAAAGGAGGAGAGGAGAGGGGGATCCCACCACACTCCCTCGATTCGTCAACCTTAACGCACAACGGTCAAGGATAATCTCTACTAATTGTAGTGGCAAAATCAACTTAAGGAAAGGACAGGTCTAACCGTAAGGTAACCTCCAGCTTATAAATCTCAGCTTTACACTTTGTAAGCTTTGCAAGTGGAAGGACAAAAAATTTACCTACCCCTATGTGAAGGAAGTATGTGTGTAACGGCTATAGTGCTGATTTCTTATAAAAATATGTGCGTGTACCAGAGTACACAGGTAAGAAGTGAAACTTCTCTACGACTTTTTTACAGCTATTAAATTTCTCTCACACGTCGATAAAGAAGTTTCACTTCAAAACAACATGACGCGTAACCGAAAAAGTTACGATTTTTTACAGCTATAAAATATCTCTCAACGTCGATAAAGAAGCTTCACTTCAAAAAAGTTATTGATTTGATTATTTTTGAAAATGAACTGTAATTATATTATATTTTTTTTAACATTTGTAATTTTAGAACTCACGAATTATTACGAGAAAAAAACCAGAATCAATTGCAGTCAACCAATCTCCGCCTTATAAGATTTTATACCATAAACAATCGTTGCTAGATTAATTAATCTCAGTTTATTTATTACTTATTAGATAAAAGTAACCACAGCGGTGTTGTATTGTATTGAATAGAAAATTTCAACGAAAGGCAGCAAAAGTCGGCAATATTTTCTCGTACGAGTGCGCAAGAGCAATTTCTTTCAAACTATTCATTTGTCCACGTAAATACCAATAAATTTTAAAGTCTGTCTGTCATTTGTTACGCCTTAATAACTGTAACGATCTGGATAAGTAACGTTATCTTTACTAAAGGCGCATTGAGAGCAGTCTATCTATATACTAATTTTATAAAGAGAGTTTGTTTGTTTGTTCAATCAAAAATTACTGATTTAAATTTATAAATTATAAACAGTAGTTCTCTAACGACTGCTCAGAAACTATACTACACTGGTTCGAATTGATTTTTTGTGTCAAACAATCACGCTACTACTCAGAATAGTGGAACATAAATGTCAACAAGTCGGGCAAATAATCATAAAGTATTGTAAAATTTATTAACGACAGAATTTCAATGAGGTAGTTCGGAGTATGTCATTGACGGAACCGCGGGTAACAATTAGTCTTAGTAAAAGGTGTATTTTCCAGTGGAAGAAAGTATAAGACTATTAGGTTTCCATCAGAAGAAAATACAAAACCTCTATTACATTAATCTTGTTTGATGAGAGAATAGAGCGATATTAGAAACGTACTCAATTACTTTCCCTAAATACGCTGTGACAAAGAAAGGAGTCATTATATGGCATTCTATTATTTATTTTTATTTATTTATTTATGTACACACAGAGCTCAATTACAAAAAGAAAAAACATTATGAAAAAAAAAAACATTGTAGTACATAGGTCTACTTATTTCAAAAGAAATCTCTTCCAGTAGGCCTGAGAGAGGAGAAATTGTAGAAAACAGAGCTATGTAGTGTGCGTAGGTTAATAAACTTACATAAACTATAGTTAAACATCATCATCATCATCCGAGCGACTGTCCCAGTTGCGTCTCGCGACGCCCGGGGTCCGCTTTCGTACATTTTCTCTGTGTGGGATCTGGGATCTGTCGAGTTTAGTGCCAAGTACTCGGTCTAAGTTAAACATATACATAAGTTAATAAATATTGATAAATTATAAAATACATACATATTATATACATATATATACTAAACATATATTTATATTTAGATATATATACATACCTAAGCTAAGGTAAAGAGGAAATATAATGATCTTTCAGCTTTTTTTAAAAAGAGTAATAGTTTGACATGTTTGTATATCAAGCGGTAAACAGTTCCACAGTCTAACCGCATGAACAGTGAAAGAGTAAGAGTGGAAATCAGTTCTGTGAGAAGGACAATTGAGGCGGAGTTTAAGGTGGGATCTACATGAATCATTTGCTGCATGAGTAAGAGAGAAGCGTTCCCGTAGATAAGAAGATTATTCCTCTAAATAGTTTTTTTTAAATTTATTTTGACGTAGAATTGTGTAATGGGGTCTTTTTTATATCACTGAGGTGGCAGACAAGCGTACGGCCCACCTGATGGAAAGTGGTCACCGTAGCCTATGGATGTTTGCAACACCAGAGGTGCACATCACGCTGCCGACCCTTTATAAACCTTCTAAGACACCTTTTGAAGAACCTCATACGTAGACGTTCGGGAAAACCCAGGCAGGGAGTTCATTCCACAGTCTTAATTGTAAATAAAGATTGTGGAATAATAATTATTGGTCTTCTTAATTGTTTTTGAAATTGAAGCGCTCGTGGCCCCGCGGTCTCAGTGTTCTGTAAATGATCACTGAGTTACGCAACTTTCACTATGGCTGGTCCTCGGATGGGTGACCACTTTGTGGCATTTACATTTGCGAGCGTTTCCGTGCTTCGGAAGGAGCTTCTTAAGCCGTTGGTCCCGGTTGCCAGTAAAATGGCAGTCGTTAAGCCTGGTTGAATGCCTTATGGGCGGCATGAAAAATTTCAACAGCAGGTAGCCACAACCTGCGTCTGTCTATTTCAACACGGCAATGGGCTCACCACCTATTACGTGGGACAGCTAAATCCACACGGTGAAAAGTGGGCATATATAATGCCTCTGCCACCCCTTCGGGGATAAGGCGTGATGGATATTTATTTTATTTTATTTATTTCTTAATTGTAATAAATTTAATTGGGGTCCTATCAAATCTTTTCAATTTTAATCTCGATTCAGATTCAACTTACAATATGTCTTCTAAATCACAATGAATGAAAGACAAATTGTAAGATGTAAGACAGTGCCTCTCAGAGCTGTAAAATTTGATAATGAGGAAACTCACGCCAGCTTTAGACATCTTGAAATCCTATATATTAAAAAAAAAGATATCGTTTTCGTCATAGCACGATTGTTTTTATAAGTACAGACATTATGACCCTACGACAAACACATATTCCACTACCGCGTTTCTTTTACGCGCGTAAAATCTTTTATCTAAAGTGCATTTTCAGTTATGACCTACAAAAACTTTAATGCATTATTATACAATAAATTAATAGCTTCTGTTGTTATTACATCGATGTAACTGTTACGAGTATGTCTTGTTTCAATACTATGGGAACGCCAAGATGTGCCCATCAGATCTGGACACGCAAAGTATTGCACGCGATATTTTATGCAAATAATTTTGTGTATTTTATTTGTACCGCGCTACGTGAAGGTTCAGCTCAATGAACTTCGAGAGGTAAAAGATAAAAAATAAATTATGCATTGTAATGGAATTGTTAGTGTCAAAATCAAATCATATTCTTTGTCAAATCATTTGAAATAGCGAGTTGTGATGTCATTCCTTCAGCTGTTATCAACACATTTGTTTTTAGACTGGAAGAAGTATGAAAGAGCATCAAAAACTCACTTTTAATAAAATTAGGACTAAGCTCGGTATTTATGATGAAACAGTAAATAAATAATCAAATAATATGTATGCATGGATTGCGAAGCCTGGCGATCTGTCCTCCCTGACTACCCCGTCAGGGATACTACGTAAAGATAGTTAGTTAGTTAGTTAAATAATATCTAATATTTTATTACTATGCAAATGAGTTTCAGATATTATTTTTGTCCGTCATGCAAAAAAGACTTTTCAAACGTTTCGATTGACTTTGTATATATGATGGCGGTAAACGTATAATGGGCTTAACCCTGGTAAAACAGGTAGTTGAAATATGGTTTGCTAAAAATAGTAAAGGCAAGCAGAATTCCATTGCTTAATATTTGTGCAGTTCCAAAACAACAGTGCCGGCACAGTGCCGTCAGTCACTGACGAGTGCTGATAGCGTCCTACAAAATGTATGCAACAATATAATTTTACACTATGGCTAACGATTGCCACTAACAAAAAAAAATAAAAAAAATAATTTTACATTGACACTGATGTATACGTTACAGATCGGCACGTGTCGGCGCTGTTGTGTGCAGATAGACCTTTATAATCTATGCTTATTCTTCTACACTTACTAAAATATAAAGCTGAAGTGTTTGTTTGTTTGTATCTTTGTTTGTTTGCTCGAATGCGCTAATCTCAGGAACAACTTATGAATTGAAAAAATCTCTTTATGTTGGACAGTTCATTTTTCCAGGAAGGCTATATGCTATATAACATCATGTTACTACCCAGGGGAGCGGAGCAGTAATCATAAATGTCAACAAATCAGGCAAAATTTCATATATTATTGTAAAAGTAATAAGCGAAGGGGATTCAAAGTATCTCACGGCTGAAGCCGCGGTGGTCTGCTAGTTTGCTATAAAAACACAAGAATCTCTAGTTAGATATACATTAAACGAAACCGTGACTGACTAATCTGTCAACACACAGCTCAATCCCAGAACAAATTTGGACAACTTTTGACATTTGGGCAAACGAATAAAATTATGCAAATAAATAACGTTACTTTTTCAGTAATATAATGATATTCATCCGAGGAGTTATCCGGACTACCTGGCTTATACCTGGACACATAGCATCCATAAGGATTTCCACACGTAAAAAGGAGAACTCGATCCGAACCTACGATTTTAGTAGGTTCGAGTACATCCGTGGGGAATTCGACTATTAATAAATGTCGGTGGAGATCGTGAAGGTTTTCGAAGGTAAAGAATAGGTAAACGGGCTCTAGGCTCTGAAGCAAGAAGATATGGATGCAACTGGAATTAACACTCAGATGATGACAATGAATCCATCAAATTTTTGCCAAGGTAACAAAAATATAGAAATATAATAATTACTAGTTGCGTGTATAACTTGCAAAATTTTAATTAACAACTTAATTAAGCAGTTCTATTTCTCAAATACAATAATATTAATTACTAATTAATTAATTATTTAATAATTATTTTGTATATATACAATAATATTTGTTAATATTTTTAGCATTTTTATAATATTTGGTTAAATATTTATATTTATTACGTGTTTTAAAAATGTATACACAAAGAGAATTAATCTAGAGCATTGGAAAATATTTACTTCATATAGAACAGCAAGTCTGAGAGAGATGATAACCTCTCTATCTATTCCGCATTCTAACCAAGCAATCCAGATAATAGTAAATTTATTAAATCACTAGCTGATGCCCGCGGTTCCACCCGCCTGGTAAAGATTCCCGTACCGTTCTCACAGAAACTAATTCCCGACGTGGCGACCAGCGCCACATAGCGAAAGACTATCTAACTACATCGATATTAAGAATCCTACATCACGCTATGAGAGTTTCCCCGCCAGGCGTGATTACGTCGTTGCTTGGTCGGAAGAACATCTCCGCACTGGAATAAAAAGTTAATTTAAGCTTCTATATACCAAATTTTTTTAGAGCTTGATGAACGTCTTCACAAAGTTTCACATTTATATAGTACTAGATGACCCCCACAGCTTCGCCCGTGGAATGTTTCGACATCCCGTCGTACCTATTTAATCCCGTCGCTTATAAATTCTACAATGATGCATAAAATTTTGCCCGATTTGTCGACATATATGACTACTGCTCTGCTCCCCAGTGTAGTAGCGTAATAATAGTCTTCCTCGATAAATGGGCTATCTAACACAAAAAGATCTTTTTTAAATTCAACCAGTAGTTCCTGAGATTAGCGCGTTCAAGAAAACAAACAAACTCTTCAGCTTTATAATATTAGTATAGATTAAGGTTAGATGCAAGTTTGACCTAGGATTTTGGCGGGAAAACTAAAGTTATAATTTGAAAGGGTCCACTCAAAATTCTAGTACTCGATTTAAAAAAAGTCATTTAAAAATATATTATACCCTCATATTATCTCAGGATTACGCTTACACTACACATTTTCGCCTTTTCCGTCGCTAGAACCACCAATTAGCAGGTAACAGTGCTTCGGCCCCTAACCTAACCTAACATCTGAAACCATTAGCCCTTTCTGGTAACTTTCTTTAAGTCATATATAATAACTTTCGCGCCTAATTATAATGCATGCGAGGTAGTATAATTACTATTTCAAAAATGACCACCAACTCTATAATACGAGTACCTCTTTGCACATTTGTACAAACAAATAATAATCTTTATTTGCATTCAAAAATTTTACATGATAGGTATGTAGTTTACGCTAATACATAATTTCAAGTTATTTTTTTGCGCTAAAAGTACTAAGACAAAATTCCAAACTAGGCTGATGCCTGTGTTTTGGAAGATAGTGTCCGTACGTGGGAACGTTACTAAATTATACCTTTGATGTGAAAAGATGAACTGTCGCTGTTTTAGTCAGATGAACGTCAGCATCAGAGCAGAAATTTACACGAAAAACTAAAGTGACAGAAAAAAAAATATGCACGTAAAGTACATACTGACTATATTTGGATTTAATTAGGTAATGTTCTGCTTAGCCAAGAGATTTTACTTTGCTGCCTGTACCATAATAAGGCCTTTATGATTTTAAGATATACAATAAATAAATAAAATTGAAGTGTCTGTTTATAAATTTAAATTAACATCTTTTCACTTAATGCATAATGTAGGTATAATACGGTACTACATGAATACAAAAAATCTGTCATTCTGTCTGTTTGTTCCAGCTAATCTCTGAAACGGCTGGACCGATTTTAACAGAATTTTCAGTCGCAGATACCTGATGTTATAAAAGTATCTTAGGCTAAATTTTATCCCCGTATTCCCACTGGAACGGCTGAAACTGCGGGCGTCCGCTAAAAATAACTAAACCTTAAAATAACTAGAATCACTCTCATTTTAATTATTGTCATGACTATTCATAAGTGCCTAACATGGTCTACATGAATAAAAATATTTTTGCTTTTGATTGTCAATGATTAAAACAATGTTTAATTATTTTACTCTTCTCTCTGTGTTCTTACAGGTATAATTTATTCTAAAATAAAAAGCACTGCCGAGATTTAAAAAAAATAGTACAGAGAAAACCAAATGTTAAAAAGAAAGGTGAAAAAAAAAGACATTTGAAATTCAAACGGTCTCTAAGCTAAAACAAATACTGTTAGTATTTTACTGTTAGCGTAACACATATCAAGTAAGTACATAGAGTTGTAATGTACATATTTTAGCAAATGCTTATATAGATGAATCAATTATTTGAAATAAAAAAGACAAATCTTAAAAAATATTATACATACACATTGTCACGCCTTTATCCCCGAAGGGGTAAGCAGAGGCATATTAAACGCCCACGTTTCACCGTATGCACTTTCGTCCCACATAACAGGTGGTGAGCCCATTGCCGTGTTGAAATATGGATAGGCGCAGGCTGTATCGACCTGCTGTTGAAATTTTTTAAGCCGCCCGTAAGGCCTTCAAATTGGCTTAACGACTGCCATTATATTAGCAACCGGGACCAACTTAACGTGCCTTCCGAAGCACGGAACTGGGGTGGGTCTAAAGGGCCGACTAAATTTAATAAAATAAAAGTGTCTATAGATATTAAATTAGGAAGAAATTTTGAACCCGTTGCCGTTTTAGTGAGGAGCAAAAAGGCTAAAAGGTCTTATGTGCTAGACACTAATTAGCACGACCAATTAAAGTCCTGGTAGTCTAAAAAATATTATATTTACGCAATAATGTGTGCAATATTACATAAGTCAATATGTAAGTCCATCGGCATAATAACTTTGTAAGTCTTGGCCCAGAAAAAAATAACAGCATATTTAAACAATTACAAAAGAGTGTTTACTTATTTGTGATAGCAATTGAAGGCAATTGTGTTTTGCAAAATCATTCGCGTTTAAAAATAACTTCAACAAGCTGTAGCCTGTAGTACATTTATTATATTACTAGCTGATGCCCGCGGTTCCACCCGCCTGGTAAAGATTCCCGTACCCGTTTCCCACAGGAACTTGTTCCCGGGATATAAAGTTAAGTTAAGCATCTGAATACCAAAATTTCAGTCAAATTATGGGTTCGTTCTTTTGCTTCTTATTTTTAGTATTTCACGAATAGAGCACAAAGGTCTTAGTAACCAGGCCATATAATCCAAAAAAAAAAAGCAATGCCAGAATCAAGTAATTTGAATCTTTCTTGATAAGTAAATTTTGTTTTCATGTCAAAAGTATAAATCTACTTTGATTAGGGTACGTTCTTTTAGATAGCAGCGTATTCGTGTATAGTTTTGTTTAAAGTTTTACTCCAGTAAAGCCCAGGTGGCTAGAACATTGTCCTAGTTAGGCATAGGTCACGGGTTCAATCCCTGTCTCGAATCGAATTGTCTTTTTCCACTTTATTTAAAATTTATGAGAAATCCAGTAAAGCTGTTAGTAACTTTACTGCAGTGAGGAACGATTGACGAAGAATATATATTGTTCAAAAGTAGAGGGTAGAAGGAGTCAGGGTAGGCCGAGACTTACATATGAAGACCACGTGAGCAGATTGCTCAAAAACGGAAAGGTCAAAAGTATTCGGATACCCAGACGTGCGTGTATGAAGCGATTGATGAATCTTGAAGAAGCCAAAGGACTATGCATGGATCGCGAACCCTGGCGATCTGTCCTCTCTGTCTAACCCGTCAGGGATACTGCATGAAGATAGTTAGTTAATCTTTACACTAGCGTTAAAATCGGCATCTTGTGTATTTAGGAACATAAATTAGACAAAGCCTCCCTTCTGTCGAAGTAACAAACCATATAGCGTCTTTAGTACTTAGTTACCTCATCTTTTTTTTTGTTCCACCCAGAACAAAATAATCTTCGACTAATAAGTATGTTCAAATTTTAAACATAAAAAAACAAAAGATGGATTACAGAAGAAAAAAATGAAGACAAGTAAACAACTAATAAAAAATATTACACAACGTTAGTTCTTAATTATTAAGCAATATTGTATTAATAATACCTTAAAGTCTGATCCACCTATATTAGTTGTCAATGCAGCCGCGGAAGCCCCATTACGGGGCGTCCAAAGACCCGAGATTTCACCTTAGGTCTTTCCTACCATTTTTTTTATTCATGTAGGTCACAAAGTAACACTTATGAACGTCAGGATTATTTAAAATTAGTGTAATATTCACAAGCAGACACAAGCAGACTGTCTGCATGTGCCACGGCTGGTGCAACCCAGTCGAAACGTCAAGCTATTTAAGGTAAATAAGCATGATCGCGTTAATACCTGAATTTTACACTAATTTCAATCATGCAACGCGAAAGTTTAAAAGTTAGACAAGATTTATTTTATTTCTTCTACATTTACTGCTAGAATCGCAAAGCAATAGAACGAAAAGTAATCACATTAGTTTTATTTACACGATATTTGAACAAATTATATAGCAATAAGTTTATAAAAAAGAAATAAAATCAAAAATCAAAATGAGAGCGATTCTAGATGCCAGTTCTAAGGCTACCCTTTCAGAAGAAGAATCTGGCAAGAAAATCGATGGATGCTCTTTTAAAATGTAGGTATGGCTTACAATATTAAACTTACATTGTTCTTTTGGAGTTATGTGAGAACAGGCTACTAAACTTAGTTTGCCTTAGATTGAAATATTATGATAGGTGTTTTCCAGGACTGGGAGTCTCACAGAAAGCCGTGACGTAAATACATATATAAAATACAATTTTTTTAAAGTTATGATTGATATTGTGTGTGTTGAATGACGTTTGATAATATTATAATAAAGCCTATAGTTTTCCTCGATAAGGCAACACAAAAAGAATTTTTCAATTCGAATCAGTATTTCTTAAGATTAGCGCTTTCAATCAAAAAAATAATTTCCATAGCTTTAATATTAGTATAAAATGTAACGTTGTGTGTATTTATATATATACAGATATAGCAACATACAAGATGTTTGATACAAATCATCACTTTCACTCAATAATAAGTAATCATCGCTGAAAGCGTGTCTAGAGCATTTCTAACCATGTGTTTTACAAGAAACGCAGTCATTACATACATAGTATTTTTTACTCATTTTTTAGGAATTTAACTAAACAATAATCATCTATACTACGAGTAATATTATGAAGCTGAAGAGTTTGTTTCATTGTTTGGTTGAACGCGCTAATAATCTCAGGAACTACTGGTTGGATTTGAAAATATATTTTTGTGTTGGTTAGTCTATTTATCGAGGAAGGCTATAGGCCATATCATCACGCTACTCCAGGAGAGCGGAGTAGTAATCATACCTAAATGTCGACAAATCGGGCAAAAAATATTATACTTTATTATAGTACTAGCTGTCCCGCCCGGCTTCGCCCGTGACATACTACGAACCCAGTGGCACCCATTTAATCCCGTTGTTTATTAATTTCACATTCACAATAATGTATAAACATTTTCCAAATTCAGTGATTACTTCTCCGCTCTCCAGTACCTAACTACCTACCTAAGCTACGCCCGCACGGCCCGCCCGGTCGAATTATGGTTACACGAAATTAATTTCTTTGCGTTTTATTTTCAATTTGCGATAACTCGTCAGATATTCATTTAATTTGCAAGGTGTAAAGGGACAAAATAATCTTCATGAAATGCTGAAGCCAACTAACATAGAAAAAAAGATAAGGACTAATAGCATATTTGTGTAAATAGCCTTCAAATAACCACTTTATACTTGATTGTTTTTTTAAGTATTAAAATGGATATAGTATGTTATTCTTATAAGATAGACATATATCGTCGCGGACTTATTCGTAGACCTACATTAGATACTCAATTGCACAGGCAGCGTTCTTGTTGGAAGCTCCCAGACGGCTTATTTTTCCGATATCTCCAACAAATATCGTTATAATTTGGTCAATGTATACAAAAACTTAACAAATTATATATAAAAACCTTCTATGAGAATCACTCTAACTATTAATAAAAACCGCATCGTAATTCGTTTCGTAGTTTGAAAGATCTAAGCTTACATAGGGACAGACAGCGAAAAGCGACTTTGTTTTATAATATGTAGTAATTTATAAACGACGGTATTAAGGCCCGTATTCCAGAATGTTTATCAATGCTCAAGAAACACTTGAGTGTAGTATTTATAAGGCAAAAACAAGCCTCAAGCGTCGATCGAGTATTGAGAAACGTTCTGAAATACGGCCCTAAAAGAGTGCAACGGGGGGTCGAAGTATGTAACGGGCGAAGCCGTGGGGCCCACCTAGTCTTAAAATAAAATTGCTATCTGTAGATAGGTATTCATTTACTGAAAAACATTAAAAGATTATAATTACTAACTCCTCTAATGGCAAACTTTTATTACAATACCCAAGCTGAAAGAAAGGCTATGGCACACAATCATGCGAGAAATGAAACCTGCTTCGACTCAAATAAAAAAAAAACAAAATATAATTAAAATAATTCACGGGACTTTTGGCGGGAAGAGTGACAAGTGCGGACGCTTGCTGTATATTATTTTCTAAAACTAGTGCATTTATCTCGTTTTATGTGCGGGAGTGGTGGTTTCTTGGGCATAAAAGTTGTGTTAACGTGCTATAGTGAAATACAATATATGCAGTGAAATGTTCTTTTCTCTCTTGCCGCGAAATGTCCACTGAAAATCTTAGTATAAGAATCACCATTATACTGAGTGCAAGGTACAGGACCTAGGACTGAGGACACGACATCGACAAAGACTGGACAGGACTAAATGGAAGATAAAATAGAAGATATATGATATAAAAAATAAGATTTGGCTAAAAGGTCTTCGTAACCAGGCCATAAAATAATTGTAAAAAAAAATCACGATTCAACATGCTTTATACATCGTGTTTCGTTTGTGTTTCTTTCACGTCAATGATATTTATTGACGATATTTTCAAACCTACTTGTTAATCCCTGAAGAGGTGGCAGGGGCATATTATACGCCTACATTTCACTCGTGCCTGTAGCCCCTCTAACTCAGTTTTCTGTAAACGATCACTGCGGTTTGCAACGTTCGCTGTGGCTGGTTACAGATGGGTGACCGGCTTTGTGGTATTGTCATTTATTTATATTCTGTGGTTCGGAAGGCACGCCAAGCCGTTGATCCCGGTTGCCAGTAACATAGGAGTCGTTAGTCAAGTAGAAGGCCTTATGGGCGGCTTGAAAAATTTCAGTTACAAAAGATACACTCATTCAAATCCGTTGACCCTTTAAAGACCTACGGGAACACACACACACACACAGAGAGAGAGACAAGACACGCGCGCGTAAAAATATCTAGGAGTGTAAACTACATCTTGCTAAATGTTACAGCTCATTGTATACAACAATCACAGCGCTACTGTAATGTTTGGGAAAGCGAGACGGCTATCTTTTTGCTTATTATAATTGTTAAGTGCTGTTCCCACGTGGTGTCATACATATCACATCTGACTTACCAGATGTTTTCTACGCATAGGTGTATTATCTAAGAGCTACAGTTTTACTTCTTAGATGTTGAGTATGTGTGTTACGTCATAATGATGACACTTAAATTACTTAGAATGCATAATTGCTCATTGCATTTTAAGAGACATTTTTTTCAGAAACAATTTCTTAGTGCCGTATCAAAGTCATGTCAAAAAAAAACTTAGCCTTATACTGTCACTTTAACTATAATCACGCCGTATCTCTGATGGAGTAGTCAGAGAGGACAGACGTCAGGTTTCACAATCCACTTTCGCTTCCTACAGATTAATTTTCTTATTAGTTGGTACAATATAATAAATATTAAGGACATTGCAACAAAATAATTTGACGTTTAAAATAAATGAATGATTTAACATATTATTCCGTGAGCTTAGAAAGTACCTAACATATTTCAGTAGTCATAGTGGAAATTGGCTTTGAAAATAGTCTGACGGTTTTTTTATCACGATTTCTCAAAAATCGACTTTTCAAGATTTCGAAAAAAATGGGATCAGCTGGGAAGTAACAATATATCTCAAAAGAAATATTATTTAACATATTATTAGATTGCTCAAAAACAGAAAAGACAAAAGTACACTAGACGTGCATGTATGAATGAATGTGAATGAAAATGAATCTGCAGGAAGCGAAAGAAGTAAGTATGCATAAAATCGAGAAGTCCTGTCCCGTCAGGGGTACAGCGTGAAGGTAGTTAGTTATTACCTGGGAAGCATACCCTTTTAGGCAGAAAAAAAAATTCTATTCCATCAATTTCTAGAGTCATCTTCTAGTAATCGGTGAACATGCATTTAAAAAAATATTACGACGAATTTGAGAACATAATTCTGTTTTGAAGTCTGTCAAAAACACATTTTTTTATTGAAATACCGAGTGGAAACACGCACCTTTTGTGTAAGACCACCACTAGAGGAGCCCTTTATTTTAAAATTTTGTACTTAAACAAAAAAAAATAATTTAATAGGTATCTATTAGAATTAATACTTTACATATTTCACATAATGTTGCACTGTATAAACAACACAAATAAAATTCCTTCCAATTATTAATTTTAATTATGCTCCAAAATATGTAATATTTTATTTAACTTATTAAAAAAATGTTTTTTTAACGTCATTTCCTAACTGCGGTGCTTCTAGACGTTTCTAATACATTTATTGAAGTCAAACATTACGTGTAGAATACCTACACTCCCTATATCAATCTCAGTTGCATGGACGGACAGTTGATGTCTCTCCAGGCCAAGCAGAGACCATAGGTTACGTTTTCATAAATTATAGGGTCTTGTGTCTTATTTCGGGATTGAACCCTTTAATTATCAGGTTCATAAGCCATACTTGCTACCGAAATACCACCGCCCTAAGACATTCGCACAGACCATTTAACGTGAAACTGCTGTAATTTACATTCGTGAATAGAATTACCATAACTAAATCACTCTCTAAAACTATTAAAGTACCTAAATACGGCGTAAACCTTGATTAAACGCAGTAAATAAAATAATGTGTTTGACTATTAAACTGTTTTGTAATCTGTTATTTTTGACACACACACACACACACACACACACATTCTCAAAAAGCCCTGGGCAAACTGGTGTCAAACTCATGGACATATAATGAGCAATAAATATGTAAGCTTATTTTGTTGTTTGTCTTATTAGGTGGGTCAACAATGCTTACGGTGAAATGTGGGCGCATAACATGCCTATGCCACCTCCTCGGGGATAAAGGCGTGACTAATAAACATATTCGGTGAAATTCAATTCAAGTAAAATGAGCTGTTTATACCTACTGATGATTGATGGCACTTGGTGGAACTTGTTACACATTTTGAATAAAAACACTTGTAGTTTTTCACATAATTTACTTTTTGCTACACATTTTGAATAAAAACACTTGTAGTTTTTCACATAATTTACTTTTTGCTACACATTTTGAATAAAAACACTTGTACTTTTCCACAAAATTTACTTTGTAACTTTTGTGGAAAACTGCAACCTGACGTAAAAAGAGCGGTGTTAGAAGTTTGAAATGTTGTGCTTACAGGTAGATTCACCCATGGTGAATGATTCTCTCTGTGCTTCATATCTCCCAATCAGATTGCTCGATTTTTATGCGATATATTTTTGTTTATGGTCCGTATTCCAGAACGTTTCTCAATACTCAATCGACGCTTGAGAGTAGATTTTATATGGCAAAATCTAGCTTCAAGCGTTGATTGAGTATTGAGAAACGTTGTGGATTATGGACCTAAAAATTGAGGCCTGTGAACAAGAGAAGAAAACGTCCTGATTATTTTCTTATCTTTTTCACACGCTAAAGTTCGAGATTTGTAGAGGAACATAAATATTTCATTATACGAGAAATATTTTCAAAAAATAGTCTTAGAAAATACTGTGTCAAAGTATTACTCAAAGTTAATTATTTATCTCAGACTTAGGTAGTTGTTACTGTATAAAAAGCCGCCAAAAAACAAAATGGTCAATTATCATAATCACCCATTCGTAACAACCTCATCCTGAGAAGATGGCAAAAAACTGTTTGTCTTTTAAAAATTATGAACAAAATACTATAACGATATTTTATGCATATTTTTACAGCAGTTATTTTTTATCCAAGTAAGAACATGATTAAACCGCCCCCGGTTTTCATAAAATATCGTTATAGTATTTTGTTTTTCTACAGTTGCTGAAACTTGGGGAGTTTTAACTATATTTTATTTATATTTTTATTTATTTATTTATAATCAAGGACGCCTTTACTTCATACTTGTACGCGTCTTTATCCCTGAAGAGGTAGGCAGAGGCATACTTATTATTGGTGCATTTTTTCTTCTTACAGGTGTTTGAGACAATTGCCGTGTTGACATGGACAGGAGCAGTAGTGGCGACTTGCTATTGAAAATTTTTAAGGCCTTCAATTTGATTTATCAACTGTCATGTAACTAGCAACTAGAACAAACGGCTAAAGAGCCTTCTGTAATACGGGAATGCCCGTAAATGAAAATGCCACAGAGTAGAGAAAGATCCTTAACACGGTGATCGTTTACAGTTCACTGAGTGAGTGGGCCTACGAGCGCTTCCCAACCAATCAATCAAATTACCCTACCCTAGTCTATGGCTGGACGTTGGCCAGGCATAGACTAGGGTAGGTAGTCTATGCCGAGAGGATATACTGGCATTGGGATACCTTATTGTGGCCAGATGGATTTTGTGTAGAGTTTATATTTTCTTCGTCATTTAACCTTATCCGTTAGTTAATTGAAGAAAAAAGGTATTTATCACAAAGTAGGCACACAAAAAAAAATACAAGAAAGCAATGCGGTACAAATGTGAAAAGCGTGCCACACGTCTATGACAAAAAGGTCTAGTTCAGCATAGTGCCAGACTAGAGCCTGGCGCTGATTTTCAACCAGACCATTTAGTTCAAATTTTATTTACGCTCACGGGTGCACAAACAGGTACCATGCAGCCTGTTACGTGTTTAGGTAATCCTTAGCAAAAAAAATAAATAAATTTTAATTAAGAATTATAAATAAATCCAAAGTTATACAGCAACTTTATCTATACTACACTTATTGCTCGTTTGCAAGTTTAACAACATATCAGTACACAAGTTTAAATACAATTATATTCTAGTAAAATTACCAGAATTTTAATGAGCACTGGATGACTAGGCCTTTGCCAAACAGAAAAAAAACATAACGCATAAATATTATGGCCAGTTCTAAGGCGGTTTGATTTTTTTTGTATATTTTTTTAAGTATGGCATGTACCTAGACATCACGTTCGTTAATCGGTAATACATGGTATTATTATTTTGGCTTACATACATGAGATCATCGGGCTAATTCGTGGTAATTTACTATCAAATCAGAAGTCAAACACCTGTTTATAGGTATTTCAAAGTATCGTTTAATATTTTTTTAAAGAATGAAATAAAGTGTTTTAAGAACTTTTTTAAAATATATCTACTATATGTATGTATGTGTATGAGATGTTCATACATATACAGGTACATGTACATTACATACTACACACGATATATACATTATACGTACTATAAACTAGCTCTAAACATAGCCTTGTAATGAAAAATTAAAAAAACTTAAATTACACAACGTTTAGTGGACAGGTTAAGAAATGAAGTCAGTTGTGTGCATCTTCTTCTTAATAAAAATGAATCGCAAAATACGTTGCTAAGCGCAAAACTCGAAGATGGCTGGTCGACATTTAGGATTCCTGCTCCGCTCTCCAGGGTAGTAGCGTGATAATATATAGCCTATAGTCTTCCTCGATAAATGTTCTATCCAACACTGAAACTTCTAAATAAAAATCAATCGCAAAATAAGCGCAAAACTCGAAGATGGCTAGACCAATTCGAATATATTTTTGAAATTTATACCTTAAACTCGAGGAAGGTTTTTATTAAGAGAAAAATTAGAAAACTTACAACGGAAACGGGTGAGCTTCATTACGTGGACGGAGCCGCAGGCATCAACTACTTGTGAATAAAAACATACCTATTATCATTTTAGTATCTTCTTCCTATGTAGACTGGAGTTTTTTTATTAGTTGACTGGAAAACGCCAGCAGCCTTGCCCTCGTGAGATTTTGTCATCGCTCGTCACAAACGTGTTTATCGTAGGGTTAAATTTATTTCTTATTTTAAAAGTATCTTATGGGCGCTCTCCAGACTAAAGATAATATAATCGTACTTGCTCCAAATGTAAACTAATTTATTTATTTATTTACTCTTTATTGTACGCCAAGTAAATTAAAATTAGTATAGATACATTACTTAAGAATAGCACATGCGTACCTATTTACATAGTCTAGACGGATATATAGTGATCCTTAACCATTTTTTTTAACTAATAAACTAATACCCATTAAAATCATATCAATAAGATCTCGGGTTTGAATCGGGTCAAATATTTATGAGAACCGCAAATATATCACGCCTTTGTGTGTATTGAAATATAAAACTATGTTTATCAATTAGATCCTATTAGTACAAGCTTATATGAGCTGTTAGACTGACAGTATGCCAAAGAACTGATAAATCCTGTACTGCCCTAGATAGGTACACTCTCACTTAAATAACATCTCAAATTCATTGTTTGTACTATGCATACTCTTGTTAAAATATTGTTACAACATTTTAATTATATGTAACGAAAATTAAAACATAAAAATCTAAACAAACTATCTTCACGCTATATCCCTGAAGGGGAAGTCAGAGAGGACAGATCGCCAGGCTTCGCGATCCATGCATATTTATTTCGCTTCTTGCAGATTCATCAATCGCTTCATACTTTCACGTCTGTGTATACGAGTACTTTTGGCCGTTATAAATAATATGTACACAATTATTTACTTAAAATAAATTAATAAAAATTCGGATCTGAGATACCGAATTCAATTGTATACAATTAATATTAATTATTAATTTATTAATAATATTCCGAATTTTAATGCATGGATCGCGAAGCCTGGCGATCTGTCCTCTTGTAAGTTTTAAATGTAATCAGAGTGTAATTAAACCTCTAATTAAATATCATAAATACACTTGTACGTGGTCGTAACAACTATGCGGCACACTCTCACTACAATGCAAGTAGGTAATTAGGCACGCTAATCATTCGATTATTAGCACGCTAATCACCGGATTATTAGCACGCTGATCATCGGATTATTAGCACGGTAATTCTGTGATGATTGCTACCGTGAGATCAATTCCTTGGTCGGGTAAAAAGCATTATTGAATTTAATTGTATTACAACAGCGCTACAGAGTCCGTAATTTTTGTTTCATTCACTATTCTGGATGTTAAAATAACTAACTAACTATCTTCACGCTTTATCCCTGATGTGTAGTCAGAGAGTACAGACCTTTAAAGATCTGTCCTCTCACATTTTACTTGCTAAAATATTTTTGTATGATTATATATAATATGTATATTATTCTGTACTAGGTGACCCCACTGTTTAGTCCGTGACATACTTCGAACTCACATAAAACCTATTTAATCCTGTCGCTTATAAATTGTACAAAAATGCATAAAAATTTGCCCGATTAGTCGACATTTATGATTATTGCTCCGCTCTCTAGGGTAGTAAAAAAAATAAAAAATAAAAATATTTTTATTTTGCATAGACCATTTCAACGGCGCTTACAAAATGTCATACACTAAAACTAAAGAAAAAATAATATATTTAAAGTGACCACCGTACAGTACAGTACAGTGACAGTAGCGATGATATATAGCCTAGTCCTCCTCTATAAATGGACTATCCAACTCAAAAAGACTTTTTAAATCCGGCCAGTAGTTCCTGAGATTAGAGTGTTCAACCAACCAAACAAACAAACAAACTCTTCATATATTTTTATATATTAGTATAGTTAATAATTAGATAATTATTAAAATGAGTGAAAATCGCGAAAGTTTAAAAACATTAATAGTGTAGTTAATATTTTATTGGTACACACAACCATTACGCCTTGCAGACTGCACACCAAGTTACTGTATCTTCTACCTTCTAAAAATATACGAATTTTCAACCTCTTGATATCAACTCAAATTCTTATGTTCATTGCGACCAGTATCTAATTCAGAATGTAAAATTATTTACCATTTTTATTTATTACTAGTTGACGCACGCGGCTCCGCACGCGTGGTCAAGTTTTCCCGTTCCCATTCGGTAGATTTTGCGTGAAAGAGTAACAAACATCCATATTTACAAACTTTCGCGTTTATAATATTAGTAGGATTTGACAGTACCCAAAAAAAAATATTCGTATAGGGAGTGGGAGGTACTAGTTTAATTTACTTCATTAGTACACTTAAAAAATAAATACCCAATTAATTAGGGCCACACATTACTTACTTACATAGTACTCTAATTACTTAATCTTGACCTGGTATCAAAATTAGCTAACATTGTAAGCAACGAGTACTGTATAATTATTTTATGTACATACTTATTCTGATGTAAGTGTTAGATATTTTATAGACGTTACATTACAAACATAGATATGAACAGTTATGAATAAATTTTTCAATCCGCCCATAAGACCTTCCTTTGGATTAATGACTGACATATAACTGGCAACCGGGCGAAACGGCGGGTAAAACGGCTTAGCGTACTTTCCAAAGCACACTTTATTAAAAAATTATTGAGCTATTGCATAGCTTCTATCGCGGGCCTTGAGTGTGGAGACCGAATCCAGAAATTCCATAACGAAAATAACCTAACACCCCCCACTCCGACCGGCACAGCGGTGATACTTTTTAGTTTTGCCATCTATCGATGAATAGCAAAACTTTTAATGACTTTTGAAATATCACGCTTGTCTCTTTAGTTCTGCAAATCGCCTCTAGGTGGTATTGGTTGTATCGGCGTTACTGCGCATGCGTAATCCCCCTCTTCGCCCCGCAATCTGGTGACTCATGCCTGCTTACAGTTTCGGCGTTAGGGCACCTCCTCTTTGTAATTACTTCATGGTACGACTCTACGAAGCTCGCACGTACAACAGTGAATATCTGTACTCGTTTTTTTTTTAGGGTCGAAAATACTTGGTACAAACGGTAATAAATTTCCACGTATCTTGGCTGGCGATTTCAACATCAACTTCGCTGATAAAAAATCAGAGCGGTTGACAACTTTTCTTTCGAAAATATTGAATTTGAAAATGAATGAAATCCACAACAAAATATGGGACCACCATTGACGCGGTATTTTCCAGATATTTAGAAGATATCAAGTCTCAAACTTATGTTTCTTATTTCAGTTACCATAAACCTATAGTTTCACTGATAAATATTCCTGAATAACCTACATGTATTGTAAGATATTAAAAATATTTTGAACAATATTAACTTCTCATTTATTTAATAACAGAAAAAAATATGTTTTCTTATCGGTCACCACGCTCAAAAAGTGTAAATTGAATTAATATCAAAGAAAAACAAGGGAGAAAAAAATACTGCATTAATAAAATAAATAAATAATTAAAATTACATAAATTGATAAAAAATGCTATACAATAGCTTTACCGCGGCAGTCTCCGAGTGCCACATGCCTTTTTATTATTTATCTATCACGCCTTTTCCCCCAAGGGGTGGCAGAGGCATACATATTGTATGTCCACTTTTCACCATGTCTGTCCCACGTAATAGGTGATGAGACCATTGCCATGTTTAAATTAGAATTTTTTTAAGGCGCCCATAAGGCCTTCAACTTGACTTAATGACTGCCATGTTCTGAACCGGGACCAACGCCTTAAAGTGCCTTCCGAAGCACAGAAACGCTCGCAAATGTAAATGCCACAAAGTGGTCACCCATCCGAGGACCAGCCATAGTGAAAGTTGCGTAACTCAGTGATCGTTTACAGAACACTGAGTCCACAGGGCCACGAGCGCTTCAACCAAGTAAAGCGGAATTTATTTAAAAATTTAATGAAGAAAAATACGAAATACGTATCTTACTAATGTGTTGCCATATGAATATGGCCCCCATTATTTTCTACTCTTTTTTGCAAAGTAAATTTTGTATTTCAACGTAACTAAACCACATAATAACGCAAGGGCTACATTATTAGATATTGCAAAACTTACCAATTTTATATAACGAAGGTCAAAGGTAAACAGACATCATATTACTTAGCATCGGTGATGTAATGGAAATTAAATAGATGAGATGTGATGAAATAAGCTTAGAAGTCTCACTGACAGTTCGACGTTGAAGTATGTGAGATATTACATCCTTGTATATATCTTTGACTGCCTCGGTGGCGCAGTGGTAGTGTATGCGACAGCTGCGACTGAGGTCCAGAGTTCGATTCCCGGGTCGAAAAAAATATTTGTGTGATCCACAAATGTTTGTTTCGGAGTTTGGGTGGTTGTTATGTACAATATGTATGTATTTAAAAATATATAAGTATGTTTTTATCAGTCGTCTAGATCCCATAACAAAAGCTTACATTAGCTTACTTTGGGCTAGACGGCGCTGTGTAAAAAAAAATACGGTATGGCGTCGTAGGACACCAAACCGACACCCTCACCCTCACCCTCACCCTCACACCTCACCCTCAACCCTCACCCTCACTCTCACCCTCACCCTCACCCCACCCTCACTGAAAGAGGGAGAAAGAGAAAGGTATTATACACTACTCGCTTGTGTATACGACTGTCGCGCCTGCGCACGTCTCATTTAACGTTTTTATTCCACGGACTTTTTCATACGGATTTTTTCTTACGGTTTTACTATCACATTTTTTTCATTTCGGTCTCGCAGCAAAATCCCTATCTCCTCCAAGCCTACCGTAAGGAACTTCGTTCCAAAAAAAAGTTCCACAAATTTCCTACAATTAAATTAAAAATTTAAAATTTAAAAATTTAAAAAAATTAAATTAAAAACAACAAACACATGAGTTGATAACTGTGTGCCGCGACTTTGTTCGTCCGTTATATACTTCATGGCACCCAATGAATTAAAAGGTGACCAATTTGTAGACATTTATGATTATTTCTACGCCTTTCTTGGTAGTAGCGTTATGATATATAGCCTATAGCCTTTCTTGATAAATAGGCTATCCGATACAAAAATAATGTATCAATTCGAACCAGTAGCTTCTGAGATTAGAGCGTTCAACCAAATAAACAATCAGCTTTATAATATTAGCGTAGATAACATATATTATCATACAATTATGTATATATTTCTAAGCCAAATCTTATTATAGTTTTTATTTCATTTACGCATATCATACTGAAGGATAAGATCTTCGTTTTCAACGTCTTAGTCAAGGTTTTAGATCAAAGTCAGTTGTGCTCCCTTAAAGTTGTAGTTAAAGATAGTACTGACGTCTGTGAGAGGAGTTGGTGAAGTACATCCATACATACATATCATCACGCCTGTTTCCCATTGGGGTAGGCAGAAACTAAGGATTTCCACTTACTACGAACCTGACATACAACTTTCGCTTCTCCTACTTTCATAAGTGTTTTCGTACACGCCCTCCGGTTAAGGGTACTCTTGACCTGGCCATTTTCAAAAAGGTCATAGTAGCGAGAAAAATTGTATTTCTCTACGTTATATTGACTTTCCTATACTTATTTACGTTCTGAAACCCTTTATGTCTAATCAACTACCATTTTCATACAAAAAAAATCTAAAACACTAGTTATAGAAAATAATATACTGTAAAAGTCCGCGCCATTCTTTAAACTCCCGCTCAAACTAAGCCAGTATCAACACGACAAGAAATAAATAATGATGTTGTAGCCCTCGCTGTCATACCTAACAACGGTCCCACATACCACCGCAACATTGCACCACATCAATTAGAACCTCATTTGCAGTCCTTCTAGACCACTTTAAGTGTTTAACTGCTCTTGCGACGCAATGTTGCTAATTTGTCGCGTTACACCATTATACCAAAAGACATATAAAAAAATATTACCTACGCTTTCTTACAATTATCATTCTCGTTATTCTCTTTGCATTCAAATTCGTCAGTTTTAGGACCCATTACGCACGGCCTTAACCCTTTAACAAAATGAAAATTCTTAACCCTCCTAAAAGAAGCAGGATAACACCCGAATCCCCTGAACATGACGCCGCATTGTCGGATATAGTCTGTCTAGAGCCCTCAGGTTATTCTTCCGGGGGCTCAACCGGGACTCCTAGCAATAGGCAGATGGAAGGGCACCGTGTGGTTTTAGTAGGCAGGAGTCCGGCATAGCATCTATGAGGATTTCCACAATACCACTGGTAAAAAGGATCCCAGGATTTTTGTTATAAATGTCTACGTTTTTCTCAAATTCCCTGAAATCCTAAAGCATTTCCTGAGTCGATAGAAAACATTGCCAAAATAAAATGTTAATTTGTTTAAAATACAGTAAACATACATCATCATTAATTACAATTATCAATTAATGACGAGTCGAAGGTCACACAAATTATTGTCATTGTGTCATGTTTTAATAGTTTCAATTCAATTAATAGCTTAATCTGCAATAGCATTACTAATAATCCACCAAACATTATTATTATGTAGACAATAAGATTATTAGTAATCTAAAAATAAATTTAAAAGTAATAATTATAATTAAGTAAAATTTTACAAAAAGAATGCAGGGAAATAAACATACACATTTTATAATATTAGTAAGTTTCTATTTTTCAAAAGCGCTAATTTTCTTTGTAATATTTTAATCTGCCTTCTTCCTTTATTCCATAATTATTATTATAGTATTCTTATAGCCTATTTATACGTCTAGTGAATAATGTTATCACATACATTAAACTTGATTAAACCCAAGAACACAGTACGGTTTACTGATGAAACACTGAACGATACATTACATAGAGCCGGAAATTAAAATTCTTGAATTTCCAATGCGGGCTGATAGAGTCACAATTTTGAAGTGTTTCACTTAGATCATTAGTAATAATGTTCCTGTCTTGACCTTCAGGTACACAAAACGTATGTTCAAGTAAAAAAACATCAATTATGAGTTAAAAATTTAATAAAACTAACTTTACTAAACTTATATTTGCCGACTATTTTCATGAATACTATCTTTCGTAATTGTTGAAGCTAACTTAATGTTTATTATGAAAATCATAATTTAATTAAATTATGTATATTTTGAAATGTATTCGTTATTTGTATACGGTAATACCTATTATACTCATTAAGAATAAGTATTTTAAGGTCGGCAGCGCGAGTGCTGCACCTCTGGTGTAGCAAACGTCAATAGGGTACGGTGACCACTTTCCGTCAGGTGGGCCGTATGCTTGTCTGCCACCACAGTGGTTTTAAAAAAAAGTATATTGGCATTAAGTACCTATAAAAGGTATATCTACGATGTATAAATGTAAATATCATAGATTTCGTGCCTCACATTGAGCACGTTGGAAACGAATTTACGGAATTCTACAAAATAATGTCGCTGAGCAACGAGGAGATTTTGACTTTATTTCAAAAAGGTTAGGCTACAGAGAAATCTTTTATTCCGGTCGTCTTTGTTTTAGGCTTAAATTGTAACTGACTAAATTGACCAAAGCAGTTTTTCTCAATTTTTATAAATATTATAAGTTTGATAATCATTCTTCGTTTGCAAAATATCCATTCCTAAATCAAAAAGGTATCTTTTTTTATCGTCCATAACTTTTTTTATCGGCCATAACATTTTTGTCTTTTACAATTTTTACTTTTTGCACCTTACAGCTCTCGTAAATACTCGTCTTTTGAGTCTTTTTTTTAAATATTATTTCTTTACAACTTTTTGATTAATATGGTGATAGCACTTTGTTGTGAAATGATATTTCCAATGACAAAATCTTAATATATTTGTAAACTAAAAAAAAGAACTAAACTAAACTATCTTCACGCTGTCAGAGAGGACAGATCGCCAGGCTTTGCGATCCATACTTCTTCCGCTTCTTGCAGATTCATCAATCACTTCATACATGCACGTCTGGGTATCCAAGTACTTTTGACTTTTCCGTTTTTTAATATATTTATAGCATGTAAAAATATATATAAAAAAATAATTTCTGATTCTGACTATAAATGTATGAAAATAAAACAGTCTTCAACAACATTCTTCAACAACAGTCAAACAAATAAGCGGTATCCTGCTAGTTAAGCAGGTTTAAACGCTTACGGCTAGTGTTTTATGATTATGTAGACGAGGCATCCAGGAAATACTTTTCCTTTTAAGCATATTGTCGATTATGATTACCTGTTTTGGTTGCGGTACAAATTGCAAGTGACAGCGATTTCATAAAAAATTGCGGAAAAATAGTTGATTTATAAAAGGTTTTTACAATCTTTTTATGTTTTGCTGAAGTTGTAATGTTTGTGTATTTGTTTAAGTGGTAACATCATAATTTTAAAGAAGATATCTGTAACCGGTTGAGTTGTAATTTTTAAAACACATGTTTATGTGTATTAATTGCATGTAAACTCTAATAAACTATCTATCACGCTGTACGCCTGACGGAGTAGTCAGAGAGGACAAATCGTCAGGCTTCGCGATCCATGCATACTTCTTTTGCTTCTTGCAGATTCATTAATCGTTTCATGCATCTCATCCCGGTTTCCCGAGTACTTTTGACCTTTTTGTTTTTAAGCAATCTAGACTGCTCACGAGGTCTTCGTTTGTAGTGCTGCCAATGTAGTAGAACATAAATGAAGCCATTTTATCTGATATTAAAGAATTTTAATCATTATAAATCTTGAAATATTAGAATCAGTGGCCATCTACTAGTATATAATATAATTTCAATATTTAAGTTATTTTGACATTTTGCAAGCACTGTTGAGATAGTCTAAACTAAATAAATATTTTTTTTTTAAGTTTTTAGTAGCACTTGATTTATCGAATCCATGCAATCCACAATACATTTGATAAGTATATAGTAGGACACGGATGTATAACCAACTGATTAGATATTAAATCAAACAATAATATGATAATCGTCGTGAATAGACAAATTAATTGATTATTTATAGCCACATATAATGAGTCTATTTCACTTGATATCATGCCCGGGCGAGATTGTCAAAAACAAGGTCGCCTTTTCTTGAAGATTATTATTTATTTATCTATCACGCCTTATCCCCGAAGGGGTGGCAAAGGCATATTATATATATGCCCACTTTTCACCAAGTGTATTCCTGTCCCACGTAATAGGTGGTGAGCCCATTGCCGTGTTGAAATAGACAGCCACAGGTTGTGGCTACCTGCAATTGTTTTTTTTCAAGTCGCCCATAAGGCCTTCAACTGGACTTAACGACTGCCATGTTGAAGATTAATGTAATAAATTTGCATAATTATGTAAAGTAAATAAATATTATAAAAGATATATTTTTTCTTTTTGTCCCAAATTTGTGTTTAAGAAATCTCAACAAGAATTTCTGATTTCTTGTGCTTTACAATATGGTTATCAAATTATAGGACTTGTTGAGAACTTAAACGTTGATTTGTAGTGCATATAAAAATGTATTTTTAAAAAGTCGTCGTGTATGTCGGTCAGTACTATGCCATTATATAAGGGTCAGTCTGTAAAAATCATATAATTCTTGTGTACTAGCTGATGCCCGCAGCTTCGCCCGCGTGGTAAAGTTTTCCTATTCGAGATTTCGAAACGAAACCCTTAACTTTTTGAAAATCCAATAAAGCCTATGTTACTCACAAAGAATCAACAACAATTCTTATGGCGAAATAATTTTTAAAATCGGTCCAGTACTTTTTGAGCCAATTCGTTACAAACATACTTACATACAAATCTTTCCTCTTTATAATATTAGTATAGTAAATAAAAACAAGCATATTACCCTAATCGCAAGTATTCAGTATCAATCGTTGCTGTAATCTTTGTAAGCTTACTTCTTAGCCGGATCCTAAACTGCACACTACGTTTCTATACAAGGGATATGAAGGTATGGACGTCAAATGAAAGTAACCGGACCACGTAGGAAGAGGAACTGATGAGCAAAGTACGCATTTTGTTTGTAGTAAATTAGTGATGCATTTCCTTAGGTCACTTAGGTCGTACTTTCTCGTAATAGCGTAGACAGTGCTTGTGATATTCCAGAAGTTATGTCATCTAAGTTCCTATGTCGCTATTTATTTTAATTTTATGGCTAAGGCATTCTCTACCAGTCAACAAACATTTATGTAAGTTGGCGATAATTTTATAGTACAAAAATATACTAAATTTGACCCAATTATATTATATTTTAGAATACAATTCACCCACATATATTATGTTAAAATAAATACAATTACATATATAAACATACAAAAATATATCGTAACGTTAATGCTGCCAAGGCTCCACTTACGTCGATGGTGACTTTACGCCTTCTGTAACCTGGGAGCCGAGTCTGCTATTTCAATCGTGTCAAAATAGAATCGAAATCGTCGCTCAGTAGAAAGCACCGGTACAATTTTGACAGTTTTTCGTAATCTATTATTGTAATCGTACTCCAATGGACTATCTTGTCAATAGTAAAATCGGCCGCCGCCCGGTTGCTTGCGAAATCTTCTTCTTCATCATGGAAGTGTATTTCCAGTTAAATCCAAACCCTATCTAAATTTGGAGTTTTTAGTTCATTTTTTTTGGCTGCTGCGAGCTGCTACCTTTTGTATGCAGCAAATGCCGACTAACCTCCCAACCAGGCAAGGGCGCCTGCGTCTCTTTGCCTCGACTGTGGGTCTCTACTCTAGCTTAGAAAGTTGACCATACCATAGAAAACGGACCCCAAATCCTTAATACCACAAATTACTAGAATCAAAAACAAATCCTCCATTAGAAGGCCGACTGTACGTTTGTTTGTACGTGATGTACAACCGAAATCTTAACTGTTATACGACCTCTACCTACATACAGGTTGAGGTTTCTCGTGCATCATATTACATATTATTTGTTGTTTGCCAGAATCGTAGCAAGTACAAATTCATAGTCTCTGCCTACCCATATGGGTGACAGGCATTATGATATGTATGTATTTACCTATATTTTATATAAAAAATAAAATTAAAAATATCCTTCACGCCTTATCCCCGAAGGGGTGGCAGAGGCATATAATATGCCCACTTTTCACCGTGTGGATTTACCTGTCCCACGTAATAGGTGGTGAGCCCATTGCCGTGTTGAAATAGACAGACGCAGGTTGTGGCTACCTGTGGTTGAAATTTTTCATGCCGCCCATAAGGCATTCAACCAGGCTTAACGACTGCCATTTTACTGGCAACCGGGACCAACGGCTTAACGTGCCTTCCGAAGCACGGAAACGCTTGCAAATGTAAATGCCACAAAGTGGTCACGCATCCGAGGACCAGCCATAGTGAAAGTTGCGTAACTCAGTGATCGTTTACAGAACACTGAGACCGCGGGGCCACGAGCGCTTATATTTTATATTATTTAGATTAAATCGAAAATACGAAATTCGATTTCGAATCTGATGGAAATTATTTAAAAATAAATACATGGGTAATTTTATAAAACTAATAGCCGCATCTGGGGCAGTGCGAAGTAGATAGTAAAAGTAAACCCTTGGGTTTTAAAGCAAGGACTTCAAATGTAGCATTCGAATGATGAGGGCACGTATCTTTCAAGGTTTTATATATTTTTGCACATCACTTAAATCAGCCTGTATAGCTTGTTATCAGCCACAGTTTACCGCAATAGTGACACAATTGCGACCTCCACAAAATTCCATTGATTAAATCTCTACAAATAGAAACAGGGTTTGCAAAAAGACTAGATTTATACATATTTTTGTTCTTGTTATTTTGTTAGTTGAAACGGAGCTCCCACGGAGCAGCTTCAATGACGAAATGTATGTAACGCCATAACTCATGCAATAACTCATCTTGTTGATACGAACTAACACAAAAATTTAAAAAATTGTTCTCATACATTTTTTTATAATTTTTGTATTAATGATGACATGAGATGAGGACCAGATCGTAACCTCCTTGAAATCCTTAAAATCGCACTTTGAATTTCACCAAAATAAAAACTTTATCATTTCTATAGGATTTCCCATTACTTATATGTATAACTTATCTATCACGCCTTATCCCCGAAGGGGTGGCAGAGGCATACATATCTTATGCCTACTTTTAACCATGTGTATTCCTGTCCCACGTAATGGATGGTGATCTAATTGCCGTGTTGAAATAGACAGACGCAGGTTGTGGCGACCTGCTGTTGAAAATTTTCAAGCCGCCCATAAGGCCTTCAACTTGACTTAACGACCGGGCCCAACGTCTTAACGTGCCTTCCGAAACACGGAAACGCTCGCAAATATAAATGCCACAAAGTAGTCACCCATCCGAGGACCAGCCCTAGTGAAAGTCGCGTAACTCAGTGATCGTTTACAGAACACTGAGTCCGCGGGGCCACGATAGCGCTTCATGATAATAAATAAATAAAATAAAAAAAGCTTTCGCTACAAAGACTGACGCTCTGCTCCAATGGTGCTACCAAAAGCTTTATGCTTTTCGATTGCATCAACCCAGGTATTGTTTAGGTTGATAGTTGTATATTTAGGTTATGCTGTTCCTAAATATTTGCCAAAAACTTATGTAACTACGTTCTTAAACCTTCACGGTTCATATTTTTCTAAGGGATTCCTAAAAAATATTTGCTCAATACAAAGAAACGGTAGTTAGTAAAATAATTATATGACTTAAATTTAATTATTCAAATTATTTTACATAAACAAAGTTATAAAATTTGCATGTATTATAAAACCGGTTGTAGCGCTCAGAGCTAAGCTAACTCAGTCTACTGTAAACGGTCGGTTCTCAGATGGGTAACCACTTAGTCCATTTACGAGGTTTTCCGCGGTTCAGTGTGTACGGAACCCTAATGTTATCTAAATGGGTTGTAGTTCCTGCTGTTGAAACTTTTCAAGCCGCCAAAGGCCATCAACTTGGCTTAACGACTGCTATGTTACTGGCAACCGGGACCAACGGCTTAACGTGCCTTCCGAAGCTCAAACGCTCGTAAATTAAGAAAATACTACAACGCGGTCACCCTTCCGTAACTAGCCAAAGCGTAAGTTGGATAATGCAGTGATCGCTTACAGAACACAGAGATCGCTTACAGAACACAGAGTCAGCGGGGCCACGACCGCTTCATGGTCCATACGCTAATAGTAGAACATGTCAATTCGCATGTGTCTAGAATTCGCTAAATAATGTGGTTTAAGGTCAGTAGGTGTTGATCTATTTGGAATTTGGTGTTACACAAGCGAGACTTTACGACTGGAAGTGACTTTACAACAAATAGGTACATTACATATTCTGTGTAGGTACTAACTTTTAAAGTTTTAAACTATCCCGCTGCATACTATAATTAATTATTAGTTATTACTGGGACTAAAGACGGTTATTTTTCATACCTTTTGTTGCCTGACGTTTCGACCAGGTTGCACCAGCCGTGGTCACAGGCTGACTCAGGCAACCTGGTCGAAACGTCAGGCAACAAGAGTATGAAATATAACCGCGTTTAGTCTGAATATAACTAATACATTTACAACTAATGTTCCACACTCAATGTAGGTATGTTACTTTCATAGAGCAAAGAATCTATGTTACTCTCTACTACACCACTTACTCTATTAATTTTATTCTTAATATCTTAATAATATTATAAACGTGAAAGTTTGTTTGGATGTTTGTTACTCTTTCACTTTACTGTTCTGTGAGAAATGGGATTGAGAAAACTGCGCTACGCGGGCGAAGCCGCGGGCGTCAACTAGTATTTCATAGAACCAAGCGTGTCGGGGCGTCACCCTTTAGGCTCATATGATTATGTTAATTACTACAGACGAATTGTAGGCAACTTACAGACCGCGTATGCGATTTTCGCTTAGAATCTGACGTAAACTTTGCACGCGGTATTATAAGTCACTATTAAGGTGCGAGCGAGAGTGTGGTTACGTCTGTTTTTTGTCATATTTTTAGTCTACTATTTTGTGATATTTACTTCTATAGATGCCTTTCCAAGGATCTGACCTATTTTACGCTATTGCCTTTTTTATACCGAAGTAGGGGCTCCCCCGTTTATGAAAATACTAGCTGTCCCGCCCGGCTCCGCCCGTGACATACTTCGAACCCCGTGGCACCCATTTAATCCCGTTGTTTAATAATTTCACATTCACAATAATGTATGAACCTTAGATTATATAAACACCATAATCTAAGGTATGAACATTTTCCAAATTCATTGATTACTTCTCCGCTCTCCAGTACCTAGGTACCTACCTACCCGCACGGCCCGGTCGAATAACGAGTAAATTAATTTCTTTGCGCCTAATTTTGTATTTGCGATAACTCGTAAGATATTCATTTACTTTGCAAGGTGTAAGGGACAAAATAATCTTCATGAAATGCTGAAGCCAACTAACGTAGTAAAAATGATAAGGATTAATAGCATATTTGTGTAAATAGCCTTCAAATTACCGCTTAATAATTGCTGTTTTTTTTTAAGTATTAAAATTAATATAGTATGTTATTCTTAAGAGATAGACATATGTCGTCGCGGACTTTTTTGTAGACCTTTATTAAATACACAATTGCACCATATATTATTTTGTTACATCTCAAAGGGTTTAGGCAGCGTTTTTGTTGAAAGCTCCCAGACGGCTTATTTTTCCGACATCCCCAACAAATATCGTTATAATTTGGTCAATATTTACAAAAACTTAACAAATTATACATAAAAACCTTTTATGAGAATCACTCTAACTATTAAAAAAAAACCGTATCGTAAGCCGTTACGTAGCATACATAGGGACAGACAGCGAAAAGCAACTTTGTTTTATAATATGTAGTGATGGAGATGATGGGACAGATCTTCACCTCAATTGCAGACTATTTGTAGGGAAAACTTGCTTTGCATCATAATGACAACCCAAGGCTGCTGATATTGTATGGAGTGATTGACAAATCCATTTTAAATCCCTTTTTATTCTACTCACTCACTTTTTAGCACAAGCACGTGTTTTGGTTTGTTTTACCACAAATGACATTTTACCACTAACGACGTGTGTGGGCAATCCTTCCGATCTTCCCTCTATGTGATTCCCAGATACCAACCCTTTATTTTCCCGACATTTCGTATGACATTTCCCCAAAATACCTACTAAACGTCTTTTTCATTCATTCCAGAAGATACTAACTCCATACAGGGTCATTTGTAGAACACCAGCAAACTGCTACTAGTGGATAGCTAAGGTCATTACCAACAACGCAACGTTTGTTTTACCACTTTTGGCAATTCATTACGATACGAATACTATCATACATTGAACCCCGAGCTGCGTCGCCGTCGTATGTTTTTGCTCTTGGATTCGCTTAAGGGAACTCTTATGTCTCTTTTTCGACATGTATGCATGCAGTGCCTCGATGAAAGATGGACGTACGCGCATCAATGCGGTTGAAAATGGTCAAGGTCACAGGAGCTATCACCGGCCCACCCCCATCCCCTGTGCATTTCACGAGTTGCGCAGTACTGTAATTTAATCAGTACATTTAACTAAAGATAAATATGAAAAAAAAAAATAATTACATAGAAACAAAAATTAAAAAAAAACAATATTTTTTTATCACGTTAGCTACCTAGTCCTAGCAGGTTGCTGGTTTTTTACAAATATAAGAACCATCTGTGAATTTGGCGACCGTGACAGGACTAAACTGTATCTCCTCAACCCTCACTTTCTTTGCCATTAAGAGCTTTAGGGTTACAGTTGAATCCAACTAAGCGAGTACAGTTATTTCAAGAATTATTTATAAACATAGAACTGGTACTAAGTATAATTAAATAATATCAAAGTAGTAATTCACAAAACTCCTATTTTACCATTGTTTTTTTCGTTTCAACAAAGGTGTCTCAAAACAAAATATCCATGAACACTACGAAAAATGTTTTTTTAATCCTTCCAAAACAATTAGTGCTCATCAGAGAGGCAATGATACAAAATATGCTATCCACTGTTTTCGAAGACAAATTATAAAACGTTTCTAAGTAAGGGATGATCGGGGTTTGGGAGGGCAATACATTCTGTTCGAAGTGGCCCGTTTTTACTTGAATATTTTTAGATGTCAGTTTAACCAGTATATGCTGAAGAGAGATATTTATTAGAAAAAAGTAAACGTTTAATTATAATTGTAATGTCGTAAACGCAATTGCTGTAAATGTATTCAGCGTTTTTTATTTAACTGTAATAAGTATCCATTTTGATTCTTAAAATTCGAGTTATGGTTTTAAGAAACAAAATGGCTGCCGTGATTTCACGTAGCGCCCATATCACGGAACGTTTTGCGTAAGTAATCAGTTTTTATTATTCTCGATTGTTTTGATTTAACAATAACAACACTTACGAGGCAATTATTTAAATACCAAGGCTAAGAAATGCTGTAAGTACCTACGCATGTGTTAACAAAATAATAAATTTTCACTGTAATTTACAAGGTAACCTTTTTTTTAAAGCGAGAATAGTCAAAAAGCCGCCTATTTTTGTTTTATAGCATATGTGAGTACATGTCGCAATTCGCGCGAGTCTTATTATCATTGCAACTACTTGGACGTAATACAAAGAAGACAGTACAAAATAATAAAAATAATATTTATTCTACACTATCAGTAATTCTACAGACAGGGGACACATAAATAATTTAAATATTAAGATCAGTATTGTTTTTTTTTATTGGGACTAATCCCACCCACATTCCCATTACTGTGACTCCTGTAAACCAGGATCTACAGCAATGACCAAAACACCAGAAAACTTACACCGAGCTCGATCGCGGTGATGTCCCAGGAGATGTTAGCATGTCTTGGATCCCGCAACGAAATTAATCAGAAGATAATGTGAGGAAGTAAGAAAAGAACGTAATTTGAAACTTTGAAACTTCCCTCCTTTGCAAAGCGGGAGACCTGGAAAGCAACTAGGTGTAAATCCTATAGAAATAGGGAAGCACCACGGTAATAGTAGACATAAAATGGACCTATGTGAGCTATGTTTGATTCCAGTAATATGTATGGCAGAAACGTTTAAAAGCACGAAAATTCACCCTCGATGCCACGAGATCCGCATAGTAAACTCCCGACGTTACTTGTAAACAATTAAGCATATTATATCGCTCATTTTGCCAAATGCTACACTCCCAAAGTATATGATGGGCGGTCTGATCATATTTGGCGTCAGCAGTTGGACACTGACAGAACGGTGACTCAACCAGCTTAAACGAATGTAATTTGCTCCTAAAGTTACCATGTCCCGTAAGAAATTGAGCAACACAGTGATCTACCTCCAGCCAGGACATTCCCAGGCGTTCACGAACGTCTGGGAAAAACTGGTAGAGGTGGCGCCCTTTGATGGAAGTGTTCTAACGCAGCTGCCATTCGTCTAAAAGTTCTTCACGTACATTATCACGATACAGTCTGGCAATTCTATGGCGATCTCTTTCTAACAAAAACCTAACATCCATGCCATCCTTAGCCGAATAGTATAAAGCCGCGCGTCTCTGATTTTCGAGGTCAACCTCCAGGACCTCGAAAATCCCCTGCCATCACCGGCAGATCCTCCGTGCTAACCGTCCTGGAGTATTGTTTTAACCAATAAATAAAACACAAAATAAATATTACCGAAATTTATCCGAAGGTATTTCTCCGTTTCTGAATTACAAAATTTTCAGTGGCGAAGTCTCTAGACATAAAAAAAAAATAATTGAAAAAAAAATCTATCCAATTGTTTACTGCTTCGCTGTCTTATATAGTAACGTGTTAATATATAGCCTTTCTCAGTAAACGAAAACCAAAAAACAATTTTATCTAAATTCAATTTTGTATGTAGTTCCAAATTTTGTAATTAAAGTATGTACATATAATTTATTAATTTGTACTAATTCTTAAGATATAAATAAAATAAATATGGCGGTAATATTATGTACTTTTTACAGTAGGTACCTATACCACGCTCTATTTAAAAATCCTTCGTTATCAGTGTTAACACTGTTATTTACTCTGTGACACTTCTGCGGCGGAAGTTACGTAAACTCATACCTAGCGACTTCTCATAGATAATAGAGGAAATGCGAAGATGCTATAGACAATAACTGTCATAAAAAGTGATGTGCCTAGATCTAGTTTAAATATAGAGCTTAGTTTGTGATGCAACAATAATGTGGGAGTACCTCGCCGTGCTGCTCATCGGGTTCTGGCTCGGTGTTGCCATCTTCTTATATGTGTCTTGCTACTGGCTGGAGGAAATATTAGGTAAGTTTGTTCTGTTTTTAAAACTTCTTTCAATCAAATACGTTGTAAGGGATATTTTTTTTTTGTTTTTTACAGAAGCTTATATTTACCATTTATATTCGGGATACCTTATTAATAAATATCAACTTAACTTAACTTAACTTAATATTAACATTATATATGACCTTAAAAGGTAGCTGCCAGCTCTTCGGTCTCCTGTGATGTCGACTAATCTTTTCACAATTTCCTTAAAAAGCCTTATAGCGCTAGGACCCCACGGACCAAGAGTCTCGACACCGAATGGGACAAAATCATATTCGGAGCCAAGACCCCTGTATTTGAATGCTTTAGCTTTTTCAGCCGCTTCACAAGCCGCACCAGTTCCGTTGTTGGTTCCATGTAGATGGGAAGGGGCCAGCGTGTCTGAACAGGTTGCATCCCATACCAGCACCCGGCCCATCTTCCATGGAATCAAACTCATACCGTCCGGTCTCTTGCCATCGTCTCTTGCAATACCAGTTGGCTCAAGTAGACTTGGCACGTTGACGGTGGCAAGGGACAGGCGTAAGATATCGTTAAGTGCGGCATGTCTCGAGAAGCGGCCCGCACTTTTCTGGCATGACAGTCCGTGATTTCCTAACTTGTCGACATCACTGCCACAGGGACATTTATGAGGAGCGCAGACTGGAAACCCAAGCCGTAGACAGGTTGCGATTCGGAGCGTTTCAGGCTCAAGAAAAGTTCCTGTATTTGACGAAGGGTACGCGTGAAGCCAGTAGCCGGCCTCATGCGCACCCATGGTCAAAAGCCTAGCACGTGCCGAACCCGTACTACAGCTCAAAAGATTGTCATAAGTCAATTTGCAGTTTATGTCGTCCCAGCTCCTCTGTGAATTTAGAGAAACTGGAAAATTTTGACCTGGGCAAGCAATTAAGAAAGCGTTTCTAGCTTCTTCCAAGCCAGCAATCTCAAAGTTTGAAGGGGATACCGTTAAAATTTTAATTATGAGATTTGCTGAACTATGGACAGAAGATAGAAAGGCTGGTAAAGCGACACTGGAAATTTTTCGAATGCCTAAACCACCATAACGGATTGGTAGGGATGCTTGGATCCAAGAATGCTCGTTCAGCTGCATATTAAGAATCAATTCTAAACAGTGAAGCAATTGAAGCGCTCGTGGCCTCGCGGTCTCAGTGTTCTGTAAACGATCACTGAGTTACGCAACTTTCACTATGGCTGGTCCTCGGATGGGTGACCACTTTGTGGCATTTACATTTGCGAGCGTTTCCGTGCTTCGGAAGGCACGTTAAGCCGTTGGTCCCGGTTGCCAGTAAAATGGCAGTCGTTAAGCCTGGTTGAAAGCCTTATGGGCGGCTTGAAAAAATTCAACAGCAGGTACCCACAACCTGCGTCTGTACATTTTCAACACGGCAATGGGCTCACCACCTATTACGTGGTACAGGAATCCACACGGTGAAAAGTGGGCATATAATATGCCTCTGCCACCCCTTCGCGGATAAGGCGTGATGGATAATTCTAAACAAATTTTGATTAAGTCGTCTACTTGTGTCAAAAGATCTGGGTGATTCCAAAAGGAGCAGCAACGGAGCACATAAGTAAATTTTGGGACGAAAAGACAGAATTTTAAGATGCAAAGTGCATAATGTGGACTAATTTCAAGGAGAGGGTCAGCAGAATTTTGAAATTTAGTTATTGAATTATTAATATATTCAGAAATAGATTCATAAAAGATTGGAGAGCCTAAAAGGTAAAGGGATTTACTGTTAACTATTTTAATATTTGGAGCCAAAATATTGAAGTTTTGTTTAACGTCATTGAAATTTAAGTTGCAGTTATTTATAAAAAGTTCGCATTTGCTAAAATTAAGCCGCAAACCAATCGTTTCAAATTTATTTTTTATTAAAAATAGGTCTGAAAACACAGTATCCACATCTCCTCCTAGGGTTCCGTCGTCCAATACGAAACGTTGAATTTAGAATTTAAATTTTTGATTATTGGATTTATAGCCAAACTAAAAATTGCAGGCCCGAGGAGATCACCCTGTTGACAACCTACTTCCGAGGACAGTTTATTAGATCGATATAACAATTATGTTGGGTCAGCGTAACTGAGAAGAAGATAGTTGTATTTCCGTCAGCAGGGTATCCCTATTTACCGAATTGAATGCATTTTTGACATCAATTTTGAGCAACACGTCAGGCTGTCCGTAAGTTAGGAAAGAGCGTATGGCATGGACGGCTGCCTCACACCCTCCTTTTACACCGAAGCCTAACTGTACGGGTTCAGATTCCGAATTTAATTTTGGTAAAATATGTCGAACAGCAATTTTAGAGGCCAGACGTCGTAGTGTTGATCCAACAGCAATTGGTCTCACCCCTCCGTCCTTTTTGGTGAGGGCAATGAGGTTCGCGCCGAAAAGGATGGGAACAATTTCTGGATTGACATTACCGGAATACATAAAGTTGATTACTTTTGTGATTGAATTTACAAGTTGCTCGCCTGCATCACCCACAGAATGCGATGTTAAGTTTTTCAAACCTGCAGCCGAACCTGGTTTAAAAGATAAAATGGCATTCTTTACATCTTTGTTTTGAATTTGAAGGTATGCTTGCCCTGCTGTTGGTGGGTCGAGAAAATATGGGTTTACTGGAGCTGGAGGATGTTTTGACCATAAGGCCTGAAGGGTGTCAGGAGTATCTGGTGATAGCACGTCGTTAGAGATTTTTTTGATATCTCCGTCACAGATTTTGTTTTCGATGAGTTTTTTTGCGATTATGAGGGTCATCATGTTTAATTAGAGGTGCGGAAGAAGGTGAGGAGCTTACAGCACAGTTATTCTTAATCTTTTGTGTCAAGGATAAATTCGGTTCAACAGTTTTTATTATATGTAGTGTGCTGTATGAAAATAAAAATAGGTTCTGCCAGTCTTGAGTACAATTGCTTATGTAACATTTCTGCATTAATTGTGACAAATGTGTAGCAACGGTTATTCGAGCTCCTCGAGGGATTATTTTAACTATGGGTATACTATTTTTCAAATGGCTTAGATATGTGTGAAAAGGAGTTGGATCGTTGGCTACAAAAGTAGGCGCACTCGGAATAATGGGATGATGATATTCGGGATAGTTGAGAGCGAAGGTCGAACGTGACTTGTCAACCTCGTAAATTTCAAATTTAATATTTTTATTATGAAGCTTAATTAGATACTTACAATAAATGTAGATATTGGAAACGGGGCAGTAAGGGCATTTTTCTTCTGCCAATCATACAATATGCAAAGACTGACACTCTCTCTTGAAATTAACTCAAATATTTAACCAAAACAGACGTGGCTTAAAGGTTTAGTAACTAAGCCAAATCTCTTAAACAAATGTAAATGCAGTTCTGTCGGCATAACTTAGGGCCGTATTTTAGAACGTTACTCAATACTCAAGAAACGCTTGAGACCAGATTATGTCTTATAAAATCTACTCTTAAGTGTTTCTTGAGTATTGGTAAACGTTCTGGAATACGGACCTAAGTCTCTAAGGGTTTTGATTGAGTATTAATACTGGAATACGGACCTTAAAATTGTATACATAGACGAACGTTATGAAACTTGAGCGGGTTCCTTCGTTACTAAGTAACCATAAAAGGTTCTATAATATGCTTGTACATGCTTCCCAAACTCAGTTCAACGCCTTTTGCCATTTATAACGAACTAGTTGACCCCCACGGCTCCGCCCGTGACATATTTTGAACCTAAGTCGCATCCATTAGATCTTGTCGCTTTTACTTTTACAAAAATGTATGAAAATTTGCCCAATTTGTTAAAATTTATAATTAGTGCTCCGCTCTTCTGGGTAGTGGGGTGATAATAAATAGCCTATAGCCTTCCTCGATAAATGGACTATCCAACTCAAAAATATTTTTTTCAATTCGGATCATTAGTTGCTGAGATTAGCGCGTTCAACCAAACAAACAAACTTTTCAGCTTTATATATTAAGTATATAGATAGAACGCCCTACAGTTACACATTGACATTGCTACAAAGTTACATTGCCAAAAAACAGCACATACATTGTTCAATTGTAAATCTTCGTTTTGTTTGTTTTTATTTGCTGTGATCAAACGGAGTATTCACTTCACTTACTCGTACATTACACTAAAAAAAACTTCTGTGCTACAATTTTACATTTTCAACTCGCGGTCTAGAATCTCGGGTAGTAACAAATATTAGTGTGATCCGCAAATGTTTATTTCGGACCTTTTCATTGTTTGGGAAAATTAATAAGTATACGAAGTTCTTAATTTTTAAATGCGTGGATTAAGATTTGGAACAAACAACATAGTCTTATTTTTATTGTACGAGATAAATTACCCTAAGTCGTACCGACCGATCACATTGTTGCCCTTCTTGGGAACGCTTTTAGAGCGTCTCATAGTACCCCGGCTCCTGCCGGGCGGTATTAAATTTCACGAAAATCTATTTGGATTTACAGTAGGAAAATCTACTATTGACGAAACTAGTGCGAAAGACTGTCACTTCATCGGTTTCTCAATATGTGCTGGCCATCTTCCTAGATATTTCCGGGGCTTTCGATAACGCTTAGTGGCCAATGCTTTTAATGAAATTAAAGTCTCGCGGTTGTTATAAAAATATTTACTCTCTTATTTATTCATATTTTTCACAAGGTACAACAACTTTAAAATTAGGTCATTATTCTGCTACCGAAACGTTAACAATAGGCTGTCCTCAGGGGTCTGTGCTAGGCCCACACTTGTGGAACTTAGGATTTGATGAATAAATAAAATAAATAAATATCCATCACGCCTTATCCCCGAAGGGGTGGCAGAGGCATATTATATGCCCACTTTTCACCATGTGGATTCCTGTCCCACGTAATAGGTGGTGAGCCCATTGCCGTGTTGAAATAGACAGACGCAGGTTGTGGCTACCTGCTGTTGAAATTTTCAAGCCGCCCCATAAGGCCTTCAACCAGGCTTAACGACTGCCATTTTACTGGCAACCGGGACCAACGGCTTAACGTGCATTCCAAAGCACGGAAACGCTCGCAAATGTAAATGCCACAAAGTGGTCACCCATCCGAGGACCAGCCATAGTGAAAGTTGCGTAACTCAGTGATCGTTTACAGAACACCGAGACCGCAAGGCCACGAGCACTTCGAAGGATTTGATGACTTTTTCATTTTACTATTACCGGAGGGCTGTTCAATGACAGGATACGCCGATGACGGTATGTTGCTCGTTCAGTCGAATACTCGTGCGGGACTCGAGAGCTTGGCCCACACGTGTTTGCGCGTCGTTGCGGAGTGGGCGTACGAAACAGGTTATTTTTTGCACCCAACAAAACATTTCAGTTGCTTTTAAAAGGAAGTTTGAAAGTACCACCGCACATTTAATTCGTACATTAAAACGTTTACATTAAAAATAAAACATCGGTTTGCTATTGAGGATTGATTTTAGAGAGAAATTTTGCATTTGTTGAGCACATAAAAACTGTAGGTGAAAAGGCTAAAAATAGCTTTTATGCGTTGTCGAGAATATCTATTGCTACATTTTACTTTCGTTTAAAACACTGAAGGTCGTTTACGGGGCCACTTATCTAGGCTGTATGTGTTACCGGGCGCCGGTATTGGCAGATAAGGCTACTATTGGTGCTGCACGTTTAAAGTTACTGCAAAGTCAACGCCTTGCATTGATATTTTTATGCAGGGCCTACAGGACGGTTAGCACGGAGGCTCTGCCGGTGATGACAGGGGCCCTACCGGTTGATCTCGAAATTCAGAGACGCGCGGCTTTATACTATTCGGCTAAGGATGGCATGGATGATAGGTTTTTGTTAGAAAGAGATCGCCATAGAATCGCCAGACTGTATCGTGATAATGTACGTGAAGAACTTTTAGACGAATGGCGGCTGCGTTGGAACACTTCCATCAAAGGGCGCCACCTCTACCAGTTTTTTCCAGACGTTCGTGAACGCCTGGGAATGTCCTGGCTGAAGGTTGATCACTGTGTTGCTCAATTTCTTATGGGACATGGTAACTTTAGGAGCAAATTACATTCGTTTAAGCTGGTTGAGTCACCGTTGTTGTGAGTCTCAGTGTTCAACTGCTGACGCCAAATATGATCAGACCGCCCATCATATACTTTGGGAGTGTAGCATTTGGCAAAATGAGCGATATAATATGCTTAATTGTTTACAAGTAACGTTGGGAGTAGTTTACTATGCGGATCTCGTGGCATCGAGGGTAAATTTTTGTGCTTTTAAACGTTTCTGCCATACATATTACTGGAATCAAACATAGCTCACATAGGACCCGTAACATACTATTACCGTGGTGCTTCCCTATTTCTATAGGATTTACACCTAGTTGCTTTCCAGGTCTCCCGCTTTGTAAAGGAGGGAAGAGGCATTACGTTCTTTTCTTACTTCCTCACATTATCTTCTGATTAATTTCGTTGCGGGTTCCAAGACATGCTAACATCTCCTGGGACATCACCGAGATCGAGCTCGGTGTAACTTTTCTGCTGTTTTGGTCATTGCTGTAGGTTTACAGGTTTACAGGAAGCGCTCGTGGCCCCGCGGTCTCAGTGTTCTGTAAACGATCACTGAGTTACGCAACTTTCACTATGGCTGGTCCTCGGATGGGTGACCACTTTGTGGTATTTACATTTGCGAGCGTTTCCGTGCTTCGGAAGGCACGTTAAGCCGTTGGTCCCGGTTGCCAGTAAAATGGCAGTCGTTAAGCCTGGTTGAAGGCCTTATGGGCGGCTTGAAAATTTCAACAGCAGGTAGCCCCAACCTGCGTCTGTCTATTTCAACACGGCAATGGGCTCACCACCTATTACGTGGGACAGGAATCCACACGGTGAAAAGTGGGCATATAATATGCCTCTGCCACCCCTTCGGGGATAAGGCGTGATGGATATTTATTTATTATTTATTTACAGGAGTCACAGTAATGGGAATGTGGGTGGGATTAGTGTACGAGATAAATTTTATTTATTTATTTATCTATCACGCCTTATTCCCGAAGGTGGCAGAGGCATATTATATGCCCACTTTTCACCATGTGTACCTATTCCTGTCGCACGTAACAGGTGGTGAGTACATTGCCGTGTTGAAATAGACAGACGCAGATTGTGGCTACCTGCTGTTGAAATATTTCAAGCCGCCCATAAGGACGCAACAAATTGACTTAACGACTGCCATGTTACTGGCATAAAATTATGTACAAAAAAATAGTTGTAGAACAAAAGATCATCATGGTGTACAGAAGTGATCTATAAGTCTATAAGAGTATTAATATATTTCAACTAGTATACACATAAAAATCGTTCGAGACGTTTCGGGGAAGCTCGATATCAATTATACTACGCTAAGTGGGTATGACAGAGCTGGCAATGATAAGTTCCTGTTTAGAAAACATAAAATCACGATTTCACATATATAATTATCTCAATGATGAGTAACACCATACGGAAAGATTTTATTTGCTATTAAAAATCTAAATAGCCAAGTCACAGTCACCTTCTCAATATAGTCAGAAACGTAAGTCCCGTCGACCTTTTAAAGGACGACAAGTCGTTAATCGTAAGAAAACTAACTTTGCATTAAAGTATCTTAAAAAAAAATGTTGTCAAACAGGAAAAAATTTGCATACTAACTATATGATTGTATTTTTACAATCTTGTAATGTCCCTGTAAACATTGTGTTCCTTGAACCAAGTTGCTGCCAAACATACAATATGCAAAGACCACTCACTTGAAATTAATACACATATTTAACCATAACAAGCGTGGCTTAAAGGTCTAGTAACTAAGCCAAAACTCTTAAAAAAATGTAATTGCCGTTCTGTCAGCATAACTTAGAGACTTTAAACTATATACATTAACGGACGTTATGAAACTATAAGGGTTTACTAAGTAACCTTAAAAAGTTCTACATGGTGCTTTCCAAACTCAGTTCAACGCCATTTGCCATTTTGTGTTGATAAAATTTGCACACCAATTATATGATTGTATTTCTACAATCTCCTCTTAAAAACCAGGTTGAAGGCTTGAAATGCATACACATGTTAAATAAAAAAAATACATGTTGCAGTAACTAGATACTTCCCTTATTGTTTCCTAAAATAGTGACATATGAATGTATGAAAAACCCATTCATTTTTGAAGGACACAGAATGTTGTTTCTAGATTTATGTCAAACTTGTTCTGTATTTAACAATACAAGAGTGCTTTGAATGTTAACTTTTTCTCATCTTAAGAAAATTAAAATAGCAATGTTCTAAATATAAATATGATGGATGAACTAACTACCAATAGGAGTTTCAAAATGAATTCTTAAGGCTTTTGAGAACATTTGGAGAATGCCCGTCTCCCATACATCGTTGGGCCCATAAAATCATGAACAAGTACAGGATCCAAACTAATGTCTTTAGATAGAGAAAAAATAAAATTCAAATTGCCAAAGTTTCAGATTTATTGACAATGGCGTTCTCAAGCAATATGTCCCCGAATATTTTTTAGATTATGTTGTTCGTGATATATTTTTTATTCACCTTTTAATCCAGATATCATTGGATGACGAATAATAGCACTTCATATAAACTCTCACTTATATACTCGATGAAAATATACAAGAAGACGCCAAAAATTCAACAAATAACAGAAACACACCTACACAGAGAGAGTCACAGAGCGAATGACATGAAAGAACACGAAAAAGTATCGATACTTTGTGGTATTGATACTTTCCTTTTGATACCGATACTTTTGTACTCTATATTGTGTGTTTTATATTTTAATGTTTTCTTCGAGTTTTGTTCTACTGAAGCTAAACTAACTTTACTTACTGGCTGACATTGCCGTCCTGGCATATAGGCATAAGGCCTTGAGTAAAATACTCGATACTTTGAAGTATCGATACTTAAATGTTTTTTTCGAGTTCTGTTCTACTGAAGCTAAACTCGTGTTACTTACTGACTGACATTGACGTCCTGACATACACGCATAGGGCTTAAAGAAAAGTACTCGATACTTTGGAAGTATAGAAACTTTAATATTCTTTCGAGTTTTGTTCTACTGAAGCTAAAGTGACGTTACTTAGTGACTGACAGTGACGTCCTGGCATATACGCCCAAGGCCTTAAGAAAAGTACTCGAAACTTTAAAGTATCGATACTTTAAGTTTTTTTTCATATCTGTTCTAGCTAAACTCACGGTACTTAATGACTGACATATACGCATAAGGCCCTAAGAATAGTACTCGATACTTTGAATCGATACTTTTGGTTCGATACTTTAATGAGTAATCGGCACGCACCTGAAAAAGCAACCGTTTCAGCTGTAGCTACCAACCACCTATAAGTATGGTATGCAGCGCTGATTTTCAGATGGCTCCTAATCTTGAATAATGATAATGATATCACGTACACGTACAAATGAATTTAAAATTAAAAAGGGTTCTTCGAAACCCAAGCAATTTTACTTGCTAGCAATGCACCTACGGACCAACGAAACGAGGCAGACGCTCTTACAACATTGGGAGGTCAGACGGCAGTCTCTAACGAACGATAGCTGCTCCTACCAGCAACCCCACATACCAAATCCAAATAGAGTATAAAAAAATTGTTATTTTTTTACACAGCGCCATTTAGCCCAAAGTAAAGCTAGTATAACCTTGTGGTATGGGATCTAGACAACTGATAGACTTTATATATTTCTAAATACAACACAAAACAAAACAAACAAATCACAAACAACAAAACACCCAAATTCCGAAACAAACATTTGTAGATCACACAAATATTAGATCCGACACGGGAAATGAACCCGGGACCTCAGCGTGGCAGTCGCATACACTGCGCCACCGAGGCAGTTACTATTATTATATTATCAGTCATGTTTAGTTTGCAAGAGAACTGAAGATGAAAAAAGAAGTGCTCCAAAAGTTTCTAATTGAAAAATGTCAAGTAAATCATGTTCCGGTCAAAATAGTATTTTTCTTTGTATCTGCAAGAATGCACTGGAGTCTATTTTGTATATTTAAATAATATTATTCAACAGTTTCAATGACCTTACGTTACGCTTTCGGCTCTATTTTATAAGGACGGCTATTTTCTCCGGAGCATATTATGCATTATTATTTAAATGGCGTCATACTTTGACGTTTACTAGTGATTCTGTCGACGTCAACGCTGAGAGTAGAGTACTTAATAGTAGATTTTACAACAAGTGCACAAAACGAACCATTTTTGACCGAGACTTTTAGCAATATAGTAGCTGACAGTGATGTCGATGATAAAACGGTTTTGTAGACGAGTTATAAACTCTGTTTTTCACTTCGATTGCGAGGAAATAAAACAGTAGTATAACATAACATTTCTTTAATTAAAATTCAAAGTAAAATTAGCACGTTTTGAATACTGAAGGAAAATGTTTAATGTCTTAAACACATAAGGCAAATAAATTATATCTATGAACTTCTTATTGTGTTTGGCTGTATGGCTCATTTTCTTTGCCTAATTATAAATACATTTGTGTATGAGTAGATACGTTAATGCACTTGTGCACATAAATCGATTTTGTGTAGCCTATATCCTGCACAAATAAGCACTTTCAGAGCATGAGAAGTGAAAATGTAATTATTTAAATCTTAAGCAGTTTTGTTAGGAAAAACACCTTTACAATCTTAACATAGTTGCAGACCAATGACGTAAATTAGCGCTGCGGACCCGACCTTATACGTGAAACAAATTCGGGTATATTCAAACACTTATAGCTCAAAAACGAGTGGACTGATATTTATGATTCTTGCTCTATTAGATTTGTCTCTACCCCGAATAGGAGAATAATAAAAAAACAGAATAACTCATGAAAGCTTGCCGGGGCTCTAGATTGATACGAATACAGAAATTGAATTTACGTGCTCTCAAGAAATTGTTTAAAATCACTAACATTTACATAAGACATATAAAAGATCTTCTTGTGTTGTAGAACTTGTATCATGTCTATGAAATGTTACATAAATAATACGAATCTGATTAACAGACGGAGTGACAGATGTCACAATTGCAGACACACACATGACAAAACTGTGTAAAATTATTCAAAGATAACACGTACATGCATAAATTGGTAGCAATGTCCATGCTTCACACATGATTAATCAGAATTATACCCATTACCCAGACATTTTTAAATCCGTAGTAAAGAATTAAGTAGATGTGTATTGTCTTCTCTAACATAATTCGCTCTTCTTCTTCAATTGAAGCGCTCGTGGCCCCGCGGTCTCAGTGTTCTGTAAACGATCACTGAGTTACGCAACTTTCACTATGGCTGGTCCTCGGATGGGTGACCATTTTGTGGCATTTACATTTGCGAGCGTTTCCGTGCTTCGGATGGCACGTTAAATCGTTGGTCCCGGTTGCCAGTAAATGGCAGTCGTTAAGCCAGGTTTAAGGCATTATGGGCGGTTTGAAAAATTTCAACTGCAGGTAGCCACAACCTGCGTCTGTCTATTTCAACACGGCAATGGGCTCACCACCTATTACGTGGGACAGGAATCCACACGGTGAAAAGTGAGTATATAATATGCCTCTGCCACCCCTTCGGGGATAAGGCGTGATGGATATTTATTTATTTATTTAACACAATTCAATTGCTCTATTTTTCACAATTTTTTATTGGTTCTTATCCCACCCACATTCCCATTACTGTGTCTTCTGTAAACCAGGATTTTTAGCAATGACCAAGACCACAAAAGGTTACACCAACCTCGATCTCGGTGATGTCCCAGGAGAAGTTAGCATGTCTTGGAACCCGCAACGAAATTAATCAGAAGATAATTTGAGGAAGTAAGAAAAGAACGTAATGCCCCTTCCCTCCTTTGCAAAGCGGGAGACCTGGAAAGCAACTAGGTGTAAATTCCATAGAAAAAGGAAAGCACCACGGTAATAATATATTACGGGTCCTATGTGAGCTATGTTTGATTCCAGTAATATGTATGGCAGAATCGTTAAAAAGCACAAATATTCACTCCTGATGCAAAGAGATCCGCATCGTATCACATCGCATAGTAAACTACTCCTGATGTTACTTGTAAACTGCTTAGCATATTAGGTATATCGCTCTTTTCGCCAAATGCTACACTCCCAAAGTATGTGATGGGTGGTCTGATCATATTTGGCATCAGCTGTTGAGCACTGACAGTACGGTGACTCAACCAGCTTAAACATATGCACATATTTGCTCCTAAAGTTACCATGTCCCGTAAGAAATTGAGCAACACAATGATTCATCTCCAGACAGGACATTATCAGACGTTCACGAACGTTTGGGAAAAACTGGTAGAGGTGGCACCCTTTAATGGAAGTGTTCCAACGCAGCTGCCATTGGTCCAAAAGTTCTTCGCGTACATTATCACGATATAGTCTAGCAATTCTATAGTAATCTTTCTAACAATAACCTATCATCCATGCCATCCATAGCCGAATAGTACAAAGCAGCGCGTCTTTAAATTTCGAGGTCAACCGGGGAGGACACCTGCCATCACCGGCAGAGCCTCTGTGCCAACCGTCCTGTAGGCCTTGCATAAAATAATCAAGGCAAGGCGTTGACTTTAACCGTGCAGCCCCGATAGTAGCCTTATCGGCGCAGACCGGCGCCCCATAACACATACAGCCAAGATAAGTGTCCCGTAAACGACCTTCAGTGTTTTAAAAGAAAGTTAGGTATGTATATATTATCTAATATATTTTTAATTTCACGTCCATAGAACATGGTTTGCCGCCTTTAACTATAAGGATACTTAATAAATATATATACTATAAAAAGAATTATAGTGAAACCAAATTCTAAAGATCTCGTTTTGTCTTTGCTGAGAGAGCAAAAGTTGTGGACGCAGATGTAGTTTTTCATGTTAAAAAAATAAACAAAACGTGTTACAAAAAATCACTTAGTTGCAAAATTTTATAGTTATGATAAATGAAGGTTAAATGTAACAAGATATATAATTATTAAATGGAACAAGAAAACACTGCGAAAAAATAATAACTAGGTAGGTATATAATGTTAATAATTTTGTTGGAAACTTGACGTTCGCAAAAACATAATTACTAACTTCGATAATATACAATAAGATACCTACATTAATTTTATGTACATTTTTTGAGATGGTCCACCTGGTACCTACTTATGTATCTATATAAATAAATTAAAATGAATTGCAATATATGTTGCTAAGTGCAAAACTCGTAGACAGCTGGACCAATTCGAGTATTTTTTAAATTGACTCCTTAAACTTTAAAGGAGGTTTTTATGGAGAGAAATATTGGAAAAAAATCAATTTATTTATTTATTGTTTGTTACTGGTGGGAACAAAGTTGTTATATTTTTTTTACATATTGTGATCTTCCGTAACATGCCTTGTAGGCGTACAATAATGTAATGTATTAAATATTAAATTATATGTCAATATCAGTAAGAATTATACAAAATTAGAACTCTGTCATAAAATAGGAATAAAAATATATAAATATCCTTATTATAAAAATAACTAAAAAAATGACAAAGTAATAATATAATGTCATAGAACTCATAGATTCCTATCATCCAAGTATTCTTCAATCGAATAATAAGCCTTATCAGTTAATCTATATATATTAAAAGACCCTGAGGGCAACCTGTTAAGCGAAGACCTCGCGGTAAAGGAGAGATGGCGCTCGTACTTCCACGAGCTGCTTAATAAACAGCACAAAGAGGTGCAGCCTCCGGACCTCCCTCCGAATCAGGGACTAGTGCCACCGGTAACGCCTGGAGAAGTCCTGACTGCGCTTCGCCGCATGAAGAATCGGAAAGCTGTCGGACCCGATGGAGTCCCCATCGAAGCCTGGAAGGCGATGGGTCCTCGCGGTGTGGGCATCTTAGTAAACCTTTTTAACCGCATACTCCTCAGCGGGCAGATCCCAAACCAATGGAGACTGAGTATTATTACTCCAGTCTTCAAAGGTAAGGGGTCAGTGCAGGAGTGCGGGAGCTACCGCGGTATTAAGGTGATGTCCCACACCATGAAGATCTTCGAGAGGATTATAGACTCTCGGATCCGGCAGGAGTGCACTCTCTCGGGGTGTCAATATGGGTTTCGCCCTGGTTATGGGACCACGGACCCTGTTTTTGCCCTGGGGGTTGTCGCAGAGAAATACAGGTCGAAGAACACGCCTCTGCACTGTTTGTTTCTAGACAGGCAGAAGGCCTTCGACTGTGTTCCTCGTGCAATGATCTGGTGGGCACTGCGGTCCAAAGGGGTTCCAGAGGTCTATATTGACACTATCCGGGACATGTACTGTGACTCCGATTCAATGGTTCGGACTGCTGTTGGCGACACGAAACCCTTCCCCATCACCGTCGGGGTACACCAGGGTTCGGTCCTTAGTCCGCTTCTGTTCAGTGTAATATTAGACGTATTGTCGGACAGCATCAGAAACCCACATGAGCAGCCTCCATGGTTGCTCATGTATGCTGACGATATTGCGCTGGCAGACGCGGACAGGGGCAGATTGGTGCGACGTGTAAAGGCGTGGAAGGAGACGCTTGAGAACGGCGGTCTGAAACTAAATGTGGCGAAGACCGAGTACTTGGCACTAAACTCGACAGATCCCACATCCGTCCGCATAGGCAGTGATTTGGTCGAGCGCACGGTCCAGGTTAAATACCTGGGATCTGTTTTTCACACGTCCAGTGACATCGATTGCGATGTCAAGTCACGCATTGCTGCCGCGTGGGCCAAATGGCGGGAGATGACCGGTGTCATTTGTGACCCTAAAATGCCGATCCGGTTGAAGGGACAGGTCTACAAAACCATTATTAGACCTGTCCTTTTACATGGCAGTGAGACCTGGCCGATATTGGAGCGACACAAGCAGGAGCTGCGTGTCACGGAAATGAAGATGCTGCGGTGGATGTGTGGGGTCACGCGGATGGACCGCGTGAGAAACTCTCGCATCCGCGGCAGCCTTCACGTCCGTGACATTCCAGACAAGTTGCAAGAGTGTCGCCTTCGTTGGTATGGTCACGTCTTGCGGCAACCGCCGGGCTACGTAGGTAACAAATGTCTGGCCATGTCAGCCCCGCCGGGTCCCGGTAAGAGGGGAAGACCCAAGAAGTGCTGGCTTGACGTCGTAAGGGATGACATGCGTGCCAATGGTCTCACTACAGGGGATGCCGAAGACCGTGCGAAGTGGAGGAGAAAATGTAGGAAAGCGGACCCCGGGCGTCGCGAGACGCAACTGGGACAGACGCTCGGATGATGATGATGAGTTAATCTATATATGTATATATATAAAAATGAATCCCTATTTACCTTGGTCACGCCCTCACGAGTGAACGGCTGGACCGATTTGAAAAATTCTTTCTGTATTGGATAGCCTATTTATTGAGGAAGGTTTTAAACTATATATCATCACGCTACTACACAGGAGAGCGGAGCAGTAATCATAAATGTCAACAAATCGGGGAAACATTCATACATTTTTGGAAAAGTAATAAGCGACGGGATTAAATGGGTGCCACGGGGTTGGAAGTATGTCACGGACGAAGCCGGTCAGGTCAGCTAGTAATTTATAAAGTCTTTCCTTAAATATAAAAATGGATTCAGAGGTTTTATATTGTTTTTATACCTCTTTTTACCCCTTTGGGGATATATGGCGTAAATGATAGTTAATATGATGGCATCCAGCATAAAACGGATACCCGTATTACAATCACAAAACCTTATGTTGCTCATAAACGCGAGCAACTGTTTTGTTTTATTCTATTTATAGATTCATCAACATGAACACACAAAGCTTTGCCGTAGGATAATGATATTTAGCTTCATGACTGGAGCCTGTCTGCCATCACCTGCCGTCTGCCTGCAACAAGGCACTACCTATTTTTAAAAAACATAAAAGTTGTAGTTTCTGGCATCACTAACTCCGCGCCTCTAAAGGCCATTTTTTTAATGGTTTGTCAGTAATTTATGTAGATAAGATGAAGGAGTTCAGATTGTATATGTATACTATCTATTTTTATATTGACTTTCTACATTTTGTAGAGGCACTTGAGAATTTTGATAGATTGTAATATTTTTGTTGGCTGCTTGATTTTAGCTCCAAAACAACAGCTAGCGATCGCCAGGTTTGACAACTAAGGCTGCGTCGGGGTTCTAGGGTTTGCCTTTCAAAGTTCCCTGGCCATGATGAACCAAGAAAACGTATAACAACAATATGCACGTCGAGTGAAACTAGTTGTGCGATTCACGAGTCAGGTTAATAAAACTTAGGTACTTATGTGTATAGTGCTTGGCCAAAGAACAAAACGTGCACGTTTACTACAGTATTAAGTGCCTCCTTAGAAAACAATATACCTTTACTATTATATACTTGTAAATACTAGCTGCACGGTGTACCTTAAAATGTAAGCGAATTCAAAATTATTTCATATCCTTATTCATGTTTTTTTTTCTATAGGAAGTCCAAATAATAAATGATTATGGAGTGATATGAATATGAAAGGAGTAAATTATCAGATGACAAATAACAGGGATGAATGGAAGAGGAAATCATACTGCGCCGACCCCAAGTAAATTGGGACAAGGGCAAGAGGATGATGATTCATGTATTTTATACTGAAATCAAAGATCATGAAAATCAGTTCAGAAGTTTTTCCGATCTGTTATATCTATAATATTCTAGATGTTATGTACTTACCTACCCAAATATAGAAAAAGTATCTAAGTAACTTGGAAATACAATTGTTCGTATGAATACTGATGGCGTTCGATTAATTGGCTACTAGAAAATTATATTTGAGGATGCTGCAAGTCGAGGGCAGTGGATGCTCTTGATCTGCAGCATCAGCATCAAATATTAGATTCCTTGTCGAAGTTGGGATGAACTTGAGTAAGACTTTCTGGAGTAAATCCACATCAGCGTCAGATCTCACAGTGTAGACAATACACTCACACATTTTTGGTTTCAGCTGCATTCAAAGCCCATACTCTTCGGAACGGTTTGCTTTCGGCCGCATCCCAGAATTTCAGGAGTAGCATGATTTTACATGTTTCTGTTCTTACGGTCGTGAACATCCCTAATAGTGAACTTCTTCGAATACGTAAAACCAGGACTGCCAACGAACTGTGAAGCGCTCGTCGGCCCCGCTGACTCAGTGTTCTGTAAAAGATCACTGCGTTAAGCAACTTTCCCCTATGTGACCGTTAACATTTGCCAGCGTTTCCGTGCTTCGGAAGGCACCGTAAACCGTTTGTCCCGGTTGCCAGTAACATGGCAGTCGTTAAGCCAAGTTGAAGGCCTTATGAGCGGCTTGAAAATTCTCAACAGCAGGTAGCCACATCCTGCATCTGTCTATTTTAATACGGCAATCGGCTCACCACCTATTACGTGGGACAGGAATAGACTCGGGGAAAAGCGGGCGTATAATATGCCACTGCCACCCCTTCGCGGATAAGGCGTGATAGATAATCAAAGGACTGCAAAGATATCCAAAATGATTTTATCTGTAGGAGGCGATATGACAAGGTATTCCCCCAATACATTGATGGCTTTTTTTGCAAAACGTGACCGTGCTAATATAAGCTGATTTAATATTACATAGATGTTTGTACGTCTTGAAAACGATTACGATTCTCACGTGGCCCTTGAAGATAACATGTTCATGGACTTAATGGTTAACTATTAAACTAAAAATTGCAAATCATGTGAACGTTAAACATATTTAAGGCGAAGTTTATCTGTAACATCGATTTGATTGAAATTAAATACTAACAAATAGTATCTAACTAACTTGAGATTAATGCTTACGTTTAATGCTTAAAAACACGGTTAGAATTGGGCCTTGGATTTTACGGGTTTTTCCCCGTTTAATTTTACCCGTACTGCAAAAGTTTTACATACTGTACAGTTTGGTCAGGGGTTGCCACTATCTAACCAGATCGCAGTCAGAATTAGATTTTTACCATTGGTAATGAAAAACTTCTATTCATTTGGAATGAGCAATTATTGTAACATATTGAATTGGCTAATTATGATTAAAGCAATTGGTCAGATATTTTTATTATCAAATCGGGGACAGGGGCTTACTGTTATAAGCAATATAATCTACCTAATCTACCGAATTACCTGGCTCTATCATACAGTTCACAGTTATTGTAATTTATTTTGAAGTTAAATTTGTGTTTACACAACCTACTATGAAAACATCATTATTTTCCCACTCAACCAAATCTAATAATCTTTCCCGATCATTTTTACTGTAGGTACCACGCTAATCACACGACAACAGTACAATTTTGTATCTATAATACACCATACGGCGATCGATAGTATCTGCACCTTAAATACATTTCTTAAAAAGACTTCTTACCGTGTTTTGTATTTAGGTTTTTTTTTTGATAACGTACATAATTTAGTATCTATAATATTTACTTGAGTAGGTATTTCTGAGATAAAAAGAGCTTGTAGGCCTTCTTGCTTAGGGTTCTTTTTACGATTATTGCTTTAATACAAATGTGGTTAGGTTAGATTCAGGGATAAGTCCATTGATTACTTTTTTAATTACGAGCATATCAATGCTTTGGAAGCCACCACCGCCAAGCTAAAACTACCGGAAGTTTTAGTTGCGTGCTGGCAACTGGAACCAATTTCTTTTAGGGCCGTATTCCAGACCGTTTATCAACACTCAAGATACACTTGAGAGTAGATTTTATAAGGCAAATTCTAGTCTCAAGCGTTCATCGAGTATTGAGTAACGTTCTGGAATACGGACCTTAGTGCTAATTGTTGCTCGATGGCCCGTCTTTTTTTTAACGTGTGGAAATCGTACCGACTAAAACCACGGTCTCTACCCATTTCTCTATTGCCGGTGGCCCCGGATAACTCCTCGAAATGTTTCAGTGTACCCGCAAACTGCGGAACTAAGGTGGGAGAATGTTCAGTCTTATTCATATATCCTGTGGCCTAGAGATAATTCTGTTCAGTCATCGTGATTTAATTGCAATATTAACATTAGCGTCACTTAAACAATAATGATTTACGTTGACCCCTGTATGTTATTACAACATTATTATCATTATCTTATGCTATTAAAGCAATTTGTCTAACATTTTTTATTGTCAAGTCGGGGACAAGGGCTTACCCTTATATACATTAGTACCTACCTGATTAACTAAATTACCAGCAGCCATTATGAAGCTATTAAGGATATATCATTATTTTTGAAGTGAAAACTTCTTTTGGCGCACCACAAACAGATTTTTCCGTAGGTAGTAAGTTAGGCTGATCCGTCACGCTCTGAGGTGAAAGGCTCGATCGGGTGAACACGGGATCGCGGAGAGTACCCGAGCGAGAAAGATACAGTCAGCTGCTCTTCGCTGTTGTGTCGCTGTGTTTAGTAGTGTAGGAAATATTAGCGTTAGCAATCATATTTAATTGCTAAGACTCCATTCGTATTAATTTAATGAATAGTACTTGTTAAAATTAATTATTGCTAAGAGACATCGATTACGCAATAATTGACAATTCGTCACGAACCCACAATCTCCCTCCAATACATGACTAAGCGCATCGACGTTCGCGCCGCTACTGAGTGGCGAGTTGTGAATGCTAAATTAAATTGCCAAAACTCATAATTATAATTCACGACAAATTCATATCGCAGGCGAGCTGTGAACGCTCCGTCGCTGCGACGACTAAATCATGAGGCAGGCGAGCTGCGAATGATGCGTCGCTGCGATTGCTAAAATGAATTTTCACGTCTAATTCATGAATGGATCGTGTCATTGTGCAAATTGCGAAATACGGAGTGTGTGAATGAAAAAGTGCATGGTTGATATTTAGCACATTATTTTTAACTATTAAATGCTTGTGTTTGGGGTTATTTATTCCATTTTAGTGTACATTTTTTTGACTTTCTGTTAATGCCATTGAGTTGAGTAAGAAGTCGTAATTCGTACGTACTTTTTACGAGTTGTAGATACTTTGGTTTTTATGTATTATTCTTTTATTTTGAATATATAAACCCTAAAATCGTGAGATTGTACTTTATTGTGGAATAAATAATGTAATACAAAATGTTTTTTTTGGGTTCCGTCTCTCGAAAGGAAAACAACGGAACTAAAGTTTTTTTTTTATTGAATTGAAAACTTCTTTTAGAGCGGTACGCTTATTTTTAGATGAGATAAATATCTGGACCCACGACACCGTTAGGCATATGCATGTACATATAGCAGACCGCGAACGCGTCTAGAAAAATATGTCTGTAGATTCAATATCTTGCTACTAAATAATAGAATCATCATCATTATCATCTAACGTTAATCCCGGTCATCTTCAGGTCTTATTAAAAAATATTGTGTAATCAATTAAGACTCTTTCGGTGTAGAATTTTTTTATCCTCATCATCATCATTAACGTCGATCCCGGTAAATTTTTCGTTTTTTGGTAATTATTAATAAATTTGCAGAGTGCAACCCTTATATTTTTTCATAATGTCCGTCTGGACGTCAGTTCGTCTGTCTATCCATGTGTCATCATCGATTTTCTCAGGAACGGGAGGACCTAGCAAGTTGATGTTTACTTCATTGATGTTCATATTAGCATAGCAATAGTACGTCGCATGCTAAGAGATAAAAATTAGCACGCTAATGAATTTAACAAAAAATAGCATTCACTTCCATCACTAGTGTTTAGTATATTCAATTCATGTAATAATTGCCGTGCGGTCTTAAACAGTCTTTTTTTTTATAATCAGTTATAGTATAGTAAGATGTTAAATATGTTTACCAGTTCACAGTCGACTTTATATTTTTTTTTGTGGTTAGAGCATGCTTCACAGAACAGGCGTACTTGCAGTACAAATAAATAAAAGCTCTTCCGGATTTGCAATACTAGTATAGATTGCGCCTTGTGAAATGTGTTTAATAGTACTGCACTTACTTCTTTAGGAATTATGCATGTCCGTACACATGTGAAGATACACACCTATGTAGAAATCACTTCATACAACACTTGGCCCTGATTACGAACAAAACAAATAGCGTAATGTTTGTGTTATGAGGTAACCTGTCGTTTGTAAATGGCCACACTTGTCGGATATTGCACGTCTGATTTAAATGACTCTGGTGAAGAAAACTAAACCATATGGAGTGAGAAATAGAACTTAAAATAAATTGGCAAGAATCAATCATTCTGCTGAAGGATTTTGAGCCGTATCCTTAAACAATAGAGCTTAAAATATACTGGCAAGAATTTGCAAAGAATGGAAGTATGACAGGGTCGTAGATAAGAAAAGTGGGTGCGAGAATTTGTAATTCTGGAAATTCTTAAAATGAAATAGCATAATATCAATGTATAAAAATGTGGAATGGGGGTGAGAAATAATGAACAAATATCAAAATACACGAAAGAATGTCATGACAAGCTAAGAAAAATTGATTTTCCCCATGATTGTGTAAATTGTGCTGATCGTATGTGTGATGGGTGATGAGGTCATGGGCGTATTATAATAAAATAGTATATATTCTTTTTTTAAATGAACTCAATCGTAATTCACGGGTGCATCGCCAAGTTTCTGTGGCGTGTACGCCGGGAGACCACAGCCGAGTACCAGTACTACATAGAACGCTGCGAGGACACAGCGCTTCACACATTGGTGGAGTACTCAGTGTGGGCGTAGCAGCGCAAAACTTCGTGGCTTATCTAGATGTGGACATTCTCTCAGAGACGGCGCTGCGTAAAGGTTTCGAGAGAAGACTCTTCCACCTGAGTTCTACAGTATACGGCGACTTGTCTTTGCCCAAGACAGTCAGTCTCCGTAATCGGGAGCCATTAGGACGGCGGATGCTTTGTTCGCCGACCTTACAGAAGCAGGCCCAAGATTGCGGTGTGATATGAAATTTGACGCCCGTCTTGCTCCAAAAAGTGGCGGGATAACACCCAAATCAACGTTTCCAGCTGTCTTTGGCTACCAAGCCAAAGTCAGCTGGAAACGTTGATATACATTCTTTCGACGAGTTTTTTAAGGCACCCGGCACTAGGCACTAGGCGGTTCGAGTCTGGCACAACATCCGTAGGGGTTTTACGATACAAAACTATATAAATCTCTCAAACTGATTTTACCGAACGTACCAGAGTGAGGGTTCTAAAAAGTCCTGTACTCTGCGGGGTAGTTAGACATATACTCGTAATACCGCCCACTTAATGTTGTTTATGTTCACCTAGAAGCTAACATGCTCTACCAGCGCCAGCAAGCTCCAATGTGACAAAATACACTGAATTATTGACATCGCTACTTTGTATGTATATGTACAGTCAATCTCAACTTCAACCCGTATTTGACAGTACTTTGAGGAACAGAGTTAATTAACACTATCCGAGTATTCGGAACAGATTCATGAATGAAATTCGCTCATTATTTACCTCGTTCGTAATTTATTTAAGAATGTTTGTGAGTATTATGTCTTCTTAAGATTAAATAATAAAGTTAGCATTATTATTTAATTAAGCGAATTTCCGGTAGGAACCATATTTAGCCATAACTTCCTGAATATAAACAAATGAAGCATATTTTTATACTTAGCTTATCGTCATTCTAGCAAATCTAACTCAATAGGTACAATCAAAGTTCTCACAGATTTGTATCACACAATATACATAAATATATGTTAATCTGTTAACATAACCTGAGTTTAAATTTTATTTTATTGCTGTATGTTAATTATAACACAATGAGAAAATCTAAATATTTTTTGTTCAATTCCGTATTTATTATTTTTTTTTTTTACTGTCGCTAAGCGAGGAATGGCCAAGCCATTTATTTAGATTATAGAATTATTCTGTAAATATATTTTATGTGTAGTAAATTTATATAAATGCATGATATAAATGAATACGAAATACAATATTAACGCAATAACGCTTTTTTTACCTTTAATTCGCTTAACGTTTTAACTTAGTTTTTAGAACGCTCGTGGCCCCGCTGACTCTGTGTTCTGTAAAAGATCACTGCGTTAAGCAACTTTCGCTATGGCTGGTCTTTGGATGGGTGACCACTGACAATATACATTTGCGAGCGTTTCCGTGCCTCGGAAGGCACTTTAAGCCGTTGGTCACGGTTGCCAGTAACATGGCAGTCGTTAAGTCAAGTTAAAGGCCTTATAGGCGACTTGAAAAATTTCAACAGCAGGTACCTAGCCACAACCTGCGTCTATCTATTTTACACGGCAATTGGCTCACCACCTATTACGTGGGACGTCACGTCACGACACATGGTGTCTCTATTTCGGCACGAGCTAGGGGGAACAAGCAACATTTCTTGCCTTTACCTACCTATCTATAAAACTACAATTTCCAATGTTACATTACCTATCCAACTATACATTAACAAACTATAATAACTTTATTCAATTAATAAATGATTTACATCTAATGTCACACAAAATTATATTAATAATTGACCTTTACAATATTATATAATCTATAAATTTATGAAGTCTTATCTAGATCATACAAAGCACAATAATAGTTGACTATTATTTGGGCTGTTTCCCTGATGGGGTAGTCAGACATGACAGTTAAACAGGCTTCGCAATATTTCTGCAATTCATTAATCGTTTCATAAATGCACGTCTGGGTATCCGAGTACTTTAGACCTTTCCGTTTTGAGCAATCTGATCACGTGGTCTTCGTATGTAAGTCTCGGTCTACCCTGACTTCTTCTGCCTTTTACTTTCGCACAATAAATATTCTTCGTTAATCGTTTCGCACTCATTCGTTGGGCGTGTAAGATTAGATAAATTAATAACGAAACGAAATGAGTACAGGTAGGTACAGTAGGTAGGCTGAGGCATTCTATATAGGTACGTCCACATTTCACCATTAGCATTTTGTTCCACGTAACAGGTGGTGAGAGCATATCTGGGCTCCCGGCTTCCTGTTGGATACTGCAACCGTTTTTACGAAATCTTATAGATTGCGGGATTGACAAACCTTGACGATCTAGTACATAGTTTAATCTATACGTAGGGTCGGTATAGGAGGCGTCACCAACATGTCCGGAGTCTAAACGACCTCACCACTAGCGGTTCTCTGACTGACAATGACACAGGCCCTCTTACAGGGTTGAGTGAGACATATTATGGACTTTGATAATAGCTAGTGTCATCATGTAAATCGAGGAATTACGGAAGATCAATTATATAGGTATACCGTGCAATTTTTAAAATGAAACTTCAAAATTTGATGGCAACTACAAATATATTTGTTTTATATTTTTTTTTTCACGGGGAATGCTTTTACGCTCCGTCATCCCTGCTGCGGGGCAACAGGGACGGTGTGTGAGGCTCCCGGCCCGTGAGAGTGGGGCCGTTCTACCCACTAAACCCCGCGGTGTTCCGCCTCACCTTAAAACCGGCTCGCAGGGTAGGCCTGAGGTTAAATCACTGCGAGCCGGCGAGGGGCACCCCAGAGTGGAGGGGTCCGTCTCGGGGCGGCCGGAAAGCGACCACCCCGGAGCTTACTAAGGAGCTGAAGAATCTAGCCCGCACCTCCACCGCTCTCGAGCGCTCCTCTGAAAGCAGAGGAGGTAGAGAGCGGCAGGTACGGGCGTGCGCTAAAGGGGGGGCACCCCCTGGAACACAGAAAATGTGCCCATCGTCATGTGGCCAGTTGGGCGGGGTCTCCCTACCATCCGCCCACGGCCCACGGCCAGTTATTTTATTAATTAGACATGGATAAATTTACCAACATTATTCTGAATTGAAGTCTCCGTGCACAACAAAATCTTTTTCATAACTGACAATTATTTTATTTAGACATAATATCGTTAAGTATATTTTATATGCGTCCCACTCATTTCTTTGCGTAACTTTAAAATAAAAACAGCAAACAACATCATTGGCCCATCACACTTACTTTGCTCTCATTATTATTGTTATCTACATTTCACTTCATAAGTCGCGTTCAAATAAGGTCGTAAATTTATTAATATATTACCAAGGGAAGGTTAAGTGAATTTTATCAATGTGTAACTTAAGAATTTGTATTTTTATAAATTGTAATAAAATCACCACCCTTATGTCTCCTTTTTCTTTGTTTACAGATCTCCCCCCTCCTAGAAATGCACCCCCGTCAAACTCTGTCAGCGGAGGCGGTGGTGCAACCGGTGCTCACGTGCAACTCAAACGGCTCGTCGCAAGGGTAGTGGAAGAAGCTTCTGCGTTGCCAGCATTAGCAAGATACGCATCAGAACCTCACACACCAACACTAGAGTCTTCAACGTACGAAGATTTGTTGGCGTCGGCTATACTGAACAAGGTACCTAGGCAATTTATAAAACGGTCTCGATATTTTTTTATACCACTGAGTGGGCTGAAAAGCATGTAACCTGATGTGAAAATTAAATAAAAAAAAGAAAAACTAAAATTGTTACTTTACTATTTTTTAGTATTTTTTTGCATTGCAAACTTATTTACAAATCTCGTTTACTTTTATTGGTCCTTTGTGCCTATGTGAGACCAATAAAATTGAGGTATATCAGTATTTTTTTTAGTTATTTTTGAATTGCATACCTTCATAGGCCACGGTGACCACTTTTGATAATGAGGGCCATACGGCTAGTTTTATCTTTTAATCCAACGATCTCATTTTACGGACACAGTTTCTTACTAGGTACATACGTTTGATTTTAAAAGTAAGTAGGTATATTTTGCGCGTCTCAAAATAGAGTTATGCAATGATAAGACGTCACGCTTGCTTTTATTCGCAACATTATCACAGTTCACTTACATCATATAAGTAAACAAAAGGCTAAGGTTTGTCTGCAACCTCAGTGGTATAAAAAAAATACTAGGCAGTTACGCAACACAAACAACCTATTTTCATCCTAACCTAACTAACTTCACGCTGTATCCCTGACGGGGTAGTCAAAGAGGACAGATCGCCAGGCATCGCGATCCATGCATACTTTTTTCGCTTTCTGTAGATTCATTAATCGCTTCATACATGCTGCACGTCTGGGTATCCGAGTACTTTTGACTTTTCCGTTTTTGAGTAATTTGTTAACGTGGTCTTCATAAGTCTCGGCCTACCCTGACTCCTACTGCCCTCTACTTTCGCACAATTGACATTCTTCGTCAATCGTTCCTCACTCATTCGTTGAACGTGGCCAAACCAACGAAGCACTACCTTTTCCAGCTTAATGCTGACACTTTCATTCAAACCTGCCATATTGCGTATCGCTTCGGTACGTATTCGGTCTCGCAAGTGATCGCATCTCCACAGCAGTCAACTTACTTTCATGCATCTTTTGACATACCCAGGTTTCGCTGCCGAAAACCTCTAAGCAGATAATCTCTAGTTTATTTCCAAGCTCCTAACCGAGTCGCACGAAAGTATCAGCAATTTCCATGCAGATTTGAACACCATTTACAAGGAACCGAGTTAGACATAGCTTATCAATAGAAACAATTTTGAAAAGCAATTAGTATGCTAACTTTTTCCAAATTTAAATTCTAATATAGAAAAAGTAACCACATTTTTAAATAAAAAAATAGGTCAACATTGTTGGTAATACCAGCATGGTGGATAATATCTAATTGTTACTCTTTCTAAAAGTTACATTGAGTGCTAGTGTGAGTTGATCGCTACTCACTGTGAAGCGAGTACGCGTGAAATTGTATGGCGACTTCATAGAATTTCGCGTTACGTTAAGTTCTCGAGTTTACTACCAGACGGTGTCTCGATTCCATACAAATTTCTGTCACCATTACGCTTATTATGACAAGACATTGTTATGTTACAGTGATAAAGTTATAAATTCCCAATGCATGCTTGCCTTGGAATTTCCAATCGCAGAAACTGAGGCGAACAATATTTACAGCAGAGAGATACCTTGCTTAAACTGAGTTTTTTTTTTAAATCATAAGTACATACTTGTATCGCCAGGTCGCGGATTACTTTATCTGTAATTTTGGGCTTATCTTAATGCAATACCAAATTTGCATTGATTACTTATCTACCAACATAAGTCTGATATTTGTCTGTACATAGGTTTTATAACACGTGTTTCCATGTTCAACCATTGTCTTGTTTAGTATGAATCTATTATCTGGTATTCACTGTATACTGCCTATAACACTTTCTTCGAAATCTAGTAAACAATAGCGTAGGCAATTCTACTTGTACCTATGTCTATATTTAGTTATCTACTGGCCTAGAACGAAAGATATTTAATTATTTATCAAAGATAACTTGATTAGAATTAAAAAAAAAACACATTTCATGAATAGGTGTTTTGAAAATATTTGCCCCTGCACTTTTGGAGTGATTGTATTGCAGCCTATCGGGTGTATAGGGCCTCAATCAAAATCTTCAGGGTCCTAGCGACCTTAGCCTCTAGCTATACTTCTGACTAATAGATAAGGGTTTGGAGGTCGGACAGCAGTCGCTCACCTCAATCGATAGTTGCTCCAAGCAGTCAAATTAAATTGGACCCCTGGTACCATACAGGTTTGGAAGCAGTTGGGAATACATTAAGATGAATAAAGGGTATTGCAGCCTATTATGATGCATCTAATTGAATGAACAACAATATCTAATGTTATGTAAACATTACCTCTATGTGTTGAATCCTTAGGAACGACTTATTAGCAAGACTATGCTCCACCTTAATTTAGGGCTGTCCCTTCCATCATTTTTTAATCCCCGATGCAAAAAAATGAAGTGTTATATTATAACTTATGGATTAGGTCTGTGAACAGTAGATATGAGTACAAATGAGTGAGGAACGATTGACTAAGAATGTATATTGTGCGAAAGTAGAAGGAGTCAGGGTAGGCCGAGACTTACATATGAAGACCACTTGAGAAAATTGCTCAAAAACGGAAAGGTCAAAAGTGCTCGGATACCCAGACCTGCGTGTATGAAGCGATTAATGAATCTACGGGAAGCGAAAGAAGTATTCATGGATCGCGAAGCCTGGCACTCTGTCCTCTCTGACAGCCCCGTCAGGGATACAGCGTGAAGACAGTTAGTTAGTTAGTTATGAAAATTATGAAGTCGTTTGATTTTTTTGTAAAAAGGGATCAAGCAATCAAATCAGCAATTAGGAAGACAATTCTCAACCATGCAGGTTGAAACGGTAGACGGAAATTTATTTTGTGTGCCGGTCGATGTAAAGAGTTGGATTAATTCGCCTGTTTCGAGTAGGTCTTGGTGGTATAATTAGTAACGCATCTAGTGCGTTGAAATAGAAGACGCTGGTTCGAGTCCAGCTCGAGACTGAATTTTTTTCCCCTTATATTTAAATTCAGGATTTCGTTACCTTCTATTCATCATGACCTCATGGCATTAGTCAGCAGGTGTACCACATGCACATCGCTGGTGTTACTGACTTGAGCAACGAAGATCTATATAATATATTAAGATAGATGACCCCCGAAGATTCGCCCGTGACTTTTACGAACCCCCTTCGCTCTCATATGATCCCGTCGTTTATGTCTTTTACAATAACTCATAAAAAATTGCCCAATCTCTTGACATTTATGATTACTGCTCTGCTCTCCAGGGTATTAGCGTGATGATATATCCTATAGCTTTTCTCGACAAAAGGACTATCCAACACTAACAACTAACTGAACAACTAACACATTACCACCAACAACCCAACAACAATGCACCGCCCAGGAAGGAACGGTTGAAAAGTATCAATCTAGAATGTTTTAATTCTAATAAGACTCTTGTTGCCTCATAACGTCTATTTGTACTATCTAAGAAGCATGAATCTGAATTTACAATCTGTTGATAAAATGTCTTCGGTTATAAAAATACGTAGTTGATAAGTAACTGTATGAATATTGTATTTTATTATATTCATTATCACATGCAGACGCAAGACAAGGTCTGTAAATTATTCATTCAAGTTGTCTATTCTATTTTTGTTATGGCAAACTTTGCCGTGCCGACAATTCCGCCAAAGTCTGAACGTGCCGTGGAAATGCTTGTGCTGATAATTATAAAATTAAATTTGAGTCCAATAGATAGATTCAGTCATGAACTTTGATTCGAGTGAAATCGAAATATTGTTAGGACACACACAATCCAATTTAACCAAAAACTTCATTTCACTAAGGGCCTCCACAGACTATAGCTTCTTTTAATATCCGCAACCGGCGACTTAGTAGCTTTTTAGAAGCCAGTAGGCCGAGTCTACTATTTTACAACAAAAAGCAGTTTTAAATTTTATTCTATGTCGATTGCTCCAAAACTAGGTAGTCTACTAAATCTATTATTTATTTCACAATCGCTCTTCTCAAGCCGCAGAATTGAGACCAAATTGCTGTTTTTAGCCGTCAACATATTAATATAGAATACCAAAAATGCAACTTACGAGTGGCCACTGACGCGACCAGTATTAACAAAATTCTAACGGCCGGCCGATCAAATTTTTCTGTCGACTCTCTATTGAGCGATGATTTCTATTCTATTCTGACGCAATTGATTTGGTAGACTTGGTCTGAAAAATGCCAGAAGTGGCGACTGTATAATTTTTCAAATCGTGAAATAGTATCCGAGTAATAAAAAAAAGTATCCGAGCAGTCGCCAGGACGCCGGATACCGGATGCGAGAGGGCAGCCCAAACGCGACGCAGGATCGACACAGTCTCTAAATCGCCGGTTGCAATACTAAAAGAAGCCAGTGTTCGGTGGCTCTAAGCGGTTCTCCTTAAACATGTATACTGCCGTCCTAACGGAAAAGAACGCATACACATAAATGGTATAACGGAGTCAATAAATGAGTTAATTGAAAAATAAATTCTTCAATTATGTTTTATTCTTCAATAATCAATTCTTCTTATGTGGCAGTATAAACAATATTAGCTCTAATTGTCTTCAGTTTTTTCTCCATAATTTAACCTTAAATGGATCCCATGCACTATTTAATTTAAGGATTTCTTATAACTAAAGTCTAAATTCACCGCAAACCTACTCCTAACTGAAGCAGTTTTGATTAATGTGATTGTATTCTTTAAAAAAAAACCCTTTTCTTAAATAGTCCTCTAACTTAGTATTGCAATTAGAACTGGAATCATTTTAAGCATTCACAACAAGATTTCCAATTACACTGTCTATCAGATGTTAGTTTATTGTGAAACAGAAAAAATACAATTACAAGTTACGCCACGTCACACACCTACATTGTGATATGTCGATCAATAATGTGTCTGTCGGCTGGAATTATTGTAACCAAAACACGTTTGAAGAGCTTTTGTTTAACTGACGCAGACAATATGCACTTTAGGTGGGTTTCCTATTTTAATAGTTACATCAAGAGACGAAATATCTTCAAGTACTTAATACAAGGATCTTGTCTGTAGATACAATCGATCATATGAACTCGCCGATAGCTTATCGATGATATAGTCAGATAGCAAACTCGATATCTCGTGGCTAGTACAATACCAAGATAGTTCTTTATACATAATCAATGCGATGTTTTCGAAAGAAATGGTAAGTCATAAAAATAAATGAGATTAATGATTTATTTATCAGAGGTACATTCGTTGTTAATCGCCCGAGCGCGATGAATGTCCCCAACTTTAATTTTTTTTAGTGTGCACGTAGGTTTAAAATGTATACAGTTTTGTTCGTGTGTTTCGTTATATTTCTATACATAATCGCGGCTCTTGCTTTGGTGAGTTCCACAACGCAGTGATTTGGACGACATATGTGATTTTTATCTAGGAAATTGCTACTATAGTGTTTGAAGAATGACATAAAAAGTGTTTTGATTAAATCAAATGGTTTCTATCTGGTCAAATAGTGGCATGTGCATTATAAACTAGCATTACGATTGCGTTTAGTATCCAATGCTATCCGCATCTTGTAACGCTAAACGGAGGAAGATTTCAATCCAATGTAATCGAAGCAAGTAAAATAATGGCTAAAGCTTGTAGTGTGACACGTTCTAAATAATCGATGAAATGATTGATTTATAGCGGGGGCAAATGGGACGCCGCTGCGTGTATTTGCAAGCAAGTTATGCTCGAAAAGGAAGCGGCAGATAGTGAGCGGGAGAGAACTTTTCCTCTCAAGTTCCGCTTAAAATACCTATATACTTATCTTAGCCCAATACTATCGGCTTCCATGAACGGGGGCCTGAGGACGGCGGGTGGGCTGCCATACTTTCAAAAGCAGGCCCTAGAGAGTAGCGTGGTGTGAGAGTTATATACGCACGCCCTTCACCCCCTCAAGGAAGTGGGATAACACCCGAACCCTCTAAGACGAGGCCGCGGTAGCTGGACAGTCTATCGGAAGCTCTGAGGCTTTCCTTTCGAGGGCTTACCTGGTACTCCCGACCACAGGCAGATGGAAGGGTAACGAGTACTTTTAGTCGGTAGGAGTCCGGCATTAAACCCATTAAGATTTCCTCACGAAAAGAAAATAAAGCAACTTCACTGTGATTTCAATTTAAAAAAAAGTTGATGAATAAGTCTACCAAATATTAAAGATTTTGTTAATAATCAATTAAGAAAATAAATTTTACATCAAATAACATAATTTTGTCCTGATAACTTGGCATTGCCAACCCTAATTTAACGCAATTCTTTCGACTTTTACGAGTACGTACGGGTATATTCATAGTTCTCTACAGCTCAGTCTGAGCAAATAACATGTGTTCAAAGAATGTGTTTCTTAAATTCATAATCCAAGTGAATTAGTGTACTTTCTGATACAAGTCATGTACAATTTCTTTAGTACTATCGTGAGCTACTTTCCCGAAGCTACCGGCGAGGTTTGAAGTTTTTTCATGCTATAGTTTAGTTAGATAGTAATGGCTCAATGTTCTACTGGCTCGGATACGCTCGAGCGAGGACCAAAATCTTGGAGGAATTATTTATCAGTAGTATATATCATGCCACCGGTGCTATATTAGTTTGATTACTGTGTTTTTTAATGTAGAAATGTGGTTGCACAGGCATATTATACACCCAAATTTTATCATGTGCATTTTTGTACCACGTAACAACAACATATAACAATAAAATTAATTTTATTATGTAACATGACATTATTGAAATAGTTAACAATATTTTGTATTTAAATACTTAACTTGAATATTTGTCATTAAATTGCTAATTGGATAAACAATTTTTTTTTGTGTGGCAGACATGCATACCGCTCACCTGATGGAAAGTGGTCACCATAGTCTATGGACGTTTGCAACACCAGAGGTGCAACACTAGCGCTGCCGACCCTTTATAAACCTTCGAAGGCTTTTCTAAATTTATAAAAACAGTAATATTGTCAAAAGTTATGTGTCAAAATATAAGTAATTTTTAAAATAATTATTTAATAGGATTCATTTATTATTTAAAAATATTTTAGTTTATTTGTTTTAAATCTATTATTAGGTATTGGGCTAAGTATTCCAGTGTGACTCTAGTAACGTATTAGGTACTTACCTAAATAATCATAAACCCTTGGCCTTCAATCCTACTAACAGTATTTATAATGTGCAAGTTTTTTTGGGTATGTGTATGGATGTTACTCTTTTACGGACTACTGTATTTTAATAAAACTTTACAAATTTTAATAAAGCGCAAATTTTAATAAGCATAGACCTTACATCAGAATACGACATAGGCTACTCTTTGTCCCATCAACAAGTGCCTGTGGGATACGGGAACACGAGGAAAGGGCAATATAGCTATCTAGAGAACTCCTACAACCTCTCAAACTTTTTTTTTTCATGAATTTAAAGCACGCTTAATAAAACCTCTTTTACACTTACTGAAAAAATAAGGAATACAAACATAAGAATACAGAAATAATAACAACTTGACTGCCTCTGTAGCGTGACTGCCGAGCTGAGGTGTGGAGGTCAATTCCCAGGTCGGAGCAAATATTTGTGTGTTTTGCAAATGCTTTTTTTCGATTTTCGGTGTTTTCTATCAAAAATATGCATGTGGTACAATCAATGTACGTATTGAATGTACATATGTTTCCCTTTCAGGTGATAGAGCGCTACCAGAACGAGAATGGCTCTGGCGGACGCAGCAGTGGGATTCACTCCGCCAGTGCGAGTCCCACACCATCAGAGCGCTCTTCACCCAGATCCCTCCATTCGATTCAAACCAGGGACATTACTCCACCCCCAGTAAGTTCACATTACTTATATTACATAGTATTACGCTGGACCTCGTCTTATGTGCATAATACATACTGCTTCAGTGGCGCACTGTATGAAAGCGCTGTTGCCAAGATCTCTGCTAAAAATAAATACTGGTATGATCTGCAAATATAAATTTCGAAGTTTAGTTAATTTCTATGAACAGACAGCTCCATAGAAAACTCACAAAAAATGTTTCGTGTTTAAATAAAAAAAACTAAACTAAACTATCTTCACGCTGTATCCCTGGCGGGGTAGTCAGAGAGGACAGATCACCAGGCTTCGCGATCCATGCATACTTCTTTTGCTTTTTCAAGATTCATCAATCGCTTTATACACGCACGTCCGGGTATCCGAGATTTGACCTTTCCGTTTTAGAGCAATCTGCTCACGTGGTTTTCATATGTAAGTCTCGGCCTACCCTGACTCCTTCTACCCTCTACTGTCGCACAATATATATTATTCGTCAATCGTTCCTCACTCATTCGTTAGACGTGTCCAAACCAACAGATGGGTTATGAGTTATCCTAACGGATAACTTATAACTCGGTTATAATTTGAAATATCTTACTAGTTTCATTAATGCCTCAGAGATGGTCCTTTGTGTACATTTCAATAAAGTCTGTGAAGCTATGTACACGTTTACGGGAATTTTTTTTTTATGTCTGGCACCCGTTTTCATTTGGTACAATTTGAGTTTCGAAAAAAATAGTCTGTTGGAACCAAGTTAATAAGTAGATTGCTCGATGGCATTTGTTAAGTTTTACCAATCAATCAAGATCTAGATTTATATCTTGCATTATGCGCACTCGCTTGTATTGAAACTAAATATAGCAAAATTCATATCAATGTAGAAAATAATATAATTATCTACCTATAGGTCATACTTGCTGATAGTACTGTAACAACTTATGATTTTTTTTTTATAATTTCCAGCTTCATGAAGAAGACGATATGTCTGACTGGGAAGAGGGGGACGCGATGGAAGACGCCTTGGAGGTGCCAAGGAGGGTACCATTCCCTGAATTCGGTGGGGACATAATACACAATATAGGTATGAACTCACTAATTTTTAATTAATACTGTCTTTGATGCGTGACTGAAAACAGTAAAGTTGAAAGACAAGAATTAACGAGCTTAGTTTATCGTAACGCGAACAATACTAACAACCTCTTTCTAGATAACATTATCAGTTTACACGGTGTTATGCAAAAACTAATTTATACCGCGGTAGATACAGCATTTGTTTTACCATTCACAGATAATGAGGATCGAGAATTTGACGAAGTCTCCGGGAGTGATTTGCAGGCGGCAGACGGCACTTGGGAAGAGAATTGGCTGTTCCAGAAAAAAAAAATAAAGACCTTGCAGTCAGTCCCAGTGCCAATGCTTGTACCGAACTCTAATGCCGAGTATAGAGCTCTAATCGGTGACAGAGACGCCGATGATACTACAGACCTTTCTGATAACGCAAGTGATTCTGAAGAACAAACAGAACAATACAAGAGTGATATAAAGAAAGTTCTAGATTCTAAACATGTCATAGGAGGGAAAGCTAAGATTGAGGAATCAGATTTTGAACCAGACAGTCTCTCCAGCGTTGACGGTGTAGACGGATTCGACAAACTTGTAAATGAAATACATGACGAGGAAACTGTAAACGCAATTATAAACGAAATCAACGATAGTAATTTTACTATGGTAGAAAAGGTAGATTTTAATAATACAGACTATAGTGATGGCTGTAGAATTGTTCTTGGAATTGAGAGTGGACCCGTGCCTAAAGCAGAGTTCTCAGTGAAAGAAGAAATTCACAGAACACTATTAAATGGAAACATAGACGTCATAACACATAACATTTATGAGAATAATTATGGGGACCTACATAACGGTCGCCCAGATTCACATAATGGATTCACAAGCAATAAAGGTAAAATTTATTGATACATAATATTTATACTGTTGATTGATGGAATTTGGTAGAACTTGCTACACATATTAACACCACTTGTACTGTTCCACAACATTTACTTTGTAAACCTAACCGGTTTCGCTTCGCGGCATTCTCAAATTCATCATATACAATATGACATACCAGGTCCTGTGTTGTAGTCAAATTGCTCAAACAGCTCCGTTTCCGTAATATGTCCTGTGGGTTGCACATTTCATTATTTCTAAAAATATATATTATTTATATATTGTGAGACACTTGTCACACAGCGTCATCTAGCCTAAAGTAAGCTAATATTAGCTTGTGCTATGGGATCTAGATAACTGATATACATACTTATATATTTCTAAATACATACATATTATAAATAAATAACACCCAGACACAGAATAAACCATCGTGCTCATCACACAAAGTTTTATCCTGGGTGGGAATCGAACCTACGACCTCTTGCGTAGCAGTCGGATGCACTCCCACAGCGCCACAGAGGCAGTCATTTCTTGAATTTCCCACTCGCCAATTTCCAGCTCCCTATAATATCAAATCAAGCTGCATTTAGATACTTTAAATTATTAGCCGTACCGCTCTTGATATGAAGTGGTCAGATAAAAGGAGTATCTCTCTCTTTCTTAGCATGCGTCTCGGTTACATCCAATATCTCGACCCGATCAGAGCAGCTGTAATTTTGGTTTCGACATTTTTGGAAACGACTGCCATCAGAAGTCCCAATCCCGTGAAAGAAGACTCAAAATATATATATATAGAATGGGGAAATAAAGAACGTACATATCGGAGTCGAATCAGCGATTGATGGTAGAATAGAATAGAACAAACTTTACTGCACACAATTGCACATCAATAACAAACACTCATGTTAAGAGATTACAGTCTTATAAATGTACAAAGGGCGGGCTTATCGCTAAAGAGCAATCTCTTACAGGCAACCTTAATACAATGGTAATGAAACATGTATAATTTTCAGATTCAATGACCACCATCAGTCTCCCGGAGCGCGAAGGCGAGTACGAAGAGACTGTGACGAGACCGGTGCAGAGGCACGCAGACAGCTTGCGTAGGAAACATTTTGACGATGGACCACAAGTGTGAGTAGCTTTTGGATTTTTTAATCAATTTAACGATATGTAGGTTCTCGACGACCTGTCTAACCTGGGGAATGTGGCACTGCTGTTTGCTTCAATTCATGGATTGGATTGATATTTAAAACATCCATATAAATGAATGAGGTCAAGATGCAAACGAGCCAAAAATACAGAAGATTTTTGGCAGAAGTTTAATTTTCAGTTTAATTTAACTGAAAATTAAACATTACTACTTACCAATATCACACCAACTTATACACACAATAATCAAACCACTTACCACTATTACCAAACATGTAAAAAGATCAAAGTTTTATAAACGCAAGCTATAATAAGCCGGCCTTACCGCTAAAAAGCAGTCTCTTACAGACAACCTTTATACGTGCTGGAACTATATAAATGTTTAGTTATTTATTCATCTATTACGCCTTATCCCCGAAGGGGTGGCAGAGGCATATTATATGCCCACTTTTCACCATGTGTATTCGTGTCCCACGTAATAGGTGGTGCGCCCATTGCCGTGTTGAAATAGACAGACGCAGGTTGTGGCTACCTGCTGTTGTTGTTTATCGGCCGACCGATAGAAGTCTAATGGAGTACGATTGTAATAGTAGACTATGAAAAACTGTCAAAATTGTACCAGTGGCTTTGTATTAAGTGACGATTACGAGTCTTTTCTGATGCGATTCAAATAGTAGACTTGGCCCCCTGGCTGGCCCGCATTGTACAATAAAACCTCCGATTGATTCTTCTTCTCATTAATTGATCAGATCGATTTCATTGATTTTAAACAGTAAATAGTATGTACCTTTTTTTTAATCCTTACGCGGAATTGCAGCTTGAAATATCTGACATGTCTTATATTAGGATAATACCTGTTCCAGGGTACCAACTCGAGATACCGCTCAAGACGATTTGATACCAGGTGAGTTTAAGTAAAGAGATTGATTTCTATTTATTTATTTATACTTTATTGTACGCCGGAAAATACAATTGTACATTGAGAATGTAAGTTAGGGGAATAGTATAATGGGCGGCCTTATCGCATAAAGCGATTTCCACCAGGCAACCTTTATTTTATTATATATTATAGTATATATATTCTACGCCAAACTATTACTTGTGTTTCAACCAGGCTTAACGACTGCCATTTTACAGGCAACCGGGACGGTTCGGTTTCGGTGCCTTCTGAAGCACGTTTCTGTGCTTTCGCAAATTTAAATTCCACAAATTGGTCACCCATGTTGCTTAACGCAGTGATCGTTTACAGAACACTGAGTCGGTGGGGACACGAGCGCTTCAAATTATTTTATATCAAAAGCTAAATCTCTTAAATTTCATATTTTAATTTATTTATTTATTTTGTAAACATAAATGTACTCTTCACGTTTGTCGGTACACGACGAATCTATTAAAGACAATAAATAAAGGATTTGTGATCCAATAAATAACATAGTTTCATAATAACATAGATTTATGGTTTCATAGTTGTTATAGAGCTAAGATTATTTTTTAAATTATTTTTAGCCCTATAACTATTCATAGTTACTGAAGTAACTACTTACATTAATATTGAATATAATTAAGGTAAAACAATTTTGTTTTTAGGTTCAATCGCGTATAGAGAACGCCAAAAATGGTTGAACTTCGTAGATATGCCAAATAACCCATATTCACCTGAAGCAATTCAGAAAAGACTATCGGCAAAGAATACTGCGTCTCTTTTCGATATGTTCACAAGGAAAGAGACGGAGGATGAGGAAACCGAAGTACCTGAAATCAATGGCGATGAAAGGAAAGTAGACGAAATTCCAACAAAACAAATGAACCATAACTTACCTTTATCCATTAGTAGTGACAGTTTGAATGAATTAGATAGAAAAACTAAAAGTCCGTCACCTAGGATTTTAAAAGACGTTATGGCTGACGAAATTCCACAATATAAACGGTAAGCAAATGGAGTATAATAGAGATTTTGAAGACTTTATACCTAGGGCGATTTACCAATTTTTTTTTTTTAGTTTAATTGTCCTAACTTTATACTGTGTTAATTTAATACGGTTTTATAAAAGGCTACATTATACAAAAAGAATACAAAGACATCGAATTCCTGTACAGCACAGCACGCATTTGAAAATTATTTCATTAATCCATAAAAAAATATTTATTGTACCTTTTTAACAGAAATGGTGAAATTATAAAAAGTGTGTGTAGACACACGCACGCAAAAAATTCTTTAAACTAACGAGATTTCATCACGTATCTACTCTTTGTTTGAAAAATAATGTTAGAAACTAGGTATTTTGAAAAGCAATTAGTATGATTTTAACTAATTAAATTATTTAAACTAAAAAAAAATATAAAATATATATTTTAAAATTTAAATTATGATACATAATGATAAATAAAAACAATTATCAGCTAACTTCAGGGTGTCGAATTTGGGTGTCGATGTGAGCGCGCTACGCTAATTCACGCTGATAACTTTTCTCTAACGGGCCAAAAGACTTATAACTTCAAATGTCACTAACGAAATTAACCTTGAATTGATTTATGTGCGTGTACTTATAGACTCATGCTAGTATGTGTACAAAGTATCGATAAAGTAATAAAAATAGTATTAAAAGAATAAATACTACTTTGAATTATACTACGTTGGTCATGTCATAAAAAGTTATCAACTAACTTCATCATGTAACGGTCTTAAGCTAACTTCAGTGTGTCGAATTTGTGTGTCGGTGTGCGCACGCATCGTAAAAATTTACTCTGATATTTTCCCTAACACGCCAAAAGAAGTATAAATGCAAAATTTACTACAATATATCCCCCTGATACCTTCACGCGATGTGTAATGAATAACGTGATGTGAAAAACATATGAAACTGTGATAGGGTAGATTGGGTACATTTGTTTAAGAAGTTATTTTAAGCGTAACCTCTGCAAAAAGCGATCTTTTTGTATCTCTCCATCGTAAGGCTGTTTTTTATATTTGTGGCTTTTAGACAAGGTCATACTATTTTGCCTGATAGGATACATTTAGTGTTCTTGTTTTATATCGATGACGACAGCGGCAATGTTACATCGTTAGGTTTAAAAAGAAAACAGTCAAGACTGCTTACTTTGGATTAGCGAATAACAATGTATACAGAGTACCCTACGTCACAATAGCGTGACACTCCGTCCGGACTTCATTAAGGTCCGTGTCAGACGAAATTAACAGATAACGCGTCAATGGTTATGACAAACGTTTTTTACTTTAAATGCGAAAAAAATGTACAAAAAAATACGAGAAAAACGGTGTTTTTACTTTTTTATATTTCAATAAATGGCTGAATTATTTATGATCAAAGTGAGTATAACGCGGGTGACCGCATACGTCACAACGCTGCTCATTCGACAGTCGCGCTCCCGTTCGCACCCGAGCGCCGCGCCGCGCCTTGTCGCAGCCTGTGGTACGTTGTGACGTCATAATGAGCACGCCTAATCGCGGAATCTCAAAAAAGGGCTATAACTTATCGTCGTTATAACTTCGGATATACTGCATGTATTGAAGTGAAAAAAAACCCTTTATGATCACAATGGCTACGTCGCAAAACTACTTTGAAGGAGTGCTCCTAAACAGCTATAGGACTACGAAGCAAAATAACTAACATGTAAAACGGCTATAAAGCAAAACGCCTCAAATTGAAACAACTTATCATTACTTTACCTCTAATGCAATAGGACTTAAATAGTAAAATTTCTAAACATTAGAATGACTATGAACTTAACAAGACTCAAATGCAAAACATCTCTGTTGTAAAATGCCTGGATATGAAGATGCTTAGGGATGCAAAATACCTCATATGCAAAACAACTCAGTAGTTTTATGACTTGAACATCTAAATGCTTTTTTTATTACAAGAATTCAAACAAAAACGAAAAAAAAAATACAAGCATAGTTAATGGTCCGTCACATTTTGCAGTTGGGTTGCAGTTCAAATTACGAACACGGAGGTTACCTCATAAAATTTAACTAAAAAAACCTGTTTCTTGCTTGCTGTATGAAATAAACAACGAGTATTATTATTAGTATTATTGCAAATTAGGCAAACCGCTTTAGAGATATTGATTTGAGGCATTTTGCCTTATAAGCGTTTTAAATGTTAGTAATTTTGCCACGTGCTCTTATAGCTGTTTAGGAGTAAACCTTCAAAGTAGTTTTGCGGCGTAGGCATTGTGATCAAAAAGATAAAAACTAATGTAATGTACATGAACTACGCTCAAATTTTAGCTGTATTTGATAGTAATATTTAGACCCTTTTGTGTTCTCCATTACAGATACGGGCGAGATTATTACATAAGAGAGGCGAAGTCTTCGAGCGGAGGACGCAAGGATGGCTCGTTGTCGTCGCTGAGCGGCGCGAGTGTGGACGTAAGTGCCAGCAGCTCCCTCAGCGACCTGGAGGCCGCCGCGCTGCACCACAACGTCGTCCGCGCCGTCCTCAGCCCCAGGCACGCCAGCCCCAACTTCGCCATAAACCCCATATTCGAGAACCCCGACAGACAATTCGATAGCGCTGACGAAAATCATGCGACGGAGCCTAACGCTCGAAACGGCAACGTAAGACCACAGTGTAGAACTGCGTGCAGTGACGGTGACGGTTACGTGGAAAACGAGGATATAGTTAGACTTAAAATACCAAAAACCCCCGAGGTTACCGAGGACCTGTTAGAGACTTACACCGCAGTTCGCCGGAGCAACACGCTGCGCAGCGAGGACCTGTTCGTCCGCTCGAGACGGCGTCCACCGCTCAATTACACGTTCGGGGGCAGCCTCAGGTTAAGCAAGGGCTTCCGTACCGACATCTGGTGACCGAGCACACCTCGTAGTTTCGATAGAGTAGTACACCACCTCCGTACCGAATGGCACTCCTACTGACAAACGATCTACTCTCAGACATGAATCTCCTACTGTGTACGATACTTGCATAGCCTCGGGTCGAATCTATTAGAGTAGCTAGGTTAACTCTCATCACGGACTCCTCTCATAAAATATGGTGCAAGGAACTCTTTCTCATCACTAAAGCGAGCATAGATCTAAAATATCTTCGTTCGACGCGCAGTATTGCCTGTCGTGTGTAGAGTTGGCATGTTGTTGTTTATTGGATATGAAGAGCTGACTAACAGCACTGAGCACTATTAATACAAAACCAGTATCCTTAGTACTGCACTTATAGATTTGTGTTCTTCTTATAATATTAAAATTTTCAGTACTACCGTAATCCTCAAAGCCGTTAGTGGTGAGTGTTGTAAGATTTTGGCAAACAATGTTATCACTAACCTGTATTCGAGCGCTTGCAACTGAACTAATGATTTCTATAATGCTTTAGTATCTACTAACTCTTGCGACATTTGATTCACACATGTTCATTTCATTCTCGTTTTAATATTTATTGGTTTTAATGCAATGCACGTTTCAACGCTTTCAAGGACGAATTGAAGTACACAGTATGATAATGTAGTCGTCACTAACAAATTAACAATCTCAACAGCAATTACTGCACCTTTGGTAGTTATATTAGAACACCTTATTTCTAAACTGAATTGTAATTTCTCCAAACATTTTTACAAAGTGTCATATTGTCATAACACTATGAACATTTTCAGGGATTACTTATAAAACAAGTCAACACGATAGCAACGAACCAACAGTACACAAAATTTGCCGGCAATGAGGAAATGACATCACTAACAACTACTATAAACAATAAGGACGTCATAATGATTGAATACGAGGACGCTAGCGAACCTACTTTATTTGTAGCCACAGCCGTCTACGTCGATAATGATAACACAGATAAAAAAATTGAAGAAATCTTAGAAACGGCATATCAAACTGCACCCTCAGTTCCACCACCACCCATACCGGTAGAATATGTAGACAAAATAGAGGAACCTCTAAAATCACCGATCAGCGTTGACAATTCTTACATAAGCACTAGCAGTATGGAAGATTCTATTAAGATATACAATGTACAAACAGGCGAAATTATTAAATGTAAACCTGAAGATAGTTTATCAGCAAGATATGATAGTGACTCAAATGATAATATTGATATTATTGATAAGAACATCTCGGAGGTAGATAGCGTCAGCAGTAGTAACGAAGCATCGGAGCAAACTGTAATAGACGACACTACTGAAGGGAAATTAGAATCTGATGATATCCTGCTGCAGTTGCCTAAAGTCAAAGAGTTGGCTAAGAAATTTGTGAAAATGGACAATTTAGAGGAACCAGTTAAGGTAGGTGCAATTATTGTTGATATAGTGACTCACGTGCTTGCGTCAAAATATTTTAACAAACATAGCTATAAAATTTATGAAAGTGATATTATTTATCTATTAGCAAGATAATGTTCGTCTGCAATGTTGACTAATGTCTTATATATTACGTACAAAATACATACATATTAAGTATACATAGGAAACACCTGAAACTTCGAAAGAAACATTTGCGGTTTACACAAATATTTGTTCTGACTCGGAAATCGAACCCGATATCTCAGCGCGATATTCGCATACACTACTACCTAGGCGGTCTCCACAATGGCGATTTGATGATTTTTTTTTAGAAAATATTTTTTTATTAGGTTTTGTATGCTTATGTACTTATCTCCTTTGCCTAGATTATATTATACGTAGTAGGTACCTTTTCTTTTTCTTTATTATACCTTTTCTTACTAGTTATCATACTAGTTACAGCTGATGTAATCAAGATCCCTGTTAGATGTTAACGATTATGATTATGACGATATTATATACCAATAGCCTAGAGCCTGCCTCGATACCTCGGCTATCCAAAACAAAAAGAAGTTTCCAACCCTACTAGTTGGAAAATTACTTTTGTTCCCGAGATTTGCAGAACAAGCTCATGAGCTCAAGAACTACTGGTCAGAATTGAAAAAAAATCAACCAAACAAAATCTTCAGCTTAATAATATTAGTATACATTGAAAACTTTTAATTCCAGACATCACAACCTTACAGTCTCCGACGGAGGAGCAAAGACAACATACTCTCAGATCACACCTCCAAATCTGACAACCCAAAACAGATATACATGCACAGTCTAACTGCTAGAAGTTTAACTAAGCAGTTCAGAGAAGAACTCAAACTCTCCATGTCTACTCCTCTGAAAGTCCCAGGCGGCTCTAAAGAAATACCCGAAGGTATAGAAGAGATTACAAAGGAATCTATCACGCCAGACAGCCCTTTACCAGAACCGGGAACTCTAAAAACCAAGCTAGCGTTCTTTGAAAGTCTCAAATCAAAATTTAGTAGTAAATGATTGAAAAGCGATGCCATAAAAACAAAATTTAGTGTTTGTCTTCGACAAAATTGAGTCTGAATCTAAAAGAAGTTCAAAATGTATTTTTTTTAATAATGAGAAGCTCGTTTTATGGGCTCGGAAATATAATGTAGTGCCTTCTTTTCTACCAACTTCATTTAGAAAAAAGGCTAAACACCGCTTAATCGATCTTTTTAGTGACGCTTGTTTATTTCTGCAGGAGTAGGCAGAGGTATGTTAACACGTTTACAAAACTATTTAACAGCGAGAGCTATTGATGTCAAACTTAAAAAAGCCTTCAGTAACTCTGCTTTTGTAGTAGATACCTAGTTTGTGTCGCTTAATCTTAAAGAATTCCTTCATTATATTATATGAGAAGTGAAACGTAAAATAGCATGATTTTCTGTACATTGCGTAGATTTTATCGCAGTAGTTAGACTACCACTTGTTTGTGTCATATTAAACAAGTAATGTAGTTGAAACTGATTAGGGCAGGACATTCCTTATAATTAGTTAGTGTAGTGTATATTGAAAGGTCACATAATTTAAATGATAGGTAAAGGTGTAAATTATAAGTGCCATTTTGTAATCATTAGGTACTTTCATTGAAATAAGGGAAAATGTCGTATTTGCAAAGAAATGTCACGTATTTTTAATACAAAATAAATACTTGCTTTGTGAAAACGGCATTTTTAATTTAGGTGTCTCTGACGCTAATGCCATTTTGAAAAAGTTTTAAAAAGACATGATATGTGGGTAGAATAATAAACTAAAATTGCCAGAAGTAAAAATATAGTAAGAGGGTTTTTTTTTTATTTCATGACCATAGAAACAGCGTCTTTCAGTCGCATACATAGAGATGTTTAGTACATACATTAGTAAGAGGGTAGTTGTATAATATTGCCAGAAATAATATGGGTAGAATCTTAATAGACAGTTAAATAGTTCTTTTGAACTCTGGCAAAGAAAACGGTAAGCGTTCTCTTTCCTGTAACTTATACCGTCATTTACTAGAGTGAGGAGAGCGAGCTTGCTAGTGTCATCGATATATACCGCGTGCTGTCGTAATATCACTCCCTTTCTCACTAGTAAATGATGATTTTAAGTAACAGAAAACGAAAAGGACAGAATCATAGTAAAATGCTATTTGGTGCAGTCGGGTGTAGCTCAACCCATGTAGACACACAGTTCTACAGTAAAGTATAATTTTGACGCTAGTTGGAATAATGCAGTTTTTTGTATAATATAAAAATATACCCGATGTTTTTTTCACTGCATGATTATATCACTTTTACTCGACATTTTTTTCGAAAAGGAGGTTTTAGCGCAGCGACACCTTTTTAGCTAACGCCAAAGTTGTAAATACATACTATAAATGGCTAGTATAGCGGTTGTGTCTAATGTATAGCGTAGTATAAGTGCAATAAATTATTTCCTTATATAAACCGCAATCGCGTTGTGATAGTAGGTACTTATTGGGAAACACGCATACAATTAATGTGAACAATATGTAATTATGGACGTGTACGGATTAAGGTGGTATTGAATAAATACTAAAACACAAGTATTTTTGTATTTGTTTTATTTATGCTATAGGGAGATTTGTATACTTTAGGCTACAATGGCATCTTACAGAATCTTTGGGGCCCAAACCAAATCAGATACTTCTGGCATCGACGACCGGCAGTTTAATTGAATTAAAATTCTAATTTAGAAGTTAAATGCAGAGATCGAGCACTCCGCACAATTACAACGCTAGTTGCGGCGATTTGAGTCGATAAAACGAGCGACTTCATACTGCGTCCGAACGAATAAAGTCATCAAAACTCAATTTAGGCCCATCATAAGCACCTGGGCCCAAGCGACCTCATCTGCAAGCGGTACACCTGCTAACTAATGGCCGATTTCCTTATTCTTAGGTTAAACATAGATCGCTACCCTGTGGTAGCTATATTATAGGCAGAAACTATGGATTTCCACTTACTACGATCCTGGCATACAACTTTTGCTTCTCAACTTTGTTTTCATACACGCCCGCCGGACTTTGGTTCATACTCGTGACCTGACCTTTTTCCTTTGTTTAAAATATGTCAAAATAGATGCCATCGGTACATATCGACGGAAATTTCGGTGTCAATAACCAAAGATAGATTGAAATATTTACCTGCGACATTGAACTATCTGTCATAAAAGTTAAAAATCAACTGTTTATCTGTATAAACAGTTGATTTGAGAAGCAAAAGCTGTATGCCAAGATCGTAGTAAGTGGAAATCCATAGTTTCTGCCTATCCCAATGGGAAACAGCCGTGATGATATGTATGTATGTATTTTAGACAATAGTAAAAGATAGACTGGGTTTTAAGACTGGTCGTTTATGACGAGGCAACGACGCAAGCACCTCTATGGGGTTCGGAGATCAGACGGCAGTCGCAACAATGCCGAAAATCAAAAGATCGCTAGTCTTTCTTAGCAGCCCAATAAAAATGGACCCCGGAATCCAATTCCAGAAGTAACTGGAAATACACTATAATAAAGAAGAAAAGATGATAAAGGTATTTTAATAAAAATATTTAATATTTAGGTATAAATTTATTCATCTTATGTCTTAAATATATTCAACAAGACTAGATATTTAAAAATGCACATTAATATAATGGAAAGCGCTGTCTCGCACTTCAGCCGCGTCAAAATATAGATCACTAGTTGACGCCCCGCGGCTTCGCCCGCGTAGAGATGTTTTCCCGTACCCGTTTTCCACAGGAATTTGTTCCCGGTATAAAAGTAGCCTGATGTAAAAGCTATATTATTGTAAAGTTTCATTAAAATCCATTCAGTGTAACAAAAAGAGTCACAAACATTAATACTTACAAACTTTCGCGTTTATAATATTAGTAGGATATCTATACTAATATTGTAAAGAGGAAAGGTTTGTATGTAATGATGTTTGTAACGAATTGGCTCAAAAAGTACAACACCGATTTTAAAAATTCTTTCACCATAAGAAAGCTACTTAACTTACTTCTTGAGTAACATACGCTATATCAGAATTTCAAAAAGTTAAGGGTTTCGTTTCGAAATCTCAAATAGGAATACTTCACCACGCGGGCGAAGCTGCGGGCATCAGCTTGTACTTTATAAACATCTATAAAATATTGATTTAAAAAAAGAAACATACCAACTAAAATATATACTACTGTGTACTATATTATATAGACAACAAAAATATAACCACATTACATGCGATAATATGTATTTCGATCAGTACAATATACCTAGGCATATACCGAGGCATATTAAACGCCCACTTTTCACCATGTGTATTCCTGTCCCACGTAATAGGTGGTAAGCCTATTGCCGTGTTGAAATAGAAAAACGCAGGTTGTGGCTACCTGCTGTTGAAATTTTTCAAGATTCATCGTATAAAGGTAAAAATGGAACCTGGAATCCAATTCCTGAATTAGAACATACATACATTGTCACGCCTTTATCCCTGAAGGGGTAGGCAGAGGCATACTATACGCCCGGCGATCTTCAAATATCTTGATATTTATTAGGGTAAGTTTTCTCTAACGCAGAGCCTGGCTGAGTGGAAAGAAACGGCGCGTCAATTGACCAATCGCAGTGCTTGTAATCTGGAGAACCTGTCCATACTACCTATCTAAGAATTTTTCATTTCGAACCAGTAGTTACCAGTAGTACTCTTCAGCTTCATATATTTAAAAAATATCCATAACGCCTTATCCCCGAAGGGGTGGCAGAGGCATATTACATGCCCACTTTTCACCGTGTGGATTTACCTGTCCCACGTAATAGGTGGTAAGCCCATTGCCGTGTTGAAATAGACAGACGCAGGTTGTGGCTACCTGCTGTTGAAATTTTTCATGCCGCCCATAAGGCATTCAACCAGGCTTAACGACTGCCATTTTACTGGCAACCGGGACCAACGGCTTAACGTGCCTTCCGAAGCACTATATATATATATACTTTATACATTATAATCCTTGACGGTAATCAATAGAAAATACCCAAAGTTTTATGAAACGGTATGCTATCCGTTTCACGAACGTACTTGCGTCGATAGCACCATAGATAGTAGTCAATCTCACTGGCGTTCGGTACCTTGATTGATTTCCCTTTGAGTTTTTCTTCTAGTTTCTCCTTGAGCAACTCCACAGCATGAATAGAACAACCACGGATTTCTACTTCTTCGTCTGAGCCGCTTGGAAGAAGAATGTCTGAAAGAAGCATAAATTATAAACTTTACTAGGCAATAGTAATATATATATATATATATATATATAAAAGAGAGTAAAGAATTCAGGAACAGAATCTTGTACGAAAGGGGTATGTGAAAACTTCACCATATATTGGTACTAATTTGTGTGTTTATATTTATAAAATAGCTGGATCAATTTGGATATAATTTGGTATGGAGGTAGCTGACACCTTGGATCATCACCATCATCATAGGCTATTTTTTAACCCGGGAACAAGTTCCTGTGGGAATCGGGTACGGGAAAACTACACGGGTGTCCTCTAGGTATGAATCAACGCGGTTATCGCTTGTGTTAGATACAAAGAATAATAGTTAATTTTAAGTTTGGATGCTATATTATATGGGTGAATGGGCCTGTGCTATGTGCCTATGTAAAACTAACTCAAAATGCTATGTACCCCATTTAAGGCAAATAAATAATTATGAATTATGATTTATCATACAAAAAGATTTGTTCAGGGTGGAATTAGAAGCTGGAATTAGAAAAAAAAAAGAAAAAGAGGCTCTGTTTTTGCTTATCAAAGTAATTTGCTTTCACTACTAGACAATTTTTCGGTATTGTTAGAAGTCACTGCCGTCTAATCTTCCAACAAGTGACTATATCCTCCTCCGCCACAGGTGAGTTTGACTTGGCTACCGATTTTTGGTATGGACATTTTGGTGGGATTCCGTACACCCCTAGGACATGGGACTCCAAAGCGGCTCCAAAGCAACGAAATGATGACAATTCTTGAAATTTGTCATTAGGTATTGCGACTATGGGCGCGTTCCACTTATCGCCCGCAACGCCCACGACCGCGATCGCTGAAATTACCGTTCCACTAACGTAAATGCGGTCGCGAACAGTGACGTCGTGTATGACATCATACGATCGCCCGCAACCGCCACGAACCTTAGTTGTAACGATACATTGGGTATTACGACCGTTGCGCGCGTTTAGTGGAACGTCATATCTGTCAGACATATTTTGATGTAGATAATAATATTAAAATCATGATTCACACAATGAGACAGGAAGAAATCATCCGACATATATATCAACGATCTTGAGTGGTGATATGCACCGGAAGTACTTAGAAACCGACTTTAAAAATGATCGTAACAATGATATCGATCATATCGATTTTTATGGCACCTAAGCAAACAGATGAATAAACAACGAAATTGACCAAATAACTGAAATTCGAGAAGATCCATCTTTTCATTTCGATGGAACCAAAATTCCAACAGCTAGGACAAATGTTACACATCCACAAATACAATGTCCGCAGTCCAAGCGTTTTTTATATAGTTTTTATGTACATTACTCAATGCGTGAAGCAAAAACTTTTTGCTGCTTTTTGCCACAGTTAACGTGGACAAATAAGTATACAGTGAAATGTGAGCGTATAGTAGTCTCTGCCACCCCCCAGAGATAAAGAAGTGAATAATAAAAAAAGTGTGTGTGTACAAGAATACACAGGTAAGAAGTAAAACTTCTTTACAACATATCATTTTTCTACTATTTACAACTTCAGGAAAATTGGGCAGATAAGGCTACGGCATACGTCGATAAAGAAGTTTCACTCATGATAAAGAAATTTCACATCAAACAACATGGCGCTGGCGCGTAACCGAAAAACGTGATTTTTATACAGCTATAAAATTTTTCTCAACGTCGATAAAAAAGTTTCACTTCAAAAATAAAAACAATATGAAATTATTTTTCGAATTTGGAACAGTGAGTGTCCACTAGAATAGAATGAAAACACAAATAAAGTTAACTTTCTCTACACATTGTGCCTTACCTTTCTTTAATTTGTCCATCAATTCATCAGTGTAACTCAACACGCCAAAATAAACCAACACCTGTGGTATTCTATAGTCTGCGAACATGGTTATCTGGTCTATATCGGTGAACTCCCCATATCCAGTGTTGCCAAATGTGTTCCATAGATCGGCTACCAAAATCTGAGCTCTTTTGTATAAGGCAACCTGTAAGAGTAATTATTGAGACTACATTAAGGTCAACGCTGATATTGGTGCCTGATTGTGGCTTTTCCATTTACAGAATGCAAAGGCTGGGGCTGAGTTTACTATTTTAAAATTCTCGCCGTTCTATTAATTTTCCCGGATTCCAATGGCGAATTATTTATTACATGATATGATGATGGGATGTTAATGATGTTATTTTAAGAAACAGTTTTAGTGGTTAGAGGTTTTACTATAAAAAGAGTTAGTTTATGTTTAAAATAGAAAATCATACTGTTTACACTGGTGATTGATGGCACTTGGTGGAACTTGCTACACATCTTGAACTAAAACACTTGTACTATTCCACTTATTTATTACTTAAACCTGACCGGTTTCGCCTTACGGCATTTTCAAAGGTTAGCACATATTATATTACATATTACATAGGTTAGCACATATTATATTACATAAATACATATTACATATAATATGTGCTAACCTTTGAAAATGCCGTAAGGCGAAACCGGTCAGGTTTAAGTAATAAATAAGTGGAATAGTACAAGTGTTTTAGTTCAAGATGAGAAAATCATAACGCATAACGAAACACTTTTATTTAAAATCAAAAGTTATATACGCTAGGTTTATAACTTTTGTTTTCATTTTCCCCTCACGTTTTTTTCATAGTGAATGTCTACGTCATGTACACGCTGTATCCCTGACGGGGAGGGAGGAGGCAGGCAGAAGCAAAGAGGACAGATAGTCAGGCTTCACGATCCATGCATACTTCTTTCACATCATGCAGATTCATTTATCAATGCATAAATGCACGTCTAGGTATTCAAGTACTACCTTTCAGTTTCCTTTCCTTTTAAGCCTAGGTACGTCATAATACATATCAACTTAAAGTAACACTTTTTCTGTAAACGGTAAGACAGATGCATATTAAATAAATATTGAGGGCACTAAATATTGTGCAGCTGAAATTTTCCAAGCCGCCTATAATACTTTCAAATTTACTGCCATATATTGGCACCCAGGAACAACGACGCAGAGAGACGTAAACGCTCGATAGTTTAAAGACAAAGATAGACCTGTCACACGCATACCAGAACGGCAACAGCGCGAATTAACGTCAGCTGCTTCTAGTGTTATTATTAGTCTAAGAAGAAACCTAGGTCTAATTTAATGTAAAAATATTTTTTCCATGACTTGAATTGTATCGAAAACTGCCAAGTGTCGTTCTTAGACAGCTTTACAATTTTGACACTAGAGGCGCTAGTTAGAATCTTTGCATCGCCAATTGCCATTGGTCCAAAACTAGGTAGTCTACTAAATCGAATATTTTACACACACGCTGCAGAAGAGAACCAGAATCGCTGTTTTTAGCTGTCAAAAGATTACTATAGACTACCAAAACCAGCGTGTCTCGTGTTAATAGAATTCTATCGGTCGGCCGCTGCAATACTATTGGAGCGTAATCGTAAGAGTGGACTACAAAATCTATCGAATTGTTCCATCGGCTTTCTATGAAGCGACGATTTCGATTCTATCTTACGTGATTAAAATGGTAGGTAGACTTGGCCCCCTGTTGGTCTCAGGCACTAGTAAAATGGTAACTACTCATTAAGTCAAGACGTTATGGCATGCTTGTACAGAAGTAGTGATCACATCGCAAGCAGATGAGGTCTTTTGAGCCCTAGAGGTCTTGGTGCGGCCGCTTACACTGAGAAGAGTTGGCACAGTATATCCGCTTAGTCACAAAATTTAAAATGTCATACATTACCAGGTCATGAGAACCCTTAACCGGCGATCGTGTATGAAAACACTCATGAAAGTAGAAGAAGCAAATTTTGTATGTCAGAATTGTAGCAAGTAGAAAGCCATAGTCTCTGCCTACCACGATGGGAGACAGGCGTGTTAATATGTAAGTATGTATGTTGTTATTACCTGCTGCCCATTATAAGTTGTTTCATCACGGAAACACGGAAAATTATCCACAATAATGTCAAGGAGTTTGATTGCAGACTTATTTGCCTCTTTCACGCAATTGACAAATGTGCCATCATATTTATTCAACAGCACTGTTCCTACTTCATGTAAAGCAGCTAACCGTTCCTTGCGTAATGGTACTTGTGCCTCATTATCTCCTCTCAGGATTGAACTTAACTCTTCTTCGGTGATCTTTGAATAGTATTTTGGATTTGTGATATCTTTGCCTTCCTGTAACAGGAAATTATACAAACATCCTTTGTAAAATAATATGAGTAGTAATATGTCCATTATAATGGGTGACAAAGGAAAAAACATTATGCATGGCAACTCATAAGGACAATATTTTCTTAGTCATTTATAGATTTGTTGAGAGAATTTCTTTTTATAATCTTAAATGACGATTACAATGAAGTGAAGAATTTCAACTTATTTCGGTTCGGATTGTTCAGTGGGATCTAACATTGCCCTGGTTAGGCAATGGTAAGGCTATTAGGCAATGCCTGTCCTGAAACAAGTCGTCCTTTTTCACTTTAGCCTTACTTATTTACTAGGACAACCTGGGATCACCATTTACTTATCTTCTTGAGCAATAGTACTTACATCAGATTACAAACAGATTGGCCACCTTAGTAATAAGAAGACAATTTAGTAACTATATATTACCTTAGCAGCTCTAGCAAGTGATGCCTCTAGTGCATAATACCCAGTAAGTCCATCAACTGTCCACTTCTGAGCACCTGTGTAAGACCAGAAGCAGAAGTTCAACGAATCAGCAACGAACATCCAGTCCACAGCCTTCTCATCTTGTTTCAGTAGCTGCATAATTTTGACACCAGTATCTGGGATTTCTAGCTTGTCTGTTATTGATATGAGCATCTGGAAATAGTTTCCAATAATAAAGTTGGCATTACATACTATATTTAGACATATCTTTTTCCTGAAGTGATCAGTAGACCTACTATTGTATCTATTGCTGTGTTAAACATGTATGCATGGGTTTTGGCTACCTGCTGTTGAAAATCTGCCCATAAGTAATAATAAATTGTGACAAACAAGCATGATATTGTATGTGGTATTTTAGCTATAACTATAACTCTGCAGTCTGTTAGGCCAATGTTGCCAAATTGATACATTGAAGTTATGAAATAACTGTACAGGAACATGTCAGTCCCATACTTAAAGCCTCAAAAGAAGTGGGTCTGTATTGGGTTGCATAAATTTTAGAGGCATAACTTAAAACTGCATAACGTTTTTTGGCATACTCTTCGTTTCGCATAACGTTCAAACAGAATAAATCATTAGGCATACTTTATTTTCCCATAACTTTTTTATAATAATGATATACCCGTATAAAATGTTTACGCATATTTTTTTTACAATAATGATTACTAATCATAACATTTATTGGCATATCACTCACTTTCGCATAAAGATTACAAGCCATACATATAGAATACCATAATTTTAACGAGTACATATTTTTATTTTCATATCTAAGCTTGAACTGTCTAAGATTTAAATGCCCACTGATTAAAAATATCGATAGTCACTATGCTGAAGTTCAAAATTTCAACACTTATATATAGAATATATAAATAAAATACAAAAAGAAAGTAGGTAGATTAAAACGAGCGATTCTATTCTGGTCACAAGTGACCTAACACTCCTCGCTTCGCTCGTCGTTGTACCTATTTACGACTTTGCTCAAGATTAGTCTAAAAAAATAACACTTAAAATATCGTTTTATATGTTACAGCTTAAAAACTTGGCTATGAGTGAGATTATTATTTACAATGGTGTCTTATCATTTCTTAAATATTCTTAGTCAAATTATTATTCATTTATGATTTAAACTCCATTATGCGTTTTGTATTTTATGATGAATTATCTTTAGGCGTATAACAATTATACCCTTTACATCTATGCTGATCAAAATTATGTAAAAAAAATTAGAGTAAATTAATGTTATGCCAATAAAACCATTATGCGTTTATAACACTCTGCTTATCATAATTTATGCGAGAAAACTTTATGCTGAAACTATTATGCTAAACTATATTATGCTGATTGATTGCAATGAGTAATTAATATTGTAATGAAATTATTATAATAATGCATGAAATTATATATAGGTAGGAAATAAAATGTAAAAATGTTAATCAATAAAAAGGCTATAAAATAAAAAATATTATGCTGAAAAAAATTATGCGATCAAAAGGGCACCCAAAAGAAGTAGGTAATATTCTCAATATCAAAATAATATTATTAAAATTTAAGGCAAACTAAGTTTAGTTGACTGTTCTCACATAAATTCAAAGGAACTATGTAAGTGTAATTTTAATGAACACAACATTGCTTTTGTTCTTTTTTTGTATAAATTCATTACTGTATAATTGGTCAAATATCATGTAAATCAAACTAATGTAATTACTGGCGGTTAGGAAAGAGTGGCCATGAGTTTTATTGCCAGGTTCTTTCTCTGGATCAACCTACATTTTTGCGAATCTGGCAGTAAATGTAAATGTAGAAGTAGTAATCTTGACGTTCATAAGTGTTACTTTGTGGATTTTTCATTTCATTTCATCACTCGCAAGTTACAACCAATAAAAATAGACCCATTCCAATGTATGTGTGTGTGTGTGTGTGTGTGTGTGTGTGTGTGTGTGTGTGTGTGTGTGGTGTGTGTGTGTGTGTGTGTGTGTGTGTGTGTGTGTGTGTGTGTGTGTGTGACTGCAACGGGAGTTAACGCTAAGATGATAACAAAACCCATCAGTTTAAAATCATTGATAATGTTTAATGTTGTTTACTTCACATATCTGAAAACATAGAGATTCAAAACTTACCTCATCACACAGTTTATCGAGACCTGTTTCATGAATTTTTACATGTTTTGAATTTTTCGCAATAAATTCGCCGGCTTGTGCCGGAGGCAAACCTTTTTGGTAAGGTAAAGTAGATACATTAGACATTTTCGAAGATTAAAGGTTTTGAAATTAGACTATTAACTGCTTTATGATTTACAAAAATGTGATTACACGTAATTTTTGTTTGAAGAAGTTAAGTTAGGTTATTTTTTTTTTTTTAAATTGCATTTTTTACGTTTGATATGCAAATGCAAATCTGTGGCATTTTCCTTATACCACGCATTTTCTTAAAGCCGAGCAGTCGAGCGAGATCTTTGGTACTATTTATTATTTTAAATAACTTGTCTTATGTTTTACACTGATGGATTTTTAGTCCTCTCTATGTTCCATGAAACAACAAAATTGCAGGTATATTAGGGTTTACTCCACTGTAATACGTAGGTAAGGTACCTAGGACCAAGTATCGTAAGTACGTACTATATCGTAAGTACAGACTAATATGTACTACGTGTACTGTACGTAGTAGTAGTACGTATTCTAATTTAGGGGTCGGTTTACTACATACATATTGTCACGACTCTATCCCCGAAGGCGTAGACAGAGGCATATTAAACGCCCACATTTCACCGTATGCCCTCATTTCACGTAACAGGTGGTGAGCCCATTGCCGTGTTGAAATGGAAAGGCGCAGGCTGCGGCGACCTGCTGTTGAAATTTTTTAAGATGCCCATTAGGCCTTCAACTTGGCTTAACGACTGCCATTTTATTGGCAACCGGGACCAACGGCTTAACGTGCCTTCCGAAGCACGGAAACGCTCGCAAATGTAAATGCCACAAGGTGATCACCCATCTGAGGACCAGCCATAGTGAAAGTTGCGTAAATAGGTGATCGTTTACAGAACACTGGGTCCGCTAACATTTAACCAATTCTTTAATTTATTCTCTTCTTCTAAGTTAAGCACTGGACTCGGACCAGGCTGAAGTTTATGCTCTGGTTCTTTATGCGAAATAGTAAGGTAGCTCGGGAAACCTGATATTGTACCGTGGCTTGCTTTTTGGCAATGCCATTTTTAATAGCGTCTAATGCCTTTTTTATATCTTCCTCATTGTATTGTTTTCGTTTTCTTTTTTCTATTTTTCTTAATTTCTTTTTCATTTCGTGTCTTCATTGTTTACAACGTAGGTACGCTAAAGGGAAAAACCGATTATTAGCACTCTAATGTTCTAATATGGGCACTACTGCCAATAATTAGCTTTTGTTATTGGCACCGTGGGCCAACATTAGGAAATTGCAATTAAAGAAATAAATGTTAGATGGGAAAACAATATTTTATTTTGTGTTAGTGCCAAATTTCCATAGAAAGCCGCAATAAGGGATCCACTGCCTTATCGGGGCACGGACTAGGACCTAGGACTGAGGACTTGACATCGACAAACGACTAGACAGGACTAAAATAAAATTACAAGAAAATAATAAATATTGAAGACTAGAATGTATGGACTAAGTTTCCTTTGCCAGCCCAAGATGGGCGAAGACAACAAAAAAAAACTATTATCTGACACTGACAAATAACAGCTGACAGTAATGACAATTTGCTGGACTTGAAGTAGAGCCGGCCGGAGCCGGAGCGCGAAAATATATTCAGACATTTGCGTTTACAACTTTACGTAGGTACTTGAAATCGAATTAGGATATTATTGAATAAGCTTAACACGCATTTATTTAATATTTATTATTAGTGAGTGTCACGATACACGCATACGCAACCATGCCACTTGAAGTACAAGGCACATTTGTATCACAAAAAATAAACAAACTCCGGTGGATACCAGAAGATTATGTGGAGACAAAATGCTTTTTTACCGGTAGTTGGGATGATGATATAAATTCTGTTAAAGTGTGGACATTAGAGAGTCCTAATGAAGACGATGAAGCAGATTATCCTCATGAGCTCTCCTCCTATGGCGTAGAAGGCGATGTAACACAAATCAAGTTTACTGATAAAAATAAAATTGCTGTCTCGGTATCCAACGGGGATGTGAAACTACTAGAAGTTAGTATATACGATAAGAATCTGCCCTTAAAAGAAGTATTTGTTTGGAAAAACTTGCATAAGTTTGGGTAAGTTTATTGACAGTTTCTAAATTTTACAATTGTACCAATATAATAACAATGCAGTACTTTTGTACTGTAGGTGAATCAGTCCTCTCATTTATTAAATTCTTATTTACTGCTTACTTTAATTTTAAGGTTAGTTGATGTACCTGCTAGTTAGTACTGAAATAAAAAATAGTTGTTTGTTACACATCCTAACTACATGTTACATTACCTAACTAATTAGGTGTATAAAAATTAAATAACAATTAATTTGTCAACAAACAGTTGTTTCCTTTGATGTGAACAGAGACAGATGACCCATCCATTGATGATCAAAAATGATCAGTTTTGTGATTTAGAGATAGTCATACCCCTTCTGCAAAGAAATGAAGTAGTAAAATCTAGTATACAATTCTATTTACAGAGAAGAAAAATGTTCATGCACATCATTAGACACCTTAGAAGGAGATATAGCCACCATAGGAGAGGATGGTGATGTAAACATATTGAGTGGTCGGAGAGGAGAGGTACTCCGCACTATCAAAGAGGCAGACAGCTGTTCCCTACATTCTGTGTGCTTCATTAAACATAATGAGGTGAGATATCTTTTTTTCATAATACATACTGCCTTCCTGATCCAAAGTGGGTGGTATTGCCTATGGATGTTTGCAACACCAGAGGTACTACACTTGTGCTGCATGTTCATCATATACATATTCATCTCACTTTATAGTCCCAGTTGCAGTCTGTTAATGACCTTACCAACAGAGATCACTGTCTCTAATAGCCACTGCCCTCAATCTCTGGTGCCCTCAATCCCTCAACCTCAATCTTTGGTGTCAGGTTGACAAGCCAAATATATCTTTTGAAGCCTAGGGTCTGCTTTTATTGCCTTGCTGGGACTCTGATTTGGCTCATCAAAATAATATCCTCTAAAGTGACACTATGTCTTTAAAAATCTGTTTGTTCTAGTCTTTTCATAATCGCCTTAGAACCATTTCCATTCACTTGTGTCTCAGATTTGTAGCTGTCAAAAGCATGTGAGTGCTACAGGCAGACTTGGGTGGAAATGCCTCACTATGAAGTATATTCATGATGATCTGGCTGTTTTTAACACTGCTCGAAACAACTACACTCTTGACTTTGCAGCCCTCATCAATGTCTCATTCCTTATTCAGCAGGTTATTGCTTGCTGACCATACAACAATTACTCATTCTTTTTTGACCTTTATACTACATGTCCAGGCTAAACTAACTAACCAACTATTTACGCTGTATCGCTGACGGGGTAGTCAGAAAGGACAGATCACCAGGCTTTGCGATCCATGCATACTTCTTTCGCTTTTTGAAGATTCATCATTCGCTTCATACACGCACGTCTGGGTATCCGAGTACTTTTGACTTTTCCGTTTTTGAGCAATGTGCTCATGTGCTCTTCATATGTAAGTCTCAACCTACCCAGACTCCTTCTGCCCTCAACTTTCGCGCAATATATATTCTTTGTCAATCGTTCCTCATTAATTTGTTGGATGTGTCCAAACCAACGGAGTAAGCCCTTTTCCAGCTTAACGCTGACACTTTCATTCAAACCTGCCATATTGCGTATCACTTCGTTAAGTATTCGGTCGGCCAACTTCACGCCGCACAATTTTCAAAGTGATCGCATCTCCACAGCATTCAATTTACTTTCATGCATCTGCTGACATACCCAGGTTTCGCTACCGTAAATCAACGTTGGCACTAGCACTCCGTACACGTTACGTCCAGGCAATTTAGCTTATCTGTTTTCTTACTTGTTTCTTATTTATTTCAGGCCATAACGGGTAACCTACGAGGCCACATGAAAATCTGGGATCTTCGAACAGCAGAGAACAAACCTGCTGCATCTTTTTTACTTGCTGGAGATGAGTTAGCAGCTACCTGTATCATCAACCACCCAACTCAACCTCATATAATCCTAGCTGGCAGTGAATCTGGATCCCTTGCTGTTTGGGACTTGCGAATGAACGCTTTCCCAACTTCGTTAGTTAATGCTCATTCAGGAGGTGTTACTGAAATGCAATTCCATCCTGAAAATCCGCATAAATTGCTCACAAGTTCCGTATCTGGTGAGTTATGGGATTGGAACATGGAGGCAATGACAAAGAGTTCAAAAGGTCCAGATGGTCAAGTAGTTACATGGATGCCATTAGAAGATAAAAGCTCTATGATGGTAAACTCCTTGATGCCACCATTACATAAATCAATAAACACTCTACATTGCGACAAGGGTAGAATACTCTGTGGTGCTGATAATGAAGCTATATACTTAATTAAACATCTTAAATATTGAGTTTCAATAGTGCCATAAAATGTTAAAAATAAACTATTTGTGGACTGGCCATGATTGTTGGATACTTACAGGAGTTATCTAATTTTGATATAGGTTATGAACTGGAAAATATAATGGAGTTTAATAAATTACATTCTTTTTTTTACCATGTTTCTGAGGGAGTAATCAAGCTGCTCATAATTATATCAATTTTCCCAGGGGTCCATGATTCTTTAATTTGTCTTTTTCCATTGCATCCTTGACAAACAATGATATATTAAACTGTCCTTAGATGAATTCTCAGTGAGTCCATGAGATGATTATGATGCATGTTACGTCTGACTGTAGCACGATTGAGGTCGAACATTGGGCATTGTTAACTTTAAAAAAAGTAATCTATTTCATTAGTAGGGTAACCCTTTTAATTACTTATAACTTAAAAATGGAAAATTATTTAAATAAAATGTGAACAAACTTCATTTAACCTTTAAATGACGCAATCTTTGGCATTATGGCAGTAACGCTTTCGCCTAAAAACAATTGTCTCGCACAGGCGGGATGCGACAGCGATGCGCTTCGCACTCAAGCAAGATCTTGAGGAAGGTTTTCACATGAAACCAAAACAATTGTCTATCTACATCGACAATACGTGCATCCACGCGAAATTGTCGTCTTGTTTGTTATGAAGATGAGGGTTTAAAAATAGATACATGCATACATATCATCACGCCTGTCTCCCATCGGGGTAGGCAGAGACTATGGCTTTTCACTTGCTACGATCCTGGCATACAACTTTCGCTTCTTCAACTTTCATAATTGTTTTCATACACGCTCGCCGATTAAGGGTGGGTATTCTTGACCTGGCCTTTTGTCAAAAGATCTTCAATTTGATTGGCATATGTACGTCGAGGTCGACCCTAACCAAATGGTTAGGTTAGTTTACGAGAGTAAATACTCTCGCCGCATAAATTTTCTTCGTCAGTCTATTTTCATCCATTAAATGACGCCATCCAAGGGTTTAAAAATACCTTTTTTAAACAAGAAGACATTGTGTAGTTCCCAACCTAAATAGGTGTTGAGTCATCCAACTCCACCTACGGGTGACAGCGCAGAAGACGGAGGCACGCGACCGATCTGTACCGATCCGACCTGTAGGCGCCTTCCCGCCTCACTCGGCCGCTTACCATCTCAAGGACGACCGCAAGTTTAGTGCCACACAAATCACGATTGATTCTGATGTTTTATCAAACTTTATCTTAAAGAGTAGGTAGGTATAGGTCGCGCGGCGAATGATGAGCTCTGTAAGAAAGTGGAAGAGGAATGAGCAGAACTCATAAATTAGGTCTAATTGGCGGAGTGACAGGGGGTGAAGGGCGGGAGAGTAGGAGCGTGGACGCAGGAGTGGTCGAAATCCTACACGCACACTAGGGCACAGCCGCACTCTACACCGTGATATGTCGGCACGTGTTGTCACTAGTCTCGGTACTGTCACGCACATAAATATTCTACTCTTTTTGGCAAATATTTTAATAGCGTATTGAGGTTTTGATGCCCCGAGAAAACTGTCTGTCCAATCTGGACGAGAAAGAACAATGGTTTATTATGTAATTTGTTTGATCAAATATTTATACCTATTATAATTATTATTATTGGCGAATATTAACGCAGTGATAGTGCCAACGTTGCTTTATGGGTATGTCAGCAAATGCATAACAGTAAATTGAATGCTGTGGATCGATCACTTCGAAAATTGTGTGGCGTAATATTGGCCAACCGAATACGTAACGAAGTGATACGCAATAGTGCAGGTTTGAATGAAAGTGTCAGCGTTGAGCTGAAAAAGGGTATGCTCCGTTGGTTTGGACACGTCCAACGAAGGAGTGGGGAAACGATTGACGAAGTATATATATTGTGCGAAAGTAGAGGGTAGAAGGAATCAGGGTAGGCCGAGACTTGCATATGAAGGTCACGTGAGCAGATTGCTCAAAAACGGAAAAGTCAAAGTACTCGGATACCCAGCCGTGCGTGTATGAAGTGGTTGATGAATCTTGTATGCCTGGATCGCGAAGCCTGGCAGTCTGTCCTCTTGTAATGTAACATTTTTTACTTACTCTTTTGCTATTTTAATTAAATGTTTTATTATACGTTCTGATACGTGATCACGTCTGATCATGACGTGATCTCTTTGAAATAATTTACAATTAGTTCATAAAATGTTCATGTATTAGTAATAATCTTTTATATATATGGTAACTATGTACAAAGTGACATAATATCAATGTATCTCTGGTACAGAAGAGATATTCATATAAACGTTGAATCAATGAGATTGTAACATTCCTCCCCTTCCACCTTCTTCTCTATTAAAGATCCAAACGTCTAGGAGGCTGTCTAATTCGTATGCTACGTCGAAGAACTGCTGGTACCGGTGCAGTTTCTGGAACGGCTGATGTAGTTACCGATGGTAGTATTCCTGGCGAACCTTCAGGTGTTGGTGTTGCCGATACAGATGTAGATAAGGGTGTCCTGAATGGTTTCATGCCACATTGTTTCGTTCCTGGTGTTACGGTGACATTGCTGGTTGTTCTAGGGCAATTGTACCTTTTGGTGTGCTTTTACTGTCCTTCGCTTCTACTTGCTGATGAAGCTGATCAGCATATAATCTTGGAGCACCTTGTATACTAGAACTTTCTTCTGGTTGTCGCGGTCGGAGTTGGTCAGCATGCCTACGTATGGAATTTCTCCTGGGTGTAGATATAATGTATGAATATTTGTGGGTACGACGTTCTATTGTTGCCGGTTGCCACATTTTCTCTAACCGTGTTTTTGTGAACACAGGTTGTCCTGGGGTATATGATGGTGTCATCTCCAAATTTTGTAGTGCTTGCTATTTTATTACTAGTCGGACGAATTCCATTGCAATTAAATATATGTCCCAAATATTCTATTTCTGGTTTCATTTATTTAAATTTACCTTAAAACCAGCTCTTGTTAGTCTGTCAAAAACTGCTGCTAGTGTATTAATGTGGACCCTGTCACTCCTTGCGGTTACAGCAATGTCGTCAAAATAGATAGCGACGTTGGGGATACCATCCAATAATGTTTCGAGGTAGCGCTGAAATATTGACGGTGCAGTAGTAATACTGTGGCGACCAGCGCCACCTAGCGTAAAGCTATCGAACTACATCGATACTAAGAATCCTACATCGCGCTATGAGAGTTCTCACGCTGAAGAATGATATATACAACAGCGCAACATCAACCGTTGGGCCGCGGCCCGCCAGGCGTGATCACCTTGCCTGGTCGGAGGATCCTCCCTTTGTGTCGGAGGAACATCTCCACCCGTTCCTCCGCAGTGGTGACCCCGACGTGATTGGAAGCAGCCTTCACGGAGCAGATCAGCAGCATTATCGCCACCATCACAGCACTCCGTATGACGGTAATTAGTCTCAGCCAGCCAGCATCTCCGGCTCATCAGGGATACCACTAGCTAGAAGCGACCGCTCCAGCCTGGTTACCTCCTCGGCCACACCAGCGTCTAGGCACAGTACACTGCACTACAGTCAATGTAAGAAGAGCACACCTCTCCCGTCTACACAGCAGCCAGCCACTACGCAGCAACCACCCCGACTCACTGGGGTTACCTCACCGCGCACCGCAGCACTGCACTCAGCCCCGACTCACTGGGACTAGCAGCATTCGATTCCGACTCACTGGATTCAGCGGCATACGATTCCGACTCACTGGGATCAGCGGCATACAGTTCCGACTCACTGGGACTACACAATCTGGCATCATCATACTCAATATCGACCTCCGGTCTCGGAGGGGAGTGATGCCACCTAGCGTAAAGCTATCGAACTACATCGATACTAAGAATCCTACATCGAGCTATGAGAGTTCTCACGCTGAAGAATGATATATATACAACAGCCCAACGTCAACCGTTGGGCCGCGGCCCGCCAGGCGTGATCACCTTGCCTGGTTGGAGGATCCTCCCTTTGTGTCGGAGGAACATCTCCACCCGTTCCTCCACAATACCAAAAGGCATTCGATTATACTGAAAATAACCTATATGTGTATTAATTACAAGAAACTTCTTTGATTCTGGTGCAATTTCAAACTGTAGGTAGGCATCTTTAAGATCAATTTTTGAAAAATTTTGACCGTTGGCTAGGCGTTGACGTAATTGGTCGAAAATGGGAACTGGATGTGTGTGTGTAATCAATGCAGTATTTATCGTAATTCTGTAATCACCACATATCCGAATACGACCATCTTTCTTGACAACGTTAACCGTGGGTGTTGCCCACTCTATTGGTGTTAAATTTGGATCAATGGGTGATATAATGCCTTCAGAGACAAGGCGCACAATTTCTTTTTCTATGTTCTTCTTTAAACCAAACTTAATAGGTCTTGCAGAAAAATGTTTGGACTCTGAATTTGGTTTCAGATGTATGTTTACTAGATAATTTTTGACATGGCCAAGTTTTCCATCGAAAAGCATTGTATCGTTTTAAAATTAGATCTAACGAAGTATTCATACTATGTTTAGTGGTAATTGTATACACCGGTGCGGGAAGTGGCATATCAAACATTTCGCACCATTGAAGACCAAACAACATGCCTCTAGGTCTTAGTTTGTTATTGCCATACGCACGAAGTTTGGGACTTTTGCCAAGCGGTGGAGAGCCGATTAGTCTCCAGAATCTAGTGTCTATGATAGAGTATGCAGATCCTGGGTCATAATCCATTGTACACTTCCGACCGTTAATAATAACGTCGATTTTTTTGCAGTATGTCAAATGTTTTTCGTGTGTAATGCTGTATACATCACCGTTATCATTGTCAATAGATGATTCATTACTATCGATGATGGATGTAGACATAGCAGATCTGGGACTCTCTGTTTCAATGCGGCGTGTACCTATGTCTCAGCTGCTGTCTGTTAATTTTATTCGAAATAATGTAAGCTTTACCTGTTTTAATACAGCAGCTTTAATGCAGCATCAAAATGACCTATATTTCCACAGGCCCTGCAATTATTATTTGATGCGGGGCAGTCACGGCTGTTGTGCTTATCACCGCTTCCACAGCGGTAACATTGGCCTTTGTCTAGTTTTCTGGGTTGTTTTTGTTGACGTGATGACGATTTTTTGGTAAAATTTTGTTTTACCTTGTATATAGTAGGTGATTGTTTTGCTGCTTCTGTTTCAGCATGCTCACGTGCTGAACAAATTTCGAAAATCTCACGAAACGAATCTTTGGTTTTTAGATCCGGCCATGTTTGTCGAAGTATGATTTGTAATTCGGGGTGGTTGATGCCTGTAGCGAAACGATCTCTTAACATTTCATCTAATAAGGTGCTTGTATAGCCGCAGTCAATAGAGAGTTTTCTTAATTGATTGGCATAGTTTTCCATTGTTTGCTCGGGAGAGCGGGTTAGGTTCCAGAATTCTATTAGCGCTTTGAAGCGAGTTCTTTTAGTACGGTAAAGATCTAGTAATTTCGTTTTAATTTCTGCATACGTTTTGTTTTCAAAATCCGGTGATAGAGCTGTTTTAATTTCATTGAAAGTTTCACGTTTCAAAGATGCAATTAGTAAATCTTTTTGAATTTCCTTGTATTCGTCCAACATGTTACATTTTGTTTCAAAATAATCAAGAAAATTTTCCACAGATGTTTGATCTCGCTCAAATTTTTCTTTAAACTGGTTTTATAGCTGAATTTTTGCTCTTACCTCCATTGCTGTTGATGATGATGCTACTGCATCCGAGTTTTTGTTGGCGTTAACCAACATGTTCATGTTTTGTGTAAACATGGTAATAAGTTGACTCATTTGTTCATGATGAGTAGTTAGAAGGTGTGCTAAGGCGATTTCATCCATTATTTCCTAGTCGCCAAATGAAATAATATACAATTGGTTCATAAAATGTTCATGTATTAGTAATAATCTTTTATATATATGGAAACTATGTACAAAGTGACGTAATATCAATGTATCTCTGGTACAGAAGAGATATTCATATAAACGTTGAATCAATGAGGTTGTAACACTCTTAATGTTTGTTTACCTTTTGTAATGTCAGATAATGTCAAGCCTTGGTGTTATTTTTAATTTATTGCTAGAGCTGCCAGTAGGTTAGGTTGTATAGGTATTAGACCTTGTTATAAATTAATATTCTGAAAATATGTTTAGAATAATATTGTTTAAATTTTGAAATGCTAAACAATCTGTAAAAGAAAGGAGCCGGGGCCGTCAAATCGGTCTACTTTTGGTGCTCGCCTTGTCAGGAGGTTCTGATTAATAGGGCTGAGTGAGAGGGTTGTGCCCTCTGTAATATTAACGTGATTGTCTGCAGTAGCTTGTGACGTCGACGGCTGGTGACTTTCAGCCCTCTGCCTGCCTTCAAATACCGCGACCTGCTTCTCCGAGGTCGGCGCCGTGGAGGCCTGACTCAAGGCCTCTTCCTGGCGACGTGGAGGCCTGACTCGAGGCCCCTTCCTGGCGACGTGGAGGCCTGACTCGAAGCCCCCCTTCTTGGCGACGTGGAGGCCTGACTCAAGGCCTAACTGATAACCTGCTCTTTTAAAGAAACCTGCGAGACCTTCACTTTACCCCCGGTTTCCCAGGCCTTTTATATATATTTTAACTTTTATTAAATTAACTTTACCTTTATTTTCTTTTACTTTTTCGGTTTAGCCGGGACTCCTCCAGTTCTGGTAATAGTTATCTCCTAGACCTTACATTTTTCCCCTCCCGGAAAATTTTAACATTACACTCTCTGACTACCCCGTAAGGGATACTGCTTGAAGATAGTTATTTTAGTTATAAATTTTCGATAATTTCTTTAATTTAATACAAAATAAAATTAAAATCACGTCTATCATTCACCGGGGTAAGCAGAGACTTCTTCCACTTCTTTTACTTTATTAAGTATTGTCAGTGTCACATATATTATATAGGTACATATTTCTACATTAAATTACAATAATAATGTTTTTCTTTTTTAAATACGATCACTAAAAAATAAATTAAACCTAAAACTTAATTTTTGTCAGAGCTCATCATTCGCCGCGCGACCTGTACTGTCCTCTCCCGACTCTTTAGAGCGGTAAAGGTTGAAAAATTGAGTCAAGTTTCCATAATACGCATCTGCACCTACTATTCAGAAGTAATGATATTGCCACTGAGAGCTATTTTCTGAAATAATCAAAAAGCAGATCTTCATTCATATTCTGGCCTGCAGTCTACAAACTATCTGAAAGTGTTGGAATTATTTACGCTTGAATAATCCAGATGGGACAGCTAGAGCTCTTTCGAATTGGGCAAAACAAGCTCGGTAAATGAAATGATTTCGGGTTAGGTAAGAAGTTAGACGAACGGTTTTTTAGTCTTAGTAATTAAAAAAAGAACCCAGTCATCTAATCATAAAACGGGATAACTCTACAGCGATGCGTTCGTGACTTATATTACCCTCCGCACCATATGGTGGAACCATCTGGTTTATCACGAGCAATAGGTACCAACTTGGGTTCATAATTTCTTTTCAAGTGTATATCTCGTGGTGACCAGCGCCATCTAGCCGAAATATTACAAAGCTTACATCGCACTGAGTGTGATATAATTACAGTCCAACCGAACCTTATTGTCGCGACCCGCCAGGTGAACTCTCGTGTTCTTTGTTAGTAGTCAACTGCCGGTTGCCACTTTCAAACTCCATAATATCGGCTAAAATCTATACTGTTTTATTGAACAATTTATTTTTGTGTAAACCAATCACAGCAAACTTCAGTGTATTGTCCAACCAATAAAACACGTAATTTTGTTCGCATAATGAATGTATTTACGATTTAATTTGTCTGACTGCATTAAGATAGTTTAGTTACAATTCGAAGACCTGGATATCGACTAATTCAAAGGGTACTCATATAAATAAATAAATATCGTTAGGACACCTTACACAAAGCCATCTGATTCCAAACTAAGCAGAGCTTGTATTATGGTAACCAGTTAACTGCGTAGCAGTCGGATATACTCCCACCGCGCCACAGAGGCAGTCAAATATAGTTATACTATTTTTAATATTTCTTCATATATAGTTCACGCAATCTTATACAATTTCTAGTTCCCTCTGAGGTTTGCAATGCACTCGCTTACTTAAGCTTGGGCTTTTTACATAATCTTATTTCGCCGCGAGGATAAATTTAAAGGTAGGTCAGATGGTGGAAAAATAAAACAAAACTTAAAGGCGTAGGTGTGTCTTTTCTTAGTCGTATTTATTAATTTATATCGGTATTTGCAACGAAAGTAACTCAACGTTAAAAATAATACAAATTCTGCTTACAATAATAAAATTATACCAATGATTTGTTGGAGTTTATTATGGAGTTTATATTTAGAGGAGGTATACGTAAGTTGTTAACTACAAAATCATGTCTTACTTTTATAATTCAAGAGGCACATGAGGAATTAAATTCTGTCAAACAACTCCTAACATTGTCAAACAAGACCACACAAAAATAACAGGAAATTTCTCAACATTTTGATTGTTTAGTCAAATCAACCACATTTTATTAAGTAAATGACAATTTTTGAATGTTGTTTGTAATCCTTAATACTCATTGTATCATCTCAAGTTAAATCGGGTACTATAACTGCTAGGATGGATGATAAATTAATAAAATTGACAAAAACCCACCGCAAATATAATTTAGTCACCTCATTTATAATTGATTGTACAACAATATTTACTTTATACAGTTGGAAATAAAGTAATTTCCTGTCCTATAGTTAAGAAAATTTTAGCTACATTCCTTGCTAACCTAAACGTACATGGAAAAGGCCGAGTATATAATCGGAATTATCATTCCTTAATATCACTATAATTTAATATATATGGTTGAATATTTGGTATCTTATTAACATTTCTACATATAACAGAGTATAATTGTAAATTTATTACTATAATAATGTATATAATAATTATCACTCAACTACAATATTGTTCAAGAGTAAAATATTAAACACAGCACATTTTGACTGAACGAATGTAATTGTTTCTATTCGATATAATACTTGCGAGCATCGTCTGTGGACATTACAAATTCTACCGATTCCCTTTTGGTCTTAAAAACGCTCCAGTCCAGTGACCGACGGAATGGAGAGCGGTAGCTTCAACACGTACTCATTCGATTCGAACCGACAAAGTTAGACCTTGACATGCCAGTGTCAAGGTCGACGTTCCTTTAAGGTATGTACAAGGGAGGTCAGCATCCCTAGTGAGGAACTGCTCAGGTATGGTGGGGCCGCCGCTGGGGAGAAGGCTTTCGATGGGCAGCACGCAGGAGAGACGCGGGAACTACCCACAGCTGGTCGCACCATCGCATCAGAGCTTCTGTTACGTGGCAACTGTTGGCTGCTGTGGCTAGTTGAGTTTCTATGGAGTCTGATGACTTGATCAGAAGACTAAAACAATTTTATTTTCTATAATTATTTACTTTCTATTAATTAGGTTAAGGTATATAAGGCACCCAAAAATAAACTATTTATAATTGGCATCGGAAATCAAAACCGAAAGATATAAAAATAAGGGGCGACTTTAGATATATACGAGTGTAAAATCATTTGGATAGTGTGCCAACTTAAATATGGAAAAGGAAAGTCAACATTATAAGGATTTTGTAAAAAGGCTAAAAAAAGCGCTGCAAGCGTTATGGAACGCGATTATGAAAATTTGCTAAAGTTTGAAATATAATGTTGGCTAATTATGAAAACTTTGTCATTTTATAAAGCAAAAATAATTATTTTATTAGATTTACTTAATTTAATTTAAATTAAGTCCGAGACTACCAGGACTTTAATTGGTCGTGCTAATTAGTGTCTAGGACATAAAACCTTTTAACCTTTTTACCACCTCACTAAAAAAGCACCGGGTTCAAAATTTCTTCCAAATTTAACGTCTAAAATAGACATTTTTTATTAAATTTATTCGGTCATTTAGACCCACCCGGGTTTCGTGCTTCGGAAGGCACGTTAAGCCGTTGGTCCCGGTTGCCAATAAAATGGCAGTCGTTAAGCCAGGTTGAAGGCCTTACGGGCGGCTTAAAAAAATTTCAACAGCAGGTCACGACATCCTGCGCCTATCCATTTCAACACGGTAATGGGCTCACCTGTTACGTGGGACAAAAATGCATACGGTGAAATGTGGGCGTTTAATATGCGTCTGCCTACCCCTTCGGGGATAAAGTCGTGTCATATGTATGTATGTATGTATGTACTTAATTTATCTACTAATTCTACATAACATCACAAAGTTTGAACAGGTAATTTCAAGACATCTTGTATTTTCCAGATTTTAACTCCTAATAAGGAAGGGTCAATTAAATATTTTAATGACTGGAAATTTTAATTCATTAGGTACATATCTGACATAATTCATCGTCACATGCCAATTGTAAGAAGTTATAGTTTTTACATTATTAGCCGTACCTTGGCTCACAGGTACGAGTACCTAATGTAATTCGTAATTCTTGCAAGATTGTCATTTTATATTTTGTCATTCTTTCATATTGACATTTTTATATTGCAGCTATGGATATTATTAGTAGTTTGTCATTTTTCTTTTTAGATCTAAGTCGTTGAATACTGTAGACGTTCAGGAAAACCCAGGCAGGGAGTTCATTCCACAATCTAAGCGTACGTGGAAAAAAGCCTCCATAGGAGCTAACCGTGTGCATGCGCGTTATACACTAGCCGTGTTTCGACGTTGAAAAGCCATAGCCAATCTCTGCACCAGGAACGATCTTGAGCGGGAGTCACCGGTGTTCTCCCTTATTCTGCGTCCTAATTCCCCAATTAAAATGTTTGCGTTTAGAAGTATTCTGATTTTTTTTTTTAATATATATACACACAAAGAACATGACAGATAAACAACTAAAATTACGTACAAAGGCACTACTTATTTCTAAAGAAATCTCTTCCAGTAGGCCTGGGATAAGAGAAGTAAACAAAGAATAAAAATGATGTGTGCAGGTTAATAAACTTACATAAGCTATAGCTACATATATACATAATACCTAACTAAATATATATATATATATATATAAATATATATACCCAAATAAATACATATTATTGTAAAATGAACATACACATGTACTACTTTCTATAGTATAGACGATAGGTAGTGTTCTCGCACTCTTTTCTTGAAAGTCGAAATGGTACGACACTTATGAATATTAGCAGGAAGTGAGTTCCACAGCCTGGCCGCGTGAACAGTAAAGGATTTTGAATAAAAGTCCGTTTTGTGAGATGGACAATTTAAGCGAAAAGTGAGGTGTGACCTACATGGAACATCAGACTTAATCATGAAAGAGAAACGCTCCCGTAGATAAGAAGGATAAGAGGGATTGTGTAGGATATTACACAATATCCTACACATATACAATATCGTAGGAATACTCGGATATAGAAGTAACAATATACGAGTATTCCTACGAAGTCGGATTGGGAGCCACTTGAGATTTTCGCGAAACTGCGAGACATGATCACACTTACGTAGATTAAAAACAAAACGAATGCACAAGTTTTGCAAGCGCTCAAGTTTATTTAAAAGCTCCTCAGTAGCATCCAAGTAGCAGGTCCGCTATAGTCCAAAATGGGTTGTATAAGGGTTTGAGCCAGTGAGATTTTGGTTTTGAAAGGTAGGAGACTCTAAAGGCATCTTAAAGTGTGAAAAGTAAAATGCACCTTTTTACTTACAGATTCAATTTGAGCTTTCCAGGATAAGTTTTGATCTAATATGATGCCAAGATTTTTAGCAGTACTGCTGTAAGCTATAGGAAAACCATCAAGCAGAATAGGCGGAAGAGAAGCCGTATTTAGACCACTAAGCATTTGCCGGCTACCAATAATCATGGCCTGAGATTTGCTTGGATTTATCTGAATCCCAAACGACTTAGCCCACTGGCTAATAGCGTCCAGGTCGCGATTCACAGCAGAAATGGCGGTCCTATATTCGTTCAGAGCAAAATGACGATACAGCTGCAGATCATCAGCATAGAGATGGAAGCTAGAGGAAATAACTCGTACAGCAGAGTTGATGAAAACTGAGAAGAGTAAAGGAGATAACACGCCACCCTGAGGTACGCCAGCGCTGAGGCTACACCATTCTGAGTGAGACTCATTAAGGCGAACACACTGCGATCGGCCCCGAAGATAAGATTCAAACCAGGCCACAGCCTCCGCGGAGAAATTGAGGGATTTTAGGATTCCAAGGAGTATATCAAAATCCACGGAGTTAAAAGCACTACTGAAATCCAGTAGCACCATGACCGTGAGCGATTTTTTCTCCATGGCCCAACGAATATCATCCGTGACCTTAAGAAGAGCCGTCACGGTACTGTGACCAGGTCTAAAACCAGACTGGAAAGAGCTAAGGAGGTTATTCAGTGTTAAGTAACTTGAGAGCTGACGATGTGCTAAATGCTCAAGGACTTTTGAAAGGAAAGGAAGAATGGATATGGGACGAAATTGAGACATTTGTGTAGGATTTGGTACCTTGGGTAGAGGAATTATAAGTGCTTGCTTCCAAGCACAAGGAAAACAACCAGAGGATAGGGAAAAATTAAACATATGAGTTAGGATGGGAATTAAAGAGGATAATATGGGAGTGAACATTTTTAAGCCTAACTCATCGTTACCAACAGCAGAAGAAGTTATAGATAAGAGAGATTTTTTAACCTCATCCTCGTCCACTGACGCGAAATTGAATGGAGGACATAATGGTACCGGCAGTAGTGAGAGTTCTAGTAAGGTGCTAGACTTCGTGACTGGGTCAAGTGTTGTAGGCGAGATAGAGAAATGCTTATTAAGAGCACGCAAATCAACATCTTGACAATTCACTATGGGAGACTTACCGATGCCATTAGCCTTGAGAAATTTCCAAATTTTGGAGGAGTCATGGGTATCAAGAGATTTGTGAAAGTGGTGACGTTTTGCATCTCTACACAGACGAACGCAGACATTCCGCAAAACTCTGAAGCGATTGAAATTGAAATCCGTAGGATTACGCTTGTACAACTGATTCTGATTCCTTCGCTACGATAGTGAAGGGCGTGTTCCGCGATGGTAATGCTTGTGTGTTGTGTGTACTAGGTAGTGGGGCTCACCTGGGCGGGAAGAGCGTGGGCGCGATGATCATGGCGACGTTGTGGTCGGTCATCTTGTTGGCGGCGGCGCGCGCCACGATCTGCCGCACCAGCCGCAGCAGCTCGCGCAGCGTGGCGCGCTGCTCCGCCGGCAGCAGCAGCACCAGCAGATTCAGCGCCCGGCCCTGGGTTGTGCCGCTCAGCGCTGACACGGGAAGTACGTTAGTTAAAGAGTAACTAACTAACTATCTTTACGCTGTATCCCTGACGGGGTAGTCAGAAAGGACAGATCGCCAGGCTTCACGACCCATGCATTCTTCTTTCGCTTCTTGCAGATTCATCAATCGCTTCATACATGCACGTCTGGGTATCCGAGTACTTATTACTTTTCCGTTTTAGAGCAATCTGCTCACATGGTCTTCATATGTAAGTCTCGGCCTACCCTGACTCCTTCTACCCTCTACTTTCGCACAATATATAATCTTCGTCAATCGTTCCTCACTCGTTCGTTGGACGTGTCCAAACCAACGGAACACGCCCTCTTCCAGCTTAACGCTTACACTTTCATACAAACCTGCCATATTTCTGGCAACCGGGACCAACGGCCTAACGTGCCTTCCGAAGCACGGAAACGCTCGCAAATGTAAATGCCACAAAGTGGTCTCCCATCCGTGAACACCCATAGCGAAAGTTGCTTAACGCAGTGATCGTTAACAGAACACTGAGTCTGCGGGACCACGAGCGCTTCCTAATATTCCCGCTAACCTCTCCAGATAAGTTAATAATTTATAAAAGATAAATTGATTTATGTTAATAACTACGCATGGAACGAAATTACAGGTGAATCATATGTACTCGTAGAATTATTTCCCGAAAATAATGGAAATGCTTCTCCAGTGTCGAGCACCTACGTGCGATAGTAAAACTTCATAGAGTAAAATTTTTCTGGCTAAAGTTACAGCATTGGCCCTAATACCCCCCCTCTTCTACTGGTTATTACAGTGTGTCGTTATCAAAGGAATATAAAGATTTTTTATTTATTTATTTGACTCTTTACTTTCTTTTATAATTTGGACATTATAATATTAATAGATATTTCAATCTGACTATGTCATTAAATAAAATAGATATCATTATTACTGGCATGGCAGTGCCAGGTTATAGACGGCTGTGTCCTTAAACCATCTAACTAAGCTGCGACGTACCCAGCGTACATGTAAACTTTAGAATATTTATGCTTTAGTATCGTAGTGATGGACGTAAAGAGCCCCACTTCACCTGCTGGTGGTACATCTGCTGCCTGACAGACTAGACTTGGATGTAGGTGCACATAAAATGGATGGAGAAATACACAAGTCAATCAACGCCAAGGACACAATATTGGGTCAAATTATAGAGACTACGTATAATAGTGTACTAATTTTAGTGGAATTACTTACAATAAGTATGGTAAAATAGACGCATGAGTTCCTGCGTGAGTGGCGACTGTGGCAAAGCTCGCAGTAACCGCTTGAAGACGGCAGCGACGTCGTGGGACGTTGCTCGAGATAACGCCGTTTCTACGGCACTTCGGGACGAGTACCAGCCGCGCTCTATCAGTCCACATAACGCCTCGATCTGAATCACAAAATATATCAGAGTAAAAGCATATTTAAATAAAGTAACACTGCAGTTGCATTTGGCCTCACGTATTTTGTCTATAGAGCTGAGTCTAATAAAAAAATTCGAGAAAGTTAGAAAATTATTGGGCCTACAATTAGTCCTTGAGTGACCCTCTATTTTACGTAATCGTTTCTGTTGTATAATCTGCAAAGCAGTTGATGTAATTCCAATTTGCATTTGCATCAATTGTGTTTTCTGCAGACATTTAGGTTTTACTGAAAAAAACTCTTTCTGTCCCTTTAGACCATAATATTTATTTTTAAGATGTAGCTTGTGGTAGAAAGTATCAAAAGTATTACTTGATTCAAGAAAAAATCTAGTTTAACATTTTTGAAATAAATTTTATAGTAGTGCGATAGACTTTTCTCTCTCGATGCCCAAATTAAACCTGATTTCTACCTTTTTATAAAACGGGTAATAGAATCTGTACTAGGAGGTATAATATCTCTCACCGAAAATAATGTTTAGTCCTCTTGAATGAACAGTAATTTAAGCAATTACAGTTCATTCAAGAGTGTTAGCAATTAAATATGTTTGACTTACCTTCTGCTTGTTACCCGGTACCCTGAGCAGCCCCTCGTCATTGGTCCGCTGATGAAGCTCCGACGCCAAGGCTCGTACCACGCTGGGCGCACAACTCCACGTCTCCTCCCAAATGATCATGTCTTTGCGCACTAGTGTTTCTAATGACACACCGAATACTGAACCTTCTGAAATGAGAAACAAACTTCATTATTATAATTTATAAGGTCTTGTAAATACAATAGAAAAGAGTGTAGGCGTAGGTATGTAGTGCTTGTACAAATCAACGGTTTGGCAACTAAGATCTGATATCAATCATTTTTATTTACCTGCATGGCCGCGGTTGGAACAACTTCGATCTCATCTCTCTAACCACTTCCCATTGTTACCAGAGCCGCGGCCATATCCATAGGACAGATTTTCTTTAGCTTAACATTGTTCCTAGTTTTCATAGTGGGATAACCGTTAAGATAAATTCCCGGTACGAGAATAAAATTAATACTTTTAGATAACTTTATCGTGTCGTTTCAACTTGATTTTCCTTTATATATCGTATATCGATATATAGGTATGTTTTATTATCAATTCACTCACTAATTATTTTATACAAGTTTCCATACAACTTCTAGTTTGGCAACCATCATTATCATTCGAGTATTAGTCTGATTTGAAACCTTGCAACTTGCAACACGGGGTCCACCGCCGTTCTATATTTTTCTACTTCTAATTTGTATTATTGACAATCTCGTCTTGGGAATATTTGATGATAACAATTCTCACCTTCTTTCCTTTTCTTCTTAGGTGATTTCCTCTTCTGGAAGGGTAGCGAATATCGGTCAAAGAGTGTAGTAAGTTCAAGCCACAGAAGAGGCGGTAATCGCTTCAACTGTGGTTCTTCAATACTTTCGATGTCTACTGAACTATCTTCTTCAGGCCAATCCTGTGGAATTTGAAAAGTCCAGATTGATAGATGCTAGATATAATTAAAATTTTATTCCTATTAGTGCACTATAGTTTGACCAGTAACGTTGTACCGCTCACTGCGTACAATTTTACCTTGTACTGGTCAAACTATAATTCGTGGTAAGTATAGGATAGTAATTAAAGCTACAATATTCTACACCAAACCAGTTTACTGCTCCTACGGCAATACAGGTCTCAGTCGAGCGTCACCATCCCTCATGGTATATGAAAATAGCAAACGGTGGAAGAAGAGGATATACAATAAAAATAAAACACCCATATCACCAGATTCAGCCATACATTTATATAATGACTGAGGAAAAGTTGTTTCTATCCTGCAGTTTCTTTTTGCACGATCTACCCTTCTCTCCTTCCATCTACTTTTACGAGTTTCGGACAGCCATACCTTGGGTCTACTTTTCCGAATGAGAGGTAATTTCCTTCATCTAACCAGTAAATGTATCTAAGTAATGTTATCTAGGGGCGTTTGTCATCAGCTATGGTATTTTTATAAAAGTAAGAAATTGTGGTATTTTTCTACACACCTCTTGGTGATCCATCATCTGCCTGTCGAGATTGAATTTATGCTCAAAGCTGAGCGGCTGCTGCACGGACGCTGCACTTTTCGCACGAGACACCGGCGCGTGTTTGTTATTACTGCAAATAAAATTGATGGTCTATTACACAATCATAGTCCTACACTTCGCCTGGTAATGAATAACGAACCTATTGCTCTGATTACACAGCTAGATCACAGCCTAGATGTAAAAATGGTACGAGATAGTGTTGGAGTCACCCCCACACAGATGAAGAGAGAATATCTATTAGTCGTTTTACGACTTGCCCAGAAAGAAAAGCAGCTGAACCCTTTTTTTAACGTGTCGAAATACCCTCGGATGTCGTGCCGGACTCGAACCCTTCCATATCTTTCTCCCAATCGCATGCAGCAGCATGAGAATAATAAAATATGGAAGGATAGAACCTTTTCCTCCTTGAAGCTTACCATTACAAGATTAAATGAATGGGAAAACAATTGGGGTTTCAAGAGAGAGAGAAATAGCAGAAAATTTGTGTAAATAGATTCGGGTTCCCTACTTAAGCGAATATAAGTAAAAATGAGTTCTTACGCGAAAGGATCGTTATCCTTGAGTATAGATCCATTGATTCGTTCTTTTCCTATTCTCGGCCCCTGAACTGTTCCGTATCTTTGGTAACCTAGGAGTTCGATTCCCTCTGAAAAAGACAAACATATACTTACATTAATCGTCGCAAAAATTGAATAGGTCTGCGATTCCTCGATAAAGGGTTTCTGTAGAATCCAAACTTATTTGTGCAGAATTGTTTTCATCTCTAAAAATGACTACAAGCCAAGTCAATTACAAGAAACTGATGCAGTCGCTGATCTGTGGGAGGGAATGTATCCGACTGCTACGCAAGAGGTCGTGGGTTCGATGCCAACCATGATTATCTGATTACTACAGTACAAGCTCTGCTTAGTTTGGAATGAGATGGCGTTGTGTGAATTGTCCCAACGATATTTATTTAATCCCTTTTTACTCGGATCTTAGCAAATATTTGAACAGAAATTTTGAAGATACATGGATTTTTGTATTATTCAATCGCTCGGTACTCACCAGTATTGGTCGCGATGTCAGCCCAGTGCAGGTCGTTGGGCTTGAAAAGCTCGTGCATGGGCAGCGGCGGGGAGAGGCTGGGCGGAGCGGGCGGGGACTGGCGCGCGCGCCTCCCCGTAGGGGCCGACGGCGTGCGGGCCAGCGGCGCGTGCGTACCCGCCGGGGGGAAACTGTCGCTGAAAGGAAACAGCTCCAAATTTAGGGGAGATGAAAACCCCCAAAATGATCGGTTTGTCAAGTTTATCCCCCTCGAAGATTATCGCAATCAGCAAATAATATCAGGATGATAAATTGAACTCCTCCAGAAAACCTTTCTTCAAGGAAAGTTCTCAAGGAAAGAGTTCCTTGAGGAGGACTCAAGGATTGACTTAAGGAGTCAACCCTTTCTTTAAGGAAAGGGTTCCCTACATAAGATAAGCAGTTAGTTACCTCAGCCTACCAGGTTGCTAATAACTAATAATCATGTCCTAACGCTCTGAAATACTGTGATAAGTTTCTTACCCTCGTTGTTTTTATCAATTTAATCATCATCATTTGCATTTCAGCAGACGAACGTCACACTTTACGTATAGGTTTCCCTCAAAGATTGCCGATTGCCTCAATGGACTAGACAACGTCACTTGTTTTACACGAGATTCTGAGTATATCTCATAGATAAGAGTCGATCCCTTGATTAGGCCCCGTTAAGACATCAATATAGATGACAATTCTGGAATCTCAGCACCACTAATGTACAGTAGTAATTCTGGCAACATTAGGCCTTAACCCGAGTTTAACCTAATCGGAGCTAACGGTAAGATACGCATGTCGGTGTCGGATCCATTCTTTTTCTTTTTTTAATTTTCGTGCCTACCTCCTTTCCTCTCCTTTCAATCAGAGATCGAGCTCGGTGTAACTTTTCTGGTTATTGGTCATTGCTGTAGATCCTGGGTTACAGGAGTCACAGTAAAGTGAATGCGGGTGGGATTAGTCCCAATACCTCCTTTCAAAATACTTACACAAAGTCTGGCGGCGTAGCAGCATCGGCCCACTCTGCTGGTGGGCTGCCTGAGCCGCCGCTAGGCAGAGAATCCAATGAGTCGGGAGTCGCGCTGCGCGACCTCGGTTCACTACCACTTGAGTTCTGCAACAACGCAAAGGTAATGATTAAAAAACACTTAAAGAGTTGACAGTTTTCTAATTTCTATAGATGACAGTAAAAACTACCGAATAATAGTAAAAATCAGTTATTTATATGTGGGACAAACATATAAATATTGTGGGACACTTTTCACACAGCGACATCTAGCCCAAACTAAGCTATAAGCTTGTACTATGGGATCTAGACAACTAATATACATACTTCTATATTTCTAAATATATACAAATTATACATAGGAAACACCCAAACTCCGAAACCAACATATGTGGATCACACAAATATTTGTTCCGACCCGGGAATCGAAACCAAGACCTCATATGTATTACTCAGCTTTCGTTTATTGAAAATTTTATCATAATTTGTGCAAAACTCAATTTGGCAGTTTTACAAGCGGGAAACGAATTCACGAGTGTCGCAGTGTTCTTAAAAGTAAAAAATGTGAAGACACAGAAAGGGGTGGTCGTTAATCGTACATGTTCAGATGGAATAGGCCTATAGGTATACTATAGACGTATTCAATTTAATAGTTCCATGTTCATACCTAACAGACTATTTTTTGCTGGTATTTAACGTCAGCATCAGAGAATTATCAAGATTTGAAAACATTTCTAAAACAAAGTATGATTCTCTAACACTCAAAATTTATTGTCCATAAAACAGCCAAAATACCCCTGTTCATGTCATCATACATACATACATACATATTGTCACGCCTTTATCCCCGAAGGGGTAGGCAGAGGCATATTTAACGCCCACGTTTCACCGTATGCATTTCCGTCCCACGTAACAGGTGGTGAGCCCATTGCCGTGTTGAAATGGACAGGCGCAGGCTGCATCGACCTGCTGTTGAAATTTTTTAAGCCACCCATTGGACCTCCAACTTGGCTTAACGACTGCCATTTTGTTGGCAACCGGGACCAACGGCTTAACGTGCCTTCCGAAGCACGGAACTGGGGTGGGTCTAAAGGGCCGAATAAATTTAATAACATGTGTCTATTTTAGATGTTAAATTTGGAAGAAATTTTGAACCCGTTGCCTTTTTAGTGAGGTGGTAACAAAAGGCTAAAAGGCTTTATGTGCTAGACACTAATTAGCACGGCCAATTAAAGTCCTGGTAGTCTCGGACTGTTCCTGTTCCTGTCATCATCAGCATCATAATCGCTAACAAAAAAAAAGTAACTATTTTGACAAACGAAGAACATCCGGGATGTTACCGCGGTTAATTTTGTTTCAGAATTTGTTTTCTGTAGTTAAATTTAGAACACATTACGTTTCAACGAACATCAAATCGGGAAGAGGTTCTAAATTTAACTGATACCTTGACTTGTTATTTATTCACAGAATGTTCACTAATATCTTCATAATCTCTGAACTAGACGGAACCGAAGGTATTTTTCGTCCGTTTTATTATTAATCACTGTGACTAATTGAATGGATGTTAATCACTAAATCTATACTAATATTATAAAGCTGAAGAGTTTGTTTGTTTGTTTGTTCGGTTGAACGCGCTATTCTCAGGAACTAATGGTCGGATTAAAAAAAAATTGTGTTTGATAGCCCATTTATCGAGAAAGGCTATAGGCTATATATCATTACGCTACTACACTGGGGAGCAGAGCAGTAGTCATAAATCTCGACAAATCGGGCAAATTTTTATGCATCATTGTAGAATTTTTAAGCGACGGGATTAAAAAGGTGGGACGGGAGGTCGAAATATTCCACGGGCGAAGCTGTGGGGTCATCTAGTAAATAATATATGATTTTACACTAATTTGGTCTATCTATTACGAATGATTAAATACTTACTATTTACAGACTTATTGACTATGTATTAATATTTTGTCGTTTCATTGATAATACATTATTTTTAATAATGTTTATGGTATGGCTATTTCAGTCCTTATGCCATGTGTAAATAAAATAAAATAAATATTGTGGGATACGTTTTACACAGCCCCATGTATTTTTTGTTTTTTTTCCATTTATGCATTCATAACATCAAGAGGTCAACAAACATCATCAAAACTCAGTAATATCAAAAACCAGGATGGCAGTTTTCTAAAAGGAGAAGAATGTGTGCTAAAAAGATGGAAAGATTATTTTGAAAGCTTATATGAAAAAGAGGATATGGAAGCACAAACGAGTTCTTGGGAAAGGAATGAACTAAGCAACGAAAGCATCATAAGTATGGAAGAAATTGTGGAAGCATTGAGTAGTATGAAATTGGGTAAGGCTGCTGGATTTGATAGGATTTCTGTCGAGATGCTGAAAGCGGGACATGGCGTGGTAGCTTGCCAGCTGTACCGCCTTTTTAATCTTTGCTGGAGGAATGGCAGCGTGCCAGGAGATTGGTGCAAGGCTGTCATCGTGCCGCTTTACAAAGGAAAAGGGTCACAGCAAGAGTGCAAAAACTACCGCGGCATAAGCTTGCTCAGCATCGTCGGCAAATTGTATGCAAAAGTTTTGATAAAAAGAGTGATGAATGAAACTGAAGGAAAAATGTGGGATGTATAAGCAGGATTTATGAAAGGAAGAGGATGCACGGATCAGGTCTTTTCCTTACGATGCATAGCCGAAAAAAATTTGGCAAAATGTCAAAAGGTCTATTGCATATTTGTAGACTTGGAAAAGGCCTATGACCGAGTGAGTGGTGAGGCATGAACTATGGACAACACTGGCCAAGTATGGAGTAAGCAGTCACTTGATACGAGCACTGAAATCTCTCTATGAGGGCTCCAGTGCTTGTGTCAGGATAAACGGAGCTTGCACAGATTTTCTTCACATTGAAAAAGGTGTGAGACAGGGTTGCGTAGCGTCACCGGCGCTGTTTAACCTATACATGGATAGTTGTTTGAAAGAACTGCAAGAGAGTGAGTATGGTTTAAAAATGAATGAACTGACTGTCAAATGCCTCCTATACGCTGACGACCAGGTAATACTGGCATCATCGGCGGAGGAGTTGCAGTTGATGGTTAACATTATGCATGATACGCTAAAAAGCAAAGGAATGAAAGTGAATAAGACAAAAGTAATGGTTTTTGAAAGAGAGGAAAGTATGACAGATTGCTCGATTTTTGTGGAAGGAAAACGAGTGGAACAGGTGAAAGAATTAGTATATTTAGGTTTTAAAATTTGTGAGAGATGGAAAGTGTGATTGTGACATTGAACGAAGAGTTTTGGCTGGAAATCAAGTGAATGGAGCCATGCACGCCTTTATGAGCAGTCAGAACGTGTCTGAGAAGGCAAGACTGGCTGTGCATAGAGGAGTACTTGTTCCTACACTCATGTATGGCAGTGAAAGTTGGGTGTGGCAGAAGAAACATAGAAGTAAAATTAATGCAGTGGAAATGAGAAGTCTGCGGAGTATAGCTGGAGTGAAATTGATGGACAAAGAAAGGAACAGTGTGATAAGGGAACATTGCGGTATGGTAGAAGAAGTAGTGACTAAGATAGAAAAAGGTATGCTTAGATGGTTCGGACACGTGGAGAGGATGGATGAAAGTACGAAACAGATTTATCAGAAGAGTGTGAATGGGCAAACTGGTAAGGGGCGACCTCGACGTACATATGTCAATCAGATAGAAGACATTTTGGAAAAAGGTCAGGTCAAGAGTACCCTTAACCGGCGTGTGTGTATGAAAACACTTATGAAAGAGGAAGAAGCGAAAGTTGTATGCCAGGATCGTAGCAAGTGGAAAGCCATAGTCTCTGCCTACCCCGATAGGAGACAGGCGTGACGATATGTATAACATAGATAAGTTTTATACAGACATACATATTAATGTGCAGTGAGATTTTGTCCCACGATTTTCATGTGCGTAATCAGGTAGGTACTCAAACTCGATAGATTAAAGGGCCAGTCAATTATTCATTAATTATAACACCTAATTACAAGGATAAGTAGTGCATCAACACAAATACACTATATTAAAGTGCAAATTTGATAATTACAGTGCAATTGGAAACTGATTAAATACTTAATTGTTGTTTTAATGTAGGTAAGCGCTCGTGGCCCCGCTAACTTTGTAAACGATCACTGCGTTAAGCAACTTTCGATATAGCTGGTTCGCAGATGGGTGACCGCTTTGTGGCATTTACATTTACAAGCGTTTCCATGCTTCGGAACGCACGTAAAGCCGTTGATGGTTGACAGTAAAATGGCAGTCGTTAATTCCAGTTGAAGGCCTTATGGGCGGCTTGAAAAATTTCAACAGCAGGTAGCCACAACCTGCCTCTGTCCATTACAACCATCTTATTTCAATGAGATCACCACCTGTTTCGTGGGACAAAAATGCATACGGTGAAATGTGGGCGTAGGTATACTCCTAGTATGCCTCTGTCTACACATTCGCGAATATACATATACAGACAATATGTATGTATGTATGTATGTTTATAGTAGGCAGCTACCAATTTCGTAGGGTTTTATGGGTTTTTTTTCCATATTATAATTATTAAACCCCAAAGAATGGAAAGAATGTTTCCATATCAATATAAGTTAAGACATAATACAAACAAAAAAACAAGAAACAAACATTCCATCAAAAATGATTAGATTACAAGCCTATATCGATTGACAGGAAGGCATAGTACCTACCTATTTTTTTATTTAAACAGATACCGACCTTGGATAATAAAGTCAAATATCACACTACAAAAGAAACCAGTAATTATGTACAGTAACCTAATATTTATTCATTATTAAATAATATTTGTCAGTCCGAGACTACCAGGACTTTAATTGGTCGTGCTAATTAGTGTCTATCACATAAGAGCTCCAGGGTCAAAGCGGCACAGGATATATCCAAGTGTCGCTGTGTAAAAGACCCTGAGGGCAACCTGTTAAGCGAAGACCTCGCGGTAAAGGAGAGATGGCGCTCGTACTTCCACGAGCTGCTTAATAAGCAGCATAAAGAGGTGCAGCCTCCGGACCTCCCTCCGAATCAAGGACTAGTGCCACCGGTAACGCCTGGAGAAGTCCTGACTGCGCTTCGCCGCATGAAGAATCGGAAAGCTGTCGGACCCGATGGAGTCCCCATCGAAGCCTGGAAGGCGATGGGTCCTCGCGGTGTGGGCATCTTAGTAAACCTTTTTAACCGCATACTCCTCAGCGGGCAGATCCCAAACCAATGGAGACTAAGTATTATTACTCCAGTCTTCAAAGGTAAGGGGTCAGTGCAGGAGTGCGGGAGCTACCGCGGTATTAAGGTGATGTCCCACACCATGAAGATCTTCGAGAGGATTATAGACTCTCGGATCCGGCAGGAGTGTACTCTCTCGGAGTGTCAATATGGGTTTCGCCCTGGTCATGGGACCACGGACCCTGTTTTTGCCCTGAGGGTTGTCGCAGAGAAATACAGGTCGAAGAACACGCCTCTGCACTGTTTGTTTCTAGATATGCAGAAGGCCTTCGACTGTGTTCCTCGTGCGATGATCTGGTGGGCACTGCGGTCCAAAGGGGTTCCAGAGGTCTATATTGACACTATTCGGGACATGTACTGTGACTCCGACTCAATGGTTCGGACTGCTGTTGGCGACACGAAACCCTTCCCCATCACCGTCGGGGTACACCAGGGTTCTGTCCTTAGTCCGCTTCTGTTCAGTGTAATATTAGACGAATTGTCGGACAGCATCAGAAACCCGCATGAGCAGCCTCCATGGTTGCTCATGTATGCTGACGATATTGCGCTGGCAGACGCGGACAGGGGCAGATTGGTGCGACGTGTAAAGGCGTGGAAGGAGACGCTTGAGAACGGCGGTCTGAAACTAAATGTGGCGAAGACCGAGTACTTGGCACTAAACTCGACAGATCCCACATCCGTCCGCATAGGCGGTGATTTGGTCGAGCGCACGGACCAGGTTAAATACTTGGGATCTGTTTTTCACACGTCCAGTGACATCGATTGCGATGTCAAGTCACGCATTGCTGCCGCGTGGGCCAAATGGCGGGAGATGGCCGGTGTCATTTGTGACCCTAAAATGCCGATCCGGTTGAAGGGACAGGTCTACAAAACCATTATTAGACCTGTCCTTTTACATGGCAGTGAGACGTGGCCGATATTGGAGCGACACAAGCAGGAGCTGCGTGTCACGGAAATGAAGATGCTGCGGTGGATGTGTGGAGTCACGCGGATGGACCGCGTGAGGAACTCTCGCATCCGCGGCAGCCTTCACGTCCGTGACATTGCAGACAAGTTGCAAGAGTGTCGCCTTCGTTGGTATGGTCACGTCTTGCGGCAACCGCCGGGCTACGTAGGTAACAAATGTCTGGCCATGTCAGCCCCGCCGGGTCCCGGTAAGAGGGGAAGACCCAAGAAGTGCTGGCTTGACGTCGTAAGGGATGACATGCGTGCCAATGGTCTCACCACAGGGGATGCCGACGACCGTGCGAAGTGGAGGAGAAAATGTAGGAAAGCGGACCCCGGGCGTCGCGAGACGCAACTGGGACAGACGCTCGGATGATGATGACATAAGACCTTTTAGCCTTTTTGCTACCATCTCACTAAAAAGGCAACGGGTTCAAAATTTCTTCCAAATTTAACATCTATAATTGACACATTTTATTAAATTTAAATTTCCGTGCTTCAGAAGGCACGTTAAGCCGTTGGTCCCGGTTGCCAGTAAAATGGCAGTCGTCAAGCATATGGGAGGCGGGCGGCTTGAAAAATTTCAACAGCAAGTCGCGATAGCCTGCACCTGTCCACCGGCAATGGGCTCGCCACCCGTTACGTGAGACAAAAATGCAAACGGTGAAATGTGGGCGTATAGTATCCTCTTCGGGGATAAAGGCGTGAAAATATGTATGTATGTATGTAAATAATTTTAAGTATTTGAAGATCAAAGAAATGAATGGCAAAAATATCAACGGTCTAAAACAATATTACATAAATAATTAGGCGATGCTAAGAAAAAATGCCGAATAAAAAATAAAAGTAACGTCCATTAAAAACTATTACATAAAATATTTGGAGAAGATTATGCAATGTCAATGTAGGTAACCATTAATAAGCACAAATTATATCGGAATACTTCTAAAAACCACTGACTCATTAAATCATTAATCTATTAACTTTCTCCAGTTTGTATTGTGTAACTTTGTGAGACGAGGACAAAATGGACATCGACAATGCGTCAGATACGTAATGCTGGGTTTCTCTTTTTAAAATTATGCTTTTAGTTTTTAAAAATAAAGTCTTGGGGACAATGACAAATGACACATGAGAACAATTTCTGACATTAAAATGACACATATTACAAAAAAACTGTGTTTGTTTATTACTGGTGCATTCTATCTATAAACAATTAGAAGAGTAGGTACGGCCTAGTAAATGTTATAATTTATAATTAAAATGTATAAGTATTACATAAGTCGGACTGCTGGTTTTGTAACACCAGCTAATCTAGATTATAATGCTTCTCAAATTCGAACTACTTACATAAATTAACGGACGGTACCGTCGCTTTAGTTGCATTTAGATCTAAAATTAGTGTAAAATACAGGTATTAACTCGATCATGCTTGTTTACCTTAAATACCTGCATTTTACACTAATTTTAATCATGCAACGCGAAAGTTTAAAAGTTAGCATTTAGATCTAGTCGTTTTAAAATCATGTTCCATAGAAAACACTTTTGCTAAATCCTTTATTGTATAATGTTCTTCGGGATTTTTTTGTTATTCCGCTATTTACTAGTCTGGCAAATCCAACAAATCAATGATCATAAAAATCGGCTCACACATTTTTTATTTGTAAATGTCGTAACTAACTCGAGTTAATTTTAAAGACAAAGATATATAAACAGAGAGAAATTCTTCTCGGAAACGACTTTAAGGATTTTCACCCCCTGCCGTTTAGGAGGACAGACGGCATTCTCTCCCAACAATGCTGATAGTCATAAGCCAAACCCCAAAAATGAACCCCTGACTATAAATCTAGGTAGGGTTTATAAGTCACTGGTAACATACTATGATATAGAAAAATAAGATAAATATTATTTTTCTAAATCCGGCCTGTGGCACTCATTTGATCCCGCAATCGTTTATTAATTGTAGGTACAATAGTGTATGGAAATTTGCCCTATTTGTTGACATTTATGATTACTGCTTAGTTTTCCAGAGAAGAATGATCATGATAGCCTATAGACATCCCAGGATGTCTATAGTTTTTGTGTTGGTTAGTCCATTTATCCAGATAAATGGACTAACCAACACAAAAAGACTTTTTCAATTCAGAGCAGTGGTTCAACTAAATAAATAAACAAACAAACTCTTCCGCTTTATATTAAGTTATAGATAAATACAGATTTGAAACCTCATGGTTCACTTTTACAGAATATTCATTTAGGCAAAGTACATAATATGAGTATATCATGTACTGTGGTTTAGGTAGACTAATACTCATCCTCTACTGGCTCAAAGGTTTTAGTAACCAGGCCATATAACCTAAAGAAAAAAAAACTCATCCTTGGTACATAATTGTAAAAATGTATGCAACCTAATTGTAAGCAATCAATATTAAGTCGCAGTTCTCGGATGTACCGGAAGTGTTGTATCTACAATATCTATGGTTGTACCGATGCCCTACCGTGGGTATGTGTGTTAGCATAGCCGGTACAACCGGTATGAGAGGTCTAGATGACTGCATTATGGGTGGAAGATATCGTCGAGATAAATTACTGATAAGGAAGTAGCCATACTTGGTAATCTGTACGGGTAACTTGCTCTGTATAATAGAACTTGATTGGATAGGAAATGCGTTTCACTACAATGTATAGATGTTTAAGTACCTTTTATTTATCGTGTGAGTTGGGTAACTACTTTCCGAAGAGTTATTGAATGTTATTGTGGAATACTTTTAACACAGCACCATCTAGCCCAAACTAAGCTTTAAGCTTGTGCTATGGGATCTAGACAACTGATACACATACTTATATGTTTCAAAATACATACATATTATACATAGGAAATAGTCAAACTCTGAAACAAACATTTGTAGATTACAGAAATATTTATTTAAAAGCTCTCGTGCTCCCGCGGTCTCAGTGTACTGTAAACGAACACTGCGTTGAGCAACTTTCGCTATGCCTGGACACAGATGGGTGACCACTTTGTGGCATTTACATTTATGAGAGTTTTCGTGCTTCGGAAGGCACGTTAAGCCGTTGGTCCCAGGTGCCAGTAACATGGCAGTCCTTAAGTTGAAGGCCATAAAGACGGCTTGAAAAATTACAGGTAGCCACAACCTGCGTCTGTTTATTTTAACACGGCAATGGGCTCACCACCTATTACGTGGTATAATTATTAAGTCATAATACATTTTATTTATGTATCTCAACAATGAGTCCGAGACTACCAGGACTTTAATTTGTTGTGTTAATTAGTGTCTAGCACATAAGACCTTTTAGCCTTTTTGCTACCACCTCACTAAAAAGGCATGGGTTTAAAATTTCTTCCGAATTTAACATCTAAAATAGACACATTTTTATTTTATTAAATTTATTCGGCCCTTTAGATCCACCCCAGTTCCGTGCTTCGGAAGGCACGTTAAGCCGTTGGTCCCGGTTGCTAATAAAATGGCAGTCGTTAAGCCAAGTTGAAGGCCTTATGGGCGGCTTAAAAATTTCAACAGCAGGTCGATGCAGCCTGCGCCTGTCCATATCAACACGGCAATGGGCTCACCACCTGTTACGTGGGACGAAAGTGCATATGGTGAAACGTGGGCGTTTAATATGCCTCTGCCTACCCCTTCGGGGATAAAGGCGTGACAATATGTATGTATGTATGTATCTCAACAAAACATAATCTTCATCATCATCATCCGAGCGTCTGTCCCAGTTGCGTCTCGCGACGCCCGGGGTCCGCTTTCCTACATTTTCTCCTCCACTTCGCACGGTCTTCGGCATCCCCTGTAGTGAGACCATTGGCACGCATGTCTTCCCTTACGACGTCAAGCCAGCACTTCTTGGGTCTTTCCCTCTTACCGGGACCCGGCGGGGCTGACATGGCCAGACATTTGTTACCTACGTAGCCCGGCGGTTACCGCAAGACGTGACCATACCAACGAAGGCGACACTCTTGCAACTTGTCTGCAATGTCACGGACGTGAAGGCTGCCGCGGATGCGAGAGTTTCTCACGCGGTCCATCCGCGTGACCCCACACATCCACCGCAGCATCTTCATTTCCGTGACACGCAGCTCCTGCTTGTGTCGCTCCAATATCGGCCACGTCTCACTGCCATGTAAAAGGACAGGTCTAATAATGGTTTTGTAGACCTGTCCCTTCAACCGGATCGGCATTTTAGGGTCACAAATGACACCGGTCATCTCCCGCCATTTGGCCCACGCGGCAGCAATGCGTGACTTGACATCGCAATCGATGTCACTGGACGTGTGAAAAACAGATCCCAGGTATTTAACCTGGTCCGTGCGCTCGACCAAATCACCGCCTATGCGGACGGATGTGGGATCTGTCCAGTTTAGTGCCAAGTACTCGGTCTTCGCCACATTTAGTTTCAGACCGCCGTTCTCAAGCGTCTCCTTCCACGCCTTTACACGTCGCACCAATCTGCCCCTGTCCGCGTCTGCCAGCGCAATATCGTCAGCATACATGAGCAACCATGGAGGCTGCTCAACAAAACATAATCTTATTACAAACTAAACGGTTATAGCCCGACTAGTTTCGGACCTCCGTTAGGTCCGAAACTAGTCGGGCTATCCCGAAATTCACACGTGAGTATAACCATTTAGTTTGTAATAATGAACAACGCTCACGATAGTTATTATTCTAAAATATAATTTTATTATGAAAATTGCAAAAAGCTTCAAAGGTCAAATAAAAAGTTTGTCATTTATAAAAGCTCTGGACCCAAAGCTAAATCTAAACTTGTTCTATAAGTTCCTCAAGTAGGAAGAAATAAACAATACGACAATTTAAAGATATGTAACTTAGTTAAAATCAATTTAATTAATATTAATTATCGTTACCTTTCGAAGCCTTGGCTGTCATACCGGAAAAGAACAATAAGAATGAATTATATAATTCCAATAAGATCGATTAGCACTCGATCTTAATAAGGTAGTAGAACATAGAGGCTTAATACAGTCTTTACATGCGATTAGGCTGCCTGTGTTACCTTGGCCACAATAAAAAAAAACAATGTATGCTTCCTGCACGCTCGATTTGTTTAAAACTACCAAAAACCATGGATTTACGTCAATGATATACATAATTACCGTAAAATATTATTGATTTCACAAGTTTTAAATTTGGAATTACGCGTAAGTAATTTGAACAACGCGTAGATTCGAAATTAGAAGACACGCTTACATAGGTACGTTATTTTAAAATTGACTTGAAATTGCATGCTTGGATGAAAATAATAAAGTATCTCCAACACAAAGGAAGGCCAGGTGATCATTCCTGGAGAGCCAAAGCCCTGAGGTTAGCTGGTTATTTCAGCACTAGATGACCCCCACAGCTTCGCCCGTGGATGATTTCGATCTCCCGTCGCACCTATTTAATCCCGTCGCTTATAAATTATACAATGATGCATAAAAATTTGCCCGATTTGTCGACATATATGACTGCTGCTCTGCTCCCCAGTGTAGTAGCGTAATGATATATAGCCTATAGCCTTCCTCGATAAATGGGCTAACTAACACAAAAAGATTTTATCAAATCCGGCTTGTAGTTCCTGAGATAGCGCGTTCAACCAAACAAACAAATTCTTCAGCTTTATAATATTAGTATAGATGAGAACTTCAAACCACGATACACGATTAAGGTCCGTATTCCAGAACTTTTCTCAGTACCCAATCAACGCTTGAGGCTAGTTTTTTCCTTATAAATCTACTCTCAAGCGTCGATTGAGTATTGAGAAACGTTTTGGAATACGGACCTAAGTGTACCTAAATCTTTAGCACTCAAAATTCTATAGAGCGTTATAGAATTCGTAATATTGAAGTACTATTAGTGTTCGCTGTAATTTTTAAGCCGCGCATTAATATAATGGCGGCTATTGTTTGAAAGTGACTAATTACCGTCTTATCAACTTATCCGTGTTTTGAACTAATGTCAATACCTACCATTATTGCATCTAGATAATTGATATTACGTATAAATTTAACCCACATTTCTTTGTTTATAAAATTTTTAATTTATGATTTTGATTTTTTACGTGATAACACTTTATATTCAAATATATAACAATAAAATTTAGTTTATTAAATATAATAAATTATTATTACCACCAACCATTAGATACTTACCTACTTATTATAATTAATTTTTTTTTTGACCTGGTAACTGAGACATTTTATCCAAAACTTATTTATTTCATATTTATTTTTAGTCTTCTTATATAAGGTTTTAGATAATTATAATATTTTCATTATTCTACGTCTTTATTTAAGTGTGGTTTTAAGTTCAAGTAAATCCTGACCCAATAAGTTGGTGGAAGCGTTACAGTAGAATTTCAGTAGAATTTACGGGGCAAGACGTAAAATCGTTTTTCACTCCGATATTAAGACCATTTATTTTTCCATGGTGATAGTAAATATATTTATAATACAGATAATAAACTATTTACTAAAACATACCATTCGAAATCCAACATCTAATCTAGAATCGCTACTGTCATATTTATCTACAATATTTTAAGTATATTCACATGACACTCATTGTGATCTTGTTTGTTTGTGAAATACAAAACCCTTATCTTAAATTTATATAAACCTCACGCATATTTTAGAAGGATCAACGCACTATGATATCCACCTGGGTTCCCTACCTGTTACGTGGGACAAAAACGTTACGGCGAAATGTTGGCGTAGGTATAATATACCTTGGTCACCCATTCTGGGATAATATATAGCCATGCACAAAAACTGAACTAACTAACTATCTTTACGCTGTATCCCTCACGGGGTAGTCAAAAACTGAATTCAACTAATTTATTTAATTTAACTATAAACTGAATTTCAAAATTCTTTAAAAATTGGAAAAGCTGTGTAGCCATTTTGAAGCCGTGTGGAATCTTACTTGGGCATCACCCCGCTTGAGCTAAATCCCTAGTGACTCGGAATCCCGGCACCTGGCAACCACGGTTGTTTGAGAGTATTTTCTTCTATAGTTACCAAACACAGACGTGTGCTTCAGTACTAATCTATCGAGAACATATTATTAATCGAGAGTACAAATACTGCCACCCTGAGTCTGCTGGGCAATAGCTAACCTTGAACATCGCATCTGCCATCAGACTCACGCTTCTGCCATCAGAGTAGCCTAGCCTTTATTTTTAATACGACAATAATGTTGAGGGATTTTGTGTGATGTGGGCGTTACATAAAATACTTGAGATAGGAACTCTCAGTGTCAGTTTCGATTTTGAAGCTATAGATAGGTAGGACATTAAGTTAGGATGTTTTTCATCAAGTGTATTTCCAGTTGCTTCCAAAACTCTAACTGGATTTGGATCGTTATTTAGCACGTGCACTGCCGGCAGGTGTAAGGGCACTTGGGCCCTGTAGAGCTTGTTAGAGCCCCCTTCACTCTTAAGTTATAATAACTACTTATTAATAAGTCTTTATAAAGTAAGTCTTTGCTTGGCATGTCTGGCCCGTTGGAGGTTAACTTTAACATTTAGAAGACATACAACCGAACACTGTCGTTCGGTTGTAACCTACCTTGTCATTAATGGTTAAAATGATTATTTATCAAGTTTCATCAATTGATATTCAAATTGGCTCTTTTATATATTTATCTCCACTTGAATTTAAAAGCCTAGTTATTTTTGTCTGTGTCACATGTGATACAGAATCTATATTTAGACTACCTATTCCTGTTTAATGATCGCATTGATAGTGTGCTTATTTTCAGATAAAATCGTTCAAAATTTGTATATAAATATACTTGTACTTTCAACATTAAATTATCTGTGTTTAGATAATTCACAGATTATCACAGCACTTATAGGAAGAAAACTCTCTTTGACGTGGCAATATTACAGGTTTGAAAAAAAAACAGTTTTATTAAAATTTTATAAAACAATTAGTTCAATTTGTTTTAAACAAGTATTTATATTTTTTTAGTTTGGTTTCATCAATTTCAAATCAAATAAACCCTACATAAATTAATTTAGATAAATTATAACCCTACATAAATTATTTTAATATATCGATAGTAAATTAAAAATTTATAAAAGCCGATCAAATGGACTAACATTTATTTTGTGTTGCATGTGTGTTGTAACTAATGTTCATTTTTCCTAGGGGAACCCCAATATTAAATTTATTTTATTATTATATATTATACATATATAAACCTGAAGAGTTGGTTTGTTTCGTTGAAGGCGCTAATATCAGAACCTACTGGTTTGAATTTAAAAAATATTTTTGTGTTGGATGGAGTCAAAAGAAAAGCTATATAGGGTATATATCACCACGATACTACATTAGAGAGCGGAGCAGTAATCATAAATGTCAAAAAATCATTAATGTCAGAATTCGCAGGAGAAAAGTAGGAAATTTTTTTTTTCTAAATGTTTAAAGTTGTTTTAATGTTTGTTTAACAATAATAATAAAAAATCTTTATTCATTTAGGTCACAAAGTAACACTTATGAACGTCAAGAATATTGCTTCTACATTTACATTACTGCCTGATTCGCAAAGCAATAGGTAGAGCCTGAGGAAGAACCTGGCAATAAAACTCATGTTCACTCTTTTCTAAACGCCAGTAATTACATTAGTTTGATTAACATGATATTTGACCAATTATATAGTAATGAATTTCTACAAACAAAAAAACAAATCAATGTTGTGTTTAAATCATATCAATATTAGAGCGATTATAGTTGCCGGTTCTAAGGGCAGCCTACCCTTGAAGAAGAAGAATCTGGCAAGAAAGTCAATGGATGCCATTTTAAAATGTAGGAATGGCTATACATGTGTTGTTTTAAAATAACTTGTTTTATTCATGCCAACCCTGCATATAGCATACTCTACCGTAAACAATTAATGTTTGCAACACCAGAATTGTAAACCCGACCGCAGACACACAGAACAGGAAGGGATAGGCAGAGGCATAGTATACGCCCATATTTCAATGATTTTCTTAGCCACGCCATTCGAAGCTTATTCGAATGGCGTGGCTAAGAAAATGTCTTCGTACAGAAGTCGCCTCAAATATTTCCGCTTAATGTCTCTGACTAATCGTAGACTTCTGAATGATGCTGTGTTTGCCAGCAAGGTCTTTGCGTCAAGGGTGGACTGTTCACAAGTTCTGGGTCTAATAAAGCTGCGAGTGCCGGCTAGAATCCCGCGTTACTCAATTACACCACTTGTACCACCTCTAAGGCGAACTGTTTTGGGTGCCAATTCGCCATGTTCGAGGCTGTGCAAGATAATTAATAGTTATAGTGATCAAATTGATCTTCACTTTGACTCTGTGGCAAAGATTAAGTCAATCGTTCTGGGCCTGATTTTGAGTGAGTAGAATTTATTATAGATTACATAGATTATTTAAATATAGATGTTATGTTTTGCATTTTATTTTAATAGCTTAAGCTTACTACTTGTGACTTTTGATTTGTGAGTGCGGTGTTTGCCTCTAAGTGATTGGAACATTGAGAATGTAATTCTAAATGTACTTAGTGTAAGTTTTGATGTTAACAATCGTTGGTAGACCTTAATTAAATAAATAAAAAATAAAAAAATAGATTACATTTTGTCCCAGACCACACACCACGTGTGGTCTGGGACAACAATTTTATTAATAAAAACAAAACAAAAAATCACTTAATATCTTTTCCCCCCAGCTTTCAAACAATAATACCACTACCAACACCACCACCACCAAAACTAATATGGTATTCACCAAGGCATCAATATAAGTCTTGACGAGAGCTAACCCTTTACAGTTCACCACTTTCTCGCACACTTTTACACGCACTGTATCACAAATCATTTCCAAAAAAACGGGTAATTCCCGTAAAACACTATAGTGCATACTAGCACCTACAAACACTAAGTCTGACGTTGCATATCGCAGTTTGGAAACCACCGGATGCAATGCATTGCAACGCGTCCGCCCGGGGTACTACACCGCGCCTGAGTATGTAATTACCGTATTACGCTGGGTAAGAATTTGCGTAATTTTTTTATTAATTGTTTCTGTTGGAGTACCTAGCGTAATTACTTAATTCTTTTTAGTCTACACACCCACTTCTTTTAAACATTAGGTACGAGGACATTTATCCGCGCTTCCTTTTAAACCTATCTCTTAAATAATAAATAGGTATTTTTATTAAAATAGAAATGTTAATAAACATACTTATTTTTTTTTTCGATTTATAGTCCAGGATTGGTAGACAACTAAAAAATCTGCGTCAATATTCTAGAAACGATCAGACCGTTCCTGATCGTAATGGTCACTATTTCTTATGAAAATTTGCAACCACTCGATCTTAATAAGGATTGACTTAAACTGTCTTAACATGCGATTAGGCTGCCTGTGTTATCTTGGCAAGAATAAAAAAAACAATGAATGCTTCCTGGACGCTCGATTTGTTAAGAACTACCAAAAACCGTGGATTTACGCCAGTGCTATGCTTAATCAGCGTAAAATAAAATATATTTCAAGAGTTTTAAATTTGGAATTACGCGTAAGTAATTTGAACAACGACGCGTGGATTCGAAATTGGAAGACACGATACATAGGAACTTAATATATAAATAGTTGATTAGAGTAATACTTTCAAATTATCTTTTTGATTTTTTTTCGTGTGAAAATCATGGATATTATCCCGGACTCCTACCGACTAACCGCACGGTACCCTTCCATCAGCCTATGGTCAGGAGTCACGGGTGAGCATTCGGAAGAATAGACTCAGGGCTCCCAGCATACTTTATCCGCCAACTCAGCGTCATATTCGAGGGGTTCGGGTGTTATCCCGCTTTGGGGGATCTTTACGGTACCATCAGGACTGTATTTACAATTGTATAATGGTTATAGACAGATAGATAGTAGAGGGTAGAAGGAGTCAGGGTAGGCCGAGACTTACATATGAAGACCACGTGAGCAGATAGCTCAAAAACGGAAAAGTCAAAGGTACACAGTTACCCAGACGTGTATGTATGAAGCGATTGATGAATCTGCAAGATGCGAAAGAAGTATGCATGGATCGTGAAGCCTGGCTATCTGTATTCTCTGACTACCCCGTCAGGGATACAGCATGAAGATAGATAGTTATAATAGTTTAGAATAGATACTTATAGGTAGTTAGGTACATACCATAAAATTAATCGTGCTGAAATTTAAAACACGCAAGGAGTACACAGTTCCATCTTTATCAACGCCTGCACCTCTATTGGAAATATTCGTAGGCTTATCCAAATGCATTTTTAACCAAATATAATATTTATACACTGTTTAAAGATTTTCGCACAAATATTTGTTATGACCTGAAATCCGAATCTGAGACCTCAATAGCGGCAGTAACATATAAGCCTGAATCAATCTGTCCTTTCTGACTACTCCGTCAGGGAAACAGCGTGAAGATAGTCGTTACATGCCAATTCTTAAAATGATCACTTTTTTAATAACTCAGTTCTAAAATGTGTGTATTGTATACATTCTAAGCATATACTGTTCGTATTTAAAAACACGTTGAATTTACACCACTTATAATAATTGTATTTCACCTCACTATTAAGTGAACTTACTCAGACAACTTATGCCACAAAACTAAACAAGTGGCTTTCCCTTAAAAACCTTAATTGTTTTATTATCTAATGAGCATAATTTTATCTGGCCCTAATACACGAACCACTTGAAATGAGAATGTGTAAGTACGTATACACACCTGTCATAAAAATAGGTAGATGGACATCACTAGTAAAATACCATATGCATTTTGCTCTTATCTTTATAAGTATTTCGAAGATATTCTCGCAGTCATTAATAGCTGGTAAAGTACTTTAATAGTTTCCTAATATTTGTCTAATTTAAACAAGATAACTTAATGGTTATTCGTTGTTGGAGACTAGATAGTATTTACAGACATACATTTTTCTACATTTTGAGGGCTCAAATAGATGATGGGACTCGTATTCACCACGGATAGGATAAACGTCTACACTCATCCAATATATGCTCCAAAGCCTAGGGTCCAGAGTCCATAATCAAGAGTCAAGGGTGTCTAGGGCCCATGTGTTCACGATCCTCGATTTTAGATCTGGAGTCCAGTCAACTGTGCAGGGTCTAACGTCGCGGTGCCAGGTTCAGAGGCCGGACGTCACGGCCTTAGAAGGTTTTAAAGCGGTCGGCAGCGCTAGTTGCAAGCTTCTATAGACAACGATGGGATCCTACCTAGATCTTTGCGGCCCGAGCCAGCATCACCTTCAAGTGATGCACTTGTTGGCTAAATGACCAGATCGTGGTAGAGAAAAGAAAAACTCGAGGGAACCCCTTACACCAACCGGACGGGCTTCTTTTACATGCCAAACTCTTACCAATTAATCATACGGGGTCCTTCCATTGTCTATGGCCGGGAATTCCGAGTGGGCCTTTGGACAGACTTTAAAAAAAACGTTCTTCCATTTTTATTACTACAAAGGTGGCAAGACCTGATTGATTAGTCACACCTATGGAGCTTTGTAACACCAGAGAACACTCTACGTCGACCCTAAACTCCACATAAGGACAGAGCTAATTCCCACAGGTTGTGACCGAAATATACACCAATCTGTCGCACAATGACTTCGTAATTCCAAACCACCACACACTGAGCACTTGTCACCACAAAACAACATTCGTAACACACTTTACTGTCTCCATTAACCTACTGTGTGCGAAACTAGTGTGAAACAATTATTATTCGGTTAACCACAGGAAACTGCAAATCGTGTTAATGTCGCTACAGTATCTCTACAAATTTCTCAGTAAACTTCAGCTTGCATCTATCACGCCTTTTTCCCTGAATAGGCAGGCAGACGCATATAACGCGCTCACATTTTACCAGTTGTATTTAGTCCAACGTAATAAGTGCATGGCGAGCCTATTGCCGTGTTGAAACGGACAACAGGGGCAGATTACTAGTTCCCTGTAATCAATTACTTTTACTTTAGGGTAAAAGTTTTGTTAAATGCTATCCTAGTCGCCTTTATAATCGGTAGATAGGTCTTATATTATAAAGACGAAAGTTTGCGAGTATCTTACTTCTAAACAGTCAAACGGCTGGACCAGTTTGGATAAAATTTGGATAAACTACCACGTAGGCGGAGTCTCTAGTAAAGTAAATATATACTCATATGTGGAATTTGAGCACAACCGTTGAGCGGTTTAAGCAATACATTGATAGATTTTATATAATAAATTATATATATATATATAATTATGTTAAGTAAGGAACTACTTTTTATTTGCAATACTACATACTCCATTATAATAATAGCCTCCTTTTTATAAGAATAGGATAGTAATACCAGCAGGTGTTGCCATCAAAGTATTACAAAAAGGGAAAATATAAAATAAATAGTTTTCTTAAGATTAATTTCAGTGATGTGGTCGTTAAAATGTTTTAAAGAAAGATCTTGGAGTCATTAGTCTAAGTGGATTATGTAGTTTAGGTGTTGATAGAATGGTTGAACTAATCACAGTGTATCATTGACACACTTTTACATTTACAGCATGACGTTGGGGAAAAAAGTAGATTAACGAATAGGTCAATTTGCGAATTCCTCGATATCCGGCACCAAAAATAGTAATAAGATATGTGGAAGGCAGAAAGCAAATAGGATAGGTGCCTAAAACCCGACCAAAGCTCACTTAGAAATGCGCTTTAGACTATGCCTAACATAGTTTAAGGTCCGTATTCAAAAAAGTTTCTTAATACTCAATCAACGCTTACGGCTAGTTTTTACCTTATAAAATCTACTCTCAAGCGTCGATTGAGTATTGAGAAACGTTCTGGAATACGGCCCTGTAAAGCATTTCTGCTATAATATATTTATTGATAATACATATCTCATGCACATTTAAATATCTTATTGTAAGATCATCGAATGAGATATGAATGAGTCAAAAATCTCCGTTTGTGTGATTCAATCATTCGCGGAAATGTATTAGCATTTCACCTACCTATATTAGCATTTTGTTTCTTACAATACCGATATACCTGTATATAAATGATTCATTATTTTATAGTGTCTATCTTTGTTTCGATCAATGACAGAATACCTAGTTCTTTCGCGTAGTACTATTACATTATTTGTATTGCTACTAAGTGTACCTACTATAAGTTACTAGGTGACCCCTCCGGCTTCGCCCGTGACATACTTCGAACTACCGTCGCACCTATTTAATCCCGTTGCTTATAAATTCTATAATATTGCATAAAAATTTGCCCGATTTGTCGACATTTATGGCTAATGCTCTGCTTTCCAGGATAGTAGCGTGATGATATATAACCTATAGCCTTCATCGATAAATGGGCTATCTAACACAAAAATAATTTTTCAAATTTCAGCAGTTCCTGAGATTAGCGCATTCAACCAATCTAACAAACCAATGCACAAACTTTACAGCTTTATAATATTAGTAGACATAGTACACTTGTATATAACATATAAACATATAATCTTTAACAGGAATACACACGGTGAAAAGTGGGCGTAGGTATAATTTGCCTCTGCCACCCCTTCGGGGATAAAACGTGATTGATAAACTAAACTAAATCTATAAAATACAACTAAGCATGGTGTTTTATTAGTGCAGAACCCTTATGCAGTCGTTCTTTAAGTACAATACAGCCTCCTAGTTAAACATGGACCTTCTAGATGTTTAAAAGCATTTAAGAATATTACTGGTCTTCATTATAACATTCGACCAGAAATAAAGACATATTTGAGTTATAGTAGATAATATCCAATACGGGTCTTTTTTGCGTGTGTCCTTGGTTATTGAAAGAGCGGAGTCACGGTTTTTCCAAACGTCTACAATATGAAGTTCTTCAAAAAAGGCCTTGGGTTTTATAGTATAGCAACCGGCTGAACTGACCACTTTACATCGGTTGGCCGTATGCATGTTAGCCACCCTCTCTCTTCATTTCAATGGATTCCCAGTAGCTTCCAAACTTCATAAGTATTTAGAGACTTGGGACCACTTGGGCTGCTCCTAGCATCTAAATAAAAGTGATCCCAATGCTTTTCATTGATTGGTTATTGATATTCATCATTTTGGTAGCCACGGTTATCGGACCTCAGTCACAAGGTTAAGCAAGTCACAAGCCTTGGAAATATAAGTAGGGCACCATGTGTGGCACCATAAACGATAATTAAAAGAGACTTACCTCCATATCCCTAAATACATCTCTAATGTCTGGTTTTCTCGCTCTGGAAGCCGCTCGCTTCCTCCTTACAGTCCTGTTGAGTCGCCGGACTCTCCGGCGTACCGCCGCAGCTTGTTCCCTGGGCAGAGGCCTCACGGCCTCACCCAGTTGGGCCTCGGTGACTTCCAAACCGGCCTGGAACGGCGCCGCGAGGGACCCGAGGCCTGCAGCCTGTAGCCATTCTGTTTCCAATTCGCCTTCTGTGTAAACAAAGAAAAGAATGTTATTAGCATTGAGTAGAGAAGAGTAAACTTATAAGATAGTTGTAAGTGGATGATAAATCAACCATAATGGATCTCAAAAAGTTGTGCAATTTGATGCAATTGATGGTTTAAGCACTCTTGGCCCCGCTAACTTAGTGTTCTGTAAACGATCACTGCGTTAAGCAACTTTCGCTATGGCTGGTCCTGGGATCAGTGACCACTTTGTGTCATTTCTATTTACGAGCTGTTCCCATGCTTCGGAAGGCACCGTTAATTCCGGTTGCCAGTAACTTGGCAGTAGTTGAGCAAAGTTGAGGGCTTTATGGACTTGAAAAATTTCAACAGCAGGTCGCCACTACCTACGTTTGTCTATTTCAATACTGTAATGGGCTTACCATCGGTTCGTTGGACTAAAATGCACACGTTACAATGTGGACTTAAGTATGCCTCTGCCACCCCTTCGGAAAAACAGGCGTGTCTAGTAAAAAGTCTCGTTTTTATCCAGAAATCATTTTTTTAAATATTTCTCAAAGGTAATCTATAAAAAGAGTCGTGAATATACATTTTGGTAGCCATTGTCTTTTTTTTTAATTCTTTATACACAAATATATTCAGTCAACGACCACACATCCCACGGTGCTTCCTCATAGCAGACAGATTGGTTGTTAAATATAACAGTGTTGCTATAATAAAGAAATCAAATAAGTACACCATGTGCGTGCAAATAAGTTTTTTGACCTTGCTTAAGTCGAATGACCTTGTAAAAGTTCGTCTTCAAACAACGGTGTACAGTTGCGGAAACAAGTTTTAATGATATAACATTATAAATTTTATACATTTATTATTGCGGAATACGAAATTTATGAAATACTAGCTGTGCCGCCCGGCTACGCCCGTAAGACGCCAAAATAAGTTACTTTTCTGGTTGATTTTTTACACCTTGTGTCCGAAAAAGCCAAATATCTTACGGAACCCTACATTTTTTCAAAATAAAATATAGCCTATGTTACTCGTCGATAATGTAGCTTTCAAATGGTGAAAGAATTTTTAAAATCGGTCCAGTAGTTTTTGAGCCTATTCATTACAAACAAACAAACAAAGTATTATATTAGTGTAGAAAACATTGACATTAGCTACCTATAAAGTAAAAAGTTTGTGAGATTGTTGGTAATTTTGAATGTACTGAACTGAAATTGAAAATTCTTTTACCGTTACACAGGTATAATGTCTGAGTGCTATAGGCATATTTATATCCCGGGAAGAAGTTCCCGTGGGCAACGGGTGCAGGAAAATATTACAACGCGGCCGAATCCGCGGGCATTATATAGGGAAATATAAAAAGCAAGTTTTTTGATGGAAACTGTATACTTTGAAGCTAAAAAGGATAAGTATATTAAAATGGAAACCAGGATATAGATTAAATTATTTTTTTAATTTTAGATTCTTTGATTTAATTATTTATTCATCAGAGTATTTACTCATAGCCCCGCTAGCTGTTCTGTAAACGATCACTTAAGCAATTAAGTTGTTGCGATAATAAGTAAGCGATAAGTTAAGCAACTTACGCTATGGCTGGTCACGGATGGGTGACCGCTTTTACATTTACAAGCGTTTTCTTCGTGCTTCTAGAGGCACGTTAAGCCGTTGGTCCTATTGCCAGTAACATGGCAGTCGATAAGCCAAGTAGAAGGCCTTATCGGTAGCTTGAAAAATGTTAAACAGCAGGTCGCCGCAACCTGCCTTTGTCCATTTCAAAATCGCAATGGGCTCACCTCCTGTTACGTGGAACTAAATTGCACACGGCGATATGATATGCCTCTGCCACCCCTACAGGGATAGTGGCCAAATTAATAAACAGTATTTAGAGTAGGTATTATCGTTGAATGTACACAAGTGAACAGCCATTAGTATAGACATGACGACATTAACAAAAAAGTAACTGACAGATTTGTATGTAACATAATGTTTGACGAGAACAAAAAACATATCTGATAAATATCATTTTATTACTTTTTTTTATTGATATTCATTAAATCCTGGAATAGGATACTTTTTTACTCTTGGCAATTGTTGCGGCGATCAGTTTTTAAATTCAATGACCGAGCGAGCGCAACGGGTAAAAAGCTGTGTCAGGAGCGCAAAAATTTTGTAATAAGATCAAAATAAAAATAAAAGTGGAATATATAATCTCTATAAAAAATATTTTTTCATCCAATATCCACTAACTAATATTAGCCATTTAGCTAAGAAGCTCTCGTGGCCCCGAAACTGAGTAGCAGTTTTCTTTAAACAATCACTGCGTTAAGCAACATTTGCTATAGGTGGTCATTGGATGGGTGTCCACTTCGTGGAATTTACATTTGCGAGCGTTTCCGTGCTTCGGAAGGCACGTTAAGCCGTTGGTCCCGGTTGCCAGTAAAATGGCACTCGTTACGCCTGGTTGAAGGCCTAATGGGCAGCTTGAAAAATTTCAACAACAGGTCGCAACAGCCTGCGCCTTTCCATTTCAACACGGCAATGGCCCACCTGTTACGTGGGACATAAATGCATACGTTGAAATGTGGGCGTATAGTATGCCTCTGCCTACCCCTTCAGGGATAAAGGTATGTGTGTAATATCAGCTATTTAGCTTTCCTAGAGACGTTAACAAGAATACATTAGTCTCTTGAGTAAAAGAAAATCAACTAAGTGACGACATTTTAGAAATCTTCTAAAGTCGCTTTTAAAGTACTATAATCTCTTTAAAATGTCGAATAACTCAATTCAGTCGCTTGTCTTGCTGTTTTGAGGAGTTCCTGAAAACAAAGCCCTATGAACGCAGAACGAGTAATCGTTTAAAAGCTGGTTCATCTCACGAGTTGTCGCTGACGAATGCATTAGCCACAGGATGCTTACATTTCGCACCCGCCATGCCTAAATATAGGCTGTCTGTCTAAACTGACTCAGCGGTTAACGCCATTAGGGCTGGTTTACACTGGTAGCTGATTGTAAACTAATTTCAGCATGCTTAGAAAAAAAAATATTTATGTGATAAAAGGCGATGAAGCAAATATTTAGAAAAAACATTTTATTAGCAATTTTGTTATTTTTTTTCTGTAAATAATTTTTTAAATGTTTGTTTATTAATAATTTAAGGTTATATTTTAAATAAAATGAATCTGTTTTATTTACATCTTTATTTTTTAGAATTTGGCTGAATAAGTTAGTCGAGATAGATTTGATGTGAAAATATCGGACACGGGGTTAATTGTGATAGTTAATAGGCTAGAGAAGTATTTGATGATTAAGAGAGTGTATATGCCAGCATTAAACTGTAAAGTTACCTATAGGTTTATATAAAACAACGCAAATTTTAAACTTACATATATTTTAGAGGTTAAACCGTAAACTGTTAGTTTACATTAACAGTAATTTAAAAAGTATCTAGCTTTAGGCTTTTTAAACCACTGTTGATAAAAAACGTAATATATTATAATGCACTATTATATATTACTTGTACACATACAATTAAACAAGTCAATTTCAAGAGTCTACCAAAATAAAAACGGTTTCGAACTTTAGACGTTATTAAGTTGTAAGTTTATTGTGGATCTTATATAATAATAAAAAAAAACATAACCACATCGGGTGCTACCTGATTGAATGGTCAGAAAACAGAAGATATAATATGTAACCACGATTATATACGTCATATAAGTTATAAGTTATGTAGTAGGTACCTCACAAATCCAGTAGGCAGCTAAACCTTGAGTTGTTACATTTCAATTTTAGGATAAATCCGTATTGAAATCAGCAGCACTTCACGTCGATTCGTTATGTCAACTCACAATTCCTTACTCTCACATCATGCGCATTTGAAATAGCAATAAGTCAAGCTAGTATGCAAAGACCTTTAAACAAATTTTGTATTTTATTTGTTGCACTTTATTCTCCATTTGTAAACATTTGCTAAGTTGTTTAAATCACTTAACATACATAATATAAAATATATATTTATTGGTTGATGAAACTTAAAATGGACGGCTATTTCTGGCCAATGGAGTGGTTTACATCAGATTCTGTGGAGTTCGTGATCGAAGTTCATGATGATGAATAACCACTTCAAGTCTTCTTATAAGTCAAACAAACATCAAAACGGGTATACCGTTTTGATGTTTGTCCAATCATGAAGTTTCGTATTAATTTTAATTACTTTTTGTTTATAGAGATATGTGAATAGTCGACCACATTAGAGAGTATTTATACTACGGTAGAAAACAGAGTACTTATGTAAAACAAGTAAAATATCATCACTATTGTATTATGTCTATACAGCCATCATAATCTATATAGCGTGCCGCTAGTATAGATAATGTCCGCGGCTCAGTTTTTCCATTCCCGTTTCCCACAGGTTCTATTCTGATGTATAAGCTATAATTCTGTAAAGTTTCATTAAAATTTATTCCGTAGTTTTGGCGTGCAAGAGTAACAAACATCCATCTACACATCTATACAAGCTTTCTCATTTAATATTAGTAAGAGTAGGAATACAAAATGTCTAATTATAAAATGAAAAAAAAAAAGTTTAATGTTGTTTCTGTTTAATAGAGATTTATTTAAAATACTGTGCGAAAGTAGAGGGCAGAAGGAGTCAAGGTAGACCGAGACTTACATGAGCAGCACACCACGTGAGCAGATTACCTAAAAACGGAAAAATTAAAAATACTTGGATACCCAGGCGTGCACGTATGAAGCGATTATTGAATCTACAGGAGGCGAAAGAATTATGTATGGATCGCGATGCCTGGCGATCTGTCCTCTCTGACTACCCCGTCAGGGATACAAAGTGAAGATAGTTAAATTAAGTTAAGTTATTTAAAGTACAAAGAAACAGAGTTAAAACAAAACTTATTCGAAGATTTTTTAAAAATAGGTATTTAGTTTGTCATAGTAGGTTACTGGTGATTTAAAAATGACCCTGTAAAAAACGTAACAACAAATTAAAAGTCTTTTGTTTGTTGAACTCTCTTAGCTCTAAAGAGGCGTGATTTGATGCAGACCAAAAAAAAAACACACGTAATATTATTAGTGAACGTCATTAGACATTTACAGCGAGATTCGCAAACCAACCGGTAGAGTTTGTGAGTAACTGAATCTGAGTCAATTACACAAACTGGCAAGAAATCTCACGAGTTCAGAAAACTCTTTGTCTGACTCGAAAACTGTCGTATGTTTGATTATAATTGGTTGAGTACTTAATATATTCGAAAAAAGGACATTGACACGCGGGTGGAGCCACAAGCATAGAAATATAGTATTAATATAATATACTTAATAGTTAGTTGCATGTATGATGCGATTAATGAATCTGCAGGAAGCGAAAGAAGTATGCATGGATCGCGAGGTCTGGCGACCAGTCCACCCTGACTACCCCGTTAGGGATACAGCGTGAAGATAGTTAGAAACGCTTCTCGTTTGCATTTTGATCCTTGTCAATTAGTTAGTACACTATTTACTATATTACGATTTAGTCAGTCTCTTTCAAACCAATACCATGTCAGATCTCAGTCTCAGATGCTAGGTTGGAACCAATATTTGTGTGATATGCAAATGTTTGTTTCGGAATTTGGGTGTTTACTATCTATTTAGAAATACCTTAGAAGTTTTAATTAAAGTGAAAAAAGACAACTTTCTTTAGGACGGGGCTTAAACCCGTGACTAAAACGGCACAAAGCTCTACGGCACTAAGTTTGATTCGCTACAGTTTGAGTAGTTCAGATGACAGCATACACTAATTGCTAAAAAAAATAATCCATATACATATAAGTAGGTTTATCAGTTTTCCATTAGCACAGGCTTATACGAGTATTAGCTAAATCTTATGCTAGACGGCGTTATGAGAATTAATCCAAAATTTAAAAAAATAACAAATCTGTTTTTTTTTTACTTTTTAATTAGCTGCATAGACAGATACAATTTAAAAAGCTTATTTGCTATCCAACGAGCACATGGAACTCGAAATAGAATCGAAAATAGCAAAAGTGGTCTATTTCTATCCACCACGCCGGAACATACAGGCTGTTATTTATTTGTCCGTTTCAACTGCTTCTATTTATAGTATAACTATGTGTATATTAAAATCGGGGTTAATAGACATTTATTTTTTTACTCTTTAAATACCTATAATAAATAAATATTAGGAGGCAACTTTTTAAAGCAATTTTTTTAATAGATGACCTCGATAAACTGACAGACCTCAGATTTCAGAACTGCCAGAGCCCTCGGTGGCATCGTATTAGTGTTCTGCTGAGATTTCAGATAACTCAAATACTTGGGTTAAAACAAATATTTGCGTTATCTGCAAATGTTTGTTTTGGAGTTGGGATCTTCCCTATATCTAACGACACAAATGTAAGTATGTTTTAAAAATCTATAAATTAAGAATGTTTATTTTATTGTTAAACATTTATGTATTAAATAATAAAGAATATTTAAAACCAAACAACTCACCAATGACATATTTCGCTTGGAAACGACATAACGCACCCATTACACACATTTAACTAACGAACTGTCAGACAAACAAAATAGAATTTCACCGGATAATACAATTTATTAACGAATTAATTCCAATTTAAACGAACTGGGGCAAAGATACGATGAATAAAAGTCCACACACTGTACAATATCAATTGTCAAAATGTTGATAGTGAAAGATTTTTCCGTTTACGTGCGAACTATTTTCAGATCCGGAGAATTTACGTCACAGGTGTGTCGTGTCGTTTACGTAGAGATAATGTCGACGCTTTGTCTAGGGAGTTTGAATGAGTTTGAATGAGTGAGTCATAGACTACGTTCAAAATTAATGTACGAGTGAATATTTGCAAGGTACAGAACTACTATTGAATGCGAGTCATTGTCAATTTTCATTGTAATTATTTTTCTTTTACGATAGTCTAGCTATTGAAGTGGTAAAAGGATTTATGAGTCAGACAACTTCTAAGTTAAATATAGAATGTGTCTGTACAAAAAAATTAAGAATAATTCTACTAATAGTTATTTTGGAATCAGCTACGTGCTGTTATAGATGCAACAAGTATGTTCAAATACTTTTTATTGAACTACCTTATTGTTTTTATTGAACAAGTTTGGTAGTTACCGTTCAAAATCAAAAAGGCTGGGGGACTATATACAAGGAAAATATCAAAGATAAGTTGAAGGAAAGTTACTTTCATTGTAACTGTCACGTTTTACGGTGGTCGACTGTCTACGTGAGGTTGAATGTTGAAGTGGTCGACTCCAACGAATCACTGGCAAGGTGATTTAGTTAGACCCAAAAGTTAGATTGATGTAGAGAATGACATCCGTAAGTCTAAGGTGACAGTGTAAAGTAAATAGGATCAAGAGAGTAGCAAAGTGAAATCCGAGACATTATTTTTAATAATTTTAACCAGAATTGCCAATCATTCAAAATTTTTACCGATTCATTATATGAGGTGCTTGAGACCTACTTTGATAATTATGAGCATATCCACTATTATTTTTGTAAGTAAATGCATAATGAAATATATCGTTCAAGGCTATCTGCTCTGCCTACTTCATTATCTCTTTAGTAAGATAGTTTTGTTTCGAGGCGGCCTCAATTGATAACATAGATTTAAATTAAACAAAAAAACTACACTGATTTTTTTAAATAGATCGTCACAAAATATGACCTAGTTTAAAATCTACACACATTTGTTCATAGAACTGTCGAAAGAAAGGCGTTCAAATCATTACTTGTCAAACTGAATGTAGTCGCTCGTAGTAAATTTATATTCGCGCGTAAAATTTGACACTTATAGATATGACGTACGTTGTGTGTAATGCAAACGTCAAAAAAATAAACGTAGCGAGTGACGTCGTTCGACTCGCGTCAACTCGCGTCGCGGTACACGGCTAACTGCGCGTGCATCAGCGATTCGGGATTAACATGGACATGTATTTATAGACTGTGTCTAAAATCTGGATATGGTAAACTTTCATCCAAAGATACGGAAATGTTTGAAGTGGCGGACGAATGAAGAAATTTTCAGCAATTTGATTTTAGACTCCTGTTTATACCATTTTTTTCTTTTACAAGATATAGATAGCGCTAGTTGTAGTTTTGATACATCTTTCACTTTATTTTGTGACCACAGACAATACAACCTAAGGTTATAAATAAAACTTAGGTTGTATTGTCTGCGTTTGTGACTAACGTCTAACCTAACAAGATGAATGATATTTTTTACATTTGTCAAATACCTCTAAATTAGTATTTTGCAGACACTTGTTAAACATGGTCCTTCAAGCCGGATAGAGAACAAGGTGGCAAAATACGGCCACAGGCTTTTATACACGGTAAATATACTTTATATCAATAATTAAATGTGAACAATAACAGTGTTTATTGTAGTTTCATCACGGCGTAAGAGCAATATCCTTCTGCAACTCTGTATCTCCACATTATCAAGTGACTGTGCCAACGCCTCTATCTACTGTTGCAATATCTTTGACCATACTAACATAGTACTTTGCAATGAATCCATGATGTAGTAAGAAGTGCTTGCAAAGAAACAAATATAAAAAAAATACTTTATGAAGTATTTGATAGGAAATTGTTATAATATAATCTGCAATTTTAAAATTAAATAATTGACAGGCAAAAATATTGAAACTGTTTCGTACACCCAAAACCTACACAAGACTGAGCTAGGCACCATTCGAAAATCTAGGTTATTACCAGCAATAATGGAAAAGAAGTATCTGCACTAAATATAGAAGTCTACTTTTGAGACTTTCATGTAACATGAACATGTAAAATGTAGGTAACACTACCTAATATATTGTGGGCCATTTTTTTACACAACGCCATCTAGCCCTAATTAAGCTATATATGCTATAGCTTGTACTATGGGATCTAGACAAGTGATATACATACTTATATATTTCTAAATTACATATTATACTAGGAAAAACCCAAACTCCGAAACCAACATTTGTGGATCACGCAACTATTTGTGACGACCCAGGACCTAATAACCTATAAGAATTAATTAATTTTAAACCTTCTTTACTACCTACTGCTTTCATATCAGTTTTGACTGCTGTCAAAATTGTTAGTTGCAAAAGTTGTCATAGCAACAGGAAGCTTCCCCAATTGCCTAGACTCTATGGAGTCACGATGTTTTGTAAATAAGTGCAAGCATTGCTCAGGAATGTAAACTTGGGTACACTAATCAGCTTTCGTCGAAAGTCATTAATTACTCATTTAAGTGACTAGTATGGCAGGCATGTCAATATTATTTAAATATTTACTCACGTTTCTGAATGTCAAGAATAGGGATTGAATTCAAGATTCAGATGTCTCGGAAACACTGTAATTATATGTGAGTGATGGAATGCATTTATTTGCGCACTTTAGTACCCTACTGTACGGTAGTACAGCGTTTTGTGTGGTTCTCTCAGCTCAGGACAAAGGTCAGATTTTTCAACAAGAACAAAAATTGTTTCACAAATTAAAAAATCGAACAATATATATATATATATATATATATATTATGAAAATCGTAAATATCATATATCAAGGTGAAGACGCAACTTTTGTGTTTTACTTTCCATTGAGGGTAAAATGTGGATAAAAACTATTTAAAAATAAAAGTTCTAACTCTGAGGGCTCAACTCGGACGGGGGTAGATAATATTAAAAAATATTAGTCCGTGACATAACCCTACTGAGAGAGAGAGAGAGAGAGGGAGAGAGAGAGAGAGAGAGAGAGAAAGAGAGAGAGAAAAGATAGAGAAAGAGAGAGAGAGAGCGAGACGCTTAGTTTTAGTTTGAGGTGTTCTATCTAGTTACAGGTTATGGTCTATGGTTGACACACACTCTCACTATTTACATACACATATTTACTCCCAGAAATGATTACATTACTTTACAGTTCATAATTCTGAAGGCGCCAGTGAGGGACGGTCACAGTTTAAAACTATTTGTGTCATCTCATGTCTAGACAAGCTAAATTTGTACTATAGATTTACATCACTGTCTAATTCAGACCATCCTACCTACGTCTATTTGCCATCCGATGCAAAGTCAAATAACGATTTCAACAAAGTTTACCGGTGGCTGGACCAAATACGATAATTATTTTTGGTTATCCCGGAAACAAGTTCCTATGCGAAACGGGAACGGGAAAACTGTTACTGCTACTAGCTGGCAATAAAAGGCGATTCCAGAAATCCAGACCCCACATGTAGGTAGAATTTGGAAGCAATTGAAGACGCTAAGATATTGTATGTATAAATAATAGGTAGATACTTTACAATTTCACGAAGTACGTCATAACATGTCAAATATAAAAAAAAACAAGGTAAAGATATTATCTTGATACAGCCTAGTATGTATGCCATTCTATAATCTATCCCATTATACATGTCAAATTACGACACAGCATCTGATAACCTTATGAACTGTTTTATAATTTTTAATGTGCAGATTTCGATGATTCGTTTAAAAGAATAAAGACCGTACCCATTATATAACGTCTCAAACGTCAAAAATCGCTATAGGTTACTCAAGCGTTCTAGAGAATTGACTTTAGAATATAGTAACTTTGTACTACGGCTAATTAACCGTGGGCAAAGGATCAGGAGACCACCGATGGTCAAATCCACTACTTCTGCATTCAGAGGGTATTTGAGAACGAACTCTTTCTGGGAGTTGCAGTGATTTAACCTCTGGCCTATCCTGCGACACGGTAGAGGTGAAGTGGTTTAATAGGTAGTTAGGCCGCCGTCGAAGGCCACCACGGATAAAAAAAGAAATATTAGCACACTCACCTACTACACTTTGAGAATCAAATCTCCTCTTAAATCTAAGCACTACAACCATTTTATGAAATCACACTCATCGGCAACAAACACGGTTGTGAACCAATCGGCATCTAATGCCTCTTAAGCACAAATTGAACTGCAATCCGAGTCACTCAGAGTTGAACTGAATACTAAATTTAAAATGAAAAATATATACTTTGACCATAGACAACTGCAATCCAAGTCACTCAACTGATAACCAAATTCAAACTACGAAAATATAGTTTGACCATAGACAGATAAGAAACAAAGGGAATGTAAATATTATAATTGGCTCATATCATTAGGGATGACAATGTAAATATCTTATCGATAATGAGGATAGAGTAACTAGGCGGAAGCTGGACTCCCTCATGAGCTACGAGAACTCTATCGGACTCGGAACCAAACCAATAATACCACACGGCACTCTCCTCACTGTGTAGGTAGGTCTAGAAGTAAAGTATGAATTCATAATGAACTGCTGAATCCATTATGAATTCATACCTCCGTACTAATATTATAAATTGCAAGTGTTAAAAATAATAATCAATGGATTGACGTGAATATCATAAGTGAAATAGTTGTAGGCCTATAATATAGTGTCTTTTATACCCGAAAGACATCTTATTCCTAAGTTCTATTGCTTATATAAAATTCAACGAAATGTAACAGGCCATAAAGGGTAGAAAAATTTAGCATAACTTTAAATAAAGAATGGTTTTCAAATATTTTCATTATGTAAAAAAATGTAAAGTTACTCACTGATAATAAAATAGACTGGATACTGCTTCATATTTGGATTTGAAAATAAGACACATGGAAATAATTTCTTTTCAAAATGTCACCACAACCGTTAACAACGAGATTCTCGTCGGAATTAAGAGTATTTTTCTTTCTGCGCAAAATATGTGATAAATAAGATTAAGGTTTATATAAATAGAATTATCTAAAGGTACCCAAGATATAGTCTTACAACAGATATGTAGTGGATAGATGATAGATAGATAGATAGATAGATAGATAATTCTTTATTGCACACCATTAAATACAGTATTTACAAGACTTAAAACTACAAGTGAGAGTACAATGGGCGGTCTTATCGCTAAAAGCGATCTCTTCCAGACAACCTTAGTATGGAAAGAGAAGATCAGGAAAACAAAGAAAGAGGTAGTTGATGGCGTACTTACATAATATATAACTAAAGATTAGTATGAAAACGAGGATAATAGTTAAGTTGTACACAATAAAGAAGTAAAAGAAAAGAAATACTACAAGTAAAGTTAAGTACTTAGTTAGAGGACAGAAAGTGGTTTTTAACCTTGTCCTTAAAGATAGCGAGTGACTTCGCGCGACGAATATCTAATGGTAGCTCATTCCACAATCGTACGGCCAAGACAGTGTAGGATTTTCCTAAGAATGTTGTGGAATGTGACGGCATTTTTAGTCTCATGTTCTCCGATGATCTTAAGCACTTCGAATGAGTATCATGAAGGAACTCAAAACGTCCTTTGAGATAGGTAGGCGTAGAAGGGTTGAACAGTATACTGTATAACAAGAAAAGAATATGAGCATTCCGACGAAGTCGAATAGGTAGCCACTCGAGTCTTTTCCGAAAAACAGTAATGTGATCATATTTGCGTAGTCCAAATATAAATCTGATACAAAAATTCTGAAGACGCTCGAGTTTATCTAGCTGGCGTTCGGTGAGATCTGGATAGCTGACGTCTGCATAGTCTAGAATTGGGAGTAGGAGGGTTTTTGCAAGCGCAATCTTGGTGGCAGTCGGTAAGAAAGATCGCAAATGTTTCATAGATCCCGCAGCTGCATACAATCTTCTGCTGGTCTCTTGCATTTGAGTGACCCAGGAGAGATTGGAGTCAATGTATATTCCCAGGTTTTTAACCCGGTCACTAAATGGTATGATGGTACCGTTGAAAATAACCGGTGGGAGTAGTGGCCAATCAATCCTTGAAACCATCCAAGGACTGCCAACTATTGTGACTTGGGTCTTCAAGGGGTTCACCTTGAGTCCATACGATTCGCTCCAGGCACTTACACTGGCCAGATCATTATTAATAGCATCCACAGCATCTGTAATGGATGTCAGGGGTACTTGGCTGTATATTTGTAGATCATCTGCATAAAGGTGATAGGAGGAACGAAGTTGATCCGAGATTGAGTTAATGAATAATGCGAAAAGTAAAGGAGAAAGAACGCCACCCTGGGGCACACCAACAGAAGTATTGCACCATGAGGAGAGAGTGTTTTCGATGCGTATGCGCTGTCGGCGTCCACACAGGTAACTGCGAAACCAATCAGTCGCCACTGGAGATATGCCAAGAGATCGCAATATATCAATCAATATGTCAAAATCCACTGTGTTAAACGCGTTGGAAAAATCCAACAGAGCCAAAACTGTGACATTCCCACACTCCATGCCATGTCGGATGTCGTCCGTAATATTCACCAAAGCGGAGACGGTGCTGTGACCAGGTCGAAAGCCTGATTGATAGGGATTCAATAAATTGTTTTTGATTAGAAATGTATTGAGTTGGTTATGTACAAGGCGTTCAATTACTTTGGAGAGGAATGGTAATATTGAAATTGGTCGATAATCAGAGAAACAAGAAGGATTTTTATTTTTAGGCAAAGGAATGATTTCAGCGGTTTTCCAGAAAGAGGGGAAGATACCAGAGGATAATGATGAATTTAGGAATGACAACTATTTATGTACCTATGTATACCTTGTAACGACTTACAACGCAATAAATACAGATCACGGATTTACTTAAATATAATAAAAATAAAATAAATATCCATCACGCCTTATCCCCGAAGGGGTGGCAAAGGCATATTATATGCCCACTTTTCACCGTGTGGATTCCTGTCCCACGTAGGTGGTGAGCCCATTGCCGTGTTGAAATAGACAGACGCAGGTTGTGGCTACCTGCTGTTGAAATTTTTCAAGCCGCCCATAAGGCATTCAACCAGGCTTAACGACTGCCATTTTACTGGCAACCGGGACCAACGGCTTAACGAACGAACGGCCTTCCGAAGCACGGAAACGCTCGCAAATGTAAATGCCACAAAGTGGTCACCCATCCGAGGACCAGCCATAGTGAAAGTTGCGTAACTCAGTGATCGTTTACAGAACACCGACACCGCGGAGCCACGAATTCTTCTTTCACGGATTTACTTAACACTCTTTTCAACACATCCTAATAGGTATATTTTTATACTATATTTTAAATATTGTTAATTGCCGATTTCAGTCCGAGACTACCAGGACTTTAATTGGTCGTGCTAATTAGTGACTAGTACATAAGACCTTTTAGTTACCACCTCACTAAAAAGGCAACGGGTTCAAAATTTCGTCCAAATTTAACATCTAAAACAGACACATTTTATTTTATTAACTTTATTCGGCCCTTTAGACCCACCCCAGTTCCGTGCTTCGGAAGGCACGTTGAGCCGTTGGTCCCGGTTGCCAATAAAATGGCAGTCGTTAAGCCAAGTAGAAGGCCCTATGGGCGGCTTGAGGAATTTCAACAGCAGGTCGCCACAGCCTGCGCCTGTCCATTTCAACACGGCAATGGACTCACCACCTGTACCTCTGCCTACCCCTTCGGGGATAAATACGCCCACGGCATATTATACGCCCACATTACACCGTATGCATTTTTGTACCACGTAACAGGTGGTGAGCCCATTACCATTGACGAATGGCGGACGCTTGCTGAATTTCTACAACCAATGCATATATAAAAATGGTGGATTGTTATACATACAATTTGTGTTGACGTGCTATAGTGAAAGACAGTGAAATACTATTTTTCGTCTTATAGCGACAATTCAGTTAAGAGTTAAAGGGTTGTAAATATCAATTTAATAGTGAATGAATGTAGTTATCGATAAACACATGGAGTCACTCACGGCTGCAGGAAGCTTAAGAATAGTTTATAGACAGCTACTGGCGACACATGACATAAACATTTATGACCATAAAATAATGAGCAAATACATTCCAATGCAGCGACGACATAATTGGAATATTTGTCTCGGTAAATAAATAAAATAATAAGTATATGATACTAAACTAACATAGCCATTCTTATACAACAATTTTCAAAAATATTTACCATATATTATAAATATGTTATAAATATTTACCATATATAATATAAATACCATATATTATATTATGAAGCGCTCGTGGCCCCGCGGTCTCAGTGTTCGGTAAACGATCACTGAGGTACGCAACTTTCACTATGGCTGGTCCTCGGATGGGTGACCACTTTGTGGCATTTAAATTTGCGAGCGTTTCCGTGCTTCGGAAGGCACGTTAAGCCGTTGGTCCCGGTTGCCAGTAAAATGGCAGTCGTTAAGCCTGGTTGAAGGCCTTATAGGCGGCTTAAAAAATTTCAACAGCAGGTAGCCACAGCCTGCGTCTGTCTATTTCAACACGGCAATGGGCTCACCACCTATTACGTGGGACAGGAATCCACACGGTGAAAAGTGGGCATATAATATGCCTCTGCCACCCCTTCGGGGATAAGGCGTGATGGATATTTATTTATTTATTTATTTATAAATTTAAAAATTTAAGTAAATATTTATAGTTTAACTGTGTTGAAATTTGTTATGTTTATGCAATTATAAAATTTTTTTTTTGGTGTTTAGTTGTTTGTTTGTCGACTAATGTATTAAAACCATATCATCGGTCTAAAAGATATTGATAAAAATAAGTATAAACGTATCGATAGAATACACTGACGTTCACAAGAAACGGCACATTAAAATAAGGATGTACCGTTACAAACGCGGCCAAATAAATTCGCCTACACTCCGATCGGGGATAGTATGTTAAGTACATGATTACTACCTGACGAGAATCGAATACGATCCTAGCATTCGATTTCGCGTTTACCGATTTCAATGAACCACTTTAAGTGAGATGACCTCTCGATTTAGGACCTAGGAACATTCCTCCCATATCGTCTTAGAAAAAGCTCTGTAATACATAATTCTATATAATGGGTATGATTGATTTATAGATTATGCATACATGCTTTTATTTGTGTGGAAATTCCCACAGATATTATGCCGGACTCGAAGCGACTAATACCACACAAACCCTACCTATCTGTCTAGCGTCAGGCGTCGCGGGGTAAGTTCTTGGAACGATGTCCCTGCATGTATATAAAATAGTGTCATAAGTTGTCACGAGCCTCGAGAATTCAACGCTAGAATTCCCCTTCTACTACAGGTGTTTGGGATTGGCAGTTATGTAGACTATCGAGTCTACATAACTGCCAATAAGCTAGTAAGCATTTTACAACTACGTTCGATACCCAAATCCTTGTAATCTCTTGAAAAAGCCACAATATAATCTACCTCTGGGTTTATTAAATACTAATTTGCAGTACTTAATACTTCGTGAGTTGTAATGGGATATTGTGGAGCAGGAGGTAGGTGTGGGGCACAATCGACCTCACCTGAAAGACGTGCAGGGCACAATCACCCTCAACTGATAGCGGTGCTGACTAACGGACGAGGCGTGCTCCCTTAGGAAATTGACAGTCCCTCCTAACAATGCCGAAAACAATTAATCAAATGATAGCTGCTTCTAGCAGTTAAATAAAAGTAAACTCGGGACAATGAGAATACACTAAGATGAATAGTTAATAATCAGTGTTCTGTAAACGATCACTGCGTTAAGCAACTTTTGCTATGACTGGTCACGGATGGGTGACCACTTTGTGGCATTTACATTTGCGAACGTTTCCATGCTTCGGAAGGCACGTTAAGTCTTTGGTCCCGGTTGCTAGTAACATGGCAGTCGTTAAGTCAAGTTGAAGGCCTTGCAACTCACCACCTATTACGTGGGACAGGAATACACATGGTGAGAAGTGGGCATACAATATTACCCTTCGGGGTAAGGCGTGATAAATAAATTAATTAATCTTTGTAAAACTCTTTATACACGTCTAGCGACATCTAGGAACGACAAGTACCATCAATGAATATTCTCCTTGATAGGCTTTTTTGTACGCGGATTACAAGGCTTAAGCACACCCTTTTTCACAGGCTTTCTTACAAAAGGTAGAGTTATGACCCATATATTTGCCACGTGTGTGGGACTGTCAACAAACGGTCCTATAGAAATAAAGTATAATATAAAAGTACGCATTTAGTTGCGTGCCTATACGCTTCCCATGTTAGCATACCAATGAGCTGTTTGCTAGCTAAAGGATGTGACAATATGGAATATGATTAAGTGAAGGTGTGATAGTCATAATGCAATAAAAATGGTGCTCAGTTATTTCGCCTCCAAGTGTATATTATCATTTTTAAACAGAACATGATATAGTACTATATTTTTTTTTTTAAATAAAAACGAATTGGTAAATGCATTTGAGCATTACACTCAAGCAAGCTGCACCAAATTGTAATAGTTAAATTTTTTGTTTTTATACTGTTTTTATATTGTGATAAACAGGGAAAATTTGGAAAAAATATAAATGGAATTGAAGTCTGCAGCGTGTGGAAATTCTGAGGTACGAAGTTAAATAGAAAGATTATAGCCAATATCTTTCTATTAAACTTCGTAAGTAAATAATAGTCATGATTGGATCGACAGGTGTGAATAACTATGTTAGTAGGTAATTGAATTTCAGATTCAATAACCAAACTAACAAAACAAAACCTCTACCAAAATAGTTGCATAGCCGAAAGGTACCGTTGTGTTTTAAATGAATTTACTATGAGACAAAAAAATGGCCACCTCGCGCTCAATCAGTCAGTTGACACTAGGGTTGCGACAAAGATGAAAGATTGATGTTTAAATACAAGACAAATGTTAGGATGAACTTTTCAGCACAGATATACTATCTATACTAATATATAAAGCTGATAGGGTTTGTTTGTTTGGTTGAACGCGCTAATCTCAAAAAATACTGATTCGAATTGAAAAGTTATTTTTGTGTTGGATAGCCCATTTATCGAAGGCTATATATCATCACGCTATTACCCCGGAGAGCGTAGCAGTAATCATAAACGGGCACATTTTAAATAAAAAATAAATAAATATCCATCACGCCTTATCCCCGAAGGGGTGGCAGAGGCATATTATATGCCCACTTTTCACCGTGTGGATTCCTGTCCCACGTAATAGGTGGTGAGCCCATTGCCGTGTTGAAATAGACAGACTCAGGTTGTGGCGACCTGCTGTTGAAGGTTTTCAAGCCGCCCATAAGGCCTTCAACCAGGCTTAACGACTGCCATTTTACTGGCAACCAGGACCAACGGCTTAACCTGCCTTCCGAAGCACGGAAACGCTCGCAAATATAAATGCCACAAAGTGGTCACCCATCCAAGGACCAGCCATAGTGAAAGTTGAATAACTCAGTTATCGTTTACAGAACACTGAGACCGCGGGGCCACGAGCGCTTCATTTTCATACATTTTTGTAAACGTAATAAACTACCTAGACTTTCATACGAGGACCACGAGAGAAGATTGCTCAAAAACGTAAAGATCAAAAGATATGAATCAAAAGTATGTATGCATATATGAATCGATTAATGAAACTGCAGTAAGCGAAAGAAGTACCTATGCATGGATCGCGATTTGTTCTCTCTAGACTACTCCGCCAGGGATACAGCATGAGGATAAATAGATATTTAATAAAGATTTACCACATGTTGTGGTAAATCTTCGTAAGTCGTAAAAATGTGCTACCATTTTTTTATTCAATTATTAGACCACATTATAGTTCTGATCTGACCAAATTAAAATTAGAACTCATATCAAACCTCACACAACCGAAGTGTCTTCTAAGCACGGAAACGCTCGCAAATGTAAATGCCACAAAGTCGTCACCCATCCGAGGACCAGCCATAGTGAAAGTTGCGTAACTCAGTGATTGTTCACAGAACACTGAGTCCGCGTGGCCACGAGCGCTTCTTATGTGTATGTAGTGTATAATATATCATTGTTAATCAGAACATGATATCCTACTAATAGTATAAACGCGAAAGTTTGTAAGAATGGATGTTTGTTAGTCTGTCACGTAAAAACTACTGAATGGATTTTAATGAAACTTTACAATAATATAGCTAATACATCAGAAAAACCAATAGGCTATTTTTTTATCCCGGAAACAATTTGTGGGAAACGGAAAAACTTCTCTACGCGGGCGAAGCCGCTGGCTTCAACTAGTATGAAAATTAAAACGAATCGTTAAATGTGTTTGAGCATTACAAGCAAGCCGCACCAAATTGTGAACGGTTAATTTATTTTTAAATAATTAACCCACATTATAGTTCTGATACCAATAATTAAAACTCATATCAAACCTCACACAACTGCGCGGCGGAGCGTTATCATACAATTAACTTCGTATTGAAATCACTTCAACTATTATCACGAGGCATTAGCGCAAGATAATAAAAATTACTATAAGTATAACGGAGTCCCATTTCACGCATTGATAACATAATCTGATTAATTTAACCTTCGATTAATCCCTCGGTGTTAATATCGACACACTTTTGCGTCTTTCATAAATATATATTTTTTTAATAATTATTTTATGACCTGTTACAAAGACCTTTTAGCCAAATCTTATTTTTTATATCAAAATTCAATCTTATCTTCTAATTAGTCCTGTCCAGTCTTTGTCGATGTCGTGTCCTCAGTCCTAGGTCCTGGTCCTTGCCCTCAGTATAATGGTGATTCTTATACTGGGGTTTTCAGTGGACTTTTCGCGGCAAGAGAGAAAATAGCATTTCACTGCAAACATATCATTGTCTTCACTATAGCACGTTAACACAACTTTTATATCCAAGAAACCACCACTCCCGCACATAAAACAAGATAAATGCACTAGTTTTAGAAAATAATATACAGCAAGCGTCCGCACTTGTCACTCTTCCCGCCAAAAGTCCTCTTTCATAAATATATAGTTACCTTCTTTTTTGTACGAGGAGACATCCGCTTACAGACTACCCACTGCTGGCTAGCAATGGGCTTGTGTGGGGGTCGCCCAGCACATGATCGTGGTGGTACTGGGAATACCCAATAAAACTCCTCGGCTACATTTCTGCCCTAGTGGAGGTGTTTTGGGACCTGTTACCTCACCAACTACCTCTGGGCTGCTCTATAATGGGTCTATATAAATCTGCTCTAAAATATATACTTACCTACAATACAATTTTATTTTTTGTTTTTCAGTTCAATGTTATAACGCAGTAATAAGTATATGAGCCAGAATTTGTCTCGAAATAATGTCACAGTATAATAAAGGCACTTAATTTACTCAAGACAGTAGTGTAATGGGATGTATAAGAATAAACTTTATTGCACACCAATATAATAACAATTTATACAAAGGGTGATAACATATAATTTTATAAATGTACAGAAGCCTTAATCGCTAATAAACAATTTCATACCGGCAAACTTTGGTTGTAGAAAATTGTTAAAAATCACGTAAGAAAGTGTTCTTTTTATGTATTTATCGATTTCGTATTAAAAAAAACTAGTTGGAGCCTGCGGCTTCGCCCGCGTAGGTAAGTTATCCCGTTCCCATTTCCCACAGGAACAGGTTTTATTCAAATCCATTCAGTAGTTTTTACGTGAAAGAGTAACAAACATCCATACAAACTTTCGCAGCTATAATATAATTAAGATTAAGATATTCAATTAAATATATTTTATTTGATCCAGAACTATTTTCTTTTAAATCGACCCAATCCTCAGGTCTCCTTCAATTCCCTTCGCATTCCTTTTTCTCTCGGATCAATTTTTTGTTGCATATGAGAAAGTTTAACAAGGAAATCAAAACCAGCACAGTCCCATATCACACAAACAAACTCGCTTCTGTCACGAGACCAACAGTATTTACCAAGGCAATTCAATGGTAGCCTTTCGATGCGATACTTTCAAGGAGCCGGTTCGTATGACCTTCAAAAGTCCTCATACAGCTGCATACCGCTGTCACGTAAACAGTTATACCTGCAAGAACTGGTATTCTATACATAATGACAACAAAGCTATCAAAAAAGAAATCTTTATACCTACTAACTCACGTGTTTACTTCCTTTTACAGCCCTCGGAGATATAATACATACATGTACATACATATTGTCACGCCTTTATCCCCGAAGAGGTAGGCAGAGGTATACTATATGCGCACATTTCACCTAACTCATGCATTTTTGTCCCACGAAACAGGTGGTGAGCCCATTGCCGTGTTGAAAAGGACAGGCTCATGCAATGGCGACCTTCTGTTGACATTTTTAGCCGCCCATAAGGCCTCCAATCGCGCTTAAAGACTGCCATTTTACTGGCAACCGAGACCAACGGCTTAACGTGCCTTCCGCAGCACGGAAGATGTAATACGGGCCGTAAAAAACCTCTCAATTTCGGAACATAACCTTTTTTAAGGTGTGTAGGTTATACTGGGGGAAGTTATACGGAATTCTAACCGACTAAAAAAACACGCAGTCCAGTGACGGCGTCACTAGACGCTGGGAAAATCCTCGGAAGGATAAACTCCCGGCTGACTTTGCCTACTGCCGCAGCCTCACATAATACATATAATTATTATTGGGATTTTGGCGGGAACAGCGAAGGAAGCGGTCACCATTCCGTTCTAAATTTTTCAAACTAGTGTATTTTCGAGTTATTATGTGTAAAAATTATGGTTTCTTAAACATAAAAACTTCGACGACGTGCAAAAGTGTTGTGAAATTAGATAACTCTATGGAACGCGTTATATTCTGTTACCTTCCTAAATCCACATATACCTAACTGCAGTAAAATTTACCATCATTTTACTGCAGTATAACTTTGAACAAATCTATACATGAATACGCTGCTATCTACAAGAAAAAAATACTTATTTTGAACAAAGAAAATTAATGTACGAAATTGAACGTACTATAATTGTAGATGTATACTTTTGACATAAAAACTAAATTGACATAACAAGAAAGATTCATATTACTTGATTTTGGCATTGCTCAAGCCGAGAACGGCTTGAGCAAGTCCATAAAGAAGAAGAAGATGACTATTATTCCAGCGTTAGATTTAAAAACCCACCTTTCCCAGTATTACGTTTCTCGTCACACGTTCATGATAATATTTCTCAACAGCCATACTACATACGCAGTAATTCAAATAATACTTCTATTATAGTAATTAGTGTAACAAAAATGTAAAATACGTATAACAAACATGCGGACAACTACGGTTCTGGGAACTTCTTACAAGAGAGGCATTCACTGTGACGATGCTAACCTCGCTTCCTGAAGGAGCACAGAAAAATTTTAATTATAATCGTGAGAATATTGTTACATAACTGTTTATAAATTTTATATAACTTATATTTTCAGCTGCAATTTAGAGTAGATAGGCGATATTATAGAGAATGTCGCTCTCTCCCTCTCGATGGATCCCTCTCGCTCTAATAGAGACGAAAGTAATAATAATACCGCGTGCCAAGTTTATGTCACATTGTAGGCGAAAATCTCATACAAGGCCTGTCAGTTGCCGGCCATTCGTCTGTAGTAACAGTGTAATCGTATGAGAAAAGGGTGACGCCTCCTGACACGCTTGGTTGTATGAAATACTAGGTTAAAGTGAGAAAGGTTACTAGGTAACCTTTCTCACTTATTCGTTTCATTTAAACCTGCCATATTGCGTATCACTTATTTACGTATTCGGTCGGCCAAGTTAAAAATAAATAAAAAATAAATATGAACAGGATTTTTTTTAGGCACTTACTATGAAATGGATATTCTTGTATAGATGTTAGCAATATTAAAGACGTTAAAATTTGCGACCTTATAAAAAGCTATTTTTTCAAAGACTCCATAGGTAATTCCTTGTGAAAAATAGCAGAGAGTTCATTCCACAATCTGAGTGTACGCGGAAGGCATCTCCTTCAATTAATATTGATTATCTAAAGTCTTTGTATAAAACATACACGTATTATCGTGCTCAGAGGTTTTCCTTGAAAACAGACGAGATGACAAACAAACAGACAAGCACTTTCTCATGGGAGCTGGGGAGCCGTGCATTGTCTCCGCTGCCCATTGTTCAGACACATGATAATGACAACAACGAGTTACTTTCCTCGGTTTTGCTTGGGAAAATATCGCTTTAAATAGCAAAAAACGTTGCCAAGTATTTAATCTACTACAAATAGGGAAAATCGATTGAAATAGAGAAGATTGGTATCACAGAATACTTGCCTCTTTTTCTACAAATAAGCATGTTACTTTAAAAGCTTCCACAGTATTTATGCATATGTAATACTAGCTGAGCCCCGCGGCTGCTTCCGTGGCATACTTCGTATCCCCGCAGAACGCAATTTAATCCTACTAATATTATAAACGCGTAAGATTGTTAGAATGGATGTTTGTTACTCTTTCACGTAAAAACTATAACTTGGATTTTAATGAAACTTGACAATAATATAGATTATACATCAGAATAACATATAGGCTACTTTTTATCTCGGGAACAAGTTCCTTTTTGAAATGGGATCGGGAAATCTTCTCTAGGCGGGCGAAGCTGCGGGCGTCAACTAGTTAATCGTAATGTATGAAAATTTGCCCGATAGTTTTAGTGGCGTGATGATAGCATATATTTAGCCTTCCTCGATAAATAGGCTATCCAACACCAAAAGATTTAAAAAATCTTTTTTGAACCAGTAACCAGTTTTGAACTTAGCTCGTTCAACCAAACAAACAAACAAACTCTTAAGCTTTATAATATTGGTATTGGTGCAATACTATCAAATTTATAAATAAATTCGGATACCGGAATCTACAGCAAAAGATACGCGTTAAACGATGTCTATGATGATGTTAGTCTTAAGTGGCTTTTAACCGCTGCTTTTATGTTACACACTGACATAGAAAGAGCTAATACAAAATTAAGAGGAGACTTTCACTGTAAAAAACCAGAGTAAGACCGGGGGTCAGTAAAAGGAGCTGTAATTAGTGCCACTATTGTGTCTTTGAAATGTAATTAATGTACTGGCAGTAACTTGTAAAATTATAGGCTCAGTATACGAAAGAATTAGGGTTGTCAGACAGGTGAAATTGGTCTGGAAACATTTTATGTTCTTAAGATTATATTAATTGCTAAAAAGAAAAAAAAATTGATAAAACAACATTGTATGAATTTTTTGGTATTTTACCTAAAATTATTGGGTACGAAAATGATGTTTAAAATATTATAAAAGTGTCAGCGTTAAGCTGGAAAAGGGCGTGCTCCGTTTGTTTGGACACGTCCAACGAATGAGTGAGGAACGATTGAAAGTAGAGGGTAGAAGGAGTCAGGGTAGGCCGAGACTTACATATGAAGACCACGTGAGCAAATTGCTCAAAAACGGAAATGTCATGAGAGTTTTGGAACCGCAATTTAAGTTGGACAAATCTACCAGTATAAAAAACCTTGAAGATAATGTTTATAGGTTGACATTAGTCACGGAGATAATAAAAAATACTTATAGATACTAAGTAACTAAAATTATCCTTCACATAATTATAACTGCAAATACGACTCGCAGAATAAATAAGTACAAATACTCCTACATAACGTCCGTGTGTAGGTGTTGGCAATTATTTGATGTCAAATTTGGACAATTGCCATAATTTGAATGAACTAGGTCAGTTTTAAACACTCAGGTCACGAAAGAATAATGGCAACACTCAGAATAATGAGCTATATTAAGTGGGAGAGTAGGTTATTACTCGTGAAATGAAATACGTGTATTCAATTTTGGTTACAAATGAAAATTGATGGGACTTTTATAAAGTGATAATGATTAATTGCTGAAACTTGGAAATAGTTGGTCACTTGATATGACACAATTCTGTCTAGATTGATATAGAGACAAGGCAAAATTAATACAAAGCCCAAAAAAAACTCGATATAACCAGACATATAAATTTTCCTGGGATTTCACCGAGTTCGAGCTCGGTGTAACTTTTATGGTCTTAGCCATTGCTGCAGATCCTAGTTAACAGGAGTCACAGTAATGGGAATGCGGGAAGGATTAGTCCCAAAAAACGCCTTTTTATTCGATTGATTTTAAAATTGCTACTAAATAGACTCTGAAACGAGTTTATCCGTCACAGAACCAAATTGGTAAAAATAGCATAGAAATAAAGCTTATTAAAATAGAAATAGAATGGCCATATCTGTCTTAGTAACAACGGCCAATGGAGCAGACGATTCTAGGAGTAATGGCCAATCAAACATCAAACAGGCTTATTGCAGTCCATTGGTGGACGTAGTCAATAACTTCCCTTTCTGCTCGCACAAGATTCAAACTTGGTCTCGCTACTCGACCAATACAGTAAGTAATTCAGACTAAAAGGCCACCCAAAAAATATAAATAACTGTATAGAAATACAAGATTGACAGATTATACTATGGCGGACGTTACAATAGACAGAAACGACAATAGAATGTCTTTTGTCGAAACAGGGGAGTAATGAATTGAGACGATCTTGAACCATAAACAATAGGCAATACTCAAGAGTACATTATTTAGGTATCTGTGGTAATCCAAGATGGCATTGGCTTGTTCCGGTGGGGGCTAAAATTATTTAGGGTGCATACCTAATTTAAAATTTTACGGTCGGCGTACACTTTTTTTCAAAAATATTTTTAAATATGTACCTTTCTAGAGTATTATCATAGACATCGTAAATTACCAACTCAACGGTTGCACCAACGTGTCTAATCTATCGGAGATCCCTTTTCGAGGTGTGTCAAGTGACTTCGGGCAGTGACGGTACAGTTCTCGACGATGAGTTCTCTCTGGGTGACATTGAAAAGGATCCAAGAAAATACCATACATCAAAAAAGAATCATAAAAACCAGCCGATTAAAATATTACGAAATTATCTTTAGAGAAATAAAAATTAAAAACACGCTGAGAACTGTAATAAAAATATTGATCTAATTCATGAAATGAATGAGATTAAAATTAAAACACAAATGTGGGACAATGACACGTAGTAGGTTACATCAGTGCCGCTGTTGAGTGTTCCGGGGCCGGCCTCGGTAATTTAATTAATGCTTATCTTATGTCATGTTTTAATTTGTCACAATGGAATGTGTCGTCCTCTTGTGGCAGGAGTTTACAACATTTTATACGTACGTCTTTTTTCCATTGATAAAGGTAATTGCACCTACTTTGAGTACTGTGTTTTTCCCCTTTGATGAGACCCCTGAATTTCGTTATTACGATATCTATTTCTTGTCTAGTTTCGTCATTTTCTATCATCTGGCCCTTCTACGTTTCTGTTTCATCTAGAATTCCATTATTTTGGTCACTTTCTACATCTCTCTGTATACCGCTAAGGCTTTCATGACACAGAACCTTAGTTTGACTTCTAATGGAACCCAAAAACAAATTGGAAATATTTCGTATATATTCTTTGAATTTCATGTTTCTTATCACGGTGTTAAGAGTTTGTGTTAGGTAACTTTCGAATAAATAAAAGTGAAGAAACGTGCAATGAAAACTATAGCCGTTTATATATTCGTATAAATAGCGACGATGAAGTGAAACGTGTACGGAGAATTCAGACATGAATTCTGTTACACGTATAGATAATAAGCTACTTTTGTTAATAATGTAAAGATATAAAAAAAAAATAGGTATTAAATAAATAAAACATAACAAAATACATTTCAACGAAAACGATTTATGCAGGTACTTAACCTATTTCGTATAACTATATTCCACGTATATACAAATAGATAATCATAAATATATAATTTATGCAATAAGTAGTTTTTATTGCATAAATTATATCTCGACGCTCGATTCCATTTACAAATTTTCCATTTTTTATGTCAACTGAGCATTTCTAGGTTAAACATTATTCTCCGAACGCTGCGCAATATTTTGATATTTCTAAACAAAACATGCGTTGTTGTACATATTTTAATGTCCTACACAAACGTATTTTAAAATTACATATTTACAAATATAATAACGTACTCAACTGAGAACAACTAACTTAATAAAATAAATAAATATATATCCATCACGCCTTATCCCCGAAGGGGCGGTAGAGGCATATTATATGCCTACTTTTCACCGTGAGGATTCCTGTCCCACGTAATAAGTGGTGAGCCCATTGCCGTGTTGAAATAGACAGACGCAGGTTGTTAATTAACTTAATACAAAAAACGTCTATATTATTAGACCATTAAGGCGACTAATAAGCATTCGGACACTGCCATCTGTCCGACCTCTTTTGAACGACCTCATCAACTGTTAGACGCCATCCCTAAATGCGTCGCTAAAATGGTCTTTCATTCTATTTTATATTTATGTGCAACCACGGCTTAAAGCTTTGATGAAATTGAAACTAGTATAAACAACCTTTAAAGTGCATGTAAAGTTATCTTAATAAATTATAAGTAATAATATCATCATCATCCGAGCGTCTGTCCCAGTTGCGTCTCGCGACGCCCGGGGTCCGCTTTCCTACATTTTCTCCTCCACTTCGCACGGTCGTCGGCATCCCCTGTGGTGAGACCATTGGCACGCATGTCATCCCTTACGACGTCAAGCCAGCACTTCTTGGGTCTTCCCCTCTTACCGGGACCCGGCGGGGCTGACATGGCCAGACATTTGTTACCTACGTAGCCCGGCGGTTGCCGCAAGACGTGACCATACCAACGAAGGCGACACTCTTGCAACTTGTCTGCAATGTCACGGACGTGAAGGCTGCCGCGGATGCGAGAGTTCCTCACGCGGTCCATCCGCGTGACTCCACACATCCACCGCAGCATCTTCATTTCCGTGACACGCAGCTCCTGCTTGTGTCGCTCCAATATCGGCCACGTCTCACTGCCATGTAAAGGACAGGTCTAATAATGGTTTTGTAGACCTGTCCCTTCAACCGGATCGGCATTTTAGGGTCACAAATGACACCGGTCATCTCCCGCCATTTGGCCCACGCGGCAGCAATTCGTGACTTGACATCGCAATCGATGAATTGAAATTATAAGTAATAATAATGAACTTCATTTGCAAGAATACAGAAATGATTTATCATCTTAAATCTTATATAATATGCCTCTGCTACCCCTTCGGGGATAAGGCGTGATGGATACTTATTTTATTTTATTTATTTATCTTAAATCTTATTCTGAATAGAATACGATTCTTAGATACTTATTTAGACTAAAGAGAAGGCGGATTACACATAGTTTTAAATCCTGCTTATTTTTTTAAAGATCTATTAATAATTCTCTTGTGAATAGTCCAGTCATTACGTCGGAAAAATCGGGTTAAATGCAAATGAACCGAGAAAGCCAAATTTTGGATATTACGTTCTAGAAAAGCTTAAGTTCAAATTGTCGACCAAAATAACCTGATGGGTTTTCCGCCATCTTGAAAAAATAAATCTTGAAAAATTCACAAAAAAGAAAGCATTTCCAAGTGTATATAATGACTGGACTAGAAAGAAACATGGACATCCTTTTATTAAATGGTCATGTTTAATAGAAAAATATGTATCAACTGAGTAAACAAATTTTGATACCTTCTTTTTACTCTATGAGCTTCACCAAAAACTGTTTTAGGCATATCAAATTAAGTGTTGAAGATAAATTGGGAAAAGCATTCTCATTACAGTGACTCCCGTTAACCAGGATCTACAGCAATGACCAAGACCACAAAAGTTACACCGAGCTCGATATCAGTGAAGTTCAAGGAGAAGTTAGCATGTCTTTAGTGTTGAAGATAATTAAAATAAAAGAAAGTAAAAATTTATGACGTTTTATATTTTATATTGTTTTATCTTTTAGCTTACCTAAGTACTAATCTTTTCCAAAAACTTTGCATGATCAATGATTCTACCTATGGTATTTGTAAACCAAGAACTTTGTTAATAAATATTTCTAAGTTTAGTATTGTGTTGTATTGTACAATATATCATTCAATTCTAGCACTTTCTTTTTTTAATTTGTTACATCAATTTGTATGTCATGTTACAAGATTTCAATGTATTTTTTGTCAGCCGGTTTGTGGTGGCCTGTCACGGTAAATGATCTAAACAATTGGATATTGCTCTCCCTGCTACAGAAAGCTTATCTATGAACTAAATGTGTATAGCTGTAAAATACTATGATTTATGAAATATTAACACGATATTCTTAAGACCGAACTAGACAATTGTAATTGTAATTTATAGGTACTTGTCTAAACAAGGTATAAACGTTACTGTTTAAATGCTATTGATTATTCATGATGAGAAAATATACAACTTAAGTCTTTTGAAATTAATTTTTATAAAATATCCTTAAACTATAATACTAGATGAGATGACCCCCCTTCGCACGTGACATACTTCGAACTCCGTGGCACCCATTTAATCCCGTCGTTTATTGTTTTCACAATAGTGTATGAAATAAACATTTTCTAAATTAGTTGATTACTTCTTGGCTCTCCAGTACCTACGCTCGCACGGCCCGGCGAATTGCGGTTGCACTATTTTGTTTTTATTATATCTCCTAAGATATTCATTTAATTTGCAAGGTGTAAAAGGATTAGTTGCCCTGTGCGACTACGCTCTCGTGGTTTTCTATATCAACAACACACACAGGCTCCGACTGTAATAAAAAGGCACATGAAATTTCATTAAAATCAGTCCAGCAGTACTCGCGTTGTACGCTTGGCAACATATATGGCGATTTTTTTTTAAATTATTTAAAGATCCCTACTATTTTTTATTTTTTAACCTTTATATTTATGTAGCGTTACGTTAGTTAGGTACTAATTACTGTATGATTGTAATTTTTAATTACGGATATTCAAAATATTTATGTAACAATTCATTAACTAGTTCGTCTTTGGTTTGATATTTTGTTAATAGTTTGGTGTAGTTTTATAGCTTGGTTTATCATTTGTTGTGTACATTATTCCTGAGACGTTATATCATTATATTAATGACATTATTATGGTTGTTTTGCACATTATCATTAGTGTATTGACATATTTTTTCTGTGACGTAATTTAATTGTATCTTTAAGTCAACGTTCAATGTTGATTATTGTTAATTTGTAAAAAGAGGAAATAAATCCGCCTTCTCTTTAGTCTAAATAAGTATCTAAGAATCGTATTCTATTCAGAATAAGATTTAAGATAAATAAATAAAATAAAATAAGTATCCATCACGCCTTATCCCCGAAGGGGTAGCAGAGGCATATTATATAAGATTTAAGATGATAAATCATTTCTGTATTCTTGCAAATGAAGTTCATTATTATTACTTATAATTTCAATTCATCGATTGCGATGTCAAGTCACGAATTGCTGCCGCGTGGGCCAAATGGCGGGAGATGACCGGTGTCATTTGTGACCCTAAAATGCCGATCCGGTTGAAGGGACAGGTCTACAAAACCATTATTAGACCTGTCCCTTCAACCGGATCACGATATAACGTAATATATACGTATAACCGGATAATGATATAACGTCTCAGGAATAATGTACACAACAAATGATAAACCAAGCTATAAAACTACACCAAACTATTAACAAAATATCAAACCAAAGACGAACTAGTTAATGAATTGTTACATAAATATTTTGAATATCCGTAATTAAAAATTACAATCATACAGTAATTAGTACCTAACTAACGTAACGCTACATAAATATAAAGGTTAAAAAATAAAAAATAGTAGGGATCTTTAAATAATTTAAAAAAAAATCGCCATATATGTTGCCAAGCGTACAACGCGAGTACTGCTGGACTGATTTTAATGAAATTTCATGTGCCTTTTTATTACAGTCGGAGCCTGTGTGTGTTGTTGATATAGAAAACCACGAGAGCGTAGTCGCACAGGGCAACTAATCCTTTTACACCTTGCAAATTAAATGAATATCTTAGGAGATATAACAAAAACAAAATAGTGCAACCGCAATTCGCCGGGCCGTGCGAGCGTAGGTACTGGAGAGCCAAGAAGTAATCAACTAATTTAGAAAATGTTTATTTCATACACTATTGTGAAAACAATAAACGACGGGATTAAAAGGGTGCCACGGAGTTCGAAGTATGTCACGTGCGAAGGGGGGTCATCTCATCTAGTATTATAGTTTAAGGATATTTTATAAAAATTAATTTCAAAAGACTTAAGTTGTATATTTTCTCATCATGAATAATCAATAGCATTTAAACAGTAACGTTTATACCTTGTTTAGACAAGTACCTATAAATTACAATTACAATTGTCTAGTTCGGTCTTAAGAATATCGTGTTAATATTTCATAAATCATAGTATTTTACAGCTATACACATTTAGTTCATAGATAAGCTTTCTGTAGCAGGGAGAGCAATATCCAATTGTTTAGATCATTTACCGTGACAGGCCACCACAAACCGGCTGACAAAAAATACATTGAAATCTTGTAACATGACATACAAATTGATGTAACAAATTAAAAAAAGAAAGTGCTAGAATTGAATGATATATTGTACAATACAACACAATACTAAACTTAGAAATATTTATTAACAAAGTTCTTGGTTTACAAATACCATAGGTAGAATCATTGATCATGCAAAGTTTTTGGAAAAGATTAGTACTTAGGTAAGCTAAAAGATAAAACAATATAAAATATAAAACGTCATAAATTTTTACTTTCTTTTATTTTAATTATCTTCAACACTAAAGACATGCTAACTTCTCCTTGAACTTCACTGATATCGAGCTCGGTGTAACTTTTGTGGTCTTGGTCATTGCTGTAGATCCTGGTTAACGGGAGTCACTGTAATGAGAATGCTTTTCCCAATTTATCTTCAACACTTAATTTGATATGCCTAAAACAGTTTTTGGTGAAGCTCATAGAGTAAAAAGAAGGTATCAAAATTTGTTTACTCAGTTGATACATATTTTTCTATTAAACATGACCATTTAATAAAAGGATGTCCATGTTTCTTTCTAGTCCAGTCATTATATACACTTGGAAATGCTTTCTTTTTTGTGAATTTTTCAAGATTTATTTTTTCAAGATGGCGGAAAACCCATCAGGTTATTTTGGTCGACAATTTGAACTTAAGCTTTTCTAGAACGTAATATCCAAAATTTGGCTTTCTCGGTTCATTTGCATTTAACCCGATTTTTCCGACGTAATGACTGGACTATTCACAAGAGAATTATTAATAGATCTTTAAAAAAATAAGCAGGATTTAAAACTATGTGGTATTCTAGTAAACCTTAATAAATGTACAAAAATTATAGAGACAAGTGTTGACTAAAACGATAAAGTGAGAAGTAATAGTACATTACGATATAAGTGCATTATGGTGGTTATCGGCTCGGGACTAAAAGAGCCGAGTGAGATTAGCCAACATACACATATACGCACACTTTGGTTTGATATTTTGTTAATAGTTTGGTGTAGTTTTATAGCTTGGTTTATCATTTGTTGTGTACATTATTCCTGAGAAGTTACATTATTAAATAAATATCATTATGGTTGTTTTGCACATTATCATTAGTGTATTGACATTTTTTTTCTGTGACATAATTTAATTGTATCTTTAAGTTAACGTTCAATGTTGATCATCGTTAATGAGGGAAGGCGAAGGGGTGGCAGAGACATAGTACTTTCATCATGTATATTCCTTTCCCACGTTATAGGTGGTGAGCCCATTGCTGTGTTGAAATAGACAGACGCAGGTATTTGTGGCTACTTTCTGTAAAAAATTGTCATACTGTCCATAAGGCCTTCAACTTGACTTATCGACCATGCCATGTTACTGGCAAACGGGACCAACGGCTTAACGTGCCTTCCGAAGCACGGAAACGCTCGCAAATGTAAATACCACAAAGTGGTCACCTATCCGGAACCAGACAGCGAAAAATGCTTTACGCAGTGATCGTTTACAAAACACTGAGTACGCGGGACCACGAGCGCTTAAATTGAAATAATGGTGTGAAAATAAAAAAAATATTAGTTATATTTTAAGTAACAGAGTATATATATATTTATAAAAATATTTTTATCCTGCTTCTATGCCAACCCCTTGCTGATAAAAAAAAAACAATTAGTGCGGTTATGGAATATAACTTCACTATTTGGGTTCATAACGCATGCGTGCTTTATGAGCTGCTCTATGTATCTAAAACCGATGAAATTAGACCCCCTTTACAAGCAAATGTGTTGTAAAACATATTTTAATACAAACCAATTTAAGACAGTCAAACTTGTCATTGCTTCTATTTAAAAAAAAAACTAAACTTAGCCTTATTACAAATCATATCATAGTAATAAAAATAAGCCTACAGCTATTTTTTTTATGTACGCAATACCACATATATTATGTTTTAGAACAAGTCGATATAATCTGAAATGTAGTTAATTAAAATTATACCGATTGGTTTTGAGATTGTACAAAAACCGCAATAATTTGAATGTTGTACAAGGTCATAATTGGTAAATTAGATCAAGTTTTACCTACATTTTAATGATTGGAAGTTTATGAATATAATATTACATTAGAATTGAGTAGCAAATATTTGGTACAATTAAAATAAAGAAGTTTGTTATAAACTAACAAGCCTATATAAAAAGTTAGAGCAAAGTTACATCGTAATCTAATTTATAATATATTATAATATTAAAACAGTTAACTTGGGTATTATTTGTTAGACTATGATTGTTTGTGATCCACTACATGTGTGAATGATGAACTCTTCTACTACTAAGTAAAACACTTATTTCAATTATGAAAGAAAATATATAAAACACAGTTACACAGCGTCCATAGTAGAATCAGCTTTCAAACTTCGAACACCAATACTCTAAAGGGTTACAATTACAATTATTACATAACGCATTCATAGACAATATCTATTAAAATAATGGCAATTACTTCCGTCTAAGCACTCCCAATTGAACTCAAGTTTATTACGCATTTATTACTCAAATCAAATAATGTGAGATTCAACCAGTAATTTGCTTTCACTGCTGCTCTGTTTGCGAGTGATTTTACTGTTTCTATTCTACTTTCTATTTAAAACTCTACGTGCATCTATTACGTACAACAAAGTAAATTAAAATGATGTAAGGACTTCGTTGACAATGTAAATAGATGTAAGTAGTATGTGTTTTAATAAATAACTACTTGTTAAATTTGAATTTGATAAAACTGTCGGCCCTTTGATGCAAAATAATAATATTATTAACTAGTTGAGGCCCGCGGCTTCGTCCGCGTAGAGAATTTTTCCCGTTCCCGTTTCCCACAGGAACTTGTTCCTGGGATAAAAAATAGCCTATGTGTTATTCTGATGTATAAGCTATATTATTGTAAAGTTTCATTAAAATCCATTCAGTAGTTTTTACGTGAAAGAGTTACAAACATCCATACAAACTTTCGCATTTATAATACATATTATTAAGATATAATTCTGTTCTGTCATGTTGGATTTACTTATTTTACCTTCTTTAGTTATACCATACGAGTAGCACCTCCGTAGAGGTAGCTTACAATTGCATACTTACATTAAAAGGGTAGCTCCCTAGAAATTCAAATCAATAAATTTCTAAGTTTAAGGGTTCAGCTGGGTGTTGTTAAATGAGTGATTCACCTCGAAATTATATTACTATAGATTAATATTACTCTCAAATCAACATTCAAAGACGTCACTATCAAGAAACATGGTATCTTTTAATTAAGTTTAAAAGTCTAAAGATTGTGAGAATACAAGTACCCTTAAGTAAACCTTCACATCTTTTTGAACCCACTTTCTACTTCTGCTCCGTATAAACAAGATTTCATATACCATGGTAACCGCTTACTATCAAGTAGATCTTGTGCTTGTTCTATCCCTTGCTAGTATAACAAAGTACACAAATAATATTTTAAAGGTCGTATATACAAAGTTATTTACCTTACTACGATATACTTACTATTAATTTATGTGGGTATGTATTTTAATTTGCATACCTGTAACAAAAAATACATATTTACGTTAATATAGGTAGCAACAAATATTTCTACAAGGAAGTAATGTGAATTCATGATAGTATCGAGCATTTCATTCAACGTTCTATTTGAAACCAACTATACATTAAATTTAATAAAATATAAATGTATTATGAATATAACTAAAACAAAAATGACTTCGAAAATGTTACTTGTAAATGTAAAAGTATCTAGGTAGTCATTGTTATCTGCAATACTGTAATTAGAATCTAAAAACCTAATAAAACCACTAAAAAATTACAACACTGTTTTGGTTTGTCCAAAACGTGTCTTGTTGTCATAAGTTGTCACACCTTTATCCCCAAAGGGATAGGCAGAGGCATATTAAACGCCCACATTTCACCGTATGCACTCTGTCCTACGTAAGAGGTGGTGAGCCCATTGCCGTGTTGAAATGGACAGGCACAGGCTGTGGCGACCCGCTTTTGAAATTTTTCAAGCCCCATAAGGCCTTCAACCTGTTTTAACGACTGTCATTTTATTGGCAACCGGGACCAACGGCTTAACTTGCCTTCCGAAGCACGGAACTGGGGTGGGTCTAAAGGACCGAATAAATTTAATAAAAAGTGTCTATTTTAGATGTTAAATTTAGAAGACATATTGAACCCGTTGCCTTTTTAGTGAGGTGGTAACAAAAAGGTTAAAAGGTCTTATGTGCTAGATACTAATTAGCACGATCAATTACAGTACTGGTAGTCTCGGAGTATATGCCATGAGCATGATAAACTAAATTTCGAATTCTAAATTATATTCAAAATGTTTTCAACTACATAAAATCTATAGAACCTTGTATATATTCCGATTTCAAATTTCAAATTTGAAATCAGATAACAGAAAGATTTCTAATATAACAATGTTACTACTTGAAATATCAATAGTATTCTATTATTACTATGGTATGTCTATGACACGTAATAACAGCTAACAAGATAGTTAACGAGGAGTGTTGTGACCAATAAATTCGATTTGCGAAGTGCTTTGCCGTAACTCTTACGCAACACTTAAAAGCTTGTGTGCCAGGTGGACATGACACTAATATTCAATATTTTGGTATTTCAGAGGTGAAGGTTTCTAATTAGATACAGTTAATAAGTAGGCTGTACGTGTCAACATTTTAGCAGATCATTGCAATGTAGTGGTTATGACGAAAATAAAAAAAAAAGGTTAAGTAATTTGAATTTCGAGGCTTCTTATTAATTGAAAGCTTTTTTTAACTTATTACTTAAAACTATTTTTATTTTATTACTTAAAAGGTTAGTTTGGGCGGAAGCTTCATAAATGGCGAACTTTTACCATAATTTGATTATATTTTAAATTATAATTTAGATAGTCTTAGTGCAAAAAAAAAATCAAAATGCAATAATAATAACAGCGCACGACATAATAACAATCGTATGGTTGGTGCGTGCCACCAGGCACAGAATAATCAATACCGGGTGCCGCCATTTAAAATCTAGCACTAATGATCACCTGCTCGCACGTAGCAAAGGTCTCGAGCTCATTCTGCCTCATCAACAACTCGTTCATCGTGTAACGTGTTTAGTGAAAATGAAGCGTAAATATAGCCCTGTTAACGTCATTCAATCGCAGGTTATGCTCATTTTAAATTGCGTAGAAATGCCATTGGCACTTAAACGTACAGATGTTGAATTGCCTAAGACTTACTTTTCGAACATTCTAGATATTCTATCAGTTTTTGTACCTACCTATAAAATAAATGGACTTTTCTCAATTGCGATGAATACCTTCCCTTTAATTTTTTATATTTTAAAAATGCGCTCGAATACAGTCAGCCTTGTTCAAATGTAAGATAAGGTTAATTTGGTAAAAAAAAATGTTTAGCAATAAATTCACAAAATAAAAATATGTTTTAATCAATTAATTATTATATTTGCGAATATGGTTTAACAGTTTATGGTTAGATTACATTGTAAATACAATTTTGTACAGTCACATTCCACCTTGCGGCATGCAAATTATTATATTTCACCTTACGTATTTACATAATTCCAATACATAATTCCTAAACCAAGTTGTCTCCATAAAATTTATAAAATACTTAAAAAATATCCATTAACTGTAAGTGTATTTGAACAGTAACCTAATTAACGGTTGATGTGGAAGTGACAATTAATTTAATGGTCCGAAGCTGAACATGAGCGTAGCACTCAAGGTGATCCCCACACATGAATTATATTCTTAATTATCTTCATGTACAAGGTCTAACCTACTAAAAAATGTTAAAAGTAAAATTATGTATTACAACATTATGTACAATTAATCAGCTCAATATTTTGTAAGTATATAACAGGCTTATCATTTCAATCTAAGGTTTTAGACGGCTTGCTAGCTAGTTCATGAGTAGGATAGTTTAAGTCGGATATAAAGTTGTAGTCGTCGGGAAAAGTATAGTTAGCTTACAATCTTTCTGATTATAGAACATAATATAGTATTTAAATATTCACGTTGTTTTTTTTATTTTTTTATATCTGGCACGTCAAAATGGCGTCGTCCACCTGATAAGGGACATTTGGCGGGAAGAGTGACAAGTGCGGACGCTTGCTTTATATTATTTTCTAAAACTAGTGCATTTATCTTGTTTTATGTGCGGGAGTGGTGGTTTCTTGGACATAAAAGTTGTGTTAACGTGCTATAGTGAAAGACAATGATGTATATGCAGTGAAATGCTATTTTCTCTCTTGCCGCGAAACGTCCACTGACAACCTTAGTATAAGAATCACCATTATACTGAGGGCAAGGACCAGGACGGACAATGAGGACACGACATCGACTGGACAGGACTAATTAGAAGATAAGATTGAAGAAATATGATATAAAAAATAAGATTTGGCTAAAAGGTCTTAGAAACCAGGCCATTAAATAATTATTAAAAAAATAAAAAAATCCACCTGATAGTAAGCAAAGACGACGACCCGTGATTTTGGGCCGCTACAGGGCTCCGATAGCGACCCTCAACTTGACGGCGACCCTCAACTTGATGTATATTCATACTTAATATAAGTACTACATACTTGGGACTTTTCACGAAATAATAGCTTTAGACAGAACCGTGTGGTGTCCGTATAGAGTACAAATGTCACAATTCCAGTTTATCTCGTCGGTGGGCTGACTAAGGAATACTTTCGCAGAAGTATACATAGTGTATAGAAGGAAACCCCTCGAAATAAAATATTTTTACCAGTCCGTATAGCCAGCGCGATATTGAAAAACTGAAGAACCCCTCAATTATGAATGGCTTGATGCTTGAATTTGACATGTATAATGTTTTTTTTTATTTAAAGTGAATTTGGTTCAGAAGAGATTTAGACCAAGATCAAGATTTATTTAGAAAAATTAGCATACAAAATGTTCTAAAAAGTATTCATATATGTGTAAAGGTCATATACTTCAATATTGGTAGCCTTTTGGATAAGTAATCTTTGCGTAAGGTCTTTCTTAAGCTGCTCAAGAATGCCCGATAAGTAGCATTACTAGGCCTTGATTGTTAAATTAATTTCACCAGATAACATTAGGATTACACTAGTGGGTAAGATTAGATTTCGATATCGTTTTATTGTAACATACTTAGTTACGAGTATAATAATCAGACCATGTCTGACATTTATGTATGTGCTCGGAGAAACGGGCGCTGGGCTTGTAAATATGACTTATGACTGAAATCAACAATTAAAACGATGATGTTTTATCGTCAATTTATTTTCTGAAACACTGTTAAAGCCATAAAAAGTGTTTGCGGATGGTTGTAATCCAGCGCCTCCAACCAGGGTTCCTTTTTAAAGTATGTTATGCCGGACTCGAATCGACAAAATCCATATATTATCTAAATATGTGTCTAGTGTCCCGTGAAGTTTCTCGGAAGAATGTGCCAGCGTTACTGGCACGTTTGACTTGAAAACTGCACTGTAGCCATGTCCAAAGGTTCGGGTATTACCACGCGTCTAGGTTCGGGTATCATCCCGCTTCTTGGTGCGTAAAGCGTGTGTAAAACTCTCATGTCACGCCGCTGTCTTGGGCCTACTTCTGTCTTCTTCATCTTTGCGTATTTCTGGCGATTTATCCTCTCTTACTACTTCTTCAGGTATACAGCGCACTATCTATTACTTCTAAACCTTACCTGAATATGGAGCCAGGGGTCCACGCATATTTATTAGCTGCTAGGATTTGTTTTGGGTTGAATTTTTACTTTCGGCATTGTTCGGAAATCTTGAACTAAAACACTTGTACTGTTCCACTTATTTATCTTTCCCAACAATTTTTTTTTAGTTTAGGTTTAAGTAAAAACCTGACCTAAAAAAAAAATTGTTGGGAAAGATTGCCTCCGGATCCGGACATCCCAACTCTGTACGGTCGCGTGCGTCGGTGCCTCGTCCGTTGATCAGCAGGTGCAACTTGTAGCATTTTCCTTGAGCGAGTACCGTAAGCGGAATTGATAGGGTCTTACCAAATCTGGTTAGATGAAGTGAAAGCACAGCTATCAGTGGAATTGAGTTCTGAGGTATCTGAGTACCTAGTCCCTAAACCTACTTTTACGTTTTGCCTCCCAATCATTGTCGTGGTTTGCTGAATGGTTTTAAACAATATGAAATGAAGCACTCGTGGCCCTGCTAAGTCAGTGTTCTGTAAACGATCACTGTGTTAAGCAACATTCGCTATAGCTGGTCCTTGGATAGGTGACCACATTTAAATTTTGCGAAAATTTCCGTGCTCCGGAAGGCATGTTAAGTTGTTGGTCCCGGTTGCCAGTAAAATGGTAGTCGTTAAGCCTGGTTGAAGGCCCTATTGGCGGGTTGAAATTTTTTAACAGCTGGTCGCCACAGCCTGCTCCTGTCCATCTCAACACGGTAACGCGCTCACCGCCACCACCAGTTACGTGGGATGAAAATGCATACGGTGAACTGTGGGCATATAGCATATTAACTCATACTCGTATGTCATAACTCCGCCTACTTCTTCGGGGATAAAGGCGTGACAATATGTTTGTATGTGTGTTTTAAACAATTTGTATGAATAACTTAAAAGTTACTTTCTTTTTACAACACCTTCACTTGACTTCAATATTTCCACCTTTAGCATCTGATTACATTTCGATGCGGGTTTCAAGATATTCGAACTTTTCCAGGGACTTCACAGAATTCGAGCTCGTTGTAACTTTTCTGGTCTTGGTCATTGCTGTAGTTCTAGATTTTTAGTAGTCACATCAAATATAATCTAGTGCGCTTTAGACCACACGAAAAACTTCTTCAGCTCCATCTACTGGCTATGAGAGAAAGAGAGATATGTGCTCGCACTCTTTCTGGCCCCTACAGTACTATACGAAACGTTATTTCTATTGTTTAATTTTCCCAACTTATATCTCGCTTTCAACTTTATTTTGGGGCTATACTTCCGAGGGCTCACGTCGGTAGGTGTAGAACGAAAGTCACACGAAAAAAATAAACCCTCGCTCGATCACACTCTTCGTAGCGCATTCACCAGCTCTCTCCCAAGTCAAACGTGCATTTTACTTCAAAAAAATGTATTGAATAAGATTTTCATTCAAATGCAACATAGGTATACGACATCTGAACATCAATGAAGAACTAATGTTAAGTTATTCAAACAAATCTCGGCCTCGACTCGACCTTATAAGCGACAAACTCGTTGGGCCAGCCGCACATGGCGGGTTATCAACACCGGATCGCAAGCGCACGATCCCGTTACGAAAAATCTCATTCTGTATAACGGACGCCAGATTGGCTAGCAGTGGACATGCCTACTAGCAATATGTGGTACGCTAGAGTAAGTATTTCAGACTGTCATTCAAGTTTGAATTTCAATATGGAATATTGGGTGTCAGGTCAATTAAGCGACGAATTAAATTAAAAAAGGTTTTTTTCGCCATATTGTCTGTTGGAACGGGCTAGATGACAGCATCCTTACTACGATCACTTAATCTCGGTATTGCACCGATGCGATGATAGGATCTACGTAAGGTGGCAAGTCTTATTGTCCGTTTCGAAACGGGCAAATAGACTTGCCACCTATTCCCTGGGAGACCTCACGCCGGATACTGGCACACACATAATAATCACGTGGGCACAAATAATAGCTGCTGCCTCAATAATGATTGCCTCAGTGGCGCAGTAGAATCTCGGTTCGGAATAAATATATGTGTATGTGTGTGTTTTCATTTGCATTATATGTATGCATTTAGAAATGCATAATTTTTATCAGTTATATTGAAACCATAGCAAGCTTATAATAGCTTAATTCGGACTAGATGACCCAAAAATGTTTGTTATTTACGAGTATCATAATACTATACGAAAGAGCTGAACACCTTCAATGAAGTTCCGTGGAAGAGATAGTTGTTACGTATAGTTCATACCTACATGCAGTAATATAGTCACCTGAGGGAGTAGATAATACACACGCCCACATTAGATCCCACGTTATAGGTGGTAAAAGTATTACCATATTGGAAACGGACAATCAGCTTGACGAAGCCAGCTATTTATCTGGCGGCCGTACTAATTACAATGAAGTCTTATGTTCTACTTAAATATATTGTAACACGTAATTTATTATGAATGAATCAATTCATTCGATCCATTATACCGTTATGACATGGCCTTCACCTTTTTCAAATTCGTTTGGACAAAAAGCCTAATTCCGTGTCATTAAAAAGTATATTCAAATGTCTATTGGCCTAATGCGCAACTAGGATAAGACTGGTTTCACAATAGTAATGCTTATTTAATATGGATTTGGGCCACATACATATTAAAAAGTAAAAGTTACATAGACATAGCGAACGTTACCATTTCTTCCCATCGGGGACATATTGGTGATTCAAGTTACTAATATTAACGGGATATTTACCACATGTATTATTGTATTGTTGAGTTTCCGATATTTTGGCAATGTTGCAAGCGCCATGATCACGGATTTACTGAATTGGTGATTTTATTTTATATGTATTAAAATTACGTTGAGCTATATACCCGCACAATTTTATTGTGATCGTCCATAAGCGCAACATACGTTAAACCATTTGCCACAGATAAAACAGGAAAGGGTAGCAGGGTAACTTGAGAGGTCAGACGGCACTCAATCCAACCAATTGGCTCCTGAACAGTTGAACTTAGTATACAATCAAAGCGGATCCCTAGTACTTGTACTCTGAGGTACGTATTCCAGAACGTTTCTTAATACTCAATCGACGCTTGTGGCTAATTTTTGCCTTATAAATACTACTCTCAAGTGTTTCTTGAGTATTGATAAACGTTCTGAAATTCGGCCCTGAGTTACTATTTACTCTTTTTTTTTTACTCATTCAAATTCTTTCATTTTCCCCGGGCACTGAATATTTTCGATGTAAATGGCCCTTTATCTCTGGCTTTCCATTAGGCGGGCGACAACATTTTGCAGAATTAAACATGAAAAATACCGGTACTAGATGCAGGAATGAGAGTTGTATCTCCTTGTCAGTTCAACAAACCCAAGAAAAGTCGGTACCGTCGGCAAAGTCGTTATAAATCAGTCGATCAACAATCTCTATAGCTATAGTAATCGATAGAATCGATTAATTCGAAAAGTAATCGACATTACATGGTCGGTGTTTTGTGTCGAACTTTCGTACGTAAACGGTGGGCCCGCATTCCTTGTTAACAACAGGTTTGGTCGAGAAAACCGGCCTTAAAACCTCTGTTAAAGTTGCAATTTCATTTCACAACTCGCAAAAGCTTTCCTTCTGGTCACACCTGTAGTAGCTATTACTCTTATAGGTACTGAAGACTGCTTGGGTGGTCTGGTATAAGTTTTCTCTTGCAATTCAATTTGAGGTCTTTAAGTTAACCTACAAGAATACTTATATTCTAGATCGAAATAGTATGAAGATGAGCTTCGTAAAGAAAGAAAATGAAATATTTTTACTATCTCAACTGCGTCTAACTTTAGTTTTGGAGAACGATATTAAAAGTAGGTTTTTTGTTCTAAGTATCTATTTGGTGCGACGAATATGACGCAAATTAATCATGTATATAGAGAGTATAATTGTACAGTTAAATGGTTAATATTATATATGTAATAATATATATTGAGAATATAATAGATGAACGAAAAGTATGAATGAAATCTAGCCTGCGCAACTGACTGATTATGATGACTAATATACGTGATATATAAATACAACTGATAATAATTAACGCATTTGGCACTATAGACAAGACAGTTTGTCTATGGGTACCCTCGTCTTTTAGTGCATGCGATGGCGGTAAATATTTTATCTTCAAAAAGTAATACGTAAATTGAAATATTGTCTGGTGCCAAGGTTGGTGATACCGACGAGGACGAAGCGAGACTGTCTTCCTTGAAGAAGGAATATTCAAAGCTAAGTAATAGACTAAGTTGTCGTCTAAGTAGCAGACTTAAGTTGTAGTCTAAGTGATTCTTACCTGAAATACCTTTTTGAGTAATAGATGCTTTGTGACTATTTATGCGTAGCACATATGGAGTCACAAAGCAGGTGCATGAAACACAGACTGGCGGGTGACCGCAGTTGTTTTCACATACCTACTTAGTTACAAACTCATTGGCTAAGTGATAGTCAGTATAATAGGCTAAGTGCTATACTATGTAACAGGCTATAGTTAAAAAGCAGGTGAAAGACATACTGGCGAGGGTCCGCAGTTGTTTTCATATACATAGTTAGGGTTAGGGTCGGCAGCGCGACCACTTTCCATCAGGTGGGCCGTATGGTCCACAGCCACCTCAGTGGTATAAAAAAATAGTTACAAAGTCATTGGCTAAGTGCTAGTCAGTGAGATAGGCTAAGTGCTAGTCTGTATGGTGGGAGCAGACCGGGAGGTCTGCAGATGCCTTCACGTACGATGCTAAAGGGGAGAATCGTGCCGTACATGACTACATGAGTCCTCAACCTACTATTCTAATGTATTCTTTAGTTAAAGTAGTACACACGAAACACCTAGTACACAAACTAGACTATTCAACTTGGTATGATGGTCAGAATCATCTTTCTTTTTAATCAACAGTTGATGTCTCTTTCTCGGATATAAATCTCAGGTATTACTTATTACACATTTGCATAACTATGTCGCCTCATATAGCTCCCTTCCTCACCTCTCACCAGGGAGGTGCCTCCTGCGCGGGGATGGCGAGGCGAGGGAAGTGGCGCGGTAAGTCACGATATTCTCTACTCTATTATTTCTGTTCCCCGTGGTCACGACACTATTTGAAAACAAACGACTTTATAGTTAATTTTCTTATTAGTTGCCGGTTATGGTGGATCCAATGAAATAACTGTTTAAATTTTATAGCTTCAATACCAAGAGGTATTTAATTGACCCTTTGACATCAACGGTGCTGGCACACAAAGGCCTGTGCTTCTAGGAAGCGACGCGGACTACAACTTTATTGGTTTGTTGGCCCCTGGGCAGAAAGCAACATAAAGTGTAAAAGTTAGATTAAATGACACATCAAGTTAAGCATTTTTCTCACAGTCAGGGATGTTTGAACAGTGTTCGTACATTTCTTTAGTGCGGCTTTCGTTTGTAAATTAGCTTACAAAATGCTGAATAAAATTACAGCTGCTCTAACAGATATCAAAATTGACACTTTGCTGCAAGGTTGAAATGCAGGATGCAAAAGGAGATTTACGCTTAGAAGTAGTGTACATTTCGTTTGTACATCTGGAAGGAAACTTACTATACAAAAATGGCTTAATTTCCTCCTTTTTTGAAATCTATTGTAAAAAATACTTTACATACTAAAATAACATCTACAACTAATGAAATAAAAAATAAACAATTTTAAAGGAATTCTTCTATTTTTAAATAAATCAATTTGAAAGAAATAAGCTTTGACAGCAATTTGACAATGTAGCCAGAATGAAAAAATATTAGTACTTTAATTATTAAAGCGTTTTAAATAAGTCTTAAAAAAGACTTATTTAAAACGCTTTAATTTTATTGAATGTATTCGGTCCAAAGTAGTGTTTTGGTCACGTTACAGACTTTCCTTCTGTCAATATCAATAGAAGTACAGACACACAGTGATAAGTACCTAGTCAGGTCATAAATTCTGTCACATGTTTAATATAAAATAATTGAAACAAGTTTATTCAAAATCTTGTTTTTAGCTGTCAAAATGTTACTAGTAGACTATCAAAAATGTCAATGACTAGCGGCCACTGGCGCGGTACCTCATCGGCCGACCGATAGAAGTCTATTATTGAAGTGCGATTGTAATAGTAGACTACGAAAAACTGTCAAAGTTGTACGGGTGGATTTCTATTGAGCAACGACTTCGACGCGATTAAAATAGCAGACTCGGCCCCCTGGTGTTGCAATCGTCCATATTATAGGCTACGGTAACAACTTTCTATCATATATTTTTTCATTATATATTTTTAGCATTTAAATGTCTTATTTTCAACGTAATTTTTCATTGCAACTATTATAATTTCCTTAATTATCATTTTCATTATTAACTACTTCATAAATTATACACTTTTTCTTTTACGTAACATTATATTAAACTTTTAAAGTACTTTATACCTATTCATATCTAGAAACCTCTTTTTGTATTACGTAACTGTTTAATAGTTACGTCGTCATAATTATAATCATATGATGTTATGAGGCCTGTGAAATGAGCCAGCGCTAAGTCTAGAAGACTAAACTGCTATCAGAAAGTAACTCTCAACCCTAACCCATTTTTATGTATCAACTAGATGACCCCCACAGCTTCGAGACAGTGGAATATTTCGACGCACCTATTTAATCCAGTCGCTTATAAATTCTACAATAATGCATAAAAATTTGCCCGATTTGTCGACATTTATGACTACTGCTCTGCTCCCCAGTGTAGTAGCGTAATGAAATATAGCCTATAGCCTTCCTCGATAAATGGGCACACGAAATTTTTTTTTTTTTAAATTCGATCAGTAGTTCCTGGCATTAGTGCGTTCGACCAATCAAATAAACACAAACTCTATAACTTCATAATAAGGTATAGATTACTCCAAGGGTTGGTAGAGGCAAATTATATACCCACATTTTACTGTGTTTATTTTTGTCCCACGTAGCAGGTATTGTGCTCTTTACCGTATTGAAATGGACAAGCGACCTTGTGGAGACCTACTGCTGTAATTTTTCAAGCCTCCTATTAAGGCCTTCAACTTGCTTAACGACTGCCATATTACTGGCAACCGGGACCAACGTACCTTCCGAAGCACGTAACGATCGTAAATGAAAACACGTATCACTTTTAATTAGTACAAATGAGTACAATAATAAATAAATAAATACAATCACTACTGTAAGGCTACAAGAGAATAAAACTAAATAAATTTTCACATTCAAAAGTCTTAGGTGTGTTGAATAAAACAAAAATCATAAAGTTTCAGTGGGCTGACATACGCTGATTTGATGCATGGTTGATTAACGGATAAATCCAAAACAATGATATCGAAAAGTACACTGTGGAGTCTGGAGCCAGATTTTGAAGAAAACTAAAAATTTGATTTTGGAAAATCAAAATTGAAAATTTATTTATTTATTTGCGGAAGTATGGTACATAAGCTGTAATTGTTATAATGAATTTGAACACACACTCCATCAGTTCTTTTCTGACATGCAAACCTTATTGCTAAATAAAGATAATCTTTACCAACTAACGTCAATTAATATAAAATTAAGTAAATGTTTTGCTAAATGTCACGTCAAATATAATAAATAAAATTCAAGCTACACAAAATTTTAATTATATAAAATAATTTGTCTAATCCTTGTGACAATACAAATGACAACCATATCAGAAATTACTTTTCATTTAAAAGTCATTGATGCTGTATATATTTTTTTCAATTAACCATATTTTATATATATCAATAAAACTATGCTTGAGTTTAATAAAACACAAACTTTATTTATAACCCAATTCGAGTGAATGACACGTGCTACGAATAAGACACGAATTCTAGGAAGCTATGACATACGATAAACTTAAATAAAGTGCTGAAGTTTAATAAAATACTTCATATTTTAAAGTAAGTTCCCATTGTCTTTAGTAATCAAACCTAAATACATACATACATACATATTGTAATGCCTTTATCCCCGAAGGGGTAGGCAGAGGCATATTGAACGCCTACGTTTCACCTTATGCATTTTTGTCCCACGTAACAGGTAGTAATAATAAATAAAAATAATAAAAATATCTGTATTTTGCATAGACCATTTAACGGCGCTTACAAAATGTCATACACTATTTAAAATATTTAAAGCGACCACCGGTTCGGAACGCGGCCCACCTGAGAAGAACCGGCAAGAAACTTAGGAAGGCTTTTTTTTTTGATGGCCTATTTACAATTTAATATTATTTCACTTTGCCAGCAGATCATTTCCAGGCGTCCCTGTCCTGCAAATAGTCTGTAACGGAGTAAAAACCTTTTTCACAAAGCATGTTTTAATAAACTTTTTAAATTTATTTAAAGGTAAATTTCTCAGGTCACAGGGAAGCTTGTTGTAAAAGCGTATACAGTTACCCTGGAAAGAATCGCCAATCTTATGTAGTCGACTGTGGTGTACTGAAAGATTATTTTTATTTCTAGTGTTTATATTATGTTTATCACAGAGTTTAGAAAACTGTGATAAATTTTTCTGGACATACATAAGATTGGCAAAAATGTATTGTGATGGTACGGTTAGAATATTTACTTCTTTGAATTTTTCTCGGAGAGAAACTCTGGGGCCCAAATTATAATTAGCGCGTACAGCCCGCTTTTGTAGAACAAAAATAATATTTAAATCTGCAGCACTCCCCCATAGGAGAATACCGTAAGACATAATACTATGAAAATAGCTGAAGTAAACCATTCTAGCCGTATCCACATCTGTTAGAGTCCTGATCTTTTTTACAGCGTATGCAGCCGAACTTAATCTAGAGGCTGTCTTTTCTATGTGTGGGCCCCACTGCAAATTGGCATCAATAGTTATACCTAGGAACACAGTTGATTCTACAAACTCTAACACTTGTCCATTCAGTTGAACATTGGACGCAACTTGTTTTACATTTGGTAGAGTAAATTTTATACATTTAGTTTTATTTTCATTAAGGCAAAGATTATTTGAGCTGAACCAATGAACTACTCTTGCAATTGCATTGTTTACATCGTCATAGTTATCTAATTGTCTTTTAATTTTAAAAATTAATGAGGTGTCATCTGCAAACAAAACAATCCTATTCCTGTCCCCTACATAGTGAGCCCATTGCCGTATTGAAATGGACAGTCGCAGGCTGTATCGATCTGCTATTGAAATTTTTTAAGCCCATAAGGCCTTCAACTTGGCTTAACGACTGCCATTTTATTGGGAACCGGGACCAACGGCTTAACGTGCCTTCCAAAGAACTGGGGGTCAATTTTAGATGTTAAATTTGGAAGTAATTTTGAACCCGTTGCCTTTTTAGTGAGGTAGTAACAAAAAGGCTAAAACGTCTTATGTGCTAGACACTAATTAGCACGACCAATTAAAGTCCTGGTAGTCTCGGACTAATCACACCTAAATACTCGTACATATTACCTTGTTTGAATGTTGCTAATATTTAATATAATTTTATTATTTTCAGGACACTAGCAGTGCAGTCTCCTTTACAACAATGTTCTATTTTTAAATTGTTATATTACCTCTTTACTGTCAAATGTTTAATTTTGAACAATTCAGCTAAGGTTTACCAAAGACCTTATTATAATGTCTTTGAGATTTACAACGTAAAAAACATATTAATGAGTTCTTTTTTTAGATTTGTCGTATGTTTATCCAGTTTTTTCCTAGGTTTTATAACTTCTTCTCAGAATTCTTTACTTATTAGCAACACTAGCCAATGGTGTAATAATAATTATGTTGTTTATTTTTTTAATTATATCACCACCTATTACGTGAAAAATGGGCGTATTAGATATATGCCTGTGCTATCCCTTCAGGGATAAGGCGTGATTGATAAATGTAAAAAGAACCCATATGAAGCAGTTTTGGTTTTTATAAGTATTTTAACAAAGTTTCATTATCATTAGGATTAACGATCCACGCCCACTTGAAATATTTAACCGGTATATGGAAAATTTCATTAGATTTTTACTTCTTTATAATGAACGATATTTACTGGAACCGGATATATACTCGTAATATTGTTTGCCTATTATCTTTATCAAAGGTTATTCTTTAATAAAATGGCGTACAGGGCCGCACACCACGGATGTTTCCGTATATTTGTAATATCTATTTCGTAAATATATTTAGGCTTAGACAATGTCGTGATAAACCATAATAATATTTACTAAAACAACAACACAAGCCTAAGATTCATAAAAATAATAAAACAATACGTGCCAATAGATACTTACTACTAGTGGTTCTGTGAACCGTTGACGTCTGAGTATTTTTTTTCTTGTTTTTTTGGCAAATAAAAATAAATAAAAATTCAACATTGCCTTTTTTCGTTTTGAGCGCTCTTGCCAACCACTACGGGACCATTTCCCCTCCCCTGCCTCCATTTCCACCCCGATTGATAAACCCCCTCGCTAAAAGTTGTTGTCTACATCAATGATTGTTCATGCCAAGTTGCAAGCAAATCCGATGAAAAATGCGACCTATAGACTGAATAGACGGACGGACTTCAATAGCATTTTTCCCGTACCAGTAAGTTAAATCATAATTTGAGATTTCATCCTGGTTGTAGATGCAAACCTTACGCCTCATATTATGACATCTCAAGTACACAGATTATATCATATAATTTGGAATAGACGGCGTTGTGTAGAAAATGTTATGTACCACTTGGGCCCTACCAAGAGCTCAGGGGCCCAAGTCGAGGAAAGTGTAAAAAGACAACGCGATAACAATTGCTATCGTAAAAAAAAATATTGCTCTGCGTTCACAAATTATTAAATAATTTAAGTTTTTTTGTGTTTACCTACGGTTAATTACGTATAAAACAACAAGAATACACTCGTATTTATAATAATTGAGGTTAACCTTACAATTTAAAACTCATTACTGCTGAGGAAAACGTCTTTAACAATTCCTCTTTGGAGTACGAAACTTGTCGGAATTACGTCGTCCGCCGTCCGAGTTCCACGAATGTTGACGCGTCATTATCAATCTTTGACATGAATTTGCGAAGCACGACTAATAACGTGTTATTTGTCAATCATTATTAATATTCTGCATATGAAAATAACAGTATATAACCTTCTAAATTTACTGATAAGAAAATTGTGAGCCAGAAAACAATTTTGTTCTGGAGGCATTATGACTCAGTTCTAACATAGAAATAAGGTGTTTTAAGGTCTCGTACACAGAACATATAATTAAAGGTACCTATTATTATATATTCTGTGGTTTCGTACCTCAAAAGGAAAAAGCAACATTTATAAGATTACTTTGTTGTTCATCCGTCAGACAACAACTTTTATTTAGCGAACGCGTGGAGATGTCGAAATTTAAATTATACACTCAGATTTACAGTTCTGTCCTTTGAAGCTTATAGCTTGTTGGTGGTACAGTATAGTCAATTACCCTCGTCCTAAAGTGGACTGAGAGGCTGATTTGTCAGAATCAACTTAGAGCTAAATGGATAGAATATCAAAAATATAGAGGGGTCAGACACGTCGTAAAGTTATAGCACTACTAACTAGTTTCAAAATCACATTCTCACACTTGTTAGCAATCAACTGACTTAATGCAAACATTAACTCGTTCAATAACCGATTGCCCAAACTGAAGGTCGCCGAGCAAATATCAAATACTAACGCGCAAATATATGGACGTGTTACCTACAATATTTGCCTTCTTTATCATAGACTTGAAGAATTTTATTAAACATCGTACCCGGAATGAAAGGCATGTGTGGTACTAACCGAATTTTTCTATTAATCCTCTATAACCCTCGCCTACCTGAATCCACAGAATAACTTCTGTAGTACTTACTCCCTTTCATTTATTATAATACTCGTATAATGACTATTAAATTAACTACCTAACTAACTTCACGCTGTATCCTTGACAGGGAAGTTAGAATCAGAGAGGCCTGATCACCAGGCTCTGCGATTCGCGATCCATGCACACATTTTTCGCTTACTGCAGACTCATTAATCGTTTTATATACATTATGCACGTCAGAATTTACAAGTAGATACTTTTGACCTTTTCTTTAAAAATTCACTGTTGTTTAAGTGCTTATTAGTAGTATTTAAATTTTTTCAATCAATTGTCAGTCTGTTAAAATAATACTCATTATACACAAATCACCTTACGATTTTAGCAGCTATTATAGTTCATTTTCTCGAACGTCTGTTCAACGTTGAACGAACCTCTGTTATACATCCATGATTAGAGGAATTATCATAATTTGCACAGTTATTTGGAGGCCGTTCGTATGGCATAAGTAATATAATGTAATATACACGTAATATACGATAACATCTTTTCACAGGCATAGGTATGTATATCCCGAAGTGCCTACGCCCCGCCGAGCTAGCTGTTAGTGTTCTGTAAGAATCTTGAGAACTTAGGAGGTCTCTAACATATTGAAGATTGGGCTTGAAAAATCAAGAGCGTAGTAGCCTCAAATCCCTGTTCGTTTTAACAAGGTAAATTATTTATACATTAACTTCAGTTGTAATTATTGACTGAGGAGGCAAGCGAAGCGAGCCGACGAAAATCTCCGTTCTAACTCCACTGGTACGGGAAAAATGCCATTGATGTCCGACCGTCCGCGTCCGTTCGTCCGTCCATTCAGTCTAGGTTGCATTTTTCATCGGATCTGCATGAAACTGGGCATGGACAATCCTTGATGTAGACAACAACTTATAGCGAGGGGGCCTTTTCGATCGGTGGGGAAATGGAGGCAGGGGAGGGGAAATGGTCCCGTAGTGGTTGGCAAGAGCGCTCAAAACGATCATATAAAAAAATATTAACCCGAAATCTACGGTTCATAGAACCACGAGTATTAACTTTCTGGTCCTGTCAATTTTTTTTGGGTAATCGAGCAAATACGCAACAGTGGCAGTAGCAATGATAGTTTTAACGAGTTGTTATACGAACAGCACATTGATTCCCCATAATTTTTTTCAACTCTTGTCTGCTAAGCAGTACTTGTGGTAGCATATCAACCTGACTCCACTAGCCACGTGCAGGTTAATGTGTTTATAGTTACTTATGCAAACGCAAAACTAACGCTGACGTCATCTTACTCACGGCATGCATTGTATCTTGTAAACGTACTTACAAACATGATCATTAACACTGTTTGAGTCCATTAAGAGCATGGACATAGCCCGACCTTGAGGGCATTGAGGAAACAAGTTAATTACTAAACATATCTGACTGCCTCTGTGGCGCGGTGGGAGTGCATCCGACTGCTACGCAAGAGGTCGTGGGTTCGATTCCCACCCAGGATAAAACTTTGTGTGATGAGCACGTTGGTTTATTCTTTGTCTGGGTGTTGTTTTATCTATAATATGTATGTATTTAGAAATATATAAGTATGTTTATCAGTTATCTAGATCCCATAACACAAGCTAATATTAGCTTACTTTGGGCTAGATGGCGCTGTGTGAAAAAGTGTCCCACAATAATATTATAATATTATTATTATTATATCGCGCCCATTACTTACACTTGAATCTAGGACATAATTATTCAAATATTAACCATTTATTTTTCTATTGCGTCTAAGCATAAAATTGCAGTTGTGATACCTCAGCACGGGCATCAGTTTTTTCAGTTAAGTAGCTACTAGCTTACTTTGGGCTAGATGGCGCTGTGTGAACAGTGTCCCACAATATATATATATATATATATATATATACTGTCATTATTTTTCGGCATAGTTATAAGCGACTAGCATCTATACTCCCAAATCCCATAGGCAAGTATATCTTCGGCGTCAGCAGGTACTATTTTTGCCTAAAATTATCTTAGGCCTAATATAGGGCCTAAGTAAAACACCCCAATAAACTGCTATTGCTTAGAAAATTTGCCTCAATAACACTTCCATAAATATCTAATCATTTTTTTCAGTTAAGATAATATATTTATCATCTCTTCCAACCTTTTTCAAAATCTAACTATCTTTTTGTCATTAATATTTTTAATCTTTCGCGATGTTACTCAAATTCCTATTTTTATTGGGACCTTATTATGTACAAACCCTACCTTTTACCTTCCGGTGTTTCGACCGGATTACACCAGCCGTGGCCACGGGTTGACTGTAATGGTTTTTGGACAAGATTTTTATAATTATAATGTACATAATATAATTATATTTATTGGAGTCTTCCTGAAAATCTGAAGAACTTGAAGTAAAAACTAATACTGACCTTCATAGTGATTGTCTTCGTCATCATTGGCGGAGTTAATCTGTCGGCACAAGTCCTCGTATTCGGCCCAGTACGCGGCGAGCGCGGAGGGATCCGGAGCACGCGCCGCCATCGGCAGTGCCATACGGACTTCCGGGGATTCCTGCGCAATGGAGAAATATGAATTAGCATGAATCGTGTCAATTTTTTTTTACCAGTGGAGTTAGATAACGTACAAGATAGGAGACTTTGTATAGAATGCGTTCATTTTAGTGTTAATGTTTAATGTTACAGCAATTATGTCTATGTCCGGAGCCTCTATAACTAGTCCAACATCTAAACTAGTATAATTTGAGTGATCAAGATCCTGTAGAATAAGAATAGAGCTTAGTTTAGGCTAGATGGCGCTGTGTGAAAAATGTCCCACCATGTCCCACATTTGAACTTTAAATAAGTGTCGTTTAGATGGATTTGTCTACACTTGTCTAGACCAATTTTGGTAGATTTGTTTAGGAGTGGATTCTGTTGATGACCAATGTATTTCGTTCGTCAAAACGGCACCACCCACATGATGTAACGTAAAAAAAATTGCATCCAAAACTCATTTTTATCATATGCGGAAACTTTTTTCAGCAAATATCTATTTTCTCGCCCATAAGTGAGTACCATTCCTAATTTTAGAAAAAAAATGTTTGAAAAAAAAAAATCTCCGCATCACTTAGATAAGCTGAACTATAAAATATCCATTTGTAAATTACAAAGTAAACTAGAATAACGGTTCCTAACGTAATCTATCGGATGATTAATTCACCAACAATGAGAATTATTCAGGGACCGACTTATCTGTGCAAACAATGTAGAATTATGACGCATTTACGAAATACAAGATATTGGGCAATTGTCTTATTTCAAAATGGAAGACAATGCTGCATTTGCGATTTGCGACATTGCACGCATCTTAAACTATTAAGTAATACTGAGCTAGTTTTCAACAATTGCATATTTTGCGCTGAATTAATTGGTTATCATGCAACATTATAGCATTTATTAATACCTACATATACTCCATCCTTCATAAGACGAGATGTGATCACATCTTAAATTTTGTTTTACTTATTGCCATTTGTCAATATTGAAGAAAATTTAAAGTGCAACAGGTACCTACTCGTACTATCAGAGTCCAATTCCGCCACATCAGCAAATGATGCGCCTGCTGAGTAACCGACGAGGCCCAACTAACTGGCGAATAGAAGGGTAACTAGAAACAAAACTCTGACCAACACTTCTGTCGAGCATGGTACAATACGACCAATCACAAAATTGATTGGGAGACCTACAACATCCAACAGTGGACTGATTTGATTGGATTAAAAATTTTTCTAACCGAATTTCCACTTTGTCCTGGGTTAAAAATAACTAAATCCGTAATGGATTTTGTTTTTATTTTATTTTTTGGTCTTCTTTTTTTATGTCACCTCCTAGTCCAATAACAGGAGCACCAGTCTTAAACAATAGTGAGGTTCACTACCAACTTCGCTCACAAGTGAAACACACTTCGTATAATTGGATTTTAGTGCCTTTTTACTATATATGTACTTAGTACTATTTTATCTTTGCTATTACAAATAAAGCACCTATACACTTGAGCATGTGTGTGTTCGACCAATCAGCAAGAACAAGCCACACCTCACATTCTCATTACTGCGACACAGTGACGTACGGTGCCATTAGCAAATCGAGATAAAACAAGGTCGTATGCAACCAAGGAGGTTACCCATCACTTATTCAAGTTCTGTAACGGGAAGTATATACTATGTGTTGGATGACCTGAAAAGTGTGGATAATTTAAATTTATTTATAATTTACTAGCAAACACTCGCGGTTTCGCCCGTGACATATTTTGCATCCCCGTCGCAACCATTTCGGCCGTCGTTTATTACTTTTACAATATTGTATGAAAATTTGCCCGATTTGCTACTTTTACTTTGTTACTGCTCCGCTCTCCAAGGCAGTAGCGTAACAATATACAGCCTATAGCCTTTCCCGATAAATGGGCTATCAAATAGAAAAAAATATTTTCTACTGGTCCGATCAGTAGTTCCTAAGATTAGCGGCTTCAACCAAACAAACAAACTCCTTTCCTCCTTAGCTTTATATATTACATTCATACATAGATATTGTCACGCCTTTATCCCCGAAGGGGTAGGCAGAGGCATGATAAACGCCCACATTTCACCGTATGCCCACATTTTTGTCCCACCTAACAGGTGGTGAGGCCATTGCCGTGTTGAAATGGACAGGCGCAGGCTGTGGCGACCCGCTGTTGAATTTTTTTAAGCCGCTCGTGAAGCCTTTTTGCTTAACGACTGGCATTTTACTGGCAACCGGGACCAACGGCTTAACGTGCCTTTGCACGGAACTGGGATGGGTCTAAAGGGCCGAATAAATTTATTGAAATAAAATGTGTCTATTTTAGGTGTTAATTTGGAAGAAATTTTGAACCCGTTTATATATTAGTATAGATTATTCTGACTATACGGCTAATGGTCATAAGTACTGGGTTGCCACTGATGTTGCAAATCTCAAATGTCACTGCTCAATGTCAATGCTCGATCTTGTTGTTATAAAAAAACTCTTTTTCAATGGTGCAAATTTAACAAAATAGGTCGCTGTTTCAAAGTGGAGGCTTTAGATTTAAAAGTGAAGTAAGTAATACTTCACTTTTAAATACTGACCTTTTTTTGAATATCACAGTGACGTACGGCGCCATTAGCAAACCGAGTTAAAACAAGGTCGTATGCAACCAAGGAGGTTACCCATCACTTATTCAAGTTCTGTAACGGAAAGTATATACTATGTGTAGGATGACCTGATAAGTGTGTATAATTTAAATTTAGAATTATAATTTACTAGCAAACCCTCGCGGTTTCGCCCGTGACATATTGTACATTCCCGTCCCAACCATTTAGTGCCGTCGCTTATTACTTTTACAATATTGTATGAAAATTTGCCCGATTTGCTACTTTTACTTTGTTACTGCTCCGCTCTCCAAGGTACAAAAAAACTCGTTATCAATGGTGCAAATTTAACAAAATACGTCGCTGTTTCAAAGTGGAGGCTTTAGATTTAAAAGTGAAGTAAGTAATACTTCACTTTTAAATACTGAACTTTTTTTAAATATCATCATCATCAAAGAAAACAGGAAGCGTTTATTTACTTTAATATGTTATTTACTTTATTAGAATAATAACTTTCGTGAGCGTTGTTCATTATTACTTATTACTAAGTAAACGTACAACCGTGTAAATTTCGGGATCACCGACTAGTTTCAGACCTAACGGAGGTCCTTTTTCAAGAAAAGCGTCAAGCTGCGTCGGAAGCTGCGCTGGTACTCATACTGGATGTAGTGTATTTTGCAAAAACGACTATTATCTTATAGCTTGCGTATTAATTAATCCAATTCGAGTCACTCATCATAACATAAGGAACTCTAAGTATTTTTATAAGCAATTAATTCTTTGAACCATTCTATTTGGTACAAATTATTTTGACCCGGAGGCCCAGAACGCTGAGCTTACGAAAGATTATGAATATTTCGCAGGTATGACAGTTAAAGACAGACATCCACAGAGGTTGGCATGCTGTGTAGTTTCCGGAGCACCCACGGTGTACTGCTCCCCCAGGGACGGATTTCACGCTTTTAAAATAATAATTTTTTTTTTAATGTTACATAAATTATCTCCAAAATGTTATTGTAAATGTTAATTATGTAAATAATGTTCAAAATGTTACATAAATTATATTTATTTAAAGATATTCATTGAGGTAATTTTGATAGCAATCAAAATGCAAAAGCAAAATGACAGGTGTTTGTAGAATCACAGCAGGTAGCCACAACCTGCGTCTGTCTATTTCAACACGGCAATGGGCTCACCACCTATTACGTGGGACAGGGATCCACACGGTGAAAAGTGGGCATATAATATGCCTCTGCCACCCCTTCGGGGATAAGGCGTGATGGATATTTATTTTATATCATCATATCATTTCACAGTTGTTTACGGGATTTCACAAATTTTCAGAGGTATAACTGTGTTTAAAGGTCGGGTTGATTAAGTTTTATAAATACTGTAATCTGTCACCCACTAAGTGATTGGTAAAATTAAAAAGGATGTGTAAGCATTTTAGGAAATTTCCTTATGTTGATAGAATTCTAAGAATACTACATCGTGCAATCAACATTGAATAGTAAAAACCCTGGCAATGTGACTTTTATTGTATTTGTTTTACGCAAAAAAGAGGAAATGTTCTAATCAGACACTATTAACATAGATAATAAGCTTATAACACGAGCGGGTTCGAGAAACTACGGTCTTTTACCAAAGTATTAAATATTCCTCTAAATTCAAAATTTCGACTAAGATATTGTGAGACATTTATTTAACACAGCGCCATTTAACCTAAACTAAGCTAATATAAGCTTATGTTATGGGATCAAGTGATAAACATACTTATATACCGAAGACCAGCGCTGCATGCCATTTGGTATGTAGTATTAATGCTGAGATGGTATCTTTCGGGACTGCACAGTTGAACTTGTATGCAAGTAGTAATTTTGTTACTATGTAATATGTAACCAGTTGTGCATCCTAATAAAGGTGTTTTTCTTTCTATATTATACATAAGAAACAACCAAACTACGGAATAAACATTAGTGGATCACTCAAATATTTTCCGACCGGACTGGATATCGAACACGGGACGTCAGGGCGGTAGTCGCTAGTTAGAAAATTAAACGTATAATTTCAAATTCGTTTAATTATCTATCTATTAGTGAAAAAGGCACTTAAGTCCATACCAAACTTGAACCCATGACCTTTGCCTAACTAAGGCAATGTTCTAACCACCAAGCTACAGAACGGAACCAAAAACAAGCTAAAATTCTTTACTGTATTCTAACCGGTATTTAAAAGGATATTGCCTTTTGTTTCTTATAATAAAAAATACATGAAGAAGTTACCGTACTAATTGCTCTAAAAGTTTATCCATGAGAAAAAAAAACACTATAACAAAGTTAATTATTTATGATATTTCGATTATTCGCGACGTATATTATTAGGTACAAAGCAACCCGTACAGTCAACCCGTGACCACGGCTGGTGTAATCCGGTGGAAACGTCGGGAAGTATTAGGTAGGTTTTTTACCTAATAATCAACATCGCGAATAAGAAGCTCTCTACGACCGCTAGTTTTGGAACTGCGAGAGTTTAAAGAAATCAAAGATGGCCGCCGAGCTGTCAAGAATGATTTTAAAAATGTAATTACTCAGCAACCGTTCGTCGTAGAAGACTCGGAGAAACTCCCAACCATACCATGAGCGAGGGTGGAAAATGACCTCGTTGGACACGCGGAATACGGTTGCTCGCAAATGTCATAAATATGAGTGACAATCGCGAAAGATTAAAAATCATTAATAGTTAATATATATTTACAAGACTTCCTGGGAACTTTAAGTTACGTTGCTTAATATTTGGTAATCCCTATAACTTACATAACCCACGTAGCTATTAAATGTTTTTAGGGATACAACTTTTCCAGATCAACAACTATCTTCAGATAATATAAGTACACATACCACAGTATGGGATACAACTGATACTGTCACTATATAGTATAAAACAAAGTCGCTTTCCTGTCTGTTTATCCTTTCGTATGTTTAGATCTTTAAAACTAAGCAACAAACTAAATTATGATGCGTATTTTTTTTTTAATAATATAAAAAATAAATATCCATCACGCCTTATCCCCGAAGGGGTGGCAGAGGCATATTATATGCCCACTTTTCACCGTGTGGATTCCTGTCCCACGTAATAGGCGGTGAGCCCATTGCCGCGTTGAAATAGACAGACGCAGGTTGTGGCTGCCTGCTGTTGAAATTTTCAAGCCGCCCATAAGGCCTTCAACCAGGCTTAACGACTGCCATTTTACTGGCAACCGGGACCAACGGCTTAATGTGCCTTCCGAAGCACAAAAACGCTCACAAATGTAAATGCTACAAAGTGGTCACCCATCCGAGGACCAGCCATAGTGAAAGTTGCGTAACTCAGTGATCGTTTACAGAACACTGAGACCGCGAGGCCACGAGCGCTTCTTTAATAGGTAGAGTTATTCATAAGGAAGGTTTTTATGTATAATTTGTTAAGTTTTTGTATACATTGACTAAATTATAACTAAATTTGTTGGGGTTGTCGGAAAAAAATGAGCCGCCTGGGAGCTTTCAACGAAAATGCTGCCTAAACCCTTTGTGATATAACACAATAATAATAATAAATAATGGGAATATTTAGAAAAAGTTCATACATTATTGTGAAATTAATAAACGACGGGATAAAATGGGTGCCACGGGGTTCGTAGTATATCACTGGCGAAGCCGGGCAGGTCAGCTAGTACTTATATATTTCTAAATACATACATATTATTACATAAAAAAACACCCAAACTCCGAAACAAACATTCGCGGATTACACAAATATTTCCTGCCGATCCTGGAATCGAACCTGGGGCCTCAGAGCGGCAGTTGCATAAAAATAAATAAATTATAGCAATCTGTTGCTTTCATACGATGTGAATAAAATGATACAAATTACTATTAAATTTATAAATAGAATGTATTCATATGGAATTTTGGATTTTGGAATTATAACGCTTTAATTTAAACGGAAAAGTCAAGAGTACTCGGATACCCCAGACGTGCATGTATGAAGCGATTAATGAATCAACAAGAAGCGAAAGAAGTATGCATGGATCGCGATGCCTGGCGATCTGTCCTGTCTGACTACCCCGTCAGGGACAGAGCGTGAAGATAGTTAAGTTAATTATAACGCAGCAACTCTAGTTTCACGTTACGTAGATCTTATAGTATGGAAACTTAATAAGATTCTGAAGATCTTTTACAAAATCATAATTAAGTATAACACGTAAAACTCAGCTAATCACTACTATTACACCATCAAGGTTGTCAAATAATTGAGAGTGTAGAAGAAGTTCTGTGAATAAGTTCAGCAAAGTAAAGTTTTAAATATACAATTTTCGTAGAATATAAATCTTTATATATATATAATTCTACTGTACGTGTGTATGTCACTGAACTTCTGCTAAACGGCTGGGGACCGATTTGAATGTACTTTTTTGTGTGTTATGGGTGGCTCCCTGGATGGTTTAGATTCACAAAAAAAAGCTCTGATGTCTGTATACTGCAGGACAACCTTTGTCGGGTCCGCTAGTTATTATATAAAATACAATAGAAAATAACCTCTCGATACCCGGTTATTAAGGATTTGACTTCCAACGCTACACCGTGAGTTAAAAGTTTAACAATGTGAAAAAACTCAAATAACGTCATAAGTTTGACGCCCTCAATATAGGTGGATCTAATTTATTTAAATTTAAAACATTATACACAAATATTTGACACACGAAGTGTTTTATTTTAGGTTAGCACGTTGTAGAGGTCGTCATTGAAGTCGAGGAGGAAAAATACTCTATGCTTAGTGAATTTATTAGTTCGCCTTGTAATTATAATATACAATGGTAATTTAATGATAAAAATATTTATTGACACATTTGATGGTGAGACCCCTGACTCCTGCGCTAGTTAATACTCTGTTGTAGAAATCAGTGTGTTTCCTCCTTAAAAAGGTGGTCACCAGTATAACAGTAATGTCAGTTACACAAAACAAAAGCTTTTCTTTAACCTGTGTGAGATTATCCATGTTTGTTATAGAATTCGTGCCATTTGGATGTTGTGTGTGTGTGTGTTTATGTTGTAAATTTTACTGTTAATTCACTGAAGCTTACAAAAGCAATAAACTGTGAGTAAGCAATTGATGTTGATTAATTAGTGTAATTTCTGTAACATTACATGAACTCAGTTACTAAAGTAAATTTATCTTATTCAAAGATTCGGCACATTAATAAAAACATAAAAAAAACACACAAAGTGTATTATGTAGATATTTAAGAACATATATTTTTAAGATTATTCATTGTCCCAATAAAGACCACTTAATATAATGTTAATATAATTAGTGTTGTCGAAAACGCACAAGAAAAAGCAGTTTGTATCTTCAATTAGATGTAATATCAAGAATTAATATCCTTGTGCAGGTAGAACCCATCTGTACTTTTAGAATATATAATTATACTTAAGGTATAAATAAAACGTATATAACCTATTTTTTTAGAAACTTCAAAAGGTCACTAAGCTGTATTTAAAGAGGAGTCTAGATTTGGCCATTGTAGCGACGGCGTTGAATAAATTTACCTAGTTGGAGTTTAGATTAGATCACACATTTTATTAATAGCCTGTGAAATACGTTATTATTTATATCTATAAGTGCATTATGGAAAATTCTGTTTAGTCTATCTTAAAACTTCAATTGCATCGATAGAAGTATATATAATTATATAGTTGGATACTCGTAGACTGTAGAGTTGAATAGTAGAAATAAAGATAAGTACACTTTACAGTAATTTACGTCCAAATATTCTTTATAAAATTAATATTCTTTAAAAAATACTGAAAGACTTTTGTCTATGGTATATTTATGTTAAAATTTTAATAGTTTAACCGGAAGTACCTAAATGTATAAGTTCTTTTAAGAAACTGGTATAAAATAACGGTTAAGCAGGTGATTTATAACAACCAGACAGGCCTTGACCCTGAACCACAGATCATATAACACATATATAATCACCACATGCGATCATAGTTCACCGTCGTTTTGATGCTCACCGTGAACCTAATTACGGCCCTGTTCGTGACTCGAGCATTTATGCTGAAATACATTTAAATAACATTAGTCTCATACATGGCGGCATATTTGGACTGAGCAGAGAAGTATTTCGCATTTCCCCCGTTAGTGGCCTGTTTGCAACAATATTGTTAAATGTTTATGTAATACCAGAGAACATATTGTGATACCTTAATTGAAAATGTTAATTTAAAAAAATCATCAAATTCAAACAATTTTTTTTTAACAGATAGCATGGATTGAAGACTGGGGTCCTTTTATTTTGCTGCTAGGAGCAATAAGTTTTTATCTTTTAAATTTCGGCATTTGACCATCCGTTTGTCAGCAGGTGCACCGTTTGCAGATGAGGTCGCTTGAGCACCGAAGATCTAGGTGGGGCAAAACATTTGCTCTACGCCTAAAGATGTTTTTTTTATACCACAGGTGGCAGACAAGCATACGGCCCACCTGAAAGTGGTCACCGTAGCATATGGACGTTTGCAACACCCGAGGTGCAGCACTCGCGCTGCCGCCCCTTTAAAAACCTTCTAAGACCTCTTTTGAAGACCCTCATACTGTACTGCATAAATGCGTTGCCATCTTTATCTCAGAACTATTTCAGTGATGATATCATGCTTGCATTAGTGATGATGTCAACTAACACGTTTTTTAATCTTTCCGGACACGTTCAAAGACATTTACTTTTTATAGCAATCGGGACGTAACGCTAAGGGCATATTAATGTACCCTAAAGTAAAGTGGAGCCTATTTGAGACCTTCTAATATATTTAATGAGCACCTGGCACCAAGGTACTCACAGTAATTCACCACAGAACGATATAAAACAATTAATGTATCGTCTGAGGCGACTCTCGTGCTGTTCTATATATCTATTATGGGTTGTTTCTTGATGTATTTTATCCATAATATATATTAATTAGAAAACTAACTGGCTATCTTAACGCTTTATCCCGTCAGGGAAACAGCTATAGCAGACAGACCAATTGGACCCAGGCTCGAAATCCGTGTAAGGTCTGGTTTGAGGCCACTGGGGAAATACAATGATAAAGAGAGTTGTATGTACTTTGAAATATATAAATATGTTTATCAATTGTCTAGATCTCTTTGGGCAAGCTAGTATTAGCTTAAATTGATCTTGAAACCGCTGTATAAATATATGTCCCAAAATATTGATTGACCGAGTTGCTTGTGTTTTGGTACAGATTGGTAGCCTAAATATTGAATATCTCATAATAACTACTATTGTCTAGTCCTACGTCTTGATGACTGTTAGGGCCGTATTTCAGAACGTTTATCAATACTCAAGAAACACTTGAGAGTAGTATTTATAAGGCAAAAACTAGCCTCAAGCGTCGATTGAGTATTGAGAAACGTTCTGGAATACGGCCCTTAGATTAATTCAATTTTGACAAGCAATTCAAAGCAAAATCCCAAGTTACAGGTGGTGAGCCGTATTACCTTTTTAATACACAGACATACAGGCGCAGTTTGTGGCGACCTGCTGTTGAAATAGCTAAAGCCGCTCATAAGGCCTTCAACATTGCCTAACGATTGCCACATTCCGCGCTTCAGAAGCACGGAAACGCTCGTAAATGGCAATACCGCAAAGTGGTCACACATCCGAGGACCAGCCTTAACGAAAGTTGCTTAACACAGGGAGCGTTTACAGAACACTTATATATTGTTAGTGACTAGCGGCGCTACTATGGTGGCCCTGTATACTAACCTCCTTTACCCACTATACACATTGCTGGTAATTCCACGATAATTATAAAACGTTGCACTGATTAAATCATTAATTATGTGTATATTGATAATTAAACTGTGTATTACGATATTTCCGTGAATTTTATTACAACATGATATTATATTTCCTTTTGAACGTGTTTACACATAGGTAGGTCTGTTTACCGACTTGTAAGGTCTGCGGGTGTGATGAAAGATAGTAGTTTACCGACAAATCGTAATTGCGCCAAACCGTATCAGCGAATTGCGTTAAGTGAGGTAATGCTGATCATAAACGGTTTTCAAAGTGCTTAATTGATGTTTCATTTTAAACGTCCGTGGATGGAATCTCCATCTTTTATGATGCATCGAAAAACAATGGTTGTAGTGTGGGTGGAATATGGATTTGGAACATGGGTGTATCATATACCATCCACATTATTTCATAGCTGCTTTGGCCCTACCGAGATCTCCGGGGCACAATAACTAAGTACTAATTAACAGACGAGACCACGATTCTGGCGTTTACGGAGTTGGGAGGTAAAACGCCGCCTCCATCAACGCCGAAAATCTAAACAAGCAGCCAAACAAAAACGGACATAAGATAAAAAAAGAAATTGTATGTATTCCCCATTTAAGAGAGAATGAGTCTCTTAAATGATTTTTTACCATTTTTTTTATTCAGACTCTAAGAGCCACAGTCGGAATGTCTATTGACAGCCTTAAGAAATACCTTTTCATGCTACGATTGAAAACCCAGATGATGACAGAGGAGGGAAGCACTTGTGCTTGAGAGTAACAAATATTTATGTCACGCCAAAGAAAAAAGGTTTTGCTGCGATTTAGGTGTACGCTGCGATTTAGGTGTACAAACTAACTCACATTACCAACAACTCTCTTTCATATGGATGTGATGGTATAGGACACCTTCACATCCATATGAAAGAGAGTCGTGGGTGCCAACGAGCCTATTTTATTACCTTAGTATAGGATATACCTTTAAAATTGGTCAATGTACCATTTTATTCTATTGGGCATACAGAAACCTTGTCAAATAACACCTCCATTTTAAACTGCAAGTTTCCGAGAGCTAAGGTCAATGTAAAGTCAGTGACTGAAACGCTCATAAATGGCAATGCCACAAAGTGGTCACCCATCTGAGGACTAACCACAGCGAAAGATGCTTGAAAAAAAGTCAGTGATAAAGAAGTTGGGTTGGAAGGTTAGAGTTTAGCCTATAAAGCTAATAGAAAATCTCTGAGACTTTAAGCCAAGACGAGAAGGAAAACTAAGTAACATTCATGCAAGTATATTTTTGGAGAAGATTCGCAGAAACTATTGCGCAAACGGGTTGCAGAATAGAAAGCGCGTGAGGTCTCGGATAAACGTGAGTCGCTTTTGTGATTTGGATCATGGATGAACGTCCATTTGATTTGTTAATCATTGTGAATTCTTGAGAGCGTATGCACTGAATTAAGTGCATACAAGTTCATCCACAACATGAAAGGTTTTACTTTGTTTTTTTTTTATTTGGTAAAACCTCACACGCTTTCTCATTACTGTGACTCCTGTAAACCAGGATCTTCAGAAATGACCAAAAGCAGAAAAGTTAAACCGAGTTCTTGTATCGCGGTGATGTCCCAGTAGGAGTCCCAAGTTAGAAAGTCTGGGAAAATCAAAACTAATCCGAAGATAATTTGAAAGTTGGAAAAATAACGCGTCGCCTCTTCCCTCCTTTGGATTGAATCGTTTTGCCAAAACTTAGAAAGATTTTTCAAAAAGTGTTGTGGAGTGTGATAATATAAGATAACATAACATAAGATCATCTTTTAATCTATTAAAAAATCTAATTTCATAATTTCAATAAAATCCTTGTGCGTTTGCTCAGTTTTGTGTTAGTACTTATTACGAAATTGTACGTTTACGCACTGTAATCTAACGACAATCTTAACTACTGATCTAACCGTATACAGTCACAGTAACTACCAATTCGTTCCATAATTGTGTGGCGCATGCTTTGCCGTGACTAACTTTTTATTCTTGCATAGTCCGTGGATAATTCAAATTAAGTAGGTATATATAACATTTGTTTATTTTTGTCTATAGTTATCCTACTAATATAATAAACGCGAAATTTTGTAAGAATGGATGTTTGTTACTCTTTAACGCAAAATCTGATACTGAATGGATTTTGATGCAACTTTACAATAATGTAGCTTATACATCAGAATATCACACGGGAAACGGGAACGGAAAAACTATTCTACGCGGGCTAAGTCGCGGGCGTCAACTAGTATACATATAATGTATTCATATTTTTAGACATATAAAATATAAAACATAATGATTATACTAATAGATTATGTTTTATATTTTATTTATATGTCTAAAAATATGTATTGACTTGATTAAATTTATCTTCAACTTCCGCCATGTTAACGAGATTAATAATATGTCAGAGTTTATTGTTATATATGCTTGTAAACACAACTAGATTTATCAAAACCGGTCTAATAGTTTTCTGTGTCTGAAACCTATTTGAATAATAATTCCACAATAAAATAATTGACATTATAACTAAAAAAACCTAACTAATTTTTGTCCAGGGTTCACTCACTCACAGATTTCTCTATTCTCCTCGATAAAATGAGATGGATAATATTGTAAACAGGATTCCACCATATTTTGTAACTTCAAAAAATCAAATGACTCTAGTGATTTAGATGTGACAATGTACCAAACGAATACAGTTTCGAATTGGGTATAATATTAGTAAACTAAAGTTATATGAATGTACATGATTATAGGAGGAACCCTCTGAGCTGTTCACTGCTTATACTTTCAGCTGTTTCAATTTTTGGGGAATTCCCCAATTCCAATTGGCCTAAAGGGTAAAGTATTTGATAGCCATTGCAGTGAATGAAGAATCTACTCCAAAATAGGTGAACATATTATTTTTATTGGCATTAGTCTTATTGGCAGACTATTTCACGGATCGTTATGGTCTATTCGAGGACCAAGACAGTATCTTCAACAAAAGGCAAACATTGTGTGGTGTTTCGCAAGGATCGATTATTGGCTCGCTCCTGTGTAACAACATGTATGACTGGGTCACGACCACAAATGAAGTTTTCCCAATACTCGGCTGATTATCGAGTAAGAGGTAGCACTGAACAAAACGGCAAAGCGATTATTTATTTGGTATAATATACAGTTTGAGATTCAGCACACTGATGCAGCAATTTAAATTTAACACTATTTACAGTACAATGTTATACTTAGCAGGAAATAATGCTATCTTGTTATCAACAGAAATACGCAACATTATTGTTTTAAACATATATTGTCCTCTCAAAAGTAGAGCAAATCCACATAAATAGACTGCAAGATATCATAACATAAATTAAAAAGTATTGAGCGACAGTTTCAAATTAAGCATTTGCCATAAATCTAGAAGATTAAAAAACAATACATACATAGAAAACACTGTGTTTATGGCCTCATTGATTTAGGCTGTATGTTGATGAATCAGCAAGGAGACAGGTCAACATGGTAATAATTAATTTGTGAATTTAGAATACAGAGTATAAAAATGAAGTGGTTAATATTGAGATTTATCTTTTTTTACCTTGATTGTGGCTGTAACGGATGCGAAAAAATTTGCATTCATATTTAAACACGGACAGTTTTGGAATGTCTGATGTCATCGTCACTTTAGTCACTAAAGTGTCAGTAACACTGACCGAGTGGATGAAATGCGTTTTATTTTAGCGCTGCGGTGTTCTGAAATTTATGAATGACATTTTTTTAAAACCTAAATTATATATAAACACGAATAAGAGTCTTTTACGCAAAACATTGACAGAAATAGCATCACTTTTGTCACGTTTGTTGGCAACGTCATAGAATGGTGAATTTGAACATGGAACTACTTTCAATTCACTAAAGCGTATGAATTACGAATTGTGTACGGATACGGATACTTAGAACTTTTTTTCGAGTTCGTTCACCTTTTCTAAATCCATCCTAAGAATTTCAGAACAAATTGTATTTAGTCTTTAAAAGGAAAAATAATGTGGATAGACGACTATATAGTAGCTAATGAATAGTATAGTTTAAATGAAACTTCGAACTAAACTTTGAGTATTAATTTTATGGCATCCTTTGCTTAGCGGGGATATCATTACTATTATGTGTTTGTTTGTGAATCATTACTACCAAACCTAATAATTGTAGGTTTGGTAGTAATAAATAAAAAATCTACTCATTTCAATATTAGATCCTATACAACGGTGAAACCCTACTTTTCCAGACGGTTAAAAATATTTGCTGCAACTAGCTATATCAATATAAAATTTATACAAACTAATTAACCTAACACTTAACGCTCACATTGATAAACAGCATATAACAAATAACATAAATAGTTGTATCAAATAAAATTAACATAACCTAGAAAATAATAATAAATGCAAATGGCGTCACGCTCTTTAAGCGCTGCGCTGTTGGCTGTATAATCGAAAGCAGACATTATGAAGATTCGTTTTCATCTATTACCTACATAATTATTTCAAAGTTTATAGTAAAAGAGTGATCATCGAACTTTACGAGAAGGTATTTGATGAAATTAATATTTCACTATTAATTTATTTTGGATACCCAGACGTGCGTGTATGAAGCGATTGATGAATCTCGAAGAAGCGAAAGAAGTATGCATGGATCGCAAAGCCTGGCGATCTGTCCTCTCTGACTACCCCGTCAGGGATACAGCGTGAAGATAGTTAAGTTAAGTTTTTTTTAATTTATTTTTGAACTAACCTAAAATTTATACGCAATTAATGTGGACCAGCCAACTAAGGTCTTTGGGACTAGCCTACCAGGGTTTCAATTCTGCTATTTTATGTGGCGCAATCCGCTGTCAGTCCGCTATCACTCTTTACAAAAAATTTCATGTATATTTCAGCAGTGTAATTCAGCAAGTGCACCGATAATAATTGAGGCTAGCTGACCTAGAAGATCTCGGTCGGTTATCATTTGAGAATCCAATATTGCTAGTAAAATGTGGAGATCTGCGTCAATAACCATCGCTCAATCCGCTGTAGGTCCGCTATCACTGTTTACAAAAAATGTCATGTATTTTTCGAAACTGTAATTCAGCAAGTGCACCAATTGAGGCTAGCTGGCCTAGAAGATCTCGGTCAGTTATCATATGAGAATCTATATTGCTAGTAAAATGTCGTGATTTGCGTCAATACCTATCTATTTAGTTCGTTTACTGAACACTGAATTAGCGGGGTCTCGAGCGCTTATTGCGTTAAGCACCTTTTGCTATGACTGGTCTTCGAATGGGTAAATGCTATTTGGCATTTCAATTTACGAGCGTTCCCGTGCTTTAGAAGGCACGTTAAGACGTTGTATTTGCTAGTATAAGGACAGTCGTCAAGGCAAGTCGAGGGCACCATAAAAGCATGGAACTCTCTGACAGCGCACGTGTTTCTCTCCTCTTAAAGTCCTGGGTCCTTTAAGAGAAGCACGAAAAAGCATATTTCTGCTCCGTCAAGATGAGGGTCGCTTACGGAGCCCTGCGGTTTGAGATAGCGGCCCCAATCACGGGTCGTCGTTTTTGCTTACCATCAGGCGGGCGACGCCATTTTGACATGCCACAAATAAATAAAAATGGCCTTATGAGCGTCTTGAAAATTTTCAATAGAAGGTCGTCAGAACTTGTGCATCATACATTTCAACACGGCAATAAAGTCACCACTTATTGTTAGTGGGACAAAACTGAATACGGTGAAATGTAAGCGTATAATGCCTTTGCCATCGGAGTCAAAGGCATGACTTATCCTTTAACAAACCCTTCATTATCAGCAGTCAACGACCAGGCAACGACACTACCAACATACGTCTGCATCTGCGATTATCTGTGCAAGTGGCGACGTTTTATGCGCAATTATGCGATGTCGCAAGTGCGTGTGGCTATTTAGAGCATAACACGTTTGTCCGTCTGTACATCGTGATATGTGTATATGTGATAAGTGGTGATAATTATAGCTATAGTTTACAAGTTAACTGTGTTACGTTACTCGTGTGTTGCAAGATTCCCTGACATTTTGTTCTAAGAAATGTTGTGATGTAAAAGAAATGGACTAACGGTTCAGGTATACAAAGGATAAATAATAAATAAATAGTTATAAACTGTGAAGGAACGGGTTTGTTGCTCTGACACAAAGGGAGGATCCTCCGACCAGGCAAGGTGATCACGCCTGGCGGGCAGCGACCCACAGTTGATATTGGACTGTTACATATATCATTCTTCAGCGCGAGAACTCTTATATCGCGATGTAGGATTCTTAGTATCGAAGAAGTTGGATAGCTTTACACTATGTGGCACTGTTCGCCACAAACTAAAAAGAGACAGGTGTTATATTATACTAGTTGACGCCCGTGGCTCCGCACGCGTTGTGAAGCTTTCCCATTCCCATTTACCACTGGAACTTATTACCGGGATAAAAAGTAGCCTATGTGTTTTTCTGATGTATAAGCTATATTATTGTAAAGTTTCATTGTAATTCATTAAGTAGCTTTTACGAGAAAGAATAACAAACGTCCATACATATAATCTTTCGCGTTTATAATATTAGTAGGATGTACTGTGCGATACGGGATTAAATCGATGCCACAAGAGTTCGAAATATGTAACGGGCGCAGCCGCGGGTCTCAACTAGTTCATTCGAATACTGCTGTCAACAAATCGTAAAAGTCATGGTGTGTTATAGAGCAGTATTTTTGAATTTACACAAAATATGCTAAATTAGAAAATTTAGCATAATTTGTTCTAAATAATGTATCAGTAACATATCATCACTGTAATTCTCTAATTATGATGATGATTAACTGATACATAATAATTATGTCATTAAATTATTGCTTTCATTCCGTTTTTCAGGGTTTCATATTAATTCCAATAAATATTCATGTTCTTGTCATTGTTATCACTTTAATTTACTTTTGGTAATTATTTTGCAAATTTTTCTATTAATTTTTAGATTTATACAACTAGATTTCTGCCAAAAAATTGCTGTAAAAAGGTTTTATAGGTACAATCGGGTCAAGAACTATCCTGTAATAAGTTCATTCACATGGTCTTGATATTTGCAGTTTTTGGAGTTATTAGTACGATCACGATCAGCAATGAAAATCGCTTAGCAGCGCAGACCATTATCTATAAATCTAAGATCGAAGTTTTGATCACTATCTAAATATTTTTTAAACATAAACACTTTTCATATACAACTGACACAAACAGCAATAAACATGCAAATTTTAATTCAAATATCTATTCATTAACTTTGGATTGTGTTAATCTACTTCTGAGGCTGACTGTACAAATATAATCCATTACAAGAAAAGTATTAGTTTTTTTTATACCACTGAGCTGGGAGACAAGCATACGGCCCACCTGATGGAAAGTGGTCACCGTAGCCTATGGACGTTTGCAACACCAGAGGTGCAGCACTCGCGCTGCCGGCCTTTTAAAAACCTTATAAGACCCCTTTTGAAGAATTACATACTGTAGCCTTTAAGGAATACCCAGGCAGGGAGCTCAGTCCACAATCTCATTATGTCTCATACCAACCATGCACACGCACAGATATATATAAAATTCCTTAAATCCCAAGAAAACTTACAACATCCTTACACGACACACAAACCCATTGAAAGTACATTGTCGGACGTATAAAATCGCGTTACTTTGTACATTTTAAGGTAAAACTTTGTAAAAAAAAATTCCACAGACTATCGAAAATATATTGTGCGTGCGCTCCGGACGCAAAGTGTGAGGGTGAACATCCCGTAGTTGTTGTGTAGTAGCAAAAAAAAATATAACACAGTATCCACAAATTGCACAATAATTCTAATTGGCCAGTTGTCACTTTTCACCATTGTGTAACCGTCTTAATTAGAATGAATGAAAGCGAACGTTATCCAAAAATTATAATTACGTACATAATTTAGATCTGTCTGTTCGTCACACTTTACTTATATTTCCTCACAGGAAATAATTAGCTGTGCTTAGCCGCTGGAGATCTGTTTATGCAACTGTCTGTATAAGTTTATGTGGCGATTATGTGTGTGGTCACTAATATCTTAGATAATCTGATTCATAAGTAGATTCAAGATTCAGGAAATTTAAGTGGAATAAAATACCTACACATTATTTGAAATTAGTGCTTTGAAATAGATATAATTTTAATTAAAACTAACTGTATTGGTTTTTCTAATGAAATAGGTATATGAGACCAATCTACGTACATAATAGTCAAAAATAACAGTTAAATTGCAGGCAACACTGCAACAATCAATAACGTGTACATTATTTAAATATAAATTTAACATCTCAATATAATAACACTAGATGAGCCCCCAGGCTCGCCCGTGGCATACTTTGAACTCCCGTCGCACCTATTTAATCCCGTCGCTTATAAATTCTACAAAAATGCTTAAAAAATTCCTGCTAGCCTATGGGCTATCAAATACAAAAAGATTTTTTTCAAATCCGACCAGTAGTTGCTGAGATTAGCGCGTTCAACCAAACAAACAGACAAACAAACTCTTCAGCTTTATAATATTAGTATAGATTTTATGACTCAATAAAATCTCTGAACACCATGCATTTTCACTAATGGAACCGTTTTGCTAATGCAAAATGACATTTGTGTTACTGTGGCCTCCAACCGAACTATTGTGCTGAGTAAATATATTCTAAATATGCTAACGCTATTTAGCAGTTATTAAGCAGTTACTTACTGCAGTTCTGTAAAAAGAAAAAGACAAAAGTCGGGTACAACAAGATTTCGTTAACGAGGGAAAAAAAGAATGAAGACTTCATGAAATTAACCAAAAATGAAAATGAAATTCCATACGTTTTTGGAGTTTCACTTTAAAAATAGAAGTAGGCACCTGGTCTAGTTTTTACTTGATTAGTGACCCGAAATGAAACGATTTTAGTGAGTCAGTACGTAAGGTTAAATGTGACGAACGCAATCAATTTGTTACTAATCATATAGGTACAGTCAGCCTCCCCTGCTAGAGCTGCTCAGTTAACTACCGGGCGGTGATGAGAGAAAGGAAAAAAAACTAAACAAAACAAACCCGTCTAGTCGGCGTCGTACAGTTAAGCCAGTTATTCTCCCAAAATGATAGCAAATTGTGTGTTCTGGTGAAAAAGGCCTACATTGAGCAGCGAAATGTAATAGGTAATTTTATTGAATTCAAGGCAAAGTTTGCTTGCGTGGTAAAGTTTTCCCGTACTCATTATATACAGGAACCTGTCCCCGAGACAAAAACTAGCTCATGTATTAATCCAGGGTGTCAGCTAGCTTCACGCCAAACATTAACACTCACAATCCTTTATAATATTAATACTGATTTGACGAAATATGTGCCCAAAACATATTAAATGGCACCTTATGTATTCTAAAATAATTATTAATTCTACTTTTTTTACGAAATCTATACCACCGCGAATTTAAAAATTACAGTGTTGCAATACCTTCTTGTTAGTAATTAATTTTAACATTGTGCGTAATAGGCGTTGAGTACGTGATAGTTTTGAAAGTGAATCTGTTGTTTTATTTTATTGCCATTAACTAAAATACTACATTGGTGTTGCCAGTTAGAGTGGTAATGGGCAGTGGATCAGCGAACTGTGACCGTAACTAATGGCCAAATGCTTAAAGGCAACTTAAATTATCAGACCTTGTTGAAGCTCTTGCTGTCATGGTCATTTTATAAGGTACATTATAGGTGTTGAGAATATCGTCAGCTTGTGTCTCCAGCGGTTTTATGGAAATGAGCAAAGGAGAAGTTTTATAATCATTATTTGAGTTTGAAACTTCTTGGTCTGCCGTTTTATTATTACTCAATTGATTAAATGATTTCTTTTTTTTTAATTTCAAGTATCCTAAGGCACTGTTAAGAAACACCTTTAAAACTGCAGTATATATATGTATAGTATGCAAACTTTGCAGTACACGGATAAAGAAATCTGCAAATTTTATTTACTGTTGTGGATTATTTTTCATGTTTTGCAATTAAATGCATTAGAAAAATACACAAAAACTATAACTATGGGCTTCTTTCCATTGCATCCTTATTATTGCCTTTTACTTTTAACAGAGATGGCGTTGTACTGTATCCAGGGGGCCGAGTCTAATATAGACAAGCTGTAGAATAGAACCAGAATCGCTGTTTTAGCTGTCAAAAATGCTGTTAGACTATCAAAAATGCAAGTGACTAGCGGCCACTGGCGCTGTACGTGTTAGTAGAACTCATCGGCCGAACAATATAAGTCTATTTGAGTACGATTGTAATAGTGTAGTAGTACGAAAAAAAGTCATAATTTGTGGTGGCTTTCTTTTGAGCGACGATTACGATTCTTTTCTGACGCGATTAAAATAGTAGACCTGGCCCTCAGATCATATGCTAAAATATAAATAATGTATATGCATGTCATGACAATCAAAAAAAAGTACAAAAGAAATTGTCAACATCAGCTCTACTTATCAGCTTTATTAAAAACAAGGTAGTTTTAAAACCTCTGACCGTACAACATACTAACACACTTGGCGACTGGCGTGCGTACTAAAATTCTTAAAAGTATTTCTCAACGAAAGTAAATTGGATTCCAAACTAATACTGATTCATGAATTTTGGCCTGAAATGAACTTAATACTTAAGGGCCATTGCTAAGTAACTATGTTGTGCAATGTCGACATCTAAATTGCTATAATTGAAAACAGTATTTTTGACACCGAACAAAACATTACAATTAATATTGTTTGACGATAAATTACTGGTAACCTTTTCAGCACTCGATAACCTTTAATCAATGTTACAAAAGGAATTTCACATAGGCGTTACTATTGCTACACAATCGTATTCATATGTGACTGTCAAAATGTTGCAGCATTATAGGTAGGTACATACCAAATGTAGTGATAGATTTGAGAGGTACTGACGTCATCGATTTCCTGAATAGATATCAATCTATCTTGTACGATATATTTTTATCAATGATGTTAATCTCGTTGAGATGAAAGATGGACTAAAGAGATAACAATACTATGTATGAATAACGAAATAGTAGGTACCACACGACATAATGACCTATTTAGGAAAATATCTAATGGAAGTCATTGAAAAGAATTCTAGTGCTCATCCATAATCTATCGACATACTGTATGCAATAGGACAGGATATTTAGGGTATAACATAGGATAGAAAGAAGAATTATTTAAGACTAGCTACAATTTTGCGATCAAAAGAAGGATATCAGAAGAGTTAATGTCGGTGTTAGATTATTCAACAAACAAAAAACAAACAATGATTTGTACATACACCAAGAAGGCATATTTGAGTTAGAACTGAACCAAAGTATGTGGCAAGAGTTAAGGTAATCCTTTGCCCCACAATGGAATAGTGCAGACAAAAAATACATCTAACATTTTTCCACTACACGCACTGCTTCAACAATTACTTTATCAATCAATCAGTGTAACAAATAATCTTAAATACAATGCTTTACACCAGATACAAGTACTTATCTAAATCGAATTAATCAAAATATGCGTAACCTTACAAATATTTGGATAAAAATCCACAGACAGCTTATTTATTAATTATTGTCTATACGCACTAGTCCTATCAATGCTAGCTAATGCTAGTTCTATCCTTTGACTTGTTAAATAATGAATTTCGATTTTTGCTTTAATCGAGAGAAATATAATTTTAAAAGGTTATGCATAGTTTTGTACAGTGCTGTTCCGTATTCTGAGTTGATAATTAAAATAAATACGAACAAATTTCAGTCAAACCGTCAAATAAAATGTATGCTTTACCAGCTTCAGTGCTTATTATATCTGATAACGTATAAAAATTTACCTAAAATGATCGACTAATATGATCTCTAATAGAATCCCCCGGCTCGAACCAAACACTACGTAACAATTCAAAACATTTTCATTCATTACAACTATTTTTATCCAGCCAAGACTGAACGAATAATTAGTCAATAAAGGGCTCGATTTAAATTACCAATTGCAACATCACCTAGAATTGGTCGCACTTTATTTGTTGGGAAACAAACGAAGTGACGCAATGAGAGTTGAATCTGTGACAAACCATTAACTAGGATACCTTTTAGAGAATTTACTGCACAGTAATAAACTGCATTAATACGAGAAAATTATTCACATAGAATATAAATATTTAAGCTGAGTAATTTATACTAGCGATCGTTGGTAATTGGTGAATCTTGTAATAATAACTACATCACGAAAAAGCTACTCTTGTCATACAATTTGACTGATTCGGTGGCATAAGCGTTTTGCTTGTGCTACGCTTAAGTCTTAAGTTTTTATACTGGGTGGGAATAAATAAAATTAAAAATCCTCATTGAGAGAGAGCTTTTTTGGCAGTCAAGTGAATAAAACCAGCTAAATGTTTTTGACAAAAAATATGTTAGTATAGTAGTATATGTAACGAAATTCTGAATAATACTATCGCGCAAAAGTAGGCTTTACATATTAATGAGAGCACGTGGACACGCACTTGGCTGGTGTTTTTCATACATGCGCGCCGAACAATCTTAGCATCCCTTTCTCTATCTATTTAGTTGAATACGAATCAATGAGTTTAGATATGAATTACTACAATTCACCGCATAATGATAATAACACGAAGACCGCATAGACATGCTCCATCGCACAAATAGCCTGCAACTAACGTTACATCTCTTTGGTCAATATTTGTATTAGACGTGAAATTAGATTACATAGCGGACATTTGGCTACTGTTTCGACTTAGCAGAAGCTGGCCTAAAGTAGTACAGTCAACTCCAAGGAAATTTCACCCGCAGTAGTTTACATTTACATTCTAAGGGGGTGAGATTTCTTCGGAGCTGACCGTACAAAGCAGTGTCCGTAAGTCTACACGCAGAACTCTCTGCAGGGACGGTGGGAATTATTTATGGAGCTATTTTTCATATACGGCTAAAAGGATCAATTTTATCTTCAATAACCATTAATTTTGTCAAATCTTCATAAACTTAAACATAGCCTGGTTGAAATTTTGAACATACATACAAATATTATACGCTTTTATCTCCGAAGGGATAGGCAGAAGCATAATAAACGCCCACATTTCACCGTATGCCTTTTGTCCCACGTTACAGGTGGTGAGCCTATTGCCGTGTTAAAAAGGACAGGCGCAGGCTGTGGCGACCTGCTGTTGACAATTTTTAAGCCGCCCATAGCGTTATCGAAAGCCCCGGAAATGTGTAGGAAGATGGCCAGCACATATTGAGAAACCGATGAAGTGACAGTCTTTCGCACTGATATCGCTGCGTCAATAGTAGATTTTCCTACTGTAAATGCAAATTGATTTTCGTGAAATTTAATACCGCCCGGCAGGAGCCGGGGTACTATGAGACGCTCTAAAAGCTTTCCCAAGGAGGGCAACAATGTGATCGGTCGGTACGTCTTAGGGTCATCTGGCGGCTTGTCGCCTTTTTTAGGAATAATCAGAATATAGCCACATCGCCAAATACGGGGGAACACTCCCTCGTAAAAACATTTAATATTACTTCACCCGACAGCTTGCAAGCCTCCTTTATCATTTTGTTAGATATTTTATCGTCACCCGACGCCTTACCTATGGACAACGACCTAACAATTTCGAGGAACTCATCAGAAGTTGGTAGGTCTGACTGGGGTGAGTATGGTGGCTCAAGAGCCCACTGTCTTATCTGTCGGTGATAATCACTATCGTTCTCCGTGCTGTCGTCGGGTATAAGAGAATCCAAGAGGTAATCCGCGGTTTAAATTTCGTACATAGGCAAGATCAACAGAACGGTTAGCCCTAAACTCATGGTATATAGGCGACCACGGACCCTCAGCTTCCAGCCCATGCACTAGTTTACGTAGCAAATTACCCTTTGGTTTTTTCAACAGCCGCCCAGTAATGGGACCTGGCAACTCTAAGAGCAAGTAAAGCGCTATTGTATTCCGCACCGGCACTAATTTTATGCTTTTTAAAATATTTTTTATTCCTACGAGCTCTCCGGAAACGCCTTCGAAGCTCAGCTAAACGATCACTCCACCAATCGCATCTCCGAGTATTGTTAATAGATACACGACCAAATGGCCACGTCGGCACAGTAGGTAAAAGTTTCTGACATTAACGAAGCACTCTCTTCGACATACAGGTTACCACGACCAAAATCTTTAGCGTGAGCCGCAAACAGAGAACCAAAGAGCTCCCAGTTTGCGCCCCTACTTTTATATTTGAAATTACAAGTAGTACTTTGCGCCTCTCGTGCATCACCGGGTAAGAGCTTGTAAACGATTAGACGATGGTCACTACAGGACGCATCCGGGAGGACACGCCATTCGGATATCGAGACGTCGCCGCGTGAAAGCGTCACGTAAATAGAAGACTCACACATAGGGCCACAAAATGTCGGTGGTGCATTGGGACAATTGTGTATAGATAAATTCATTTCTGCAATGAATTCTTCGACGGCACAGCGCCGGTCCCTATCGAATACACGTAGTTTGCCATACCATAATGTAGAAGAGGCATTGACATCAGCGCCTATGATTATTCTTTGACCCGCAAGAGACTGCAGGACGTGACGAATATTGGTGTCAGTGAGGATCGATATGATGTGAATATTGAAAGTAGCAGCTCACAACAAACACCCTATAGGCCGAGGAAGTAACTTCAGCAACAGCACAATGAGATGTCATGAGGTTGCTCAAAGATGTTACAGTAAAATTTGTACTAGAAACATAAATCCCAGCTCGTGCCTTGGCATGTAATTGTACCACTCTGTTACGCAGGTGGGCGCTCTGATATTGTTCCTGTAAGAGGACAATGTCTAATTTGTTCTCTATTACTAGGCGGTCCAGTTCCGCCGTGGCTGCTCTATCGTTGTGTAAATTAAGCTGTCCTATAATTAGATTTTTCATGTTCCAAGATTTTTTTTTTAAATGAAACAACTACATGTAGTTTGTGCTCAGAATGAGCTGCTGCAGCCTATGCTTATAGGTATGACACTCCCGAGAGCCGCAACGGTGGTCATGGGGCTTTTTAAACCTTTTGCAGGTTATACAAATGGGTTTAAAATAAGGACGGAAGGAAGGTCTTAATGTGGACATGCTCGTGTATCATGTTCCTCGCCGCAATTAGCACAGCAGGGTGACTTGCTGGTACAAAATTTGTGAACATGACCGTATTGTTGACAGTTCATACAACGCACTACCTCGAGGTCATCGATAAATCTACAAGTGGCCCAATAAATAAATAATTTATCCTTCGTGGCCACCAAATGATTCCGGATCTCCGGCTCCAGCTCCAAACCCACCCACGAACGACCGTTAGCTAAACGACGCCTACGAACTATTTTGGAATTCTTAATAAAGTCCTCCTCGCTAATTTTTAATTCGTCTTAAATGTTTTGGCGATATAAGGCTCTAATAAAGTCATGGTCTTCCATAGACCCAGGAACATCTTTAACTAGGATTCGCGGTATTCGACCCTTGGGTTTTTCTAAGCGCAAGCCCGCCGATTTGATTGCGTCCACTGACTCCAACTTCTTGAGTTGGCTTTCGCTCGCAACACGAAGTACTACACCCGATTTCGCGGTTTTTTTAATGCCTACAATTTGGAAGTCATCGTCACTGGGCTTGATAGCTTTCATAAGTGCCTGTTTAGTCGCGGAGGCCGTTGTGAACTCGGTTGAACGATCAGGCGCGGGCCACCACACAGGATCGGGCTGGAAGAGCCTTCACTGCTGCTGGGGCGGGGGCAGATTTAGCTGGTTTGGACATTTTTGGTTGCTGACATTTAAGTGCTTGCAGTTCTTTGGCCATATTTGATACCTTAGTTTCGTTGCATGATAATTTTAATGCCAGAATAGAAATAATGCCGGTCAAGGGCTGGTTTAAATCCATGATAGAAGTTTTATTAGACAAAGTGATTTGCGATCCCTGATCGTTGATTATATTATTTATTGTAGCAATATAACTGTTTGCCTGCTCGACTAACGTGCAATATTCGCCTTGATTATGGTATTCCGACAAGTCACTATTGACCAATTTAACTGATTGTACCCGTTTGTTTACATCTTCGGGTGTTTGGAAAACCGGAGACATTTCACTAAAAAACCTCCCCTTCTATCGGGAGGTTCATCTCGGAAGGGCATTATTTTTTAACACTAATTATACAGCACACATAAAAAAAAAGTGTCTAAATAAAGTGTAAACAATCAAATTATCGGCGCAACTTAATTCACTGATACCCACACTTTAGAATGAAAATCAAAAAAACTTACCGATTGATAAATAGCAATATTTACGCGATTAACGACAATAAAACCAAGTTTCACTTACGTGTTACCGAAACACAATCACGAAAATATCACATAAACCAATTCACGAGCTGGGAATACAAAGTTAAACCAAAGAAAAATTATTAAAATTACGGAGCGATCGCACAGACCCGCTGGCTCAACAAGAGCGAGAGGGAAGAGTGACTTAACGACTGCCATTCCACTGGCAACCGGGACCAACGGCTTAACGTGCCTTCCGAAGCACGGAACTGGGGTGGGTCTAAAGGGCCGAATAAATTTAAATAAAATGTGTCTATTTTTTAGATGTTAAATTTGGGAGAAATTTTGAACCCGTTGCCTTTTTAGTGAGGTGGTAACAAAAAGGTTAAAAGGCTTATGTGCTAGACATTAATTAGCACGACCAATTAAAGTCCTGGTAGTCTCGGACTGTCAGGAACAAATTTTGAACAGATTATAAAAAAAAATGCACAGCTCGTTTTAAAAAACTTAATAGAATTAAGACTTTATGGTATTTTAAGCAAACCCAATAGAGCCGCGCTCGCTAAGTAAAAATGGTATGTTAATTTGACAATTACAAAACTAAATTTTATAAAGTATTAAACTTTATAAATTCAACAGTCGTAAATTATAAAAATTTAAGAAATATGCAATATTTTTTTAAAACCTAACTCCTCAAAAAGTATTGTATATTGCTTAAATTTACCAAAGGTATTTGGCGGTTTAATCCATTCTAATCACAACCGATTAACACTTGATTCGAAATTCAAAACACTTGTGTTTTCTTGCCAACCAGATATAAAATATGACGTCCGTAATAAAGTAAATTATATTAGAACTGCTTTATTAAATTATTTATGGTTAATTGTTTGTTTCTCTGTTTCTGAAAGAAGATATACATATTCTTATGTGTGAGCTGAATATACATTTTCCAATGAGACAATCAAGAATAGCATCGTGTGATAATTATTTATTTTTTACTAACTTCATAACTTCTGTAATTCGTAGTTTGCGAATGATTGTAAGAGCATTTTGATATATTGACAGAATTTTGTCTATGACGCATTAAATTAGTGATTAAATAAATAAAATAGATATATCTAGTGGGACATTTATTACACAGTGCCATCTAGCTCAAAGTAAGCTAATATAAGCTTGTGGCATAAGATCTAGACAACTGATAGACGTACTTATATATTTCTAAATATAACATATTATACATAGGAAACACCCAAACTCCGAAACACACATTTGTGGATCACACAAATATTTGTTCCGACCCGGGAATCGAACCAGGGACCTCAGCGCGGTAGTCGCATACACTAACACTGCGCCACCGAGGTAGTCAACGATAACTTATAAAATCATCAAATAACTCATCGATTCACACTAGAATCAAGAGCATGCCCAGAAAACTTTTGAGGCAATTTACCGAAATCCGTGCTTAATACCATTTATTCGTTTAAAATTGTGTCAGGACCGATTCAATTAATTTTATTTACAAGAAAATATGATACAAATAATCGCTGGACACTGGAATTAAGAATATACATTGTAATAGTTTTCGACAAATTACCAAAATCGGTGCAGAATATTCGTCTAAAGATGTCTCTGAATCGATTCTGTATTTTCGACAAAAGAATTGAAGTCAGTTCTCTATATTTTCTTTCTAGTACAGACAACATAAAAATTGAAATAATTGATCATATAATTATCACCAACGTTTTCACAGACATTTTTGTCGCGTGGAAATTCGTTCCACTCACCTTTTGTTGGAGTGTTTTTAGTGTCGCGTGCAGATTGTCAATTGGTAATGGAAGGAAGAGTGTTTTGCTTAACTTTTTTATTAGTCTCGGTTTTCTTTCTCTCATTACGAACAATATATCATTTGAGTGCTTCAGTTAAATGATTGAATAGACGTTGATTTTTCTAAACAAAAATATTTGCTGCTATAACTATATAAATAAATGTGATTAGGATTAGATGTCAGAAGATGCATCAAAGTAAGTTGAATGCTCATGCAGGAACGATTGACGAAGAATATATATTGTGCGAAACTAGAGGGTAGAAGGAGTCAGGGTAGGCCGAGACTTACATATGAAGACCACGTGAGCAGATTGCTCAAAAACAGAAAAGTCAAACTTACCCGGATACCCAGACGTGCATGTATGACGCGATTAATGAACCTACAGGAAGCGAAAGAAGTAAGCATGGATCGCGAAGCCTGGCGAGCTGTCCTTTCTGACTATCCCTTCAGGGATAGAGCGTTAAGATAGTTAGTTAGTGATAAGGAAATCTTAGATAATCATTCAAATAACGCTATAAAAGAAAGACAGTAAGGAGAAAGAAAATCATTTTTATTTATGGATCACATCATTGTAAATAAAAAAAAAATAAAAAAAAACTATGCACTTTTTTTCATCCTTTTGTTTTTATCATGGAGAAATCCCCTCGGATGTTATGCTGGACCGTCATAAACGACACGGTTCCTGCCCATTTGTCTATTGCCGGGCGCTCGGGTACTAGATGTCCCAGTGCTTCCGGCAGACTGACTACCACCGCGGCCTCTCCAAGGGTTCGGGTGTTATTCTACTTCTTAAGGGGTTAGTAGGGATGTTACGCCGCCCCTTGGATGTACTATTAACCAAATACTTACCCAAAAAAAAATAATTAGTAGATTCTAGACTACATTATAACCTAAGTGCCAAACTTGATCCAGATCCATTTTATGGCTATTATTATTTACTTATTACTATTTTTTTATTTATTATTATTTATTTATTTATGTAGAAACTTTTCTTTTCAACAATGTGGTACTTGGAGGTCACAGGCTCAACGATATATTTAATTTGAAAGGATTTGTCGAATTGTATTGTTTCACCTGTTCATAAGCTGGATTGTGCTTCTGATCAATAACATAATAATTTTCAATTTGCACTTCGTTCGCAGCAGTCTGGTTGAATTTTTTTTTTTTGGAATGGTGAAGTCATTTATCAATCTGTTTACTGTTATAGTTATCACTTGAATCCATTGCTATTTTATCGACACTGACAGAAGACGTGAATTAAATTGTCATGCAAATGTTACCATCTTTTTGAAGTGAATACATAATTAATATTACGGATTTTTTTTTTCACACATGGTCATTAAGCGCAAATTGCTGTCTCTGTGGCGCCGTGGGAGTGCATCCAACTGCTACGCAAGAGGTCGTGGGTTCGATTCCCACTCAGGATAAAACTTTGTGTGATAAGCACGATGGTTTATTCTGTGTCTGGTGTTATTTATCTATAATATGTATATATTCAGGAATATATAAGTATTTTTATCAGTTATCTGGTTACCATAGTACAAGCTCTGCTTATTGTGGAATCAGATGGCATTGTGTGAGTTGTCCAAACAATATTTAATTAAGCTAATATAAGCTGGTGGTATGGGATCTAGACAGGCAATGACATATACAAACATATTTATATGTATATTTCTAAATACATTATACATATTTCACAGGTAAACACCCAAACTCGAAAAAGAATCATTTGTGGATCATCACACAAATATTTGTTCCAAACCTGAAATTGAACATGGAACCGCGGCAGACGCATAGGTGCACTACCACTGCGCCACCGAAGCAGTCAAATAACTAGTCACCTCAAAAAATGTGAACATTGTGTTCCTTTATATAAAGTTTTATTTGTAGTAGTTTTTCAGATATGCCTTCACTCGTATTTGAAACACCTATCTAGCCACTACTACCTATAGACAAGGTCAATAGTATGCTAGGTATAGAAAATATGTATTGAATGAAATTTATAATTAAATTTAAATAAAAAAATACTATGTCGCAAGTGTAAAGAACTTTAATACAAAAACTTGAAATACAAATAAGTCAGGAAGATAATTTGTAAAGTTCTTAAAAGTTCAACTTTAATTACCGATCATTAAATTACATCCAGTACAGGTTCGACGATGGCCTTTAAAGATATATAAAGTAAAGTTCATTTCATTCATAACTTGTATACAAACTACATGCCAAAGTCGATGTTATAATTGCTTATTGTTTACTAAATATCTTCATAACTTCTAATACCTAGATATTAAATAAAAACACTTGTACTGTTGCACTTATTTACTCTTTAAACCTTACCAGTTTCGCCTCAGGCACCTACGGCATTTTCAAAAGTTCCATTTGTGTGCCGCGACTAGTTTTGCCTTATTTATTAAATCTGACCGGAATGGAATCTTTGAAAATGCCATTTTTTAAGGTTCCATTCCGGTTAGATTTAAAGAGAAAATAAGTGGAACAGTATACAAGTGTTTTTATTCAATATGTGTAGTAAGTTCCATTAAGTGCCAGTAATCGACAGCTTAAACAGTCTAACACATAGGTTCTTGATTATCACATAGGTATTCGATAGACGCGTTACATTGGACGCAAAAAAACTTATCAACAATAATAAAACTAAGCCAATACTATGCTACTACAAATATGTGATATGAATACCGTGAATTACGATTATAAATGTTTTTTATGATTAAGACGATAACGAAACGATTATAGCATCTAATGAGCAAAAAAATTCAATCAGTGAATCAAGTAAGAACGTAACATAATTCATTGACGATCCCCAACTCAACATATCGATTCCATTAAAGATATTACCAAAAAAGTTTTTAACTACCAAAGGTGAACATTGTATCACAAATAAATATATCATCATATATTTTATCACTTATAAAGTCATAAAACTACAGTGGACTGAAACTGTTACTTTACAATAATTAAAATGTAAGCATGCGTGTTTTACAATCAGTAACGCAACTAGATAAGCTAGAGAATAGATAAATACAGTTACAATTCAATCAGAATCATTGTTAAACTATATTTTACTTTCAGATATCAACAAGGCTGATCATATTGAACCCATTTAGGATACTGTTTCATTTAAGATTGTTAATAATCAGATAAGTAAACGCGTTATTGATGCAAATAGTAACATAGACGTGCAACAGTTTGCTGTTAATGAATGGATTATGCAAATTAATACAAACCATCTTCAGCATGTGTGATCCGAAGTAAGAGCCACTCAAGTGAAATGTCTGTACATACAAAAGCTTAATAAAATAGTTCTAATTGAACCATCAAGCGTCCACAGAACACACACTCACTTTTACGAAACTAATTATTGCCAGGGACCATTCGAAACGCGAGACGAGAGTTTGTTTTTATGTTCCGCCACGCGTCGGTCAGGTAGCTGTTTACAACTGATGCACTTGTTCACATAACCATTAAATTCGTTATTCGATAATACTTAAGAAATTCGTTTACTTTTATTGTTACTGATTTTACAAATCACACTTCGAATTTATTTATAAAACTTTAATTACAATTAGAACGGACGCGACAAGCGATAACGTCAGCGGTTCGCGCGGCACTGGTTGGTAAAAAATCGAGAATGAATCGAGTAGGCTCATATCGTACCTCTCGCTCGGACGCACAGCCTCTTTGAACAGCCCCGATTGTTTAGTGTAGCGACCTCACACGCATCAACATTTTTTATTGCACCAGGTGGATTTCGAACTAAATAGAATCCCACGGGTGATCATGATTAATAGCCGCGACCGGTCCTAGACCTTCGTGTCTTTGGAAACTCAAATCTTAGAAGTGAAGTGTAAGATGAGATAAATGCGGTACGGTACAGCTATTGACGCATTTTGATGTTATTAACAATATTACAATGGAGGTGCCCAAGTAAAAACAAAAGCATTTTAAAATGATAACAATTATCGCAGAGCGAGCAAGAATGATAAATATAAAACAAGAGAATGAGACGGCTGCAATAACAGTTGAATTGACAATGAGTCAGATTATTTCAATGGAGTATAGGAAAATATTGATCGTGTTAAATGATTTATTATTTGAAGCTTAAGCAGTTTAAAACTAAAATCAGGCAAGGTTGTGTTTATTGCCCTTGTCTGGTGAAATTTACGATCACTGTTCAATAAGAGAAGGACAGTAAATATAATATTCAATAGCTAATACAATAATATACATATTGTTTTTATATTGTAAACGAGTTTAATCAAACAATGACAATTACACGATGACTAAGACAATGCATAATTCTGATCGGTCTGATTGATAATCGGACCATCTGTCTTTAGTAATAATGAATCAACAATACTGTAATTTCATCCTCTTTTTTCGTAATTAATATATTTATAGCCTAGAAATATTATACATTAGCTAAATCCCTCTGAAACCAATTTAAAGGATTTGAATCGCAAAGAGTTTCATTTAACTCTTTTTTTTTAACAAATACCTAAAGGTAAATATTTATTTGAATCTTATCAGAGTGGGAAAAGAAGAAACTCAGTATATGGTGAGCGCTGACGTAAGCCAAGAAGTCCTTCGCAATTCTGGATGGCAGATGTCAATTTTAATATTCGATTGGTCACTTGTATATGGCTGTACTACATACGATGGAATAACCAACACACACATGGCAAATCCATAGAAGGTAGAAATAGTTCATCTTCCCTTTTGAAGACAAGGAAAAATAAGAAAAATTAAACCTACTGTACAAAATTTCAACGTCTATTTCTAGTCTATTAAAAGTTAAGGGCAAATTTAAAAAAATCCTTGTGTTAATAATAGTTTATAGTGGTATAGTTTTTCTTCATATCGCAATTGGCATAACATAATTGTTCCTCATAAGAGGTGGAAGTTTCAAGATATTTTTATATTTTATTTTGCTGTGCTGATCTAATGTACTTAAGGTTATATGATTTACTTATGTAGAAAAATTATATTATATAGGTATGTAGACATGAGTTTTCATCTTTCGGATGGCGTTATTCTGGAGAACTAAATAAGTATAAACAAATCTTAAAAAATAGCTTAGATTCAATTCAAATTCAAATTTCTTTATTTTCCAGAATATGGTCAGAGTGGTGTTACAATAATTAGCATATAGTTTCCTCACATTCTGCCATATACGGCGTGCAAATATTTGTCGCGTTTAATGCATATAATAACATAATACTAATCTCGATGTTAACAATATTAATGTATTAATGTTTTAATATATTTACACGGTCTTTTAATTTCTTTTTAAAGATACAACAATATTTATTATATTATACAATATTAATAAATAGCAACTTAACTTAATATTAACATTAAATATAACCTTAAAAATATGATACATAACTAAAATATATTATTAAAAGAGGTCCCTTTAGGCAACGTTCCGAAGATACTGGCAGCGTTCCTCCTTTGAATAGCTAGACTAATTCTTTGTCCGAGGTAGCTGCCAGCTCGTCGGTCTCCTGTGATGTCGACTAACCTTTTCGCAATTTCCTTAAAAAGCCTTATAGCGCTAGGACCAAGAGTCTCGACACCGAATGGGACAAAATCATATTCGGAGCCAAGACCCCTGTATTTGAATGCTTTAGCTTTTTCAGCCGCTTCACAAGCCGCAAAGAATGGTAATTTAATTAAATTAATTATTTTATTTTATTCTTTTTGTATGTAGAAAAGTGTTCTTTATTCTACTTATTTTATTTGTTTCATTTCTGCGATAACTACCTCTAGTTTTGTACGACAAGTGATTTCCTGCACAAAACGAGCATCTTAACCGGGAGAAGTGTGACATTAAACAGTCGGAAATGTCATTCTTCTACAAAAATAACAAATTTCTCATTCATAATCTTCATTCTAGAAGATGTGTGTAAGTTTAAGTACGTATGCGATATTGACATATCGCGATAATTTGATCGATGGACACACCTCAGATCTTGGTCATGTGATTGTAACACCTATTGTTTTAGATACATAAATACTATCTACTTGTCTCAGATACTCAGCGGTTCAGGTACCTATTTCTTCGTCACATGTTTTTTGTTATCTACTTGTTTTGTGATAGCTATGGAAAGTATATATGATTAACTTTGCTTATCTTAAGTTTATTTTGTTATATGTGGTTATGACATAATCTTCTATTTAGGTCATAGTTAAATACAATTCAATAATCTATAAATATAAAAATTAATCCCTATTTCCGTTGGTCACGAAGAAGCGCTCGTGGCCCCGCGGTCTCAGTGTTCGGTAAAAGAAGCGCTCGTGGCCCCGCGGTCTCAGTGTTCGGTAAAAGAAGCGCTCGTGGCCCCGCGGTCTCAGTGTTCGGTAAAAGAAGCGCTCGTGGCCCCGCGGTCTCAGTGTTCGGTAAAGGATCACTGAGGTACGCAACTTTCACTATGGCTGGTCGTCGGATGGGTGACCACTTTGTGGCATTTACATTTGCGAGCGTTTCCGTGCTTCGGAAGGCACGTTATGCCGTTGGTCCCGGTTGCCAGTAAAATGGCGGTCGTTAAGCCTGGTTGAAGGCCTTATAGGCGGCTTAAAAAATTTCAACAGCAGGTAGCCACAACCTGCGTCTGTCTATTTCAACACGGCAATGGGCTTACCACCTATTACGTGGGACAGGAATCCACACGGTGAAAAGTGGGCATATAAGGCCTTCGGGGATAAGGCGTGATGGATATTTATTTTATCCTTATTTTTTTCCCTTGGTCACGCCATCAAGCGTGTACAGCCGTACCGATTTTTAAAATTCTTTTTGTATTGGATAGCCCATTTATTGAGGAAGGTTCTAAGCTATATATCATCACGCCACTACACAGGAGAGCAGTAATCATAAATGTCAACAAATCGGGTACACTTTGATACTTTTTTGGAAAAGTATTAAGCGACGGGATTAAGTGGGTGCCACGAGGTTGGAAGTATGTCACGGACGAAGCAGAGCAGGTTAGCAAGTATTTCTATAAATATTTTACAGATTATTGATAATCAACATGAGTTTTTTCAAATCCGAGTGTCTGTCCCAGCTGCGTCTCGCTACCCCAGGGGTCCCCATTTCTACTTTTTCTCCTTTACTTCGCTTATTGAGACCATTGCACACACATAACATCTCTTACGATGTCAAACCAGCACTTCTTGGGTTTTTTCAACTCTTACAAATTATCTTCTGATTAATTTCGATACGGGTTCCAAGACATTCTGGGATTTCACCAAGTTCGAGCTCGATGTAACTTTTCTGGTCTAGGTCATTAGGAATGAGAATGGAATTAGTCCCATTGAAAACGATCAACACATATCGATCGACTTCTGCATCACTGCATCACATATGGATAATGTTATGTACTACGGTGTAATCTATACTAATATTATAAAGCTGAAGAGTTTGTTTGTTTGTTTGTTCGGTTGAACGCGATAATCTCAGGAACTACTGGTCGGATTTGACAAATTATTTTTGTTAGATTGCCTATTTATCAAAGAAGGCTGTGGCGACCAGCGCCACCTAGCGTAAAGCTATCGAACTACATCGATACTAAGAATCCTACATCGCGCTATGAGAGTTCTCACGCTGAAGAATGATATATACAACAGCCCAACATCAACCGTTGGGCTGCGGCCCGCCAGGCGTGATCACCTTGCCTGGTCGGAGGATCCTCCCTTTGTGTCGGAGGAACATCTCCACCCGTTCCTCCACAGTGGTGACCCCGACGTGATTGGAAGCAGCCTTCACGGAGCAGATCAGCAGCATTATCGCCACCATCACAGCACTCCAGTATGACGGTAATTAGTCTCAGCCAGCCAGCATCTCCGGCCTCATCAGGGATACCACTAGCTAGAAGCGACCGCTCCAGCCTGGTTACCTCCTCGGCCACACCAGCGTCTAGGCACAGCACACTGCACTACGGTCAATGTAAGAAGAGCACACCTCTCCCGTCTACGCAGCAGCCAGCCACTATGCAGCAACCACCCCGACTCACTGGGGTTACCTCACCGCGCACCGTAGCACTGCACTCAGCCCCGACTCACTGGGACTAGCAGCATTCGATTCCGACTCACTGGATTCAGCGGCATACGATTCCGACTCACTGGGATCAGCGGCATACAGTTCCGACTCACTGGGACTACACAATCTGGCACTGGCGCAAATCACAACAGACGAAGACACCAGACTCATACTCACAATCAACCTCCGGTCTCGGAGGGGAGTGATGTGGCGACCAGCGCCACCTAGCGTAAAGCTATCGAACTACATCGATACTAAGAATCCTACATCGCGCTATGAGAGTTCTCACGCTGAAGAATGATATATACAACAGCCCAACATCAACCGTTGGGCTGCGGCCCGCCAGGCGTGATCACCTTGCCTGGTCGGAGGATCCTCCCTTTGTGTCGGAGGAACATCTCCACCCGTTCCTCCACAAAGGCTATAGGCTATATATCATTACGCTACAAATGGGGCAATTTTTTATGCATCATTGTAGAATTTATAAGCGACGGGATTTAATTAAATTAACCAAAGTCGTTAGAATAATTTTAAAGAAAATGTATTAAAGAGATTACCATATCTACCTAACTTCACTTGTGTAGACCAGTCATATAAACACTTATTTAATTTGATTAATGATGAGTTTGGCAAAGTTTTTACCTCAAATACACTACAGATTGGTGGTCGTCCTGTTTTCAGTGACTGGGCAATACCAGGTATTTTTAAAAGTAGAAATAAATTATTAGAATTATATTCAGAAAAATCATATAATTTGAGGCAAACCTTTCAGGAATATGTTGAAAATTATTCAAAGATATTTAAACAAACGTGTTATCTTGCTAAGTCAAACTTCATTAAAAATAAAATTTCTAATTCTGTGAATAAAATAAAAATGACTTGGAACATCATTAACTCTGAATGCGGTAGATCTTTGATGACTGAAAGGGATTTCCACTTAAAAGTAAATGGTTGCCATGTTACAAGGGACCTGGAAGTGGCGACGGAGTTTGAACATTTTTTCAAAAATGTACCTATATTGACAACAAAATCTCTCCAAGCGTCTTCCAGTTCCGCTGAACATTTATTAGAAGAATCTGTTCTTTGTTGCAGGGAGGCATTTGTATTCACAGATATTTGCGCTCAGGATACTGTAAAGACATTTAAATGTATCGAAATTAAGATTTTGGGGATTATCGGTCAAAACTGCTTTATGTATAATTGAGGTCATTGTCATCAACTGTGTTTAATGCCTGTGTTTCTAGTGGTACATTTCCTGATTTAATGAAACACAGCACAGTCGTTCCCTTGTTCAAGGCTAGCAGCGCTATAGACCCGTCTAATTTCCGACCAGTGTCGGTGCTGTCAACTTTGAGCAAAGTATTTGAAAAAATAATCTTGAATCAAATGCTATCCCATTTTAATAGTCACAACATACTTCATGCGAATCAATTTGAGTTTACGAAAGGGCGCTCAACTTCCGATGCTGGTATATTTTGCGATCTATCACAGGCTTTTGATTGCGTTCAACATGAAACGCTGTGCAAAAAATTACACCACTATGGAATAAGAGGCAAAGCTCTCGAGCCTCGACTCTTCATATTTGAACAATAGAATACAGAGGGTCGATATTAATGTTACACGTTCTGTAGGATCCATGGTTACAATGGGTGTGCCGCAACGCTCGATGCTTGGGCCATTCTTGTTCCTCATTTATATTAATGATTTACCATTTTATGTAGGGGACAGGAATAGGATTGGTTTGTTTGCAGATGACACCTCATTAATTTTTAAAATTAAAAGACTATTAGATAACTATGACGATGTAAACAATGCAATTGCAAGAGTAGTTCATTGGTTCAGCTCAAATAATCTTTGCCTTAATGAAAATAAAACTAAATGTATAAAATTTACTCTACCAAATGTAAAACAAGTTGCAGCCAATGTTCAACTGAATGGACAAGTATAACGGTATAACTATTGATGCCAATTTGCAGTGGTTAAGTTTGGCTGCATACGCTGTAAAAAAGATCAGGACTCTAACAGATGTGGATACGGCTAGAATGGTTTACTTCAGCTATTTTGGAGTGCTGCAGATTTAAATATTATTTTTGTTCTACAAAAGCAGGCTGTACGCGCTATTTATAATTTGGGCCCAAGACTTTCTCTCCGAGAAAAAATCAAAGAAGTAAATATTCTAACCGTACCATCACAATACATTTTTGCCAATCTTATGTATGTCCAGAAAAATCTATTACAGTTTTCTAAACTCTGTGATAAACATAATATAAACACTAGCAATAAAAATAATCTTTCAGTACACCACAGTCGACTGCATAAGATTGGCGATTCTTTCCAGGGTAACTGTATACGCTTTTACAACAAGCTTCCCTGTGACCTGAGCTCGTGGCCCCGCGATCTCAGTGTTCTGTAAACGATCACTGAGGTACGCAACTTTCACTATAGCTGGTCCTCGGATGGGTGACCACTTTGTGGCATTTACATTTGCAAGCGTTTCCGTGCTTCGGAAGGCACGTTAAGCCGTTGGTCCCGGTTGCCAGTAAAATGGCAGTCGTTAAGCATGGTTGAAGGCCTTATGGGAGGCTTTAAAATTTCAACAGCAGGTAGCCAAAACCTGCGTCTGTCTATACGGCAATGGGCTCACCACCTATTACGTGGGACAGGAATCCACACGGTGAATAGTGGGCATATAATATGCCCCTGCCAACCCTTCGGGGATAAGGCGTGATGGATATATATATATATATAAATAAATTTAAAAAGTTAATTAAAAACAAGCTTTGTGAAAAAGGTTTTTACTCCGTTAAAGACTATTTGCAGGACAGGGACGCCTGGAAATGATCTGCTGGCAAAGTTAAATAATATTAAATTGTAAATAGGCCATCAAAAAAAAGCCTTCCTACGTTTCTTGCCGGTTCTTCTCAGGTGGGCCGCGTTCCGAACCGGTGGTCGCTTTTAATATTTTAAATAGTGTATGACATTTTGTAAGCGCCGTTAAAATGGTCTATGCAAAATAAAGATATTTTTATTTTTTATTTTATTTTATACCACGGGCGAAGCTGTGGGTGTCATCTAGTTTTTAATAAAGTGGAAAAAGACAATTCGATTCGATACAGAGATTGAACCTGTGACCTTTGCCTAACCAGGGCAATGTTCTAGCCACCTGAACTACCCGAACCGTATCGAATCAAGTTGAAATTCTCCACCAACTAGCAGTATTCCTCAGCTAGTTGCCACAGCATAGTGCATAGTTGCTAGTTGGCTAGGTAGTCGACGAAATTCCTTACCTACCCCACTGCATTACCAGGTCGCTACTACTGGGTGGGTACACCTGTTCACGATTTTGTTTTTGTTTCGATTTTTTTCTAACAAAGTGTTTAAGTTCGTTATGCTAATGAATAAGTATTACTTAGTCCATCACGCCTTATCCCCGAAGGGGTGGCAGAGGCATATTATATGCCCACTTTTCACCGTGTGGATTCCTGTCCCACGTAATAGGTGGTGAGCCCATTGCAGTGTTGAAATAGACAGACGCAGGTTGTGGCTACCTGCTGTTGAAATTTTCAAGCCGCCCATAAGGCCTTCAACCAAGCTTAACGACTGCCATTTTACTGGCAACCGGGACCAACGGCTTAACGTGCCTTCCGAAGCACGGAAACTCTCGCAAATGTAAATGCCACAAAGTGGTCACCCATCCGAGGACCAGCCATAGTGAAAGTTGCGTAACTCAGTGATCGTTTACAGAACACTGAGACCGCGAGGCCACGAGCGCTGCTTATTACTTAGTACTCTGATAATGAATTCATATTTCGTATTTATTGATTTTATAAAATTTTGAAGCCAAACGATGTTTTCTAAAACTGGATTACTTAAGTTTCAGTTGAAAAATTATAAAAAAAGTAATTATAGAAAGGTACTTATTACTTGTTTCAGAATTTCCCATAAAACAAGCTGTTTATGTCTATGTAATTTATCGTTGAGAGGTTGTAATTATGCTCAAAGTAAGTAAGTGTTATTTTGTGATCTAAATGAATAAAGATTTTTCATTTCATTTCATTACAGTGGTATATGAAACTAATTTGATAGTAGATTAAATATAAATATCGTCTGAAGTCTGAAAAGGCACTAGGTCATGCAGCTACACCAGAGAGATTAGTTAATTGAGAAGTGTCCTAATTGGAGAGCACTCTCGACACGCCAAGTACCTACATATCATCCACTTATAGTTGTGAGACTGATCGTAGATAGACATAGATTTACCTACAGGTAAATGGTTATTTATTTTTTGAATTGGCATTTACAAACCCAGCTCAATAATAAATAGCATCTGAACCTAGCTTCAATGAACCGTTAAATCGAACTTCAAACAATCGATTTAATCCAAGTCGATGTTTAATTAAGCGCCTGATTCAGCGAATACCGAACGGTTTTCGATTCGAAGTGTCAGCGACCGATCGACCGATCGCCAGATTTTTTGTAGATTGAGTCGTTAAACTTCTGTAGTAACTCATTTCATGCACAAATAAGATGAGTTTAACTTGTGGCCAGTAGACATGTTTAATATTTATTTGCCATGTAAGAAATTTCTTATTTTATCTATCTTTACACCCTGACAGACAGATCGCCAGACTTCGCGATCCATGCGCACTTCTTTCGCTTCCTGCAAAATCATTAACCGATTCAAATATGCACGTTTGGGTATCCAAGTACTTTGACCTTTCCGTTTTTGAGCAATCTACTCACGTGGTCTTCGTATGTAAGTTTCGATCTACCCTTAGTCTTATTTTATTCGGGATGAATACCAGTTTGGTACCAACATTAGGTACCTGTTAGGTACTTCCATCTTGTCATCCTTGACATGATCCTTATTAATTTAGGACTAATTCCACCCGCATTCTTATCTTCTGTGACTCCCGTAAGCCAGGATCTACAAAAGTGACCAAAATCAGAAAAGTTACAACGAGCCCGCACTCTGTAAAGGCTCAGGAGAAGTTAGAATGTCTTGGAACACGTATCGAAAATAATCAGAAGCGAATTGGATGGAGTTGGAAAAAGAAAGTCCTCTTTTACCTTTACTAAAGCAAGAGAACTGGGAGGCAACTAAGAGTACTGTCCATTTGGATTTTTTTCTATATATTTAATTCGCTAAAGTGAATTTATTCGCCAAATTGAAAGCCACTTACCAAGACTATTAACAGTGGCTCTCAAGTCGGCGGCCCAATGAAGTGGCACTTCACGCTCTGCTTGAAGAACCCTGGGTTGTAAGAGGAGGGAAACACGTGCGCTGGCAAAGCATTCTAAATTTCCATCGTTCGACAGAGAAACGATCTTTTGAAACGCTCAGTTCTGGGGAAAATTCTTTCCACTGTGTGAGAGTGGCACCTCTGCCCGGCACGCGTTGTTCGGGATCGAAATAAGGAGGGAGGGATTAAGTTGAAGAGCTCTTCTGAACACTTGCCGTGGTAGATATGGTAAAATGCAGCCAAGGAAGCTATTATTCTACTCTGCGCTAGGGGTTAAAGGATTTTTGTGACCTCAGGACAATCTACACCGCGGACGTATACGCGACTATATTAGGACGTTTCTGCATAGCGTCGAGCACTTCCAGCAAGTACCTCGCGGAGTCATCCCAAAGGTGAGAGCAGTATTCAACGCATGAACGAATCAGGGTCTTGTTCAGAACACATCTCTGGTGCGCCGGAAACACCTCACCTTATTTAGTCCTAGCTTCTGCGAGGCTAGCCCAACATAGCTATCTATAAATACTTTTTATTGTTGGCTGAAATATCTGAAAATCTTCTTCAATCATCATTCACAATTTTATAATAGAAGCGCTCGTGGCCTAGCGGTCTCAGTGTTCTGTAAACGATCACTGAGTTACGCAACTTTCACTATGGCTGGTCCTCGGATGGGTGACCACTTTGTGGCATTTACATTTGCGAGCGTTTCCGTGCTTCGGAAGGCACGTTAAGCCGTTGGTCCCGGTTGCCAGTAAAATGGCAGTCGTTAAGCCTGGTTGAAGGCCTTATGGGCGGCTTGAAAACTTCAGCAGCAGGTAGCCACAACTTGCGTCTGTCTATTTCAACACGGCAATGGGCTCACCACCGATTACGTGGGACAGGAATCCACACGGTGAAAAGTGGGCATATAATATGCCTCTGCCACCCCTTCGGGGATAAGGCGTGATGGATATTTATTTATTTTATTTATTTATAATACTTATTATTTTAAAAGATCGCTAAGCTTATGGCCTTGCTGAACAGTTGAAGTTGGAAAATCGACCTCTGTTGAACTTTCGGTTCCTGTAAGCGGGGAATTCTCGTCGAAAACAAAAAGCTTCCTTGACATATATTATGTTTAATTATTAATTTTATGTTGGTCTATTTTATTTGTTTCTTTTTTTATCACTGTGTTAATGTTTTGTTTTGTTCTGTGATATTAAAAGACAAACATTTTTTTAATTTTTTTTTTTTACATTTTGACGCAGTTGTATTCAAGGTCTGTGGTCTTTTATATCTCTGCTAATGCTAACAATAACTACAATAAGTATGTCAGTACATAGTTACATAATTGGATTTCGTTTTTCAATGTACTTAGTTACGAGGTATATACATTGTTTATATGGAACCTTTATCAGAGTTATAAGCATACGGTTAGGTCCGATAGGGGCTTTATTCCGCGTACGCTTAGATTGTGGAATGAACTCCTGCTTGCGGTTTCCCGAACGTCTACAGTATGGGGATCTTCAAAAGGGGTCTTAGAAGGTTTATAAAGGGTCGGCAGCGCGAGTGCTGCAGCTCTGGTGTTTCAAACGTCCATAGGCTACGGTGACCACTTTCTATCAGATGGGCCGTACGCTTGTCTGCCACCTCAGTGGCAGAAAAGAAATTAAAACAATTTTTTAACGATCTACTGCAGCAACTATCTTGTTGCGTAGATCTGGATACATTGTTTATCAATCACGACTTATCCCCGAAGGGGTGGTTGAGGCATATCATACGCCCACATTAATATACAGAATTAGTGTGATATAGACTGACGCAGTTGTGGCTACCTGCTGTTGAAATTTTGCAAGCCAATAAATCCGTCAATGACCAATGGTTTAACGTATCTACCGAAGCACGGAAACGCTGGTAAATGGAAATACCACAAAGCGGTCACCCATCCGTTACCAGCCATAGCGAATGTTGCTTAACGCAGTGATCGTTAAGCGGTCACCCATTTGTAACCAGCCATAGCGAATGTTGCTTAACGCAGTGATCGTTTACAGAACACTGAGTTAGCGGGCCACAAGCGTTTCATACTGTACATTGTCATACTGTAGGTATTATGTGTTTTTTTTATATCAAAAACATACAATTGAATAGAAGTAAAAAATAAATTCTACAAAATACCACGGACATACTAGTAGGAAAACTATATAGCCCTCTAAAATATACGAAACGCTGTTCATCATTAGGTATAAAAGCTTAAAGGTAGGTAGGATCGTTCATCAGAACCCGGAATTTTGCAGATCACCATTAAGACTTCCAACAAAACGTTTGTTTCATAGAACAGCATCTCGAAGACAATAACTCCCATAAATTCCTCATAATTGTCTCAATCTCGCATCAGAACAATATGTATCTACATAAACAGTAAACATCCAATCAATAGCCATTGTAAAGGATACAATTTAAATACACAATAATTATAAATACTTATAGTACCTTTGATGTTTATGACTTCCTGTAATCGAGATGTTAATTGTCACATGTCACCAGATCAACACGCAATACCCACATATCCGGAGAAGATTAGGATATTACCTCACCTGCAAGTCGTGTAGCTATGGATATACTCGTACATAATGTCACTACCTAAGCGTGGCATTGGACTGGCCACATCTGTTGTAAAAAAGTGATGGCCGAGAGAGCAAACGTGTTCTGGTGCAGTGTAGACTGTGACTCGATAAACGTAGGGTAGGACATCACGCCAGATGAGCGGATGACCTTAAAAAGGTTAAGCAGAATCTGGATGAGAAAGGCGTGAGACAGTATGTTGTGCTGAATTGGGAGAGGCCTACTTTCAACAGACGACTACCATAGGCTGATTTGAATGTCAATATCCAATTTAAGCACGTTAGTGTCGTATAAGGCGACTAAGGGAGAACCTTAAGCAAAAAATACCTTTAAAGATCGCCTTAAACGACAAATTGAAAATATGAAACGAAACCGTCTGACCAGTGCGGTATAGTAGGCCAAATTTTTGCCACAATTTTTGGAGATGGCGGCGCTGTGTATAAGAAAATGTCCTGTACGCTAGACATTTAGGTACTTATTGCAATACTCCGTCAAGGAACATTCACACAAACGCAATTTACGGGATTTTCACGGTGCGGCCTGAAAGGTTTTCCTGGTTAGAATGCCGAGTTGAGAACGCCTTTTCTGGTGAGAACGCCGATTTGGAGCATTTTGTACTCTTCTTTTTACCTCTCAGTGTATTACAAGTTGCTTTCCAACCCTTTCTGAATTTGGGTTCAAATCCATTTCGTATTTCATCCATAAACATCCATCTTTTATTTGCTGCTAGAGCTATTGTTTGAACGTTTGACTTTTGTTTTTCTACATTGTAAGGAGCGACTGCTATCTGACATCACAAAGTCACGGATGGGCAAGCACTTTGTGGCACCAAAGCCTGTAAGGGCTTTAGAACAAGTTAAACCCTGCCTCTTTCGTTAGTTAGCAGATGCACTGCTAGCAGGGTTGCCTGTAAGAAATTGTCTTTATGCGATAAAGCCGCCAATTGTAAACCAATTTAGGATTACATTATTTATAGGTTTTAATGTATTTGAAAAAGACGAAGAAGTGGACTGTAGGTACAGTAGGTCAGGATTTGTGGTATGGTGACTTGGAATATCAAGAGTTTTATAAAATAAAAAGGAAAAAAAACACGTCTTTGTAGCACGGCCATATATTGGTAAGCTAAAGATTATAAGTTGCTAGTAACAGAATTACGATTTTACCTAAAAATAACAAAAAATTGCCATAGCAAAAATCGAACAGTATTTTGGTGTTACAATAAAGAATACATCTATCTATCTAGCAGCTGAGGTTGCTTGAACGCCAAAGATCTTGGGAGATGAGAGTTGGAGGGTTCTGTACTTGATGAATTATTTAGTACTTGAAAAGTAACTGGGTCTAGTTGGAGCAGTTTATTGCTAGCAGTTGTATCTATAGCGTGAGAAGGTACACAGACGTAAGCATGTTATCGCTGCACGTGCACTGTGTGACTAAAAGACTAATAAAAACAATGTATTTATAATAAAAGTGATAGTATGAGAAATGAAATGGAACGTTTTAATTTACATGCTTCATGTTTCTTGCCCTCACTTATTTTGCTCACTCATAATATACGATGAAAACTAGAGTATTTGTATAAGTGATTGTTAGATTACATCATTATTTATTAAGGTAATTTTGTGAAATTAAATGGAAAAAGAACCACGGTAAGAAGGAGATAAAGATAAGCTCTAAAAAAATGTTAAGATTCTTTTTATCATTGATTAAATTGAATTAAAAAAATTTAATGCATTTGTTACAAAAAGACATCCAAAAGCTTGGAAAAAGAACATAGGGCTTCATGAGGTACGTGACCAGGCTTCATATACATATACCTAGTCAGGTCATAAGTATTGTCACACAGTAAAAACTTTTCTTTTAGAATGCTGGCCACAATAAAGTTCATTGAATTCGAATTTCGAATTGTTCATGAAAATAAAAATGTATACTTTTTAGAATTTTACTCATTTCTAAATATGGAGTGGACGCTTAAAAAAGACCGTGTTGCAGTTATTGCGTTGCATCGTTGCGGTTACGCGCCAATTAAAATTTTTGACATACTGAAAAATTTTAATATAACCTAAAGATTCGTTTATCGTACCATCAAACGATACAATGAAGACTCTAGTGTAGATTACAGGTCAAGAAGTGGTCGCCCTCGGTCTGTTAGGACTCCAGCAGTGATAAAAGCTTTGAAGGCGCGAATTCAAAGAAATCCCAATCGTAAGCAGAAACTGTTGGCCCTTCAGATGGGGTTAAGCAGAACCACGGTGAAAAGGGTGTTAAATGAAGACTTAGGGCTTCGGTCATATCGAAGAAAAACAGGACATCGTTTAAATGCTCGTCTAATGGACCTGAGACTGAAGAGATGCCGCGCTTTGTTAAAGCGGTACGCGGGAAAAAAATATCGGGAAATTATTTTTCGTATGAAAAAATTTTTACCATAGAAGAGAGCTACAACAAACAAAATGATAAGGTGTACGCACACAGTGAAGAAGCGAGCAACCGTATTCCGCGTGTCCAACGAGGTCATTTTCCACCCTCGCTCATGGTATGGTTGGGAGTTTCTTATTGAGGCTTAACAGAGGTACATTTTTGTGAGAAAGGTGTAAAAACGAATGCAGTTGTGTATCAAAATACAGTCCTGACGAACCTTGTGGAACCTGTTTCTCATACCATGTTCAATAACAGGCACTGGGTATTCCAACAAGATTCGGCGCCAGCCCATAGAGCGAAGAGCACACAAGACTGGCTGGCGGTGCGTGAAATCGACTTTATCCGGCACGAAGACTGGCCCTCCTCCAGTCCAGATTTGAGTCCGTTAGATTACAAGATATGGCAACACTTGTAGGAAAAGGCGTGCTCAAAGCCTCATCCCAATTTAGAGTCACTCAAGACATCCTTGATTAAGGCAGCTGCCGATATTGACATGGACCTCGTTCGTGCTGCGATAGACGTCTGGCCGCGCAGATTGAAGGCTTGTATTCAAAATCACGGAGGTCATTTTGAATAAATTTTATTGTCAAAAGAATCTATTATATTGTATATAAATGGTTACATAATGAATAAACTTGTTTCAATTATTTTATATTAAACATGTGACAGAATTTATGACCTGACTAGGTATGTGTCCTCCTTTTCTTGGTAATCACCACAGTACGAGTTCACATTTTGGAATGATTTGATTATTTTATTTATTTACTAGCTGACCTGCTCGGCTTCGTCCGTGACGTACTTCCAACCCCGTGGCACCCATTTAATCCCATCGCTTATTACTTTCCCAATAATGTATGAAAATTTCCCCGATTTGTTGACATTCATGATTACTGCTCCGCTTTCCTGTATAGTGGCGTGATGATATATAGCTAAGATCCTTCCTCAATAAATGGGCTATCCAATACATAAAGAATTTTTCAAATCGGTCAAGCCGTTTTCATGCTATATCGTGACAACGTAAAACGGGTTTTTATATATATAGATTTATTGAATATGGGAAAAGCATAGGAAACAAACAGTAGCATAGAGTATTTATTAAATTCCTACAAATAAACTTAACAAATATACTACCCACTATATTTTCCACAGTTTACTTTGAAGTATAGATTTGGAAGCTACAAAGACTACTATTAACCAGCTACTGAAAATAATAAAAACAATAAAAAAAACGCCATTTTTTTACAGCAATAAAATTTCTCTCATACGTCGATGAAGAAGTTTCACTTATGATAAAGAAGTTTCGCTTCAAAAAAACATGGCGCGCAACCGAAAAAAAATCTCTCAACGTCGATAAAGAAGTTTCACTTCAAAAACAAACAGTAGAGTTGTAAGCAGCGCAAAGATCAAGTTAGCAATATTTGCAATACACGAGTAAAACTCTAAGGTCGTTACACATTGTGAAAATTTACATACTTAGTATGATACGCTACCCTTAGGAGCCACTGCCTGACCTCATAATGTAAACGTGACTACCTTGACTGTCGAGAGAGGCGCCTACACTTCAGCGTCAATTGGCAATCTATGCATAAAGCTGAAGATGTTGTTTGTTTGGTTGAACGCGCTAATCTCAGGAACTACTGGTTATGATTTTTTTTTTGTTGGATAGCCCATTTATCACGAAAGGCTATAGGCTATATACCGTCACGCTACTACCCTGGAGAGCGAAGCAGTAGCCATAAATGTCGACAAGTCGGGCAAATTTGTTTGCAATATTGTAGAATTTATAAGTGTGTGAAGTGTGAAGCGCTCGTGGCCCCGCGGTCTCAGTGTTCGGTAAACGATCACTGAGGTACGCAACTTTCACTATGGCTGGTCGTCGGATGGGTGACCACTTTGTGGCATTTACATTTTCGAGCGTTTCCGTGCTTCGGAAGGCACGTTAAGCCGTTGGTCACGGTTGCCAGTAAAATGGCAGTCGTTAAGCCTGGTTGAAGGCCTTATAGGCGGCTTAAAAAATTTCAACAGCAGGTAGCCACAACCTGCGTCTGTCTATTTCAACACGGCAATGGGCTCACCACCTATTACGTGGGACTGGAATCCACACGGTGAAAAGTGGGCATATAATATGCCTCTGCCACCCCTTCGGGGATAAGGCGTGATGGATATTTATTTATTTATTATTATAATTTATAAGCGACGGGATTAAATAGGAGGAGAGAGAGTTCGAAGTATGCCGCGGGCGGAGCCGTGAGGGGTCATCTAGTTACTTACGTTCTACAGTTCTGAACATACTACGAGTACATTCTTTCCTTTCCTTTCGTGTGGCACCACCTCGTAAATTAAAATGGCAATAAATAAATCCTCAACGCTTTCTGATCCGGTGCTTAATATAAATCATAATGTAAGCTATGCCAAATATTTATCGTTAATTAACAGTTTCGTATCATCGCTCATCACACTCTTTGATTTTTGAGATAAATTCTTGTTAATTTTATATTGAAAACTAGCTGATGCACGCAGTTTCACCCGTGAGAATTTTCCACTTAGTTTTATAGGGCGTGCTCCGTTGGTTTAGCTACTATGAGTGAGGAACTATTGAAGAAGAACATATATTGTGCGAAACTAGAAGAAGGAGTCAGGGTAGGCCGAGACTAACATATAAAGACCACGTGAGACCACTCGGATACCTAGGCGCGATCTATGAAGCGAATAATGAATCTACAGGAAGCGAAAGAAGTATGCATGGATCTCGAAGTCTGGCGATCTGTCCTTTCTGACTACCCCGTCAGGGGTACAGCGTGAAGATAGTCAGTTTTATAATAAGAAAGATGTTATACTAAAGGGATCGACATATGCCATTGTGGAATTTTATGTAAACCTATGTAAGATATACAATTCCACTATACATTATTGTTATATCGAAAAGGGTTTAGGCAATGTTTTCCTTGAAATCTCCTTGATGGCTCATATTTTTCAGACCCCTCCAACAAATTTCGTTATATTTTAGCTAATGTATTAAAAAACTTAACAAAATATATACTACAACGTTATTCGAGAAGCACTCAGCCATTGGCGAAAATAGCATAAAAATTGCCATGTTGAAATGGAGAGGCGCAAGTTGTGGCTACCTGCTTTTGAAAAATTTTTCATGCCGCCCATAAGGTCATCAACTTGATTTAACGACTGCCATTTTACTGGCAACCGGGACCAACGGGTTAACGTGACCACAAAGTGGTCACCCATCCGAGACCAGCCATAGCGAAAGTTGCTTAACGCAGTGATCGTTTACAGAAAACTGTGCAAGCGGGGCCACGAGCGCTTCAATAAAAGTAAAAATAATAAATATTAATCAATAAACCAACAAATAATGTAACACCGTATCTAGAACAAGTTAATCGTGTTAACTGAACACCTGTAACAGTTCGCCTTGACCGCTGCGCTTGCGCAAAGTTCACGACCGAACAATGCAGTTTCGATATAACGAACATCATGGCGGTGTTTTCTCACGTGGCGTGGACAGCGTGGTAAAACTATGACAATAATTATTTTTTTGCGTGTCAGGTCAACTGGAGTTCTTGTCTTAAGGTCTTAGGTGAACTGTGGCAATTTTTGTGAAAAATGAGTTTGAAATCAAAAAACTTTACTATCACAAAAGACACTTGCCACTCATGTGAAAACGTTATATATATAGATAATACATACATACATACATATTGCCACGCCTTTATCCCCGAAGGGGTAGGCAGAGGCATACTATACGAATATAAAATAAAACATCAAACAATAAAAAACATAAAACATCAATAGCATTTTTCCCGTACCAGTGTACGGGAAAAATGCTATTGATGTTTTATGTTTTTCATTTTCATCATTTATCTATGACTGAGGAGGCGAGCGAAGCGAGCCGACGGAATCTCCATTTTAACTACACTGGGAGTTAAAATGGAGATTCCGTCGGCTCGCTTCGCTCGCCTCCTCAGTCAACTAATATGATATAAAGCTGAAGAATTTGTTTGTTTGTTTGGCTGAACGCGCTAATCTCAGGAACTATTGATCGGATATGAAAAAATATTTTTGTCTTGACTTGCTCATTTATCGAGGAAGGCTATAAGCTATACGCACGCTACTACTCTGGAGAGCGGAGCAGTAATCATAAATGTCGACAAGTCGGGTAAATTTTTATGCTTAATTGTAGAATTTATAGGCGACAGGATTAAATAGGTGCGACGGGAGTTCGAAGTATGTTACGGGCAAAGCCGGGGGGGTATATGCTATAGTTTTTAATGTTAGTTACGGCTACCATCTTTTATTTATTATATATCAGAATAAAAATATTAGTAAAAGACTAAAATATTAGTAACTGCCTGTGTGGCGCGGTGGGAGTGCATCAGGTGCATGCATATCCGACTGCTACGCAAGAGGTCGTGGGTTCGATTCCCAACCAGGATAAAATTTGTGTGATGAGTACGAGGGTTATTCTGGCCTGGGTCTTATTTATCTATAATATTTATGTATTTAGAAAAAATATAACTATGTTTATCAGTTATCTGGTTACCCTAGTACAAGCTCTGCTTAGTTTGGAATCAGATGGCGTTGTGTGAGTTGTCCCAACGATATTTATATTAAAGAAGACTAAAAACACTTACCAATTCAGTTTTGAGAGTCCGCCACGTCAGGAGGCTGCTACTGCGACGCAGTTGGATCTTGCCCATCCTCATGGTGCACTCCTGGAGCAAAGAGATACACTTTTTAAAATAGGTTATTATACTAATGGCCTCTTCAGTTTTAATCTTACCGAATCTACCATGGCAAGAGTTCTGAAGAGCTCTTCGGAAGTTCTTTAAAGTCAGAGATCTAAATTTATTTTTAAGTGGAAGTGTTTTTCAGATCGTGAGGTCAAACCCATTTATCAATATTTTAAATGTGAGAGCATATTTGGTGCGGTATCGAGTAAATAAAATAAAAATAAAAATATCTTTATTTTGCATAGACCATTTTAACGGCGCTTACTAACTGTCATACACTATTTAAAATATTTAAAGCGACCACCGGTTCGGAACGCGGCCCACCTGGGAAGAACCGGCAAGAAACTTAGGAAGGCTTCTTTTTGATGGCCTATTTACAATTTAATATTATTTAAACTCTCATCATCACAGCAATTTCATACGTACAACACGCATATATCCTTGAAGAGGTGTGAATTACAAACTACTTTGTATCAGTACTTTTATGATCCCACATATATAATGTGTTAAGAAAACCCTGTCCGGTCCGAAAGGGTCCGAAAGTGCCTATGCACTTCAATTACATAACCAAAAAATTAAAAAAAAAACATATTATTTATAAGTATAAACTAATTATCATTTTTTTAAACGCGTGTTTTTCGTATCAGAATTAGTTCAATTCCCTGAAAATATAGCAAATTTTCAAATACTGACAACACCTTTCTTGACATGCGGCGACGAGTGTATGTGATACTAAAAAAAGACGCCGGCAGATGTAAGCCGACCTTTTGACCTTGCATTTCCGAATAGCCCTTTCCCTGTGTTGCCATGTAAGCTACCACATTATGTTAATTTTTAATAAATTTTATTCGGGGTAAATTTTTGGGGTAATTTTTATGGTGTAATTTTTTGGGGAAATTTCTAAAAAGGATTTACACGAATAAAATCACATCTCGATACCTACCAATACCTTCACGGATCAGACAGTTTCTTAAAATATTGTATATGGCTATATAGGTATATGGATAGAGGGCAGCCGTAACAAAACCAAAATTCTAACATAAAGGAGGGGAGGAGGAGCACACCCTCGATTCATCAATCCTAACGCACAATTGAAATAACAGCTTATTTCAGGGTGTTTATAAGTTGTCATGGAAATAGTTTTTAGCTAACTTCAGTGTGTTTATAAGTTGTTATAGAAACACTTATCAGCAAACTTCATGGTGTCGGTTTTTCGTGTCGGTCTGCGCGTAAAAATTTATCTCATCAGTTTTCCCAATGGCGCTAAAGAAAAATAACTTCAAAAATAAAAATATGGTCTTTTCATGTAGTTAAGTACCGTTAATAATTATATATACATTTACTAAAAAACCGGTCAGAGAATAACAAGAATTTAATTGGTCGTGCTAATGAGTGTCTAGCACATAAGACCTTTTAGCCTTTTTGCTACCACCTCACTAAACGGCAACGGGTTCAAAATTTCTTCCAAATTTAACATCTAAAATAGACACATTTAATTAAATTTATTCGGCCCTTTGGACCCACCCCAGTTCCGTGCTTCGGAAGGCACGTTAAGCCGTTGGTCCCGGTTGCTAATTAAATGGCAGTCGTTAAGTCAAGTTGAAGACCTTATGGGCGGCTTAAAAAATTCCAACAGCAGGTCGATACAGCCTGCGCCTGTCCATTTCAACACGACAATGGGCTCACCACCTGTTACTTGGGACGAAAGTGCATACGGTGAAACGTGGGCGTTTAATATGCCTCTGGCTACCCCTTCGGGGATAAAGGCGTGACAATATGTATTTATGTATGTATGTACTAAAAAACTGTACCGACATCAATTTTATTTATTTGTTTAGATGTTAGGAAAACAGATCGACTTGAGACTAGATTTTTTTATAATAAATATAATAAAGCGAAGCGCTCGTGGCCCCGCGGTCTCAGTGTTCTGTAAACGATCACTAAGTTACGCAACTTTCACTATGGCTGGTCCTCGGATGGGTGACCACTTTGTGGCATTTACATTTGCAAGCGTTTCGTGCTTCGGAAGGCACGTTAAGTCGTTGGTCCCGGTTGCCAGTAAAATGGCAGTCGTTAAGCCTGGTTGAATGCCTTATGGGCGGCATGAAAAATTTCAACAGCAGGTAGCCACAACCTGCGTCTGTCTATTTCAACACGGCAATGGGCTCGCCACCTATTACGTGGGACAGAAATCCACACGGTGAAAAGTGGGCATATAATATGCCTCTGCCACCCCTTCGGGGATAAGGCGTGATGGATATTTATTTATTTATTTTTTAAATATAATTACGTTGGTCGCTTTACATGTCTTTAAAATTAGATGGTTGATGCCATTAGAACGTACATAAAAAACACTGTACAGTCAAGTTGATGTACCGTGTTCATTCAAGGCGGGTGCTTCCGCATTTTACAATATATATAACAATGACGGGATGTTTAGTTTAATTGTTACCTTCCCACTAAGCCCGCCAGGTACACATCCATTGAGTGAAAACTCATTGGTATAGGAAGAGGAACTCGCAATAAACTGCGAACACTCTTGTCAAATATATCGCTACCATTAAAAGATAACCTTTAATGTATCATTGAACTAGATGTGGGCGTTTGATGCTATCTATTTCGTGAATTTGGTGAAGGATTTTTAATTGTTGCTATCAGAACTCTTTAATGTTACCTCCGTGATGTAAAAAGTCTGGCCATAAATATTGTTACAATTTAAAAACATTTAAGTTTATTTAAAAGCAAACGGGATTTGCGTATAAACACTTACCTACGTGTTGTCGTACAATGTACGTGACTTTTAATAAAATTTGAGGGTATTGTATGGTAACCATGCCTGCATAGCTTTTTTTGTTTTGTTGCGCAGGTAATGCATTTACGCACCGTTATCCCTGTTGCGGGGGCAGCAGGAACGGTGTGTGTGTCCCGGCCCATGAAAGAGGGGCCGTCCTACCCACTAAACCCCGCGGTGTTCCGCCTCACCATAATCGAGGCCTGGGTTCGTCTCGGGGTGCTTGCATAGTGTGCTCTATGGAATACTGGTAGAAAATGTTTGTCATTAAGTGTCTTATAATTAACTAACAATTTGATACCTAAATAACCCACAGCATTCAAAGGTACTAAGGTCCGTATTCCAGAACGTTTATCAATACTCAAGAAACACTTAAGAGTAGATTTTATAAAAATCTATAATTATTTTTGGTTTTAACTGTTATTTTTGCAATATTCCGCTTTTTTAGAATGTCGTACGATGTCGACACGTGTTTCGCCTACACACGAGGCATTATCAAGACTGTTTGGCAGCAAAAGTACTTACACGTTCACCTCAACCTTTTATAGTTCGAACGCAACCAAACGATAGCGCGATGTAGACTTCTAGTTGTTTTGTCTATTTTTGAATAAACTAAGCAAAACCGAAGTGTGGAAGTCTGTTTGTTCGTTCAGCAAAGTACACCCGTCCCGTTTTATAATTTCTAACTGCTCTAATACGGACATTTTTAGACCCTTTTCACATAAATGTAATATTTCAAAATTGTTGTTTTCATTCAAAATATGCCCGGTGTCCAGCAAATGCTTCGCGAAATGTGATTTATCTGTATGACCGTTTCGGAATGCTCCTAGGTGTTCCTTATATCTGGTATCAAAGGAACGACCTGTTTGGCCTATATAAACATTGCTACAACCATCACATTTCAACTTATAAATACCGGATTTTTTGCTATTACTAATACTATCTTTACCATTACATAATGTTTTTAAGGTATTTTGAGGTCTATAGGCCGAGAAAACATTATTTTCCTTAAGTACCCTCGCCACACGATGTGTGATACGCCCAAAGTATGGGAGACAAGAAGTATACTTCTTGGTTTCTTTAGTTGATGGGTACAAAAGGAGCTTAACCATTTTATTTTGCTTTTTTAATAAAAGTGAGTGTATTAATTTTGAGCTATAGCCGTTAGATTGTGCAATGCAACAAATTATATTCAATTCCTTGTCAAATGCCTCTCCGCTTAATGGAACATTTAATAGCCTATGAATCATACTATGGAAAGCCGCCATTTTGTGCAGCCACGGGTGGCAAGAATTAAAAGGGATTGTAGTATCTGTATATGTTGGTTTCCGGAATATTTCAAAACTATGCTTTGTGCCATTTTTTGAAATTGATATGTCTAGGAAGTTTAATAAATTATTTTGTTCTATCTCTAATTTAAATTTAATTTTAGGGTGAATGCCATTTAAATTACTGAGAAATATACTTAGTTGTCTATGGGTACCCGTCCAATTCATTATTATATCATCTACATATCTATAATAATATGAAATATGACTGTTATTGATTATATTTATATTTTCAAAATAGTCCATAAATATGTCTGCCATTAGGGGGCTTAAAGGCGAGCCCATTGCTAGACCTTCTTTTTGTACATAATATTCATAGTTAAATTGAAAGTAATTTTGCTTCATACAAAGCTCCGTCAAGCGTAAAATATCATTAATTTGTTCTGGATGTAATTTTTTTAATTTGCAACATATTTTTTATGATTTTTAAGCATTCCATATAAGGAACGTTTGTAAACAAACTATCTACGTCCAACGATACCAATATTGAATTACGCGGCAACTCGATGTCTTTTATTTTTTGAATCAAATCATAAGTGTTACGTAAACAATATTTTGGATTGAAACCGGTCTTTTCCTTAATAAGTGAATTGAGGTACTTGGCTAATTTATAAGTAGGCGCGTTTATATACGAGACTACAGGTCGGACAGGTACATTGTCTTTATGAATTTTTGGTAACCCGTAAAGTAGTGGACATTGTGGATTCATAGGTATTAAGGTCCGAAGTAACGGCGAATCTTCTGGAAAAAGGTATTTTGCTGCTTTTATACAGAGTTTTAGCTCTGCGTGATACTTCAAAGTTGGATCGGAACCCAGGCGCTGAAACTCAAAAACACTGTACAGTCAAGTTGATGTACCGTGTTCATTCAAGGCGGGTGCTTCCGCATTTTACAATATATATAACAATGACGGGATGTTTAGTTTAATTGTTACCTTCCCACTAAGCCCGCCAGGTACACATCCATTGAGTGAAAACTCATTGGTATAGGAAGAGGATAAGTCAGAATGATGTCATTCACTTTGCTGGTGTATTCAGCTCTGGGCATAATCACTATAGTGTTACCTTTATCAGCTTTATTAATGACTAAATTATTGGTGACAAGTTTTTGGTGTATTGATTTAATGTTTGTTATTTCCGAGCTATGAAAACCTGTGGACTTATATGATTTTATCTGGTGAGCCGCCAGACTTTTAACTATATTGTCCTTTTTATTCCTAACGATTGCTACCTCGGTATCCACTGCCAGTGTCTCTTTGGACCTTGTAGCAACCGGTTTTGGTATACTATATTTTAAACCCTTTTCCAGGAGTGACATCTCGTTCGTAGAAAACTGAATATTCGAAAGATTTTTAACTCTAGGGTAAAAGGAGTGACTGCAACGTTGTACCTCCTCATTATTTTGAAAACGCAAAGCACTATTTCTCAATGTTTGTAATTTATTACGTTGGTTTAGAAATTTTTTATGAGCTACTTGGGATGCCAGGTCGCGAGCTTTTTGATCTAACAAGTCAAATTCAATGTTATGTAATTTAAATGCTAACTCAGAATATAGTATTTTTAAATGGAGTTTCAAATTATCTTTAATTTGAAACCAACGCCTTGTCTCCTCGCTCAACCAAAATATTTGCGCCTTTTTTATAGCTACATTAGCAACCTTAGAATATGTATTTGTACGTATACTGATATAACTTGGAATAACGTTGTAGTGTTTACATTGCCGATTGAACCACACATTTTGGCTAGCAACGCGGTGATGTTTTGATATTTTAATGTATAATTTTGCCTGTACAGCTATGCTTGCTGATTTTAAATAACTAATTGAATCAGGCGTTACATGGCGGAAATCCATTTTAAAAATCTATAATTATTTTTGGTTTTAACTGTTATTTTTGCAATATTCCGCTTTTTTAGAATGTCGTACGATGTCGACACGTGTTTCGCCTACACACGAGGCATTATCAAGACTGTTTGGCAGCAAAAGTACTTACACGTTCACCTCAACCTTTTATAGTTCGAACGCAACCAAACGATAGCGCGATGTAGACTTCTAGTTGTTTTGTCTATTTTTGAATAAACTAAGCAAAACCGAAGTGTGGAAGTCTGTTTGTTCGTTCAGCAAAGTACACCCGTCCCGTTTTATAATTTCTAACTGCTCTAATACGGACATTTTTAGACCCTTTTCACATAAATGTAATATTTCAAAATTGTTGTTTTCATTCAAAATATGCCCGGTGTCCAGCAAATGCTTCGCGAAATGTGATTTATCTGTATGACCGTTTCGGAATGCTCCTAGGTGTTCCTTATATCTGGTATCAAAGGAACGACCTGTTTGGCCTATATAAACATTGCTACAACCATCACATTTCAACTTATAAATACCGGATTTTTTGCTATTACTAATACTATCTTTACCATTACATAATGTTTTTAAGGTATTTTGAGGTCTATAGGCCGAGAAAACATTATTTTCCTTAAGTACCCTCGCCACACGATGTGTGATACGCCCAAAGTATGGGAGACAAGAAGTATACTTCTTGGTTTCTTTAGTTGATGGGTACAAAAGGAGCTTAACCATTTTATTTTGCTTTTTTAATAAAAGTGAGTGTATTAATTTTGAGCTATAGCCGTTAGATTGTGCAATGCAACAAATTATATTCAATTCCTTGTCAAATGCCTCTCCGCTTAATGGAACATTTAATAGCCTATGAATCATACTATGGAAAGCCGCCATTTTGTGCAGCCACGGGTGGCAAGAATTAAAAGGGATTGTAGTATCTGTATATGTTGGTTTCCGGAATATTTCAAAACTATGCTTTGTGCCATTTTTTGAAATTGATATGTCTAGGAAGTTTAATAAATTATTTTGTTCTATCTCTAATTTAAATTTAATTTTAGGGTGAATGCCATTTAAATTACTGAGAAATATACTTAGTTGTCTATGGGTACCCGTCCAATTCATTATTATATCATCTACATATCTATAATAATATGAAATATGACTGTTATTGATTATATTTATATTTTCAAAATAGTCCATAAATATGTCTGCCATTAGGGGGCTTAAAGGCGAGCCCATTGCTAGACCTTCTTTTTGTACATAATATTCATAGTTAAATTGAAAGTAATTTTGCTTCATACAAAGCTCCGTCAAGCGTAAAATATCATTAATTTGTTCTGGATGTAATTTTTTAATTTGCAACATATTTTTTATGATTTTTAAGCATTCCATATAAGGAACGTTTGTAAACAAACTATCTACGTCCAACGATACCAATATTGAATTACGCGGCAACTCGATGTCTTTTATTTTTTGAATCAAATCATAAGTGTTACGTAAACAATATTTTGGATTGAAACCGGTCTTTTCCTTAATAAGTGAATTGAGGTACTTGGCTAATTTATAAGTAGGCGCGTTTATATACGAGACTACAGGTCGGACAGGTACATTGTCTTTATGATTTTTTTTTTTTTTTTTTTTTTTTTTTTTTTTTTTTTTTTTTTTTTTTTTTTTTTTATGGGACGGGTACCCATAGACAACTAAGTATATTTCTCAGCAATTTAAATGGCATTCACCCTAAAATTAAATTTAAATTAGAGATAGAACAAAATAATTTATTAAACTTCCTAGACATATCAATTTCAAAAAATGGCACAAAGCATAGTTTTGAAATATTCCGGAAACCAACATATACAGATACTACAATCCCTTTTAATTCTTGCCACCCGTGGCTGCACAAAATGGCGGCTTTCCATAGTATGATTCATAGGCTATTAAATGTTCCATTAAGCGGAGAGGCATTTGACAAGGAATTGAATATAATTTGTTGCATTGCACAATCTAACGGCTATAGCTCAAAATTAATACACTCACTTTTATTAAAAAAGCAAAATAAAATGGTTAAGCTCCTTTTGTACCCATCAACTAAAGAAACCAAGAAGTATACTTCTTGTCTCCCATACTTTGGGCGTATCACACATCGTGTGGCGAGGGTACTTAAGGAAAATAATGTTTTCTCGGCCTATAGACCTCAAAATACCTTAAAAACATTATGTAATGGTAAAGATAGTATTAGTAATAGCAAAAAATCCGGTATTTATAAGTTGAAATGTGATGGTTGTAGCAATGTTTATATAGGCCAAACAGGTCGTTCCTTTGATACCAGATATAAGGAACACCTAGGAGCATTCCGAAACGGTCATACAGATAAATCACATTTCGCGAAGCATTTGCTGGACACCGGGCATATTTTGAATGAAAACAACAATTTTGAAATATTACATTTATGTGAAAAGGGTCTAAAAATGTCCGTATTAGAGCAGTTAGAAATTATAAAACGGGACGGGTGTACTTTGCTGAACGAACAAACAGACTTCCACACTTCGGTTTTGCTTAGTTTATTCAAAAATAGACAAAACAACTAGAAGTCTACATCGCGCTATCGTTTGGTTGCGTTCGAACTATAAAAGGTTGAGGTGAACGTGTAAGTACTTTTGCTGCCAAACAGTCTTGATAATGCCTCGTGTGTAGGCGAAACACGTGTCGACATCGTACGACATTCTAAAAAAGCGGAATATTGCAAAAATAACAGTTAAAACCAAAAATAATTATAGATTTTTAAAATGGATTTCCGCCATGTAACGCCTGATTCAATTAGTTATTTAAAATCAGCAAGCATAGCTGTACAGGCAAAATTATACATTAAAATATCAAAACATCACCGCGTTGCTAGCCAAAATGTGTGGTTCAATCGGCAATGTAAACACTACAACGTTATTCCAAGTTATATCAGTATACGTACAAATACATATTCTAAGGTTGCTAATGTAGCTATAAAAAAGGCGCAAATATTTTGGTTGAGCGAGGAGACAAGGCGTTGGTTTCAAATTAAAGATAATTTGAAACTCCATTTAAAAATACTATATTCTGAGTTAGCATTTAAATTACATAACATTGAATTTGACTTGTTAGATCAAAAAGCTCGCGACCTGGCATCCCAAGTAGCTCATAAAAAATTTCTAAACCAACGTAATAAATTACAAACATTGAGAAATAGTGCTTTGCGTTTTCAAAATAATGAGGAGGTACAACGTTGCAGTCACTCCTTTTACCCTAGAGTTAAAAATCTTTCGAATATTCAGTTTTCTACGAACGAGATGTCACTCCTGGAAAAGGGTTTAAAATATAGTATACCAAAACCGGTTGCTACAAGGTCCAAAGAGACACTGGCAGTGGATACCGAGGTAGCAATCGTTAGGAATAAAAAGGACAATATAGTTAAAAGTCTGGCGGCTCACCAGATAAAATCATATAAGTCCACAGGTTTTCATAGCTCGGAAATAACAAACATTAAATCAATACACCAAAAACTTGTCACCAATAATTTAGTCATTAATAAAGCTGATAAAGGTAACACTATAGTGATTATGCCCAGAGCTGAATACACCAGCAAAGTGAATGACATCATTCTGACAGATGAGTTTCAGCGCCTGGGTTCCGATCCAACTTTGAAGTATCACGCAGAGCTAAAACTCTGTATAAAAGCAGCAAAATACCTTTTTCCAGAAGATTCGCCGTTACTTCGGACCTTAATACCTTGTCACCCACAATGTCCACTACTTTACGGGTTACCAAAAATTCATAAAGACAATGTACCTGTCCGACCTGTAGTCTCGTATATAAACGCGCCTACTTATAAATTAGCCAAGTACCTCAATTCACTTATTAAGGAAAAGACCGGTTTCAATCCAAAATATTGTTTACGTAACACTTATGATTTGATTCAAAAAATAAAAGACATCGAGTTGCCGCGTAATTCAATATTGGTATCGTTGGACGTAGATAGTTTGTTTACAAACGTTCCTTATATGGAATGCTTAAAAATCATAAAAAATATGTTGCAAATTAAAAAAATTACATCCAGAACAAATTAATGATATTTTACGCTTGACGGAGCTTTGTATGAAGCAAAATTACTTTCAATTTAACTATGAATATTATGTACAAAAAGAAGGTCTAGCAATGGGCTCGCCTTTAAGCCCCCTAATGGCAGACATATTTATGGACTATTTTGAAAATATAAATATAATCAATAACAGTCATATTTCATATTATTATAGATATGTAGATGATATAATAATGAATTGGACGGGTACCCATAGACAACTAAGTATATTTCTCAGTAATTTAAATGGCATTCACCCTAAAATTAAATTTAAATTAGAGATAGAACAAAATAATTTATTAAACTTCCTAGACATATCAATTTCAAAAAATGGCACAAAGCATAGTTTTGAAATATTCCGGAAACCAACATATACAGATACTACAATCCCTTTTAATTCTTGCCACCCGTGGCTGCACAAAATGGCGGCTTTCCATAGTATGATTCATAGGCTATTAAATGTTCCATTAAGCGGAGAGGCATTTGACAAGGAATTGAATATAATTTGTTGCATTGCACAATCTAACGGCTATAGCTCAAAATTAATACACTCACTTTTATTAAAAAAGCAAAATAAAATGGTTAAGCTCCTTTTGTACCCATCAACTAAAGAAACCAAGAAGTATACTTCTTGTCTCCCATACTTTGGGCGTATCACACATCGTGTGGCGAGGGTACTTAAGGAAAATAATGTTTTCTCGGCCTATAGACCTCAAAATACCTTAAAAACATTATGTAATGGTAAAGATAGTATTAGTAATAGCAAAAAATCCGGTATTTATAAGTTGAAATGTGATGGTTGTAGCAATGTTTATATAGGCCAAACAGGTCGTTCCTTTGATACCAGATATAAGGAACACCTAGGAGCATTCCGAAACGGTCATACAGATAAATCACATTTCGCGAAGCATTTGCTGGACACCGGGCATATTTTGAATGAAAACAACAATTTTGAAATATTACATTTATGTGAAAAGGGTCTAAAAATGTCCGTATTAGAGCAGTTAGAAATTATAAAACGGGACGGGTGTACTTTGCTGAACGAACAAACAGACTTCCACACTTCGGTTTTGCTTAGTTTATTCAAAAATAGACAAAACAACTAGAAGTCTACATCGCGCTATCGTTTGGTTGCGTTCGAACTATAAAAGGTTGAGGTGAACGTGTAAGTACTTTTGCTGCCAAACAGTCTTGATAATGCCTCGTGTGTAGGCGAAACACGTGTCGACATCGTACGACATTCTAAAAAAGCGGAATATTGCAAAAATAACAGTTAAAACCAAAAATAATTATAGATTTTTAAAATGGATTTCCGCCATGTAACGCCTGATTCAATTAGTTATTTAAAATCAGCAAGCATAGCTGTACAGGCAAAATTATACATTAAAATATCAAAACATCACCGCGTTGCTAGCCAAAATGTGTGGTTCAATCGGCAATGTAAACACTACAACGTTATTCCAAGTTATATCAGTATACGTACAAATACATATTCTAAGGCTGCTAATGTAGCTATAAAAAAGGCGCTAATATTTTGGTTGAGCGAGGAGACAAGGCGTTGGTTTCAAATTAAAGATAATTTGAAACTCCATTTAAAAATACTATATTCTGAGTTAGCATTTAAATTACATAACATTGAATTTGACTTGTTAGATCAAAAAGCTCGCGACCTGGCATCCCAAGTAGCTCATAAAAAATTTCTAAACCAACGTAATAAATTACAAACATTGAGAAATAGTGCTTTGCGTTTTCAAAATAATGAGGAGGTACAACGTTGCAGTCACTCCTTTTACCCTAGAGTTAAAAATCTTTCGAATATTCAGTTTTCTACGAACGAGATGTCACTCCTGGAAAAGGGTTTAAAATATAGTATACCAAAACCGGTTGCTACAAGGTCCAAAGAGACACTGGCAGTGGATACCGAGGTAGCAATCGTTAGGAATAAAAAGGACAATATAGTTAAAAGTCTGGCGGCTCACCAGATAAAATCATATAAGTCCACAGGTTTTCATAGCTCGGAAATAACAAACATTAAATCAATACACCAAAAACTTGTCACCAATAATTTAGTCATTAATAAAGCTGATAAAGGTAACACTATAGTGATTATGCCCAGAGCTGAATACACCAGCAAAGTGAATGACATCATTCTGACAGATGAGTTTCAGCGCCTGGGTTCCGATCCAACTTTGAAGTATCACGCAGAGCTAAAACTCTGTATAAAAGCAGCAAAATACCTTTTTCCAGAAGATTCGCCGTTACTTCGGACCTTAATACCTATGAATCCACAATGTCCACTACTTTACGGGTTACCAAAAATTCATAAAGACAATGTACCTGTCCGACCTGTAGTCTCGTATATAAACGCGCCTACTTATAAATTAGCCAAGTACCTCAATTCACTTATTAAGGAAAAGACCGGTTTCAATCCAAAATATTGTTTACGTAACACTTATGATTTGATTCAAAAAATAAAAGACATCGAGTTGCCGCGTAATTCAATATTGGTATCGTTGGACGTAGATAGTTTGTTTACAAACGTTCCTTATATGGAATGCTTAAAAATCATAAAAAATATGTTGCAAATTAAAAAATTACATCCAGAACAAATTAATGATATTTTACGCTTGACGGAGCTTTGTATGAAGCAAAATTACTTTCAATTTAACTATGAATATTATGTACAAAAAGAAGGTCTAGCAATGGGCTCGCCTTTAAGCCCCCTAATGGCAGACATATTTATGGACTATTTTGAAAATATAAATATAATCAATAACAGTCATATTTCATATTATTATAGATATGTAGATGATATAATAATGAATTGGACGGGTACCCATAGACAACTAAGTATATTTCTCAGTAATTTAAATGGCATTCACCCTAAAATTAAATTTAAATTAGAGATAGAACAAAATAATTTATTAAACTTCCTAGACATATCAATTTCAAAAAATGGCACGAAGCATAGTTTTGAAATATTCCGGAAACCAACATATACAGATACTACAATCCCTTTTAATTCTTGCCACCCGTGGCTGCACAAAATGGCGGCTTTCCATAGTATGATTCATAGGCTATTAAATGTTCCATTAAGCGGAGAGGCATTTGACAAGGAATTGAATATAATTTGTTGCATTGCACAATCTAACGGCTATAGCTCAAAATTAATACACTCACTTTTATTAAAAAAGCAAAATAAAATGGTTAAGCTCCTTTTGTACCCATCAACTAAAGAAACCAAGAAGTATACTTCTTGTCTCCCATACTTTGGGCGTATCACACATCGTGTGGCGAGGGTACTTAAGGAAAACAATGTTTTCTCGGCCTATAGACCTCAAAATACCTTAAAAACATTATGTAATGGTAAAGATAGTATTAGTAATAGCAAAAAATCCGGTATTTATAAGTTGAAATGTGATGGTTGTAGCAATGTTTATATAGGCCAAACAGGTCGTTCCTTTGATACCAGATATAAGGAACACCTAGGAGCATTCCGAAACGGTCATACAGATAAATCACATTTCGCGAAGCATTTGCTGGACACCGGGCATATTTTGAATGAAAACAACAATTTTGAAATATTACATTTATGTGAAAAGGGTCTAAAAATGTCCGTATTAGAGCAGTTAGAAATTATAAAACGGGACGGGTGTACTTTGCTGAACGAACAAACAGACTTCCACACTTCGGTTTTGCTTAGTTTATTCAAAAATAGACAAAACAACTAGAAGTCTACATCGCGCTATCGTTTGGTTGCGTTCGAACTATAAAAGGTTGAGGTGAACGTGTAAGTACTTTTGCTGCCAAACAGTCTTGATAATGCCTCGTGTGTAGGCGAAACACGTGTCGACATCGAACGACATTCTAAAAAAGCGGAATATTGCAAAAATAACAGTTAAAACCAAAAATAATTATAGATTTTTAAAATGGATTTCCGCCATGTAACGCCTGATTCAATTAGTTATAGATTTTATAAGACATAATCTAGTCTCAAGCGTTGATTGAGTATTGAGATACGTTCTGGAATACGGACCTAAGAACACTGGCCGCCTTTCCGCGCTGGAAGGAAATTGCTAACCTTTGCACCAGCTGCGAGCCTAAGCAGGACCGGTTTCCACCCTTATTTTTCGGCCTATATTGAATAAGATTTGCCTCAACGAACTGTACAGATTAATATTGTAAGATTCAGGTTGAATTTGAGAACGGCTTCCTTCTTTCACGTGACTGAATTTCTTGTCTTATAAAAAAAAAAGTGTGTGTGTGTGTGTGTGTGTGTGTATTCATGTTCTCGCGTTAGAAGTTATACTTATTTGGCTTTACAAGATATAAAACTTTTATTAAATAAAATCTTTCGCATTATCCAGCATTTGTAGAAAAAACTAAAATGTTGACTATAGCTAACTTGTGTAAAAGGATGTTTAAAAAAAAATTGAATGTAGTTATAAGTTGTCATGGAAACAGTTAATAGCTAACTACATGGTGTCGGTTTATCGGGACGCGGAAGGACTGCGCGCGCAGAACTTCCGCGTCCCGTCCGCGTCCATCTTAAAAATTTAGTCTCATAATTTTTCCCTAACGCGCCAAAAGCAGTAAATCTTCAAAAAACGGACAAGTGCGCGTCGAACTCGCCAGCCTAGGTTTTTGCATCATCAACGGTCATAACATTTTTTTACGTTGACTTGGAAGTTTGATTTGAGTGTAATAGTTTTTATTTCAACTCGATATATTCACGCGTTCACGAGATAGAAGGTCTTGACAGACAGACGGACGGACAAACAGATAGCAAATAGTGAGCCTATAAGGATTCTGTTTTCTTTTAGGCACGGATCCCTAAAAAGAGCTAAGAATATTTTCAGGACTGACCTGATTTATTATAAATCTCAATCCTAAATCTGTTAATCCGTTTTCGAGATGCAAACGTCACACGGAATTAAGTAATTTATAGTCTGCTTGCCTCCTGCAGCAATACAAAAAGTTGAAAACAAGAGTGAATCGGGCGATGATGAGAATGAGAGAACTAAGGAACACTCTCGAACGTTTAATTGCTAAGGTTAAAATGATAGATAGTAAAAAAAAAAATATGTCATGTACGTAATCAAAATGGATGTGGTCTGTGCAGCGACTGCTAAATTCGTGAAAGTGTCGTGAAAGCGCGCGGCCGCGGTGTGCGCGTGAGCACTCCGCGTGGCGCCCAAACTGCGCTGATTCCAGGGTTATCACGCTATCTCAAAGAGAAACCCTAGTTGCATCCAGAATTTTTACTCTAAACCCCAAGATCTGTCTGAAGAGGCTGCTAGATGTAGGTGTGGTTTGAGCTTTTTGTCTAATTGCGTAATGCAAGGGATGGTAAAATGCATTTCAGCCTATTCTTTACAATTTTTTTGTGTGGTAATCCTCATGGATGCTATGCCGGACTCTAACCGACTAAAACCACACGTATACCTTCCATCTGTCTATAGCCGGGAGTCCCGAATGAGCTCCGAATGGATAGCCCCAGGGCTCCCGAGAGTATATTTCAGTCTTTGTGGCAATTTAAAAACCCTAAATGTTAGGTACACTTAGGTCCGTATTCCAGAACGTTTCTCAAGACTCAATCGACGCTTGAGAGTAGATTTTATAAGGCAAAAACTAGCCTCAAGCGTTGATTGAGTATTGAAAAACGTTCTGGAATACGGACCTTAGATTACGACAGACTTTGATGTTTTAGAAGTATGCATAGATCGTGAAGCCTGGCGATCTGTCCTCTCTGACTAGCCCGTCTGGGATACTGCGTGAAGATAGTTAGTTAGTTAGTTTTTTTGATGTTTGTTACTTTATGTCCGAATTTGTACGAAATGTTTTATTTTGAAAATTTTCTTAAGTAACGATTATAACTTGTACAGCCTGCAATCGTCATAGTTCAGTGAATTTTATACATACCTAGAAATAACCGTTAGACAACAATTGAAAATGCCAAAACCGGTCACCCATCTCAATATTCGCCGTAGCGGAAAACACTTAAATAGTGTCGTAGTGATCATTTTTAGACTGCCTTGGCGTAAGTGGTAGTGTAAGCGACTGTCGCATTCTCGCATTGAGATCTTGAGTTCGAATCCCGGGGAACGAATATTTATGTAATCCACAAATGTTTGTTTTGGAGTTTGGGTGTTTTCTATGTATAATATGTTGTATTTAGTACATATATGAGTATATTTATGTGTTGTCTAGATTCTATACCACAAGGTTAAATTTACTTAAGGCTAGATGGCACTGCGTAAAAGAATAGCCTATAATATTTATTTACAGAAAACTGCTAGTAAGGCTACGAGTGGTTCAATTTAGATAATAACTCGGGCGCAACTGCCATTAACATGTTAAACATTGAAGTGACAACCCTTGAACAAAAGCGGCGCGGGCGCAATAACAGAGTGCTTGGGAAACAGAGACTGCACTCAATTATGTATGTTGTTGTTAATCACACAGTTATTAGACCACTGAAAGTATTGTGTATCATTAACGATAATATTCGCTTTTGTGATTACTTCTCTACTTACTTTTGTTTTCAGTGCAATTACATTGATTGACGGATGACTTGATTGATTGTCAATAAAATAAATAAATATATTGTGTGCCATCTAGCCCAAACTAAGCTTTATGCTTGTACTATGGGATATAGATATACTGATATATGTATCTATATATTTCTAAATAAAGTTAAGTCAAGTTGAAGGCCTTATGGCTGGCTTCAAAAATTTAAACAGCAAGTAGCCACAACCTGCGTCTGTCTATTTCAACACGGCAATGGGCTCATCACCTATTACGAGGGACAGGAGAATACACATAGTGAAAAGTGGGCATATAATATGCCTCTGCCACCTCTTCGGGGATAAGGTGTGATGGATAAATAATAATCAAATAAATACATACAGATACATATTATACACCCAATTTTTATAGTAGACACTTGCTGCACTGCCATTTTCCCAATCTTGAATAAAAACACACTATTCCACATTATTTACTGTTATCCTAACCGGTTTCGCCTTTTCATACCTTTGAAAATGCCTCAAGGCGAAACCAGTCAGGTTAAAAGTAAATGATGTGGAATAGTACAAGTGTTATCATTCAATATGTGTATCAAGTTCCACCAAGTGGCAATCATCAACAGTATAAACACTCAAACTTCACACATTTCCTTTAAATTTTTTGATGAGCTGGATAAATTTAGATTATAATGGTCATTCCTTAAATATATTATTTAGATTATAATGGTTACATGTGGAAACTTGTAATTGACAAATAAATAAATGTACCTTCTATAAAATTTGCCGTAAGCTCCCCAAAAATAATAAAATAAAAAAATAAAATATAAATTGTAATTTAGAGTTCGATGGGTAAATCATTTAAATATAAACTTTGTTATAATTTATATATAAACGTGACTTATAGATGGCGACCATAATGTGTTATCACAGCATGACGCCGTCGCTATGTAAGGATGTCCAAGATTGCACAACGTGAAACTAAAATATAAATTCCGTGGCTGTCTCTGTATTAGGTAAGAGTGTTGATAACAGTTCAGAAACATGACGTTGAACCGACGAAGTGCTTGTAGATGCAAGATCCGTAGATCTACTGCACTAAATACTTTCTCTCGTAGGGTTGTCGATCAATATATCAGGGGGCCGAGTCTACTATTGACAAGCCGTAGAATAGAACCAGAATTGCCTTTCTTAGCTGTCAAAATGTTAGTAGACTATCGAAAAATGTAACTGACTAGCTAATTCTATCGGGCGAGCGATAGAAGTCTATTGGAGTACGATTGTAATAGTAGACTACGAAAAACGTCGAAATTGTACCGGTGGCTCTCTATTGAGCGACGATTTTGCTTCTATTTCGACACGATTGAAATAGCAGACTCGGCTCCCAAATGATTATTAATTACTAGCTTTTCGCCCGCTATTCCGTTAACCGAAAATTTGATTTTCCATGTGTATTTCAGAACGAAACTTGAACAATGCTCATAAAAAATTTTCGCTCACAATTGTCATCCCTTATGGGTCCAATATAAAACGACCGTTTTATCTTTCCCTTGACAATGCCTTTTATTTACATAGACGATGATTGTATAGTTAATTCCTGTCACGGAAAAATAAAATTACGAATAAACGGCATTTGCCGCTCAAACTATCGCACACCTATACGCTATCTCTGTCACAACGATGTTGTACGAAAGAGATCAGAATAAATTCCGAGCTCTGATTTCCAGAATGCATGGGAGTAGAAGAGACCAAACTCCACCTATTAGCTGAGTACCCCGTTTATTCACTAAGGTGGGAATTGAAAGTACCTGAAGTATCTGAAGGTAGATCGTGATGTGAGTTTTTGCAAGGACATAAGAAGCTTGGCAGCAACTGAGATTTCCAAACCTATACCGTAAGGTACAGTCGGGAGAACTGTAGGAATTAGACAGCAATTTGCGCAGTTATTAGTTCACCCGACTTTGCCGGTGTTTCTTTGCCTGAAAATAACAATAATATGAGCAGTACATTGCACTTTTGTAGTACGGTAAACTTTATTTATTGTTTAAAAAGGGTAATGAATGTCACACGTATATTTACACAAAAACCAATTATCCACATCTAAACCACATTGAAATTGACCATCATTACAATATCTCACAAAAGAAATTATTATACCGTCAAGATATAGACCAAAGCTAATCCAAAATCCAAATATAACTCCATTCACAGTAAACAATGTAAACCTTGCTGCGTATGGTACTGAGTTAATCGTCACCACGAGAGACCGACACAATGGTGGCCGGTCATGTAGTTAATCAAAATTTTTATGGTTGGTGCGATATTTGAGCTAGTTGTTTATAGACTAAGTACGTGAGCATAATGAAAATATTTTATTATGATTGGTCTTTTGAAAAATATGTACTAGTCGCTTTAATATAGTCGCCGTAGTATTACCCGACGCCGAAATTTTACACTACCTATCACGGTACCTATGGTACGGAATTGGACAACAGAACACAAACATGAAAGAATGGTGGCGTAAGTTATAGTGCATGCGACTGCGCTGAGGTTCGGTTCGATTCCCGGGCCAGAACTAATAGGTGTGTGATCTGCATACGTTTGTTTCTTAGTTTGAGTGTTTCATATGTATAATATGTATGTATATATAAATATACTCGTTGCGTCGTTAGATCCTGGTTTCCAGTCAAAAGACATTCGTTAAGCCAAGTTGTATGCCTTATTGGTGGCATGAAAACATTCAATCGCAGGTCTGCAAATGGACAGCCATTTCAACAAGGTAGGTAATGAGCTCATCACCAATGCCTATCACTTCGGAGATATAGGCGTGATTGGGTACACAAATAAATATTAGTGAACATTTTTTTAAACAACGCAATTTACCCCAAAGTAAGGAAGGAATCGAACCCGGGACCTCTGCGTGGTAGTCGCATACACTACAACAGCGCCATTGAGGCAGTCAAACACAACAATTGGGAGTAATAAATAATATAAAAAAGGATAGCATTGTTTATTATCATGTGGCAACCCTATACAACACAAATAATGCCAATAATAATGTATTTGTTTACTTAACAAACGGTCGTGCATTCACAGTCATACATTCGCAGTCTTTCTGAACATTTGTGATGTTTTTATATTCTATTCTGTAGACGCCGGCGCCTTTTCGTCTTTTGGTTACGTAAAAACTCACTTGACGTGTGTCGAACATATAAACAGGCAGACAAATGTTGTTCCTATATACATTATGTAAGTAATTGAATTTGAAGTTTCAGTAGTTCTATTTGAGAATATTTTAAAAGGTAGGATTTCCTGTTTCTGTTTATTAAATAACTAACTAACTATATTCACGCTGTATCCCTGACGGGGTAGTCAGAGAGGACAGATCGCCAGGCTTCGCGATCCATGCATACTTCTTTCGTTTCTTCAAGATTCATCAATTGCCTCATACACGCACGTCTGGGTATCCGAGTACTTTTGACCTTTCCGTTTTTGAACAATCTGCTCACGTGGTCTTCATATGTAAGTCTCGGCCTACCCTGATCTCTTCTACCCACTGCTTTCGCACAATATATATTCTTCGTCAATCGCTCCTCACTCATTCGTTGGACGTGTCCAAACCAACGGAGCACGCCCTTTTCCAGCTTAACGCTGACACTTTCATTCAAACCTGCCATATTGCGTATCACTTCGTTACGTATTCGGTCGGCCAAGGTAACGCCGCACAATTTTCGAAGTGATCGCATCTCCACTGCATTCAATTTACTTTCATGCATCTGCTGACATACCCAGGTTTCGCTACCGTAAAGCAAAGTTGGCACTAGCACTGCGTTATGAATCGCCAGTCGTGCTTCTTTTACGATGCTTTGTCGCTTTACTAATTAGGAAAAAGCACCGTTAACTTTGTTTCCGGCAGCTACTCGCCGTTCTACATCCGAATCACATCTTCCACCCTTACTCCCTAAATACAAAATTTCATTCACTTGCTCTAGACGTTCCTGGTTTACCCTAATCACGCATTTAGTTCTTACGTCATCTCTTTCAAATACTAGAACCTTAGTCTTACTTGCATTCAAGCGAAGACCCTTACTTTAATACTCCTCTTTCATATTAGTGACTAATGCCTGAAGGTAGGCTTCTGATGTGGCCATGAGCACCGCATCATCAGCGTACAGCAGACAGTTTACTGAAAAGTCACCCAAATTCACACCCATATCACAATCTTTCAACTTCTGCAGGCAACTGTCCAGATACACTATGAACAGCCAGGCGGACATGACACAACCCTGTTTGACGCCTGTACAGACATCAAAAAGAGGTGACACATCCCCCCCTACTAGCACGCAAGTCCTTATAAAGCGACTGTATTTCCCGCAGCAGCGAGCCGTCCACACCATATCCGGGCAGCAAATCCCACAGAGTTTCCCTCACAACGTTATCAAATGCTTTCTCCAGATCCACAAAAGCGCAGAAAACCCTCTGGTCAATAGCCAGAAACGTCTCCGCGATCATGCGGAGAGAAAACACTTGATCCATGCAACCTCTTCCACGTCGGAATCCGCATTGAGCCTCCCATAAATACCTTTCAGACTTTTCTTGCATTCTTGCCGTTGTAATCTTTGCATACACCTTACTAGCTAAGCTGACCAAGCTGATCGCCCTGTAGCTGGAGCAGTTTAGGCGCGAGCCTTTCCCTGTGTAAATAGGTACTACAACTTCTATTCGCCAGTCATCTGGGACCTCACCCGTCCGCCAGCACAAGTTGCATAACAGACATAGAGTGTCCCAGACGCGCGACCCACCGTACTTGATCATCTCAGCAGTAACTCTGTGTTTTCCCTCAGCCTTACCACATTTCATACTTCTTATCGCTTATTCAATCTCTTTCATGCTAATTACATCAATGTCATCAGGATCCGAAGCATCAAAGTGAGCATCAAAGAAAAGACAGAGATGCTACATCGGGAAGTGGATTCCCGATGTAGCATCTCTGTCTTTTCTTGCATACATCTTTACATAATATTCACTCCACTTCTGCAGGACGTCAGTTTGTTCTGTTAGGACGTCATTGTTAACACTAAACACTTTATTCACACTGCAGATTACCGAACAACTCCGGGTCTTGCCTACCTCTTTCCAGAAGAGCTTGGCATTATCCCGGAAATTGGACGACAACCTTTCATCCGCTTGCATTCTGCACCTTTTACGAGCTTCTTCTATCAGTGCCTTCGTGTTAACTTTCTTCAACTTGTATCTTTCTTTCATATTACAATCATTCCGCGAGTCTAAGTAATCCAACCACGCTTTCTTCTACATTCGAACGGCTTTTTCACTTCTTCATTCCACTCTGCATCACGCTTATTACTAAGTACTGCCTCTTTTCGTTTGTCTACACACTTCCACAGCGGCATTTACCTTACTATCTCTAAGATTCATTCACTTTCCACATTCTCACCACTAACATTGACGTCGCCAAGCTTTTCGGCTACCCTTTCTTTATATTTATCCCTAATGGATGCATCTTGCAGCTTCCAGCTTTTGATGCTATAGGTCGGCTCAGGTTCAGGACACTCGGTACGATGACGCCAACCCACGAACAGACCCCTAATCCTAGTTATTACTAGGTAGTGGTCTGATCCTAGCTCAGCGCCTCGATGAGCCCTTGTGTCCATTACCTGTTTACGGAGTCGACTATTCATTAGGAATAGATCTATCATGCTTCTCTTTGACTTACATCTCCTCGTATACATATGAATTTGTTTGTGGTTGAACATTGTGTTCGCCACAAACAAATCCTTTTCCTTCAAAATGCCAGTATAAGCTTGCCAGCGTCGTTCACCCTTTTGTCCACATACTTCCCGAGTACCGACTCAAATCCATTGCGAGCGGTACCCACCCATCCATTCAAGTCTCCACATACTATAAGTCTTTCATTTCCTTCTACCACAGTTAGATCTTCTCTCATACTCTCCCAGAAGTCCTCTAGCTCACTCGCGTTCGACGAAGATACTAGCGCGTAAGCAGCCACCATTCCAAACGGATCCAGAGGAATCTAGCACCTACCAATTTGTACTCATACATACCGGAGGCCGGACTGCCATGCTCGCTCTCTGATACTCCAGACCATAGCACGAGCACCCAACGTAGGAGCACCAAGACTTCGCTGGCCTTGCGCTTGGTCTATGTCAAGCACACTATAGCTAACTTTCTCGCATTCATAGCATCCATCAACTCATTCATCTTATTTTCCATTCCTCCTCTAACATTCCACGTAGCTACCCTGCACTGCATCCTCCTCTTCCCGCCGTGTCGGGCCGCGCGTGTAGCGGTCCCCTGCGCCGCTCTAGCGCACGCACCAGCGGGGACGAACTGGTGCGCGTCGCACGCCCTAACTTTGTTCATCCTGGTGGCACTCATGTCGGAGTAGAATTGCAGCCGTAGCTGGCAGGGATGGCGACGTGCACGCTTCTACTCTTCATGCCCTAATCCATTTAATCTAAGAAAATTATGATATCTGAAACTGAAGCATAGCTCAATGTGACACCTACTTATTCGTCTAATACCAAGAGCCCCGGCACGTTCGGGACTCAAAAATAATACAATAAGTTAAGAGATAAGTTTTTGACTAACTACAGACTAAAAAAGTCACAAACAAACTTTCCAACTACTCTATTACATCATCAAGAATAATCACAGAGATGGTCTAATACATGTTGTTTAATAAAAAAACTGCAGTTGTTCATAATATCTCAAGAAACACGTGCTTTCAAATTTCGATGTAAACAATAAACAGTTAATCGAAATTTTTCTCACAACTCGCGAAACCGCGACGGTATTGTTCAAAGATAATTCAATTTAGATACTTCTACAGGGCTGTCACATTATAGATATAAGATTTTTTTTTAAATAGTTACGTGATGACGTATTTTTGTAGGAAAGTTCAGGATTTTCTCGAAATTTATGACACGAATTTGGATGAAGTTTTGTTTCGATTTCTTGATAGTTAAGTAAGCTTTTAATTTATAATGCACATATCATATGTATAAGGATTTAAAGAACATCTTGAGACACAAATAAACCTTTCAAAAACCCAGCAGCCAAATACTCCGAACTACTATGAGCATAGTTATCAGCACAAAACATTTGTTTACGAAAATGGAATAAGGGAACAAAATTTTTGTGTTAAATATTATATGAATTTTCATAGAAGCGCTCGTGGCCTCGCGGTCTCAGTGTTCTGTAAACGATCACTGAGTTACGCAACTTTCACTATGGCTGGTCCTCGGATGGGTGACCACTTTGTGGCATTTACATTTGCGAGCGTTTCCGTGCTTCGGAAGGCACGTTAAGCCGTTGGTCCCGGTTGCCAGTAAAATGGCAGTCGTTAAGCCTGGTTGAAGGCCTTATGGGCGGCTTGAAAATTTCAACAGCAGGTAGCCACAACCTGCGTCTGTCTATTTCAACACGTCAATGGACTCACCACCTATTACGTGGGACAGGAATCCACACGGTGAAAGGTGGGCATATAATATGCCTCTGCCACCCCTTCGGGGATAAGGCGTGATGGATATTTATTTATTTTATTTATTTGAATTTTCATTCTCATCATGCACTAAAAGCATGAAATAACTTTCATTCATTTCATTCTTAACACATTGTATATAATGTATTTTTTTTTTATAATATTAAATTTGGTGTACAATAAAGAGATATATTATTATCATTTTAAATTAATCTCTTTCAAAAATTAATTCTAACTAGAAACAAGTCCTTAAACCCGTAACTGTAGATTTTTCAGCACTTCTTAACGACTCTTCTAAATGAAAAAGTAAAGACAGAAAGTACAGGAACACAAAAAAAAGTTTCTTTTTATACTGCGCAAATAGAGAGAGAAACTCAGTAGAGCAATCTCTCCTATCGAATCTAGGTTTAAAATTAATGGTAAAATGTTTACTTTACTTTCCAATATATACTATTAAAAAACTAACTAACTATCTTCACGCTGTATCCCTGACGGGGTAGTCAGAGAGGACAGATCGCCAGGCTTCGCGATCCATGCATACTTCTTTCGCTTCTTCGAGATTCATCAATCGCTTCATACACGCACGTCTGGGTATCCGAGTACTTTTGACCTTTCCGTTTTTGAGCAATCTGCTCACGTGGTCTTCATATGTAAGTCTCGGCCTACCCTGACTCCTTCTACCCTCTACTTTTGAACAATATATATTCTTCGTCAAACGTTCCTCACTCATTCGTTGGACGTGTCCAAACCAACGGAGCACGCCCTTTTCCAGCTTAACGCTGACACTTTCATTCAAACCTGCCATATTGAGTATCACTTCGTTACGTATTCGGTCGGCCAAGGTAACGCCGCACAATTTTTGAAGTGATCGCATCTCCACAGCATTCAATTTACCTTCATGCATCTGCTGACATACCCAGGTTTCACTACCGTAAAGCAAAGTTGGCACTAGCACTGCGTTATGAATCGCAAAACAATATATACTATTATATTTTCATATATTATATATTTACATTTAGATACTAGTTAAATAAGTGTGTTGAGACCAATGTATTGTGGCAACCCTATTCTATCGTAATAATAGTGTTGTTCCGTTGATTTAGTTCGCAAATTACCGTACGCAAAGTGGTGCCCCAGTAAATGGGCTGGAAACAATGTGCTTTATGATTACGACTGTTTAGGGTATAAGCTGAGAGTACCGTGTCTAATATGATTGTATTTACGGTTCATGTTGCTTCTGTTTTGAGAAATTAAACTGCTGCAATCGTTCTATTGAAGTAAAGAAATATTTTGACCAATTATAACAAAAATTACTTCAACTAAACTTCTACGGGAATTGTTCCAGACCACTGTCGCATTCAATACCGGAGGATCTTTTCTGTCTATATATTTAGGGTTATTTGTTAAGCACCATACATAATCAATTGCTCCACGAATGTCTTTTTAATTATTTATTTATTACACAAATATAGCTTTCTTATGGTATATTCATATTACTTTATATTTACGGCATTTTATTTTATACTAGCTGACCTGCCCGACTTCGTCCGTGACATACTTCCAACCCCGTGGCACCCATTAAATCCCGTCGCTTATTACTTTTCCAAAAATGTATGAAAGTTTCACTGATTTGTTGACTTTTATGATTACTGCTCCGCTCTCCTGTGTTGTGGTGTGATGATATATAGCTAAGAACCTTCCTCAATAAATGGGCTATCCAATACAAAAATAATTTTTCAAATCGGTCCAGCCGTTCACGCGTGATGGCGTGACCAAGGGAAATAGGGATTCATTTTTATATTTATAGATTTACGGCAATGGGCTCACCACGTGGGACAGGAATACACATGGTGCAGTGGGCATAGAATATGCCTCTGCCACCCCGTCGGTGATAAGGCGTGATAGATAAATAAGAATAAAAAATAACTTTTTTATGTACTGCTTGAATTTAAATATTAAGCAACTATTGGAAATGGGAGATGGGGGAAGTGGCGTGCCCTCAAGCTCAGGGGGGCGCTAGCTCCTTTGACCTTGACCCATGTCAGCCGCATTGATGCCCTCGCATCCATCGTCCATCGAGGCATGCAGTGTGTGACGAAAAAGAAACCCAGGAGTTCTTGACCTTTCTTGATTATACAAGGAGGTTACTGGTTTGATTCGGCTTGCAAAAGTTATACCTCATTTGATTACGATAAGACACTATTTTATATTTGACTCTAAAAATTATGTCGAAATCATCTCAAAACTTCATCGATTATATAATCTTTGACCAAGATATCAAAGTAATGGACCCACATCTAATATCTCATTGTGTTTGAAAAGTGAATGGGCGGCCATTCTGCCCCCATTGGGCCAGATTAAAAAACTACATAAGTACTTATTGTAAACAATGAAACAATTGTTCATATCGTAATTATAGATATCTTTTCCCCCCGTTTACTATACTATGCGGTTGTGGTGTGCGAACCATTTTATCTTGAGTCAAGTGACAATATAAGACTTTATAGTGTTTAGTGTGAGTTTTTGGCAAAGGGAAACGTGTAACGTAAAAAAAAAATTGTGGGACACTTCACACGGTGCTATAATAGTAAGCTTGTGCTATGAGATCTAGACAACAAATAAAATATTTGTATATTTCTAAATACAAACGTTTTATTCATGTGAAACACCCAAACTCCGAAACAAACATTTGTGGATCAACCAAATATTTATTTCGACCCGGCATTTTAGCGCGTCACTCGCATACACTTACGCCTACGTGAATCTGTACGGAAACGAGACAGCACAAACTCGGGAAACCATTTCGACTTCATACAAACCTTCCTTGCGTGAAGTAGTTATGCACTAAGAAAGTATTTTTGAAAATTCAATCCCTAAAGAGGTGAAAAGGGGTAGCAAAGTTTGTGAGGAACAACGTGTTTTCTAGATCTTGAACTTTCTAAACCACTCGGGCAGACCTGCGAGCATTAACTAGTAAACTCATTTTCAAAATGTTGTTTCAGTATTGATCAATCACGCCTATATTCCCGAAGGGGTGGCAGAGGTTTATTATTCATTCAGTAAGAAAATAAAGCAAAGCTATAGCCAAATTTGAACTGCTTGAAATGTATTGTGTACTGCAACTGAATTAAAAAAAAACAGAATCGAAGTTACTTCTTGTTTAGTTTAGTCACGTGTCACTCTAATTACTGTGGGCAAAATCTTTACATATCTGAATGATTTAAAAAATCTTTTCTCTGCGCCATAGAAACACGGATTTCTCGCCTGATGTTGCAGAGCTTACTTCTTCTTGCAACCCCTGATTCTCTTGACCTTTCGAGTCTTGCAGAAAATAGCCCTTAATCTCTGGATGTCTTGGCATGATTTGTGAACAAGCGGAGAGCCATACTGGCGAGCTAAATATTAAGAAAAAACTATTGTTTTTTGTATTTATTTTATGGCCTAGTTACTGAGACCTTTTAGCCAAATCTTATTTTAATATCATATTTCTTCAATCCTATCTTCTAATTTAGTTCTGTCAAGTCCAGTCATAGGTCCTGTGTCCTTGCCCCATTAACGTGGTAGAGCGTTATTGGGGCTTTCAGTGGAATTTGCACGACAAGTTGTAAAATAGCTTTTCATTGCAATATATCACAGTCTTTCACTATAGGACGTTTACACAACTTTTAAGTCTAAGAAACTACCATTTTTACATAAAACATTACACATACAAGGTTAAGTACATTAACCTAGTACATTCCTAGTTTCGGAAAATAATATACAACAAGCGGCCGCAAGTTAATCAAGGTCCCGCGCAAATCCTAAAAAATCTATTCAGCCTATTACATTACCAAGAAGGTCTAACATTAAAATTGTTACACGCAAAATTTGAATAAGGAACACCGTATGCCTGCCTTGTTTTCAAATGTCGCATCACCATTTACGGTTTTGTAATTCGGCACACGAACAGGGAAGTGCTAAGGCCCCGAGTGTTGTGTAATGACTTTAAAATATAGCATACTTGGTAATATTTACATAGAGGCCACTTAATAATATAATACTTGTATGTTTACACAAGACTAAGTTTGATTTGAGTTGCAGATGTGAAGTTAGACGGAGAGGTTTCAACAATAAATTCAAAAGAGAAGAGATTGCAGCACAATTTATTACTTATTTTTTTCCAGGACAAACATTACGTTTACAGCATTAGATGCCTTTAGAGTTCAAATAGCATGCACAGTTTACAATTGCGTGCGTGCAGTGCGCGAAATTCAAGCCATAACGCCAATAAAATTCGAAATTAAAAAAAAAACAAGCAATTATCTCCTGAAATAATACATACATACATTCATATTATCACGCCTTTATCCCCGAAGGGGTAGGCAGAGGCATACCATACGCCCACATTTCACCGTATGCAGTTTTTGTCCCACGTAACAGGTGTTGAGCCCATTGCCGTTTCGAAATGGATAGACGCAGGCAACCTGCTGGTAAAATTTTTCAAGTCACCCATAAGGCTTTCAACCAGGTTTAACGACTGCCATTTTACAATGATAGAATATAGAATTGGTAATTCTATCTGAAGGGATCTGTAGAATTTCACTGTCAATATATTGTCACCGGATTTATACAGAGTGGTTTTTGAGACGAGACAGTAAGGGCAGGTACCTCAACTGTTACAGAAAAACGTTCCTAGGAGACCATCCATAGCTTTTAAGGATATTGTGTACTGCATTCACAGATTTTTGACAAAAGTTATCAAGTAACAAAAATAAATGGCCATCTATCTTATTTTAAGAAAAGTTTGTGGTACTTGAAAAGATAGAAATCTCCAAAAACTTTTCCGTTTGTACTAGTACGTTTTAGTAAGAGAGTTAGGGTCGTATTATAGAACCTTACTCAAGCCTCAAGTATTACATAAAACTAGTTTTAAGCTGAGCTTTTATTATAGAACCTTACTCGATTCGTGAAACGTCAATCTAGAATCACCTGAGAGCTGTCACAGTGAAATGACGTTTGATTCATATTATAGAACAGTGCTCAAGTGTCATTTCAGTAATCCTTTATTTTTAAACCATATTCAGCTCAGATTCGCTACTTGATTCGAGATTTGCGAGCAGTTTTCGTAAGTTTATTCGACACCACGCTCAAGCAGAGATTTTAGTTAACAAAAATAAAAGATGGCCTCCTTTATCTTTCTAAAATTGATATTTTTGAAGATATATAGACTATTACTTACTTATCATTCACGTGTTCATCCCCGAAAGGGTGGCAGAGTCATATTTACCAAACAGCAGACCCGTACCAATCAATAACAATTACTTTACAAAGATATTAATTCAGTATTATATTAATACCGAAGACAGTGTGATCTTGTATTGTGTGGCAGTGTGGATCGTATTGCTTCATTCTTTTATTTCAACTACCACACTTTTAATAGAAATGTGATAATAAAATAATACCTATGATAATAATGAGATATGTGGAAATTAAAAAAGAATGTCATTATATGGTTGTGTTAAGAGTCAATGTCGCTTACGAGTAGTGTAGCTATGTACCATCAAATACATAACATTAAACACAAGATAATACCTTAAATGATGGAACATTTGTTAAAGCAATACCAGCGTGGATAGTACTGTAGCTTGTGCTGTACTGCACTATTGTGCCTATTATATTAATATCCCTATTGACTTCCAATACACTTTACCCCCTAAGAGAGTACTCCATATAATAAGAACATGATCATTCAATATGTAGGAGGAATAGGAATAGATAAAGGAGAGATTTGGATAAATTTTCAAAGCGATTTGTAGATGCTGACTTTCATATAATTTTTATTAAAGTGTAAATACATGACTTGGTTTAGGATGGGGTTTGACCCGTAACCTATGTCTAACCAGGGCAATGCTCTATGCCACTGAGGTACCATAACCATACCAAAATAAGATGAAATTATTTACTATATTTTCATTGTCACTCGTTCAAGCCCCATCTTGAACCGAGTTATCTTTATCACTGTAATAACATTTATTTGAATGAGAGGTGTGTACACTACAACTTATAACAACCATCATCAATAGATAAAATATTTATTTTAATGATTTTTTTATACTATATTAATTAAATATTCATATTAAACAATACAATTATATTTTATTTTATTTTTTTTAAATAAAGAACCTAAAAATAATTAATCATTATTATTATTATTTCTTAAGATAATGATTTGATGACAGATTCTTTGGTACTTTCTTGTGGTGAATATTGTGCACGACAGTCTCGGCAAGTTTTTGGACGCTTGTGTCACAGTCGACTATCTCATTAATAACAAAAGGACAAGAGTTTCAACTTCTGTTCTCTGAGATACTATTATTTCCACAGTATCTGTTTCAGCTTACAATATCACTGTAACAAAAAAAAATTTCAGGTATGCATATATTACTGGCTCGGTGGTGTAGGTGATAGTGTATGTGACTGCTACTCATGTGAAGGTCCCAGATTGGAATAAATATTTGTGAGATCCCCAAATGTTTGTTTAGAAGTTTGGGTGTTTGCTCTATAACAATTAGATATACATAAGTATGTTTATCAGGTGAGTAGTTCCCATAACCCAAGCTTAAAGGGTTAGATGGCGCTGTGTGAAAAGTGTCCTACAATGTTTATTTATAAACTCATTACCTACATACAACTTTGATTCATGGTGTTAAAGCTTCTGTTCTACATGTGACTTTAAGCTCTATCTTTCTATCCTCTCAAGGTTGTTTATGACAGAGCCCCGAACTCTATGCAACCAATGTTACAAAGTGTACAAAACTCTATAATATTTTCAACAAATAATAGGTAATTACCCGGTATGTGTCAATAGTCTCTGGTATTTAAATTCAGTGCATATGTTAAATTAGATATCTGGATCCATATCGGCATCAGGACAAAGACATCCACAGACAGTGGCTATATGGTACTGCCTTTCACACGTAAGTGCATCACACGTAAACACATCAACAAAAATAGATTGAATCTTATTAAACAGTTATCATGAATTACTAGATGGTGTATATCTGCACAAATATATAAGACCAAAAACCTCCAACACTTACCGTTTCGATAGTTTTTGTAGTAAATATACTTTTCTGAAATATTGGCCCAAGACGTTGTATGGCATCGTTTTTTATTTTGTATACCTAATATTGTTGAAAGATTTTAATATTTCTAGTAATAGATTCCTTTGGACGATCGTAAAATTCTTCTTTTTTCAGATATGTACAGAATTAGAAGAATTTCAATATTCAATTTCAATTCAAATTCATAAACATAACACTGGCACGATAATATTAAATGTCAGTCAAGCAAAATTTATTAAACTCGCGATCCATTTAACGCAGACCAAAGCTTCATTTTATGAGTCCGGAACTTCCTCTACAGCAGTTTTTTGTTTAGTATTTTGAAGTAAGTATACTTTAAGGCAATCACAGAGGTGATTAAATCATTTCAATGAAAAAAGTAAATAAAAAATAAGCTTTTGAAACATAAATATCAAATAGTAAGCTGCGTGGAATGAAAACAAAATATGTAAGGAATAAAAATGTAATAGAAAACAGACTGTTTTTAGGCTTGCAACATTCCAATGCGTATTCTGGCGATTGGAGATTTGGATATTTACTCAAGGTTACTTTTCACCAATCTGAGCATGGGGATAGTTCTATAATAAACCACATGCTTATGTCTAGATTTAGCACTCAAGTGTCAATCTGCTAAATTCCGTTTATGTGTGACTTGAGTTAGTTTCTGTAATACGACCCTTAATCTTCTACATTGGTGAAACTTTTTGTATTGGGTAGGGCTGGTTGAAAAAGTAAGTAAAAATAAGTATTTACAATTTTCAATTCGATCACATGGGTCTCATCACTATTTACTGTCAGTAATAATGACATAAATACTTATTTACTGTTATTTCCTCCTTTACTTGTCCGCAACGATGCAGTAAAACCGTGCTAGCGGTGAGATGGTTATGTCATATCACGGTCAAATAATTTAATTGCTCTGAAAAATTAAATCATCGCGTTCATTATACAATTTCCGTCTTTAAATCATGCAATTAAATTAAATCATGGGTCAGTGAGTCAATCATCCAAAAAAGTAATATTATTGGCAAATAGATCACTCTATTTGGCAATAACATAATCTGTTTAGGTTTCAAATGACCGGTCTTTTTATGGTCGTCCATATGAGCACAATTTAAAAAAATAGAAAAAATGTTTTTTTCTATTCTATATGGCCGAAGCGGATGTAGAACACTAAATTCGCCAAAGATATACACGTAATAGAGATTTAGCGAGATATGTGAAAAATAATTTAAGGTTTAGTTTTATACAGGTGGTTTTTTTAGACGGGGCAGTAAGGGCAGGTTACTTAACTTTTATAGTTACAGGAAAACGTCCCTTAGTTCCAAGTAGAATTTGTCTTTTAAAGATATTATTTAGAATTATGTCAAAACTTAAAAATACCAAAGCAAAGTTTTATGCCCACTGATACCATTAGGAATGAGTACTAAAAATTTCAGAATCAAACTTTTCCCATACTTTTCGCGGTAAGAGAGTTAAGCTTTGACAAGGAACTTTATGTTTTGGGTAGGGCTGTTAAATGCTGTGTGTGTAAATGTTTTTTTATTAAATTTAGTTCGTATAATGACACCCTCCGCCTGATGGTAATGCCGACGGTGGCAGCGATATCAAATGACTTTTTTTTATTTATCCAGATAAAAAAATCTGACAAAAATAAGACCTATTTCATTTAAATGGTGAAACACCAGAGCTGTTGCAAACGTCCATAGGCTAAGGTGACCACTTTCCATCAGGTCTGCCACCTCAGTGGTATAAAAAGAAATGGCAATCGCTTTATCGTCATCATTGCCATTGGTTCCATAATGATTCATAGTTCTCTGCACGATATCGGATATCGAACCGTCCTTGACGCGAAAGTCTTATGTTTAGAAAAACCTCGAAGGTCTCCGTAAAGCCCTTTTGCACCTAGATAAATATTAGGTATAAATTTTTAGGTCAGTATTTTAAAGCAGTATAATGTCCTATAATATTAATAAATTCTCACGTGTGTATCTGGTATTAGATAAGTAATAAATGTGTTCTTTATTCAAATTCTATTGACAGGTAGCAGCTTTAAATACCAACATAAGGAAAGATGCACGGAAGCGCGTCATTTACATTGGAAGAGTTTTTGTTTTACGCAACTAGCAATTGTTATCTATTACGTTAACATAGATGAGCTGTGTGTGAACTGCTCTAGATTTAGAAATTGTATTATTATTACAGTAGCTGCATATTTAAATATGTTTTTATCTATTGGAGCGTCGTCGTGATCGTAGATTCTGGGATTAGATCGAATGCACAGATAAATAAATAAATTAATTAATAATAAAGTCATACATAATAGTGCTTATTGTATGGGATCTAAGCATCTGATAAACATAGGTACTAATTCGAGTATTTAGAAATAAATAAAGAAAGAAAAATAAAATACCTTTCTTAAATATTTCCAAATACATACATATCACTACATATTATAAAACATAGTCTAATAAAACAAAGTCGTTTTTCGCTGTCTGTCCCTATGTATGCTTAGATCTTTAAAACTACGCAACGAATTTCAAATGCAGTTTTTTAAATAGATAGATTGATTCTTATAGAAGGTTTTTATGAATATTTTGTTAAGTTTTTGCATACATTAACTTAATTATAACAATATATGTTGGCGGTGTCGGAAAAAATGAGCCGTCTGGGAGCTTTTAACGAAAACGCTGCCTAAACCCTTTGAGATATAACAAAATAATGTATTGTGGAATTGTGTATCTAATATAGGTCCACAAAAAAGTCCGAGATGCAATATGTCTATCTCTTAAGGATAACGTACTATATCTATTTTAATACTTAAAAAAAAACAGTAAAAATAAAGCGGTTATTTAAAGGCTATTTGCACAAATACATTATTAATCCTTATCATTTTTAATATGTTAGTTGGTTTCAGCATTTTATGTAGAATATTTTGTCCCTTTACACTTTGCAAATTGAATGAATATCTTCGGCGATATGGCAATATCAAAAAAATGCGCATAGAAATTAATTTCGTGTAACAAAAATTCGACCGGGCCGTGCGGGCGCGGGCGTAGTAGGACATGAGAGCGGAGAAGTAATCAAGTAAATTGGAAAATGTTCGTACATTATCGTAAAATTAATATAAGACGGGATTAAATGGGTGCCACGGCGTTCGAAGTATGTCACGGGCGAAGCCGGGCGGGTCAGCTAGTAATATATAAATGATATAATTTTAACCATGACACAAAGATATCTGTCATAGATGTTTTTATACCACTAAGGTGGCAGACAAGCATACAGCCCATTTGACGGAAAGTGGTCATCGTAGCCTATGGATGCTATGTCCGAAAGTAGTCGGGCTATCCCTAAATTTACACGTGAGTAAAACCGTTTACACGAAAGTTATTATTCTAAGAAAGGAATGTTGTTTTCAGTGAAAGTGTCTGAACAGTTATAAATAATTGATTGATTGATTTATCTCTTTAAAAAAAATACAAATCATTGAATTGTCACCTGTCATTCTCGCTACATTTTAGCATTTTTTCAGGTATACATGAAAAAATGCTAAAATGTAGCGAGAATGACAGGTGACAATTCAATGATTTGTATTTTTTTTTTATTTAATACACATTTGACACGGTAGTCGTGACAATTTGAAATATTTCTGTTTAACAAGCAACTAAGACTTGTTCGTGTGCTCATTTGTAGGTCTTATGTCATTTCAGTATTACGACGATTTCTACTAAATAGCACCATTCGTAAGCCGCTTTAAACAAGTTCGTTCCAAAAATCTAAATGTTTGATTTTGCCCCTTTTGTACAGTCTGAGGGTGACCGGCACGTCTCCAATTTAAACAGATGCTGCGTATCTACCTACCTAATACTAAAATATTGAAAAAATCTTTAATTAAGAAAATACTATGTTACTTGAAAAATATGGTTGTTGCTGTTACTTACCTGTGGAAAGAAAAACTGCTACCGTTATAAGACTCATTTTTGCACCCTGTTACACAACATGAATTCACCATATTTCATGAAAATCTAACAGGTTTAATATAAAAATTTACACAATCGCAAATCGTAAGACGAGCATCCAATGACCTTATAACGGTACATCTCCAATTTAAAACAATCTATGCGTAAGTATCTACCTACCTACTCTTATGAGAGAGAGAGAAAATATTTGATCAATAAAATGTATGGTGACTCTACACTTTAAGCAAGATGGTGTGTTCAGGCGGTTCTTGCATTTAGCATTACAAAACCCAAACATTTTTAGTACTACTCTTACTAAGTATTAATGAATTATTTTTGTATACTATGAAGTTTTTATTGTTATTATTAATAATTATAGGAACTGTAGAAATATATAGATAAGTTCCAAAGTTTATGAATAATTAAATTTACTAAATCATAAAAAAACAAATATAAAAAATTTTCTACCATTTCTACGAAATCCAATGGTTATTTGAGCTGGCAGCGCGTTAGACAAGGACACAGCACCTTTCGGAGCTCTCTCGCCAGGACCGTTTTTAGCTAGCTACCGCCTATAAGGAAATAGCTACCCTATGGCTAAGAAAATAGATGTCATTTTAGCTCAACCAAATTTTTTGGTAATCAGTCTAGTTATAAGTGTAAGGTCTTTGCAGGGACCTGGTATTTATCTTATTTTTGTGTTATTTTTAATCTGCATTTATACATTTTTGACTGAGAAGGCAGCAGAATTTTCAAGGCCACACCTTAAAAATTCTTGCGTTTGTTGGTCTACCTCAAACCGGACACTGGCGAAACTGCGGTTCCTAATTCGCAAAGCCACAATCAAGAAAAAATAACGGAATTTAAAGAAGAAACCGAGGTATACAATCACTCCTCACTAAATATCATTATATAACTTGAGCAATTCTAGTAATTCTACTAATATAATAAGTGTGAAAGTTTGCGAAGATGAATGTATGTTACTCAATCACTTCTAACCTTCTCATCCTTGGAGCAAGTTCCTGTGGGAAATGGTTACGGGATAACTCAGGCGGTGCCGTGAACATCAACTAGTTCTCCATATTGTAAGTAAATTTTTGCCTTTATTCACAATATAGGCACTTTTTCTACCTTGGTAGTGTAGGTTAGTGGTAGTGTATGCGACTGCCGCGCTGAGGTCCAGGGTTCGGTTTCCGGGTCGGAACAAATATTTGTGTGATCCACAAAGAAATGTTTGTTTCAGAGTTTGGGTGTTTCCTACGTATAATATGTATGTAATTATAAATATAAAAGTATGTTTATCAGTTATATAGATCACATTGCATAAGCTTAAAGTTTAGTTTGGGTTTGATGTCGCCACGCCTCGCTGTGTGAAAAGTGTCCCATAATATTAACTATATTAATATTAATGTATCATAAGTGAAAATAAATTTATTGCGAAATCAATAAAATATTCTATAATCGCTATGACCTCAAGCGAACCTAAAGCTGCCAAACGGATGTGTTTAGGATTATTTAATATTTTTTCTTAATGTATAGTAGCTAAAAGTTGGTTAAATAAATAAATAATTTATGTAAAGGTTTTGAAATAAAACTGTTTTACGCACGGTTGACTTGGGGAATAAGCTAGTGAAAGCGTTACGAAAAGTGTGATCGGGCAAGGTGAAAGAAAGTTGAAAGGGAGATATTAGTTAGTAAAGATAGATATATAGAGCTGCGTTTCGTATATTACTGTAGGGGAGACAAGAGAGAACCCCCTAAAGAAGCGGGATAATATCCCCCTGAGGCGCAGCCACGGTAGTGGATCAGGTCTGTCGGGATCCCTGGGGTTTTCCATCCGGGTCACCCGGGTTAAAGGCAAATGGAAGGATACCGTGTGGTTTTAGTCGGTAGGAGTCAGTCATGGCGATCTGGTATATGGTGTTAAGTAAACTCGTTTCTTTTTTTAATTTGGTTAGTGGTGTCCTCTATAATGTCTGCAGCCGCCAGGCCAATTCCAAAAAAAAATCCGTCTCGATAAAAATCCACGAAAAGGTTGCAGTCCTTTATAACAAATATATGTGCGATCCACCAATATTTGTTTCGGAGTTTGGATGTTTCCTATGTATAAAATGTATGTATTTAGAAATATATAAGTACTACTATCTAGTTTCCAAGCTTAAAGCTTAGTTAGGGCTAGATGGCGTTGTGTGAAAAGTATCCTACAATATTTATTTATAAATTTAACTTTAGGAGACATCGTCATCTTAATGTTATTTCCAGTTATATTCGAAATAGGTAATATCGAAAAGACGTAGTAAGTGTAAAGAAGCGATCATGGCCCCGCGACTAAGTGTTTTTTAAACGATCACTGCGTTAAGCAACATTCGCTATAGGTGGTCCTTGGGTGGGTGACCACTTTGTGGAATTTACATTTCCGAGCATTTCCGTGCTTCGGAAGGCACGTTAAGCCGTTGGTTCCAGTTGACAGTAAAATGGCAGTCGTTAAGCCTGGTAATAAAAGGCCCTCTTGGTGGTTTGAAAAATTTCAACAGCAGGTCGCTACAGCCTGCGCCTGTCCATTTCGACACGGCAATGGGCTCACCACCTGTTACGTGGGAAAAAATGCATATGCCTCTGCCTACCCCTGTATGTATGTATGTAGTAAGTGTGAATTACGAAAAGACTATAATGTGTCCTTATATCGATATTGTCCTAATGTGACCTAGAATAGTAGAAACATACATCGAGGAACCTTTTAGAAGTTAAATAAGCTTCTGAATATCGCACTGAGCTCAAGTGGCTACCCATTCGACTTCGCCGCAATACTCACATTCGGTTTCTTCTATATAACCACTTATTTAATCCTTCTTCTCCCGATTAGCTAAAGGGCCGTTTCAACTTCCTTAAAGATAACAATGAGAGATTCCTAAGATCATCAGAAAATTTAAAACTGGTCACACCTTCGCACTCCACTTGTTTTTATGACAATTCATTTACGACGAAGGCAGTTCGCTTGTGGAATGCGTTGCCTTTAGAAGTAAGACAAGCTAAGACGCATAATACTTTAAAAAAAATGGTTAAAAATCATTATCTGTCATTGCCTTGCAGTTAATTATTTATAAGTATTATGATTGGTTTTTTTATACGTTTTGATAAATATCTTTATGCATAAGTATGAATTTATATGACTATATTCCTATGTGAGTCTATATGTATGTATAAGTATATTTACGTGTATTTTTTTGTATATATATATTTAAGTGTATATAATATATTTAAATATATATTTAAATATATTTGTTTCAGTACGATTATAATTATGAGTGCTTATGTAGGTATAGGTATGTGTAAGGGGCCCCACCAAGATCTTCGGGGCCCAAGTCAACCTCCCGTGCTAGTGCGTGCACCTGCTGACTAACGGACGAGGCTCTGGCGCTGGCTTTCCCCTCTGGGGTTGGGAGGTCTGAGGGCGTCGCTCCCATAAAAGCCACCCGCCAAAACTAAATGGAAATGTACAATCGGAATGTAGCTAGGGATAGGGCGCCGCCGCAAAACGGCGCGCAGGAGCCCCGCCCGACTCCTGTGGCAAGTGGGCTAGGGCTGCCGTGTGTCGGGCCAGCACGGCTAAAGAAGTTAGCCCCAACCCGAATCCGCTTCGCATCTTGGAACATTGGCACGCTGACTGGGCGTGCGGTAGAGTTGGCCGAAGTACTCTCCAGGCGGAGGGTGGACGTGGAGTTCCTGCAGGAGACTCGGTGGAAGGGCAACAGAGCCCGGCCCTTGCAGAACGGCTACAAGCTGTATTACACGGGTGCGCCTGGTAGGGAGAACGGGGTGGCCGTTGTGCTCTCCGAGGGGCTGCAGAGTGGCATCTTGGAGGTGAAACGCTGTAGCGACCGGCTTATGATCGTGAGGGTGCTTATCGATGGGATTATTACCCACCTGATAAGTGCCTACGCGCCACAGGCCGGTTGTAGCGACGCCGATAAGATGTCGTTTTGGGGTCAACTCGAGGGAGTGCTTCGGAGCATTCCGTTGTCACAGGGAATCGTTTTGGGCGGCGACCTAAACGGTCATGTGGGTGAGAGGTGTAAGGAGTTTGAGCGTGTTCATGGTGGTTTTGGATACGGCACCCGCAACGCTGAAGGAGAAACTATCCTTAGAACGTGTGCGGCTGCCGATCTGGCCATTGTGAACACGTATTTCAAAAAGAAATCCGAACATCTCATCACCTACAAGAGCGGGAGGCGTACAACTCAGATCGATTTCCTACTCACTAGGCGACACAGCATCGGCAAGGTGGCCAACTGCAAGGTCATACCCGGTGAGAGTCTTACTGCACAACACCGTCTCCTTGTCATGGACCTCTGCGTGAAGCCCAAAGGCAAACGCATCGAGCGGTGCCAGCGCCGCATCAGATGGTGGCTGCTTGATGAAACTAGGTCCCAGGAGTTCGTCTCAGCTGTCGGTGACAAGTGCACCGACACTGAAGGCGAACCAGTTCAAGATTACTGGGACAAAGTTCAGGCGGCCATCCTTGGAGCGGCGAAGGTGGTGCTCGGTGTGTCTAAGGGTGGACGCAAATGTGACAAGGAAACTTGGTGGTGGAACGACGCAGTCCAGAGGGAGACTAGGGAGAAGAAAGCCCTCTTTAAAAAGTGGCAAGCGACCGGATCTCCTGAAGACCGCGACGCGTACAGGGCTGCCAAGCGCGCCACAAAGAGAGCTGTAGCCAGAGCCAGACGTGACCACCTACAACCTCTGTATGATAAGCTGGAATCGTCTGAGGGGCAGAAGCTCATCTATAAGCTGGCGCGCTCCAGGGTCAAAGCGGCACAGGATATATCCAAGTGTCGCTGTGTAAAAGACCCTGAGGGCAAACTGTTAAGCGAAGACCTCGCGGTAAAGGAGAGATGGCGCTCGTACTTCCACGAGCTGCTTAATAAACAGCACAAAGAGGTGCAGCCTCCGGACCTCCCTCCGAATCAGGGACTAGTGCCACCGGTAACGCCTGGAGAAGTCCTGACTGCGCTTCGCCGCATGAAGAATCGGAAAGCTGTCGGACCCGATGGAGTCCCCATCGAAGCCTGGAAGGCGATGGGTCCTCGCGGTGTGGGCATCTTGGTAAACCTTTTTAACCGCATACTCCTCAGCGGGCAGATCCCAAACCAATGGAGACTGAGTATAATTACTCCAGTCTTCAAAGGTAAGGGGTCAGTGCAGGAGTGCGGGAGCTACCGCGGTATTAAGGTGATGTCCCACACCATGAAGATCTTCGAGAGGATTATAGACTCTCGGATCCGGCAGGAGTGTACTCTCTCGGAGTGTCAATATGGGTTTCGCCCTGGTTATGGGACCACGGACCCTGTTTTTGCCCTGAGGGTTGTCGCAGAGAAATACAGGTCGAAGAACACGCCTCTGCACTGTTTGTTTCTAGACATGCAGAAGGCCTTCGACTGTGTTCCTCGTGCGATGATCTGGTGGGCACTGCGGTCCAAAGGGGTTCCAGAGGTCTATATTGACACTATCCCGGACATGTACTGTGACTCCGATTCAATGGTTCGGACTGCTGTTGGCGACACGAAACCCTTCCCCATCACCGTCGGGGTACACCAGGGTTCGATCCTTAGTCCGCTTCTGTTCAGTGTAATATTAGACGAATTGTCGGACAGCATCAGAAACCCACATGAGCAGCCTCCATGGTTGCTCATGTATGCTGACGATATTGCGCTGGCAGACGCGGACAGGGGCAGATTGGTGCGACGTGTAAAGGCGTGGAAGGAGACGCTTGAGAACGGCGGTCTGAAACTAAATGTGGCGAAGACCGAGTACTTGGCAATAAACTCGACAGATCCCACATCCGTCCGCATAGGCGGTGATTTGGTCGAGCGCACGGACCAGGTTAAATACCTGGGATCTGTTTTTCACACGTCCAGTGACATCGATTGCGATGTCAAGTCACGCATTGCTGCCGCGTGGGCCAAATGGCGGGAGATGACCGGTGTCATTTGTGACCCTAAAATGCCGATCCGGTAGAAGGGACAGGTCTACAAAACCATTATTAGACCTGTCCTTTTACATGGCAGTGAGACGTGGCCGATATTGGAGCGACACAAGCAGGAGCTGCGTGTCACGGAAATGAAGATGCTGCGGTGGATGTGTGGGGTCACGCGGATGGACCGCGTGAGAAACTCTCGCATCCGCGGCAGCCTTCACGTCCGTGACATTGCAGACAAGTTGCAAGAGTGTCGCCTTCGTTGGTATGGTCACGTCTTGCGGCAACCGCCGGGCTACGTAGGTAACAAATGTCTGGCCATGTCAGCCCCGCCGGGTCCCGGTAAGAGGGGAAGACCCAAGAAGTGCTGGCTTGACGTCGTAAGGGATGACATGCGTGCCAATGATCTCACTACAGGGGATGCCGAAGACCGTGCGAAGTGGAGGAGAAAATGTAGGAAAGCGGACCCCGGGCGTCGCGAGACGCAACTGGGACAGACGCTCGGATGATGATGATGATGTAGGTATAGGTATGTATTTTTATTTTTATTTATATTAGTGAAAACTGTATTTCATACTGCTAAAATAAAACCACTTATACCCTGAATATGTGTCCTTGAGCTTTGTCCGCATAAAGGTTGTCTGCTGGAAGAAATCGCTGTGAGCGATAAGACCGCCGATTGTATAACATACTTTTTAATTTAGTTTGTTTTATAATAATGTTTGAGGTGTACAATAAAGAATATTTATTATTATTATTATAATTCAAGTTCAGCTAAGGTCATGTACCAAAAGTGAAAAAAGTGTGTCAATGTCTGCATGCACTTCCCGTTCGTGGTTTGATGGCGGGCTAATTACAGATGCGTGCGCGCACCGTTTGTGGGTAAGGTAAGTAAACCATTATCAAAAATTGTAAAGTAATCACTGTTTATAAAAAAATGAAGTTAGTTTATTATTTATGATTTTAAGTATTTCAAATTACTCAATTTATAAAATAACTGTACTTTGTTTAGACCTTCCGGAAACTGAGTCTTTTCAATTGTGTCAGAATAGAATCGTAATAGCACGACCGTACGATTTGATAGTTTTCTTAGTCCACTTTTCAATCGTGCTCCAATAGAATTCTATAGACTGGTCAATAAAATTGCCATTCCAGTTTCCCACAGGAACAAATATTCGGGTCAAAAAGTAGCCTACATGTTCTTCTGACGTGTAAGCTATATTATTGCAAAGTTTTAGCAAAATCCATCCAGTAGTATTTGCGTGAAAGAGTAACAAACATACATTCTTACATACTTTCGCGTTTATAATATTAATAGGATTAAGATAAAATGTAGGTGCTTTTGCTGTCTGTTCGCATAGATCGTTCAAGTTAGGTACTCTACTGATGTTAATGCAGTTTACAGCAATAGATAGTGTGATTCAAAAAGAAGGTTAACATAGTAGTGCAAATTAGGGCCGGGTCGCCATCTTAATATACATTTTGGCCCATTTATAACGGTCAGTATGGGCAACTCTGAAACTATAAGACTTAGAAAGATCTTTTCTAAGGAACCATGTCACCGATTTTGATGAAAACAAAAACTGCATTCTAAGATTTAAAATAATACTTGTACTCGAGTCGGGAATCGAACACCGAATTATCGAAAAGGAAAACTTGCATTATTTTTAATTGAAAATAGATTGAGTATATCTTAAGCAGTAAATATTACTATGGAACATGTTATCTAAAATGAATAAAAGTCATCGTTCTTCATATAATTTAATGTAATTTAATAGGTTTTAGAATTGACCATCCATTTTTTTCAGTACAACATTCATCTCATTTAGGCGCGTAAAATGTGCTTCATCTTGTTGAAAATGTGAAAGTAGTGTATGTTACAAGTTGCAACACCGACCATAGATACAATTTTACGCGCCTAAATGAGATGAATGTTGTACAGAAAAAAATGGATGGTCAATTCAAAAACCTACTAAATTACATTAAATTATATGAAGAACGATGACTTTTATTTATTTTAGTTATTATTTTTCATAGTAATATTTACTGCTTAAAATATACACAGTCGATATTCAATTAAAAATAATACAAGTTTTATTCTTCGATGATTCCGGGTTCGATTCCCGACTCGAGTACAAGTATTATTTGAAATCTATGAATGCAGTTTTTGTTTTCATCAACATCGGTGACATGGTTCCTTAGAAGAGATCTTTCTATGTCTTATAGTTTCAGAGTTGCACATACTGACCGCTTTAAATGGGCCATCCTGTATATAAATTTGCTGGGAGCCCTGGGGCTATCCTGCCGAGGGCTTACCCGGGACTCCTGGCCATAGACAAATAGAAGGGCACCGTGTATATATATATATTTACGTCAGGAAATCCTCATGGATGCTATGCCGGACTCTTACCGACTAAAACCACACGGTGCCCTTCCATTTGTCATAATTATATATTGTCACGTTGTTTGTCCGCGAAGGATACCTAAACTATTTAACCGATTTTAATAAAATTTGCACACCGTGTGCAGTTTGATCCAACTTGAAAGATATGCTATATATCATCACGCTACTACCCTGGAGAACGGAGCAGTAGTAATAATAGTCGACAAATTGGGAAAATTTGTAGAAAATATAAGCGACGGGATTAAATAGGTGCGACGAGAGTTCGAACTATGCCACGGGCGAAGCCGGTGGGGTCATCTAGTGTCATTTATTTTTTCGTTTAATGTTTAATAATTTAAAGCTCTATTTTTATCATAAAGCACTAAAACAATTAGTACTTTTAGTTTAGTAACATAACATAACATACTTTCACGCCTTGATCCCCGAAGGCGTAGGCAGAGGCGTACTATACGCCCACGTTTCACCGTATGCTTTTGCTTTTTGTCCCACGTAACAGGTGGTGAGCCCATTGCCGTGTTGAAATGGACAGGCGCAGGTTGTGGCGACCTGCTGTGCATGCTGACTGCCATGTTACTGGCAACCGGGACCATCGGGTTAACGTGCCTTCCGAAGCACGGAAACGCTCGCAAATATAAATGCCACAAAGTGGTCACCCATCTGAGGACCAGCCATAGTGAAAGTTGCTTAACGCAGTGATCGTTTACAGAACACTACGTCCGCGGGGCCACGAGCGCTTCACTTTTAGTTTAGTGCCCTTTTATAATCCAAAAAAAGGGGATAACTTAGCTCTTTAGCGCGGCTGCGGATGTTGCCAAAATCAGCCGGGAACTCTGGATCTTCCTTCCAAATCTACTTTAATTTATTCGGAGCACCCGACGCTAAAAGGAAAGGTTCCGCGGTTGTAGTTTTAGTCGAATAGATACTGGTATGACACCCGGGGGCTAAGTATACTATTTCAATAGCACCAGGATAGTATCGTAATCGTCGCTCAATAGAAAGCCACTGGTACAATTTTGTCAGTTTTCGTTGTCTACTATTACAATCGTACTCCAATAGACTTCTTATGGTCGGCCGATAGAATTCTACCGCGCCAGTGGCCGCTAATCAGTTGCATTTTTGATAGTCCACTAAAATTTTGACAGCTAAAAATAGCGATTGTGATTCTATTCTACGGCTTGTCAATAGTAGACTCGGCTCCCCGTGAGGATTTTCGCACGATAAAAAAGTCGGTATAATTTCGTAAAATGCGACCACTATAAAAAAGATCTCAGATTTACGACGCCATTTTCTTGTTATGATGGGTGACGAGACGGTGTTCAAACATCCGGCGTTGGTTAACATAACATTAATCCGTATATGGTATTTTGCCCATTTTGCACGGGCGTGAATGTAGAACGATGTCAGTCATGTATCTCTGAGTGATAGGAAATAAGTAGGTACATATTTAGGGCAATGGTTATTGTATTTTTTTGCAAAGACTGATCCCAGTTGTCATCGAAATTCAAACTCAAATAATTATTTTTTTAATTGAAATTATGCATTTTGACTGCCTCAGTGGTAGTGTATGCGACTACTGCGACTTCGATTCGATCCCGGGTTCGATTCCCGGGTCGGAAGGAATATTTGTGTGATCCACAAATGTTAGTTTCGGAATTTGGGTGTTTCCTATGCATAATATGTATGTTTCCTATGTATAATATGCATGTATTAGAATTATATATGTCAATATGTTTATTAGTCGTCTCGATACCATAACACAAGCTTATATTAGGAATATGGGGATAAAATTTAGCCTAAGTTACTCGTTATAACATCAGTTATCTTCCAGTCAAAGTTTCGTTAAAATCAGTATCTACAGCCGTTTCAAAGATTAGCCGGAATACACAGACAAAAAAAAATGTTATTTTTAAAATAAAGTACTGTATGTATATGCTTTCATATGCATTAGGTAAAAACTATTAGTTTATATAAACTAATAGTTAAACTATTATGTACCAAGAAAGTGGTCACCTTAGCCTATGGACGTTTGCAACACCACAGGTACAGCACTCGACCCTTTGAAAACCTTCTAAGGCCCCTTTATATTGGAGACCTTCGAGAAAACCCAGGCAGGGAGTTCATTCCACAAGCTATGCGTATTTATTTATTTATTTCGTACAGGTACGCTTATAGACTACTGCCATTACATAAAATAAAAACATATGAGACATGTACAGTGATCCAAATATAGCATACACATCATGGGATGTTCACCTGCCACGCGTTATTAGTACACATACACTCATATATCATCATACATCATACATCGATGAACTAAGTAACAACGTAAACGTATAAAGAAAAATAATAAAATAAAGAAAAAATTTAAGAGTAAACTAAAAAACTATAAATTTATAAATACAACAAAAAGAAAATTTTAAAAATCCACGTAAAATGATAAGATAATAACATTGGTTGTCCTACGAACATTGTGCATTATAGTTATAGCATTATACTCGTATTATAGTATGCGGGATAAAGCCTCTATCGGACCTAACCGTATGCGAGCGCTCCGGACGCAATGTGTGAGGGTAAACACCCTGTCTATGGCGACCGGAGCGATAATAGAAGGTAGCCTTGGGCATCATATCAAACAACTCAGAGCACAGATCCTTGTACAGGATATAGAACAGGCATTAAGTCTCTCCTGTCTCGAAGGGGTTCGACATATATATATATATATATATATATATATATATAGATGGTCAACAAGATAGTATCTAGTCGTTAAGTCAAGTTGAAGGCATTATGGCTTCAAATTTTCCGACAATCTGCGCCTGTCGGTTTTAACACGGCAATATGCTCCCCACCTATTCAGTGAGGCAAAATACATTGATGGCACATGGGCTTGCATATATAAGCCTTGCATTTTTTTCCCACCTAATAGGTGGTAAGACCGTGTTGAAATGGACAGGTGCAGGCTGTGGGACCTGTTGTTGAAATTTTTCAAGCCGCCTATTTTTATAAGGCCTTCAACTAGGGTTAACGAATGCCATTTTACTGGCAACCGGGACGTTGGTCCCGGTTGCCAGTAAAATAGCATTCGTTAACCGTTCGTTCGTTAAGCCGTTGGGCTTAACGTGTTTCCGAAGCACGGAAAACGCTCTCAAATGTAAATTCCACAAAGTGGTCATCCATCCCAGGGCTGGCTATAGCCACTTGCGCAGATTACTCAAAAATGGAAAGTCAAAAGTACTCGGAAACCCAGACGTGCATGTATGAAGCGGTTAATGTATCTACAGGAAGCGATAGAAGTGTGCATGGATCGCGATGCCTGGCGATCTGTCCTCTCTGACTACCCCGTCATACAGCGTAGTCATAAAGATAGTTAAGTTATATTAACAACTATTTCCGACGATAAACCAAACAAAGTAAAGAGATGCAATGTGTACAAAATACATACAAATCACTTACAAATGTTGCTAAACTTTTACACAGAGAGAATCAAATGCAATAACATTGTATCATACGATTGTTAATTAACATTATGATCCGTATGTTTGTCTGTGCAACGCATTACTAACACCATCCGTCACTATAGTAACTAATAAACAAATATGGTGTAATTTATAAACAAACGAATAAACAAATAATGTTTCAATGTTTACTATTTACATATAATAAAAATAATAAATAAATATCGTTATGAAAACTCACACAACACCATCTTATTCCAAACTAAGTAGAGCTTGTCCTAAGGTAACCAGATAACTGATAATCATACTTATATATTCTAAATACATACTACATATTATAGATAATTAACACCCAGACATAGTCTAAACTATCGTGCTCATCACACAAAGTTTTATCCTGGGTGGGAATCAAACGAACGACCTCTTGCGCAGCAGTCGGATACACTCCCACCGCGCCACAGAGGCAGTCAAATGACGATGATGACATTAAGCTGAAATGTTTGTATGATTGAAGCGCTAATCTCAGGAACTACCTACTGGTTTGAATTGAAATAACCTTATTGTGTTGGATAGCCCATTTATCGAGGAAGACTATAGGTTATATATCATCACGCTACTGCCCTAGAGAGCGGAACAGTAATCATAAATGTAAACCATTCGGGTAAATGTTCATACATTATCGTAAAAGTAATAAACGACGGAACTAAACGGGTGCGACGGGGGTTTGAAGTATATAACGGGTTATGGTAGTGATTACATTTACATGTTTAGACAGTAAAGAACATCAACTCTAGATAATGGAGGTACAGAGAACCTCATTCAAATAAATCCAAAGACAAAACCATCTTTATTCGCTTGCAAATGCTCTCAAATTGGTAGTCAAGACATTTACCACCTGTCAATACCTGATGCAGTGTCTCGCTACACCGTATTATCCTCAGCACAGCCATAAATTCTTGCGTACATTTGCATAACAATTTAGCACGAACAGCGCGTCACCGAACGCCAAACGTGACCAGGAACTTATTTATGTTATGTATTTATATTTATTTACTTTGTTCGCAAAACATGTGTGCTACTTGTGAATAATATGCAGAAAATATATTTGTTAAACATTGTATTATTACTAGCTGAACCCTGCGGCTTGACCCGTGACTTACTTCGAACTACCGTCGCACCTTTTATCATCCCGTCGTTTACATTACATTTTTTTTAATAATGTATGAAAATTTTGACATTCATGCTTACTGCTCCACTCTCCAGATTATTAGCGTGGTGATATATATATTGATTGCATCCAACACAAAAATATTGTTTTCAAATCGAACCAGACTTTTCTGAGATTATCGCGTTCAACCAAACTCTTCAGCTTTGTATATTAGTATAAAATATAGATTATATTGTAACACTTCTGAGTGTCGGTTATATATTCATAAGATTTGATTTACTAACCTTATTTTTATATACATCCCTTTTGTGGAAACAAACTAAATTTTCACAATACTTTAGTTAAAACTCTAAACTTATTTGTCTAATTATTGAATATGTTATAACATTTCATTCTGTTTGTTTTTGTTTTGAACAGCATAAGTTTGACGTTGTCAAAACTGTCACGGTCGTTTAGAGTTATTCTCGCGTTCTAAAATTAACGCGTGCTGTCTATGGTGTCTTTCAGTTTGGTGCTGGACATTGAACTTAGATAGATTAGCTGTCCTGACTTGCATCCACACATAATGTATTGCGTGCGGTGTGACAAACAGGAATAGTAAGGTCTTCATGTTGGTTTTGTTTATTCTGCCAATGTTTTGTCAAGGCTGTATAGCCTTTAGCCTGCCGTAATCGAGCGAAAGAAAAGAAAGGAGCTCGTTCTTTTTCTACGAAATGGCGTCCTGAGAATATGCCTGGTCATGGTGATTTAATTCTGATCCGAAGAGTCTTTATATCAATTATGTATACACAATAATTGTTGTTATGAGGTGAGAATATTTGTTTTGATTTGTTTTCTTCGTAATAGGTAAGATTACTTGGCGTCTGCGAATAATATGTTCTTACGATGGTTGTACTTTGTATTTCAGTCTGCTTATCAAGAGACTTAGCAAATAACATGAAAAAGATTGATGATAGAATGATATAGTTAAAACCCCACTGAAATAAGTGGTACGTTAAAACTATATAATCTTTTAAACGCTATTCCTTAACAGAATGTTGAGGGTGAAAGTGATTTTTAATACAAATAACGAATGTCTGTAACTTTTCTATTGTTATAGGGGTTTTTTTTTCTTTCCGGTTTTTTTGTTTTATTTAGTATTCTCTTGGATCTTCAGGATATTTTATTGTTTAACGTGTTTCACGTTCTCTGCTTACTACGTTTTTTTCTCCTTGTGAATGTCTGTAACAAGACACCTCTATTAAAACTGAGACAATGTTCAAAGAAGAAGTATATTTTTCTCTACTCTGGTTACCTACTGCCTGGACTTCTAAAATAGGAAGAGATGTGAAGGATTTGGACGTTCCTCAACCTTATATCCAGATAAGTAGTAATCTTTAATTAGTTCTTATGTATAATAACTCTGTAAAGGCCGACTGATGTTGATAGTTTAAAAGGAATAACTTTTAACTTTAAATATTCATTTTTCGGTTACCTATGTAGATTTCGACTACTTTAATATACTGGACTACCGATATGACGTTCCAGTTACACATATTTTATAATCTTTTTATTATTACAAAGGAATATTAATGTGAAACTTTAATTTTACCTTGTTATGTTGTAGTGTATGATGATGATGATGATAGGAAGCGGTGTTGTGTGTTAACAAAACTCAGAGATAGTTTAACTGTATGTCTGTATATAATTTAGATATTTTTAAGGCATCTGACAACTGCTTTAAAATGTATTTATTTATTGTACATACAATCTAACACAGTGAAAAAGTTAAAGAAAAGACGTACAATTACGTATATATTTGACATTTTAAGCCACGCCCACTTCCATACTTTGGTTTAAATTTTTTTTTGTACTAAATATAAACTTATTTTTAAGTGGCCATATATATGGATCCCACTATGCATGACTAAGCCATTTCTTTTCACCTTCATATATAAATACTTATGCCTACATATGGATATAGTTTAAATAAATGTAATTAATAATTTGGTACTAGTGTTTTTAATTGCATCATTCGTTTGATGGAGAGATACCTGGCGCACTCTCTTTATAAATTCTGGTATTTCTCTGCTCCAGGTTGGTCCATACTCACTCCCTATCTTCATGCTCTGCTAGCTGGTGCACCGGTGATTCTTTGAGATAGTGTTCCTTACACATCTCCAGGGATTACCAACTGTTAACTGTTATAATATGTTAAAATAGATTTCCTAGCCCTTGTAGGATTATATTCAGCTATCACGCATAATTTAAATCTCGTTACTATAACCAAACCATTTTATTCAGACGTCTTCATCGTACAGCTCGTTTAGATTCTAGTTTAAACCTAACAGTTTCAATTGTAGTTACATGCATGACAGAAACATGAAACAGCATTGAAACTGAGAAAAATCCAAATATAAATCAAAAAATATTGATTATTTCATTTAAGAAATCAAATAGGTAGGTATATGTTTGTTCTGCATGTTAATCTATACTAATATTATAAAGCTGAAGAGTTTGTTTGTTTCGTTGAACGCACTAATCTCAGAAACTACCGGTAGGATTTGAAAAAATCTTTTTGTGTTAGATAGTCTATTTATCGAGGAAGGCTATAGGCTATATATCATTACGCTACTACACTGGGGAGCAGAGCAGTAGTCATAAATGTCGACAAATCGGGCAATTTATTATGCATCATTGTAAAATTTATAAGCGACGGGATTAAATAGGTGCGACGGGAGGTCGAAATATTCCACACGCGAAGCTGTGGGGGTCATCTAGTTTCTATCGTTATAATCTAAAACAAAGATTAAGAAATCGATGTCACCGCGCGCTCTCTTCTAGACGCGCCTTCTTACAGGGTCATTTGAAAAACACCAACAACCTGCTAGGAGTGGATAGTCAAGATCAAAGACCAACTACGTTTGTTCTACCACTTTTGGCAATTAGTTACAAAACGGGTAGTATAATACATTGAACCTTCAAGCTGCGTCATAGGTTTTCGCTCTTGGATTCGTTTAAGAGAACTTCTGGGTATCTATTTCGTCACATACTACATACCTCGATGAACAATGGACGTGCGCGCATAATTTATTGCGGTTCACAATGGTCAAGGGCAAAGGAGCTATCACTGGCCCACCCTCATCCTCTGTGATTTTCACCAGTTGCGTAGTACTGTTAAGTCAATTAGTACATGAAATAAAAGAGAAATTTGAAAAAACAATCATCAAAAATTTCAAAATTTTACATTTTAGATAATAAGAAAGAAGATTGAAGAAATTTGAATTAAGATTGGCTAAAAGGTCTTAGTAACCAGGCCATAAAATAATTACCAAAAAAAGTATCCGTGACAAAAAATCATAAATAAATGACAATTCCCAGCCGGCGACGGTCTCTTGGATCCCAGTTCTTGCTAAAACAATGTCGGTGCGTACTTACCTTCGTTATCAGAGCATCACAACATAATTCCACAAAATATAATCTACCTAGTTAGTTGAGTTAAATTTATATTTTGGAACTCTATGGATTACGAATTAGAGCGTTCATAGAACTAATTAGTTAGTTTAAAAGTCATATTTTGATTGCTTGTAATATTTTGTTTAAGATTGGTTCAATAGAGAAAGTTAATATACATTGTTCATTTATTTGCTTTACTACTCTTTAATTGTTTTAATAAATATGTGTGGAGGAACGGGTGGAGATGTTCCTCCGACACACGGAGGATCCTCCGACCAAGCAAGGTGATCATGCCAGGGGTTGTTGTAAATGTCATTCTTCAGTTGGAGAACTCTCAAAGGGCGATGCAGGATTTACTATGGGGCGCTATGATAACTGCGTAAGGTAAATATCGCTATAGCTGGCCTTCGGATGGCGTGTTTGATTGATTGATAGTGATAGATAATAAATATACTCTCTTCGTATTCAGTTCGTCGTAACCCGTAAGCACTGTTTTCGCGTAGCAACAATTACTTTGTTCAATTTGATTAAATCATAGTTTTTTGGGAAAGACATTGCAGTCTTTAAAAGTTGTGTGTAAGCAGGAAAATTCACAAGCACCTTGAATTTTGAGAATGAAAATATCTCCATTAATGTTTATATCTTTGTCAGATAAACCTTAAGAATATTTCAATAAACAGAGAAAAATTATTCATTCACAACGACATACTTTTGTGTACATAACTAAGATCTTTGTGATCAACACACAGAACTTTAACAAATAGATAAACACAGGACGTGTGCGGAATGTGCATAACCAATAAGAAACGCAAGGTCACACAACTAGTGAGACACCTACCCAGCTCACGTGGAGATGGTTATGGTATATAGCCTAGGAGCCAGAGGTGAGCAAACTTGAGTGATCTATCGCTTGTACAATAATGGATCGTGCTCTAAACTTTCTATCATTGCACCGCTCGCCAAGGACAGGGTGTTCATCCTCACACTTTGCGCTGGCATACGGTAAGTTCCAACAATAGAGTTTCTTCCACGTACGCTTGTATAGTGGAATCTCTATGGCTCGGTTTTCCCGAAAGTTTACAGTATGAGGTTCTTCAAATGGGTTCTTAGAGGTTATCGCAGGGTCAGCATCGCGAGTGCTGCACCTCTGGTGTTTTACACGTCCATAGGCTACGGTGCCCACTTTCCATCAGGTGGGCCTGGGTGCTTGTCTCCCCCTTCGTGGCATAAAAAGATTTTAAACTACTTTATTCTATATTCACAGCATCGTCATCTCAGTTCAGTCGCTTCAAAGTTACTATTGGGCATGGGCTTAAAATAGTTTAATTTGAACTAGAAGACGGCAAAAGGGCCTAAAAGCAATTATTTGAAATACTAACCATTTTCGAAAGTTGTTGGTATTTACGTCGTTTGCTCGCTCTAATGTATTTTATATACTAAGCTGTGTACCTACTTACAGGAAGATATTCATGGCAATTTGATTGTACAATGACATAAACGTACTATGACGCCTCTTAGAGCTTTTAAAGTTAAAAACCTAAGAAGCGCTTAAGCGTAGCTTTTTTAAGCAAAAAGTAACAATGTGTTTTGAGGAGTGAGTATTACAATGAAAATTTAAAATAGCTAGTATCTATCCTAAATTGAAGCAAGTAATTAGTCAACATTTTTAACATATACATATAACCTTAAAAATAAGATACATAACTAAAATATATTATTAAACGGAGTCCCTTTAGGCAATGTTCCGAAGATACTGGCAGCGTCCTCCCTTTGAATAGCTAGAGTAGACTAATTCTTTTTGCAAGGTAGCTGCCAGTTCTTCGGTTTCCTGTGATTCCGAAATTTAAAAAAACATTTTAAGACAACGCAGACCACTGACAAAGGTATTTATATATTTTTAAATACAAATTTTATTAAATTAAATTAAATTATTATTTTTTATAATTTAAATAAATAAATAAATATTGTTAGGACAACTCACACAAAGCCATCTGATTCCACACTTAGCAGAGCTTGTACTTTGGTAACCAGATAACTGATAAACAATTACAATTACTACTACTTATATATTTCTAAATACATACATATTATAGATAAAAAATGACCAATTACCAAAATTAATTTACACCCAAACTCCAAAAGAAACATTTATGGACGTCATAAATATTTGTTCTGACCCAAGATTAGAACCGCCTACGCCACCAAGTCATTATTTTGTAACACGGCCCTTAGACTAATGCGTCACTAACCTTGAAATATGTAAAGGATTCTAATAATTTGTATGCTGGCCGAGTTTATTGTCTTATGACAATATGCGTCTCATTCTGTTTACACTGTTGAATGATGGCACTTGGTAGAACTTGCTACACATCTTGAACAAAAACTTGTACCACTGATAATCACTACATATTATAAAACAAAGTAGTTTTTCGCTGTCTGCCCCTATGTATGCTTAGATCTTTAAAACTACGCAACGAATTTCGATGCAGTTTTCTTATTTTTTTTACTTTTATCTATCACGCCTTATCCCCGAAGGGGTGGCAGAGGCATATATTATATTATATGCCCACTTTTCACCATGTGTATTCCTGTCCCACGTAATAGGTGGTGAGCCCATTGCCGTGTTGAAATAGACAGACGCAGGTTGTTGCTACCTGCTGTTGAAATTTTTAAGCCGCCCATAAGTCCTTCAACTTGGCTTAACGTCTGCCATTTTATTGGCAACCGGGACCAACGGCTTAACGTGCCTTCCGAAGCACGGAACTGGGGTGGGTCTAAAGGGCCGAATAAATTTAGTATAATGTGTCTATTTTAGATGTTAAATTCGGAAGAAATTTTGAAACCGTTGCCTTTTTATTGAGGTGGTAACAAAAAGGCTAAAAGGTTTTATATGCTAGACACTAATTAGCACGACCAATTAAAGTCCTGGTAGTCTCGGACAGTTTTTTTAAATAGATAGAGTTATTGTTATAGAAGGTTTTTATGTATATTTTGTTAAGTTTTTGTATATATTAACTTAATTATAACGATATATGCTGGCGTTGACGGAAAAAATGAGCCGTCTGGGACCTTTTAACGAAAACGCTGCCTTAACCCTTTTAGATATAACAAAATAATGTATTGTGGAATTGTGCATCTAATATAGGTCCACAAAAAAGTCCGCGACGGTATATGTCTATCTCTTAAGGATACCGTACTATATCCAACTTTTTAGTACTTTAAAAACACAGCAATAATAAAGCGGTAATTTAAAGGCTATTTACTTACAAAAACATCATTTTTGCTTATAATTTTTAATTTGTTAGTTGGCTTAAACATTTTATGAAGATTATTTTGTCCCTTTACACTTTGCAAATGAAATGAATATCTTAGGCGATATGGCAATATCAAAAAAAGGCGCAAATAAATTTATTTCGTGTAACAATAATGCGACCGGAACGTGCGGGCGCGGGCGTGGGTACTGGAGAAACAAAGTCGTTTTTGAATATCTGTCCCTATGTATACTTAGATCTTTAAAACAACGCAACGAATTTCGATGCAGTTTTTTTAAATAGATAGATTTATTCTTATAGAAGGTTTTTATGTATATTTTGTTAAGTTTTAGTTTACATTAACTTAATTATAACGATATATGTTGACGGTGTCGGAAAAATTAAGCCGTCTGGGAGCTTTTAACGAAAACACTGCCTAAACCATTATAGATATAACAAAATAATGTATTGTGGAATTATGTACAGAAAATGTATGTGTACAAAAAAAAACCGCGACGGTATATATCTATCTCTTAAGGATACCGTACTATATCCATTTTAATACTTTAAAAAATAGCAATAATAAAGCGGTAATTTAATAGCTATTTATACAAATACATTATTAATCCTTATTATTTTTAATAGGATAGGGGGTGACGAGTAGAAGCGTGCACGTCGCCATCCCTGCCAGCTACGGCTGCAATTCTACTCCAACACGAGTGCCACCAGGGCGAATACTCTAGGGCACCAGTTGGGCACCACAAAATGGTCACCCATCCAAGGACTAGCCATAACGAAAGTTGCTTAACGCAGTGATCGTTTACAGAGCACTGAGTTAGCGGGGCCACAAGCGCTTCCTTAAGTATAACTAGCACTTTAAAATTACTATTTCTTTTTCGTCTATTTTTCGTGTGGGCCCTTTCGCGGCGTCTTTTCAAGCAATATACCTACCCATGTAGCTTTGCTTTTTAATCATTCCCTTTTTTGTATTAATTTAATGGCCTGGTTACTAAGACCTTTTAGCCAAATCTTATTTTTTTATATCATATTTCTTCAATCTTATCTTCTAATTTAGTCCTGTCCAGTCCTTTGTCGATGTCAAGTCTAATCATAGGTTCTGTATGCTTGCCCCATTAAACGTGGTACAGCGTTATTGGGGCTTTCAGTGGAATTTGCACGACAAGTTGTAAAATAGCTTTTCTCTGCAATATATCACTTTCTTTCACTATAGCACGTTTACACAAATTTAATGTCTAAGAAACTACCATTTTTACACATAAAACAAGGTTAATGCACTAGTTTTGGAAAATAATATACAGCAAGCGGCCGCCAATTACCAAGATCCCGCGCAAATCCTTTTTCATTCCCAACTCAGCACCTTTTTTTATTTATTGATTTATGTACACACAAATGATAATAACAGAAAACAACAAAGAAGATAACAATGTACAAAGGCCTACTTATTTCCACAGGTATCTCTTTCAGTAATATAATTGTGTGTGTAGGTTAACGAACATACCTTTTATAAAACCACATCCAAATCGAATCAGTATTTGTCAAGAAAATGCTATCACATACGGTACGAGTACCGAACCTTACTACTTTTTAAACTTAATAAATAAACGAGCTTACCTACGTAAAGTTCAAAAATAATGCTCCCAGTCTTCTTAAACTCACTTTGAAATCCATAAACACTTATTGAACAATCACAACAACACACACACACGTACAATACACGCACAACTCAATCAACAGGCAGTAGCTACGCAGTTTTAAGATCAACTGAGTGCGCCTACGCCGCCGTAATACGTGACTTATTGCTAATAGACTATAATAATAATAATTGTACGCAATATGTTGCTCTAATATCTAAACTACTAATACTATTATTGAAGTTATACGTTAGGGAAAAATGATGAGAGTAATTTTTTACAATGCGCGCGCAGACCGTCAGGAAAAACCGACACCCTGAAGTTAGCTGGTGAGTGTTGCCATGACAACTTATAACTACATTCAAAGTAGTTTTCAAACACCTTGAAGTTAGTTATAGTCAACATTTTAGTTTTTTCTACAAACGTAGGATAAGACGAAAGTATAATCAAAGTATTATAAATAAGTATATTATGTACTGTGGTATAACTTCTAACGCGTGTACATAAGTACTTTTTTATTATCAATTATTAAGTATCGTGAAGCCTGGCGATCTGTCCTCTCTGACTACCACGTCAGGCATACAGCGTGAAGATAGTTAGTTAATTATTAATTAAGTTTTTAGAGTAACGAATTGCTCGTAACTTTTATATCTTAACGTTCTGTAAAAGATATCTACAACAAACAACTAACAGCATTGAGCATCTTACGGAAAGGTTGGTTCTGAGATGGGTGATCTTTTGTGACATTTCCATGCATTTCCGTGTCAGTAACATGGTAGTCCTTAAATCAAGCTGAAAGTTTATGGGCGGCTTGAAAAATTTTAATGGCAGGTAGCTACACCTTTTTTGTAGTAATCCCCACGGATGTCATGCCAGAAAAAGAAACGATCTCTTCTCATCCGTCTAGGTAGCCTCTGCGACTGCGGCCCTCTCATACATAAACGATGCATCTCCTTTGGCAAACACCTGCTTCAACCAGACGACTTACAGCACATTGCTGCCGAAGTCATCCTTAAATTCCTTACTCTCATAGGAATCAGCAGCGAACTCTAATATTTAGGCGAGCACAATAGACCTTTTTAGGTCACAATGCTACAGGAAGTCCTGTGGCATTGTGACCTAAAAGGGTCTATTGTAGTAGATATAGTATAGTGTGTAGAGGCTGTGGCAGGCTAGAAAGTTCTAGCCTGCCACAGCCTCTCTTACATAATATTAATAAATAGGTAGCCACAGAGTGCCCCTGTCCATTCCAACATGGTTGTAGGGTCGTCGGCGCGAGTGTAATACTTCTGGCTGCGTGGCAAACACTTGTAGGTAAGCTATGGTAAGCAGTTTCGATCTATGCTTATCTGCCACCTCAGTAGTATCCACTGACCTATTGTTAACTAATCAAGACTTATCGTAATGACATTGACAGAATTTTACAATGTAGCCAGCACACAATAAAAAATATTTTCACACAGTTTTAGGTATAGTATTGTACAGTCAACATATAGGTACTTACTCCAAAATAGTCGACAAGTATGAAATCGATCTCATTTGAATAAAGATCATACTCGTATCAGAATGACATTGACAGTTCTGTCATTTGTTCATTTTAAAATGTTCTTTGTTGCATTTTTTTAATTTACAACCATAATTTTGAATAGTGAACATTCAGATCTCTATATTATTTGACGTGAGTACAGTCACTGTGGTCCAAGCCTAAAAATTAAAAAAAGAACAACTTACCTTATCCACTTCACACTGCAACATTTTTGAATTTTCTTTTTTTTAACAAACCGAGAACTCAAGTTATAAACATTAACTTCACGAAACACGAAAAGTAACTAAATTTTAGGTATCTAATTTTGATAACAGAGATGACACGTTCTCAGTTATCACGAGATATGATTATCATATGAGATGTTAAATATTTTTAAACTTCTGCGTCTTACAATGACTTCTCCAAAAAGATAAATCGAATATAGGTACTTATCTATAAAAATCATCTGTCACGTTGTTGTGCTACCAGCTGGTAGGCATTATACCTGCGGTTTGGTCCCGGTTGCAAGTAACATAGCAGTCGTTGGGTCAAGTTGAAAGACTTGTGGGCTTAAAGAATTGTAATTGCAAATCACCACAATCGCCACCTGTCCATTTCAACAAGGCCATGGGCTCACCACCGGTGAGGTACAGGTACGTGGAACAGTAATGCATTCGCGGAAATGTTACGTGCAACAGAAATACATAGATGCCTATGCATATGCCTGCTCTTTTAAGGACAAAGGGATGACAGAAGAGTTTTTTTATTTCCTTGTTTGATCAAATGTGCTAATCTTAAGAACTGGTTCAATTTGAAATATTCTGTGTTGAATAACCCATTCATCGAGGCGATATATATAATAAAAGTAAACCTAGAGGCACGGAGCAGTAACTATAATGTCAAATTTCAATACATGATTATAAAAATTTAAAATTACTAAGCCTCGGGCCACAGATAGTAGTTTATATTTTCAAATGGGAGGAGTATGTAAGAGTAGGAGTAAGTCTAAATGGAGCAAAGCGGTTTGCCGTCACCATTTCCGAACACGATCTTTCGGTGATTATTCCTCCATGGTAAGTCCGCTTTTCAAATTTATTTCAATTTTTTTTCTAATTCATATGTCTTAAACCATATGGCTAGATGTCTTTTTGTGGGTAAAATTTTATCAAAAAGTGTTGTGTTGTTTGGGAGGAGTTCGAGGACAAAGCGAAAATCCGAATCGGGGAAGAATGGAGCTACACTTACTTCGTTCGCTTCGCTCCAATAAACTCCTCCACTTTATAGATCAGATCGATCCTCTATTCGCACAGCACCTACCTACAAGTGAACAACTCTTCAATAACAATAACCTCAATCCAACTATACACATGCAAACCAACCGAACTCCTCATAAAACCGAGCATTAACACGTAACTTTCAACTCTTATAGCAGTCCTATAATTACTATGGGACCTGTCCACCTGACACACTTACACACTTGACATGCAAATCCCTTGAAGACTCGCTGCACGCTGCCTGCATTCCAACTACGATACCTTGTAACGGTATAGGCGCAATTACCTACAGACCAGTTTCAAAATAACTCTGCACTGTGGACTGTAGTCGTGCAAATCAAAATGCAATATCGTCGTGCATTCGTGAGGTCCCCAATCAATCAGCCATCTGTCTATTTCAGTCCATTGCTGGAAGTAGGTATTCTCTAACATTTGCTGTACCACGCTGGCCAAACAAGTTGGTACTGGCTTTTGTATCGAGTTTGCCTCTTCTCTTCGCCATGTAGTCCATTACTCAGTGTAGCGACCAGCGCCCTATAGTGAAAAACTATCAAATAACATCAATAAAGCATCTTACATCGCGCTATGAGAATTCTGTGTAAAGAATGATATATACAACCCACAGAATGATATATACAACCCACAGAAGATACAACCCAGCATCAACCGCTGTACAGTGGCCCACACACACACACAGACTTCATTGAGTTCAGGCTCCACACATTTTTCATTTTACACCCCATTCTTTAAAAATATGAGTTTTTTTCGAGTACTCCGGGGCCCAAGTGACCTCACCTGCAGACTAACAGACGACGCAACAGCGCAGGCCCCCCAATGCCAAAAATCAAAATCTAAACCTGCTCCTAGCAGCCAAACAAATGTAGACCCCGGGCTCCAAATTCATGTCTGGTTTGGAAGCAACTAGAAATATACTAAGATGAAGAGACTACATGCTTTATTTAACTCTTCTCCCTTCAAGGCAAACAATTCTATACACCAAATATTCTAACGCTCCAAGGCTTCTTGAAGTTGAAGGTCCTTAAGGTTTGAAAATTTTCAACAGCAGGTTGCCACAGTCTGCGACTGTCCATTGCAACACGGCACCTGAGACAAAAATGCATACGGTGAAATGTGGGCGCATGGTATGCCTCTGCCTACCCCTTCAGGGATAAAAGCGTGACAATGTGTATGTATGTATGTATATCCACGGCTCCTTAAAAAGAGAAATATCTATTATGTTTTCTAGAATAACTTCTTTCTTCGATACATAATTATGTAGGTGTTACGTGATGTATAGGAGAAAGCCTGCCCAGGAACTTAAACGTCAGGGCGGTGTAAAGTTCATGCGTGGATGGTTTGCAACAAGCTGTCCGCGACTCTTGAATGGTTCACTGTTAGTCAACACCGACCTTGTGGGTCCACGTAGAGTAGTAAAAATAGAGTTGCCGAAAGGGTCCTTCCTATATACTGTTTATATTTATGAATTATTTTGACCATTTTATCGGCGCTTACAAAAATGTCATACACTAGAACTAAAGATAAATTTAATATTATTAATGTCACCACCGGTTCGGAACGCGGCCCACCTGAAAAGAACCGGCAAGAAACTCGGCAGACATTTTTTTTACATACATTATATACACTATTTTTTACTATTGTCACGCCTTTATCCCCGTTGTGTGCCTTTAGGCAGAGGCATATTATATGCCCACATTTAACCGTATGCATTTTGTCCCACGTAACAGGTGGTGAGCCCATTGCCGTGTTTTTGTTTACTGGGGAAATTTAATTTGTATCATGTTTAGAAATGGCAAAACACGAGACGTATCATTACATCAATAAATTTTCGTTTAGTCTAGCCGAGAACCTAGAATCGATATATTTCCTGAAAGGTCGCTTCGCTAGTTGTATTTGAATTCACAATAGTCCTAACTAACTATCTTCACGCTATATCCCTAACGGGGTAGTCAGAGAGGACTAAACGCCAGGCTTCGCGATCCATGCATACTTCTTTCGCTTCTTGCAGATTCATCAATCGCTTCATACATGCAAGGTATCCGAGTACTTTTGACTTTCCCATTTTTGAGCAATCTGCTTAGATGGTCCTCATATGTAAGTCTCGGCCTACCCTGACTCCATCTACCCTCTACTTTCGCACAATATATCTTCTTAGTCAATCGTTCCTCACTCATTCGTTGGACGTGTCCAAATCAACATAATAGTCCTATTGCTCCAATAAGACGTTCATGGTGCTATCAAACTCGTAATGTCTTCTGGAATTGGGCAAAAGAGTTCAAAATTGTAGTAAGAGGCTATCAGGCAGGAATTAGGATTATACCTCAGGTCATTACGAAAAATCAAACCGACTTTCGGAATTTACAAAAATCCAAAAAACAATCCACATTCAAACCACCGCATCCACATATTATGGTTCTTGTAAACGGAAAAGACATCACGTCCCCGCCTCGATTCCGCACCGACGCACGCGCCACTCCCCATAAACAGCTCTTCAGGAAGTTGCTCCATTCATGGCGACCGTGCTCTCCTTACCAGGAACAGGTTATGGAGAACTTGTAGCATTGACACATAAGGATGGTAGGTAATATTTTCAAACCCTTTTCCCGCTTGATAGAAAGTCATGTCCACCATATAGATATAGATTTTTTAATAACTATATTATTGACATGAATAATGATAGTATTGACATGAATAATGATAGTATTGACATGAATAATGATAGTATTGACATGAATAATGATAGTTTTGACATTTGTTTCATTTGTTTTGCCAAGGATGATGACCAGTCTTTCGAGACTAATTTCGGGACATTTGTATTTTTAGTTTTTATTTTATTTGTGCTAGTTTCTGGTCATTGATTATTATGTAAAATTATTATAAATATTTGCTTACATAATAATGTAAAATTATTATAAATATTTGCTTGCCGAAGAACAAAGTAGGCGAAATATGAAGATCCAAATCATAATTATGTAATTCTAAGAACTGTAACACCATATTTCATGCGAATAAATATATCTATCTATCTACCAAATGTATAGACACTGAGGCTATACACTCGAAAAGTTTGTTGACAGTGATCTCAAGTTGATAGCAAGAAGAAGCTGAGTTAAGCCTTTTCTCGATTCTCTCGACTTCATTTTCGGATTAGTGGCGAACGAGAGAAAAAGGAGTGTTTTGTCTATAGCAGAGGTTGAGGGTGATATGGGTGATATTCATAGCTGGAGGAAGTGTCATGACAAAAGGGTACAAAAGGTTTGTGTGATTCGTAAGCTTAGCCGTATGAAGTTCCTCGTGTCAGCTAGTATCTAAGTGAAATAAAATAAATGTTTTTGAGATTATCGACAACGTGAAACAATCGATGCTTTGTTTGATTTAAACTCACATCTATACAAATTATTATTAATAACGAAATATTCACCATGTACTAGGTGACCTCCTCGGCTTCGCCCGTGACATACTTCGAACTCTCGTCGCACCTATTATATCCCGTCGCTTATAAATTCTACAATAATGCATAAAGCTTTGCCCGATTTGTCGACATTTATGACTACTGCTCCGCTCTCCAGGACAGTTAGCGTGATGATATACAGCCTATAGCCTTCCTCGGTAAATGAGCTATCCAACACAAAAATATTGTTTCAAATCCGACCAGTAGTTCCTAAGATTAGCGCGTTCCACCAAACAAACAAGCATACAAACTCTTCAGCTTTAAATTATTAGCATAGATTACTTTACATCAGTACACCTACATTCGGTGCGTGATCATGGCGCTGGCAATAGTGCCGAAATATTGAAAACTCCGTATTACAATGAGATACATGGTAAATATTAGGTATTTATACTGTTGATTAATGGCACTTGGTGGAACTTGCTACACATTTTAAATAGTACCACTTGTACTATTCCACAACATTTACTTTATACTTAATCGGTTTCGCCTCACGGCATTCTCAAAGATACACAATGTGACCAGTGGACCTACCTACCTACTGGTATTAGTCAAGCCATATACATGCAAAATTGGGTTTTCTCCCTGTCTGGGTTTTCCAGTGACCACTTTCCATCAGGTGGGCCGTCTACCACCTCAGTAGTATAAAAAAAATCGTTATCAGTTATAATTTGTGTAATCGATGATTTGCCCGCGGTCTCCAAAAGTGGAGAATTTTAATGCAACGGTTACATAAGTTTAATAGCACAAGGCTACTTTTTATCCCGGGAACAAGTTCCTGTGGGAAACAGGATCGCGAAAACATAACCACGCGTGCGAAGCCGCGGGCGTCAACTAGTCGGTAATAATTTGTGTAATCGATGATTTATGATTTACCCGCGGTCTCCAAAAGTGGTGAATTTGAATGCAACTGTTACATAAGTTTAATAGCATATGAATGAGTGAGAAACGATTGACGAAGAATATATATTGTGCGAAAGTAGAGGGTAAAAGGAGTCAGGGTAGGCCGAGACGTACATATGAAGGCCACGTGAGCAGAATGCTCAAAAACGGAAAAGTCAAAAGTACTCGGACACCCAGACGTGCATGTTTGAAGTGATTGATGAATCTTTTGTCGGTCGGCCGATGAGTTCTACTAACACGTACCGCGCCAGTGGCCGCTAGTCAGTTGCATTTTTGATAGTCTACTAAACATTTTGACAGCTAAGAACAGCGATTCTGGTTCTATTCCACGGCTTGTCAATAGTAGACTCGGCCCCCAGTAGGTATGTGACGTGACCTGTTTACCCATCACGCCACTCGCCTTCTGAGGCGATAATGAAGAGACCTATCAGATTGCTTATCTTCCATGTAGTTCAAAACTACTTAGAAATTCTCTCGTTCAATCATACTTATTCTGCCAGCACCGAGACTTTGTCCCTGTCACATGTATGGGTGCGTAAGCGCAGCACTTTCGATATCGTTTGTCAGTCGACAAGTGAAAGTGGACAGGTGCTTGACCTTTAGCGGGCCCATTGATGAGCAATCGTTGCACCATTGTGTAAGCTTCGATTGGAGATGGATGGTAATTATATGTATAATGAAGATCGTATCGTAAAATGTTCAGATATAACCAATAACATAAGTTAAAACATTAGCAACTCTTTTATGGCGAAATATATACGATTCCAAGCAAATAGAATAAGTAGGTAGATATCTATAATAATAAAATTACCGGGTGACTCACTCATCTATCAACGCTCAGCCGAAACCCTTGTACATACTTTATAATTTTTAGGGTAAGCTACCCTTTTTATTTAAGGACCCATTAAGACATTTTTTTTTTCAAAATACCACCCCTTAGTGGATATAATAAGAGATAAATGGTAGTATGGAAGTTCGTCAACTACTGTTTCTGCTTACAAATAAACAGTCAGGTGTATCGTGTTGCATACATCGAACTTCCTTTGCAACCCACACCTATTTTCAATAGGCGATGAAAGTAATTATTACAAAATATTTGAAAGGTGCATCTGTTATAGGTGTGGGCGTGCATGCAATACAACGGAAGTTACAACGGCAATGGTTGTTGTTGTTGTTAGTTGTCTTCGCCCATCTTTAGCAGGCAACGGAAACTTAGTCCATACAGCCTAGTCTTCAGTATTTATTATTTTCTTGTTTTGTTTTTCTTGTCCTGTCTAGTCGTTTGTCGATGTCAAGTCCTCAGTCTTAGGTCCTAGTCCGTGCCCCAATAAGGCAGTGGATCCCTTATTGCAGCTCTCTATGGAAATTTGGCACTAACACAAACTATGGAGGGTAGAGGTAAGGAGGACTATCTCTGTGTATGAAAAAGTGTCCGTCGAAATGCGTAAAATTAGGGTGGCGCTACAATCGCATCAGTGTAAATTTTAAAAACCACGCCAAAAGTTATTAGAGTAAGATAGAAAAATAAACAAGGAAAGAACAACTTCCGCTTCGTTTCGGCGCACTTTTTTGAAATAAGCATAAAGTAAGAAACAATGGTATATAATTAAAGTATTGTGTATTATTTTTCAACGCTTATTTAGTCAATATTAAATAAATTTATTTACTCAGCACACTTCAATCTGTCTACAACTGCTACATTCATACCGTACACTGCTGCTACATTCATACCGTACACTGCTGCTACGCCAGCGCCATTCTGGAAGGTTTTTGAACTGTTACTTACAGCTTACAGCTGGACACTTTTTCAACTTGTCCCCCATATAAGATAGTCCTCCTTACCTCTACCCTCCATAACACAAACAACACCGCTATTCATTGCAATATATCACTTTCCTTCACTAATGCACTTGTCGAACCCTTTAAGTATAATATTCCACCCTTAATAAACACGAATTTTACACTATTTTTTTTAAATAATATACTACAAACGTGCGTCACTGCTCATATTCGCACCAAAAGTCCGGCAATAGATGATAAAAAGCAATTGTACCACAAAAAAATAAATTTACATACCGAGATAATTATAGTGACTTATTTCGGTACTGTAAAGTATTGCCAGTACAGAGTAAAATTAAAATGGCTATTATGAAGGAAGAAATGGTGAACATTGACCAGATCAGTGTACAAAAACGTAACGATAATTTAAGAAAATTGCCTATTCAAAAGATATATAACATGCCAATATACTGTAACTTATATGGTACCAGAATATGTCGTTATATACTACCAAACAAATTAAATGGCCTACCTGAGAGAATAGTATACAAATATGTTACAAAACAACATTATGTAAAAATACTACAGGAATATTTTATGAGGAACACTGACGGATTTTTTGTTACTGTGTAATCTCATTTCATTTTAGGACATAAAATGCCAACTTCCACTCGTACAAAAACCTAGGTTTAAGCGAATGGAACTTGTAATGTAAAAATATAATTGTAATGTTTTAAACAATAAAGAAAAAAAAATCTATAAATCTTGTGGTTATTTTATTCGTCGAAAGGACAGGTGAAAGTAATAAAAACCATACTTCTAACTCTACTTCTTTTATTATATTACTAGACTTTGCTTAGTATTCGTCCTGTCCTAACTTTTGTCTACGTCAAGTAAAACGAAGGTAACTTTATCGCAACTTTCTGTGGCTATTTGGGACATACATAAAAAACACCGCTGTTCACTGCAACATTCCTTCACTACTGCAGGCGCAGCATTATTTCGCGCGAGGTCCCATGTAGAGTAGGAACATCTTAATAATATAAACGTAAAAGTTTGTATGGACGTTTGTTACTCTTTCACATAAAAACTACCTAATGGATTTTAATGAAACTTTACAATAATATAGCTTATACATCAGAATAACATATAGGCTACTTTTTACCCCGGGAACAAGTTCCTGCAGGAAACGGGAACGGGAAACTTCTTAACGCGGGCGAAGCTGCGGGCGTCAACTAGTATTTATATTATATATTTATATACATATATATTTATATATGTTATACATCGAAAACATTCAAACTCTGAAAGCTACATTTTTGATTTAAAAAAACAAAAATTATACTGTGTAAATTTTATTAAAATGCAAATTACATTGGAAATGGGTATTTCATTTTACAAATAGTTCAATGAAATATCGATAAACTATATTGCTGTGGAAACATGTTAGAAAAGAAATATTAAATGTCCTTTTTTGTACAAAATATGATAAACAAATAGTTTGGGGCGGTTTACAGAGCGGACTATCCCAAATAATGCTATAATTTATAATAATAAACACACATTGACAAGCTGGATTTAGAGATTTAAGACGGGGCAGTAAGGGCAGGTACCTTTACCTTATAGATACAGGAAAATGTACTTAGGACACCATCCATATTTTTTTATAATATTGTGAACTCATTCATATATAAAAAACCGATATTAAAAAAAAGCTAAATGATCCAATAGTCTTGATCCCCCACATGAAATAGAATAGGCACAAAACAATTGGTGTATAGCATTTTTTTTTTCGCTAACGGTAGTTTTTCCAGAATTCTGTGACTAGCTGACCCGCGCAACTTCGTTAGCGCCACCAAAAATGTGATATATGAAGAACCGCCCTACCGATTTTGTGCAAACTTCACATAATCTATCCCCATCTAGCAACTGTGTTTAATGACTGTGTTTCTAGTGGTACATTTCCTGATTTAATGAAACACAGCAAAGTCGTTCCCTTGTTCAAGGCTGGCAGCGCTACAGAGCCGTCTAATTTTCGACCAGTGTCAGTGCTGCCAACTTTGAGCAAAGTATTTGAAAAAATAATCTTGAATCAAATGCTATCCCATTTTAATAGTCATAAAATACTCCATGCGAATCAATTTGGGTTTACGAAAGGGCGCTCAACTTCCGATGCTGGTGTTGAGTTATTAAAATGTATTCATGAAGCTTGGGAAGACAAGCACGATGCATTAGGTATATTTTGCGATCTATCAAAGGCTTTTGATTGCGTTCAACATGAAACGCTGTGCAAAAAATTACACCGCTATGGAATAAGAGGCAAAGCTCTCGACCTTCTGTCTTCATATTTTAACAATAGAATACAGAGGGTCGATATTAATGGTACACGTTCTGTAGGATCCATGGTTACAATGGGTGTGCCGCAAGGCTCGATACTTGGGCCATTCTTGTTCCTCATTTATATTAATGATTTACCATTTTATGTAGGGGACAGGAATAGGATTGTTTTGTTTGCAGATGACACCTCATTAATTTTTAAAATTAAAAGACAATTAGATAACTATGACGATGTAAACAATGCAATTGCAAAAGTAGTTCATTGGTTCAGCTCAAATAATCTTTGCCTTAATGAAAATAAAACTAAATGTATAAAATTTACTCTACCAAATGTAAAACAAGTTGCGGCCAATGTTCAACTGAATGGACAAGTGTTAGAGTTTGTAGAATCAACTGTGTTCCTAGGTATAACTATTGATGCCAATTTGCAGTGGGGCCCACACATAGAAAAGACAGCGTCTAGATTAAGTTCGGCTGCATACGCTGTAAAAAAGATCAGGACTCTGATGTGGATACGGCTAGAATGGTTTACTTCAGCTATTTTCATAGTATTATGTCTTACGGTATTCTCCTTTGGGGGAGTGCTGCAGATTTAAATATTATTTTTGTTCTACAAAAGCGGGCTGTACGCGCTATTTATAATTTGGGCCCCAGTTTCTCTCCGAGAAAAATTCAAAGAAGTAAATATTCTAACCGTACCATCACAATACATTTTTGCCAATCTTATGTATGTCCAGAAAAATCTATCACAGTTTTCTAAACTCTGTGATAAACATAATATAAACACTAGAAATAAAAATAATCTTTCAGTCCACCACAGTCGACTACATAAGATTGGCGATTCTTTCCAGGGTAACTGTATACGCTTTTACAACAAGCTTCCCTGTGACCTGAGAAATTTACCTTTAAATAAATTTAAAAAGTTTATTAAAAACAAGCTTTGTGAAAAAGGTTTTTACTCCGTTACAGACTATTTGCAGGACAGGGACGCCTGGAAATGATCTGCTGGCAAAGTGAAATAATATTAAATTGTAAATAGGCCATCAAAAAAAAAGCCTTCCTAAGTTTCTTGCCGGTTCTTCTCAGGTGGGCCGCGTTCCACATATGACATTTTGTAAGCGCCGTTAAAATGGTCTATGCAAAATAAAGATATTTTTATTTTATTTTTATTTTATTTCTTAGCAACGTTTTTTTGGTACCTGACCTTACTGCCCGTCTCAAAATTCGTCCCAATGTTTATTCAAACGCCAAAAATTTTTTTCTAACGCAACTTGAATCCTTTGCCAAGTGCAACGCTCTGAGCTATAGAACCGTACTGAAACAAACGGAAATTCTTCACTATATTGAAAGCGCCTTTTACGAGTAAGGTCAGAGCCATCTATTGCGCTACTTAGCATCTATCAATGAATGCGTTACAACCAGCTTTCTACATTGATGCTTCCTCTATTTATGAATACATTTTTGGAGCAATTGCAAACTTTTCAAAAAAAAATTACATACATTCTTACATAGTGGAAAAGGAAACCTTTGTTCTGATAAGCCTGAACATGTGGCCTTCGCCTAACAAGGGTAACACTTTGACAACTAAGTTGCACAACAATTTATATGAAAAAGTTAGCATACTATAAATTTATAATTATATATTATTATTTTAAATATATATACCTAGTCAGGTCATAAGTATTGTCACACAGTAAAAACTTATATTTTTGAATGCTGGCCACAAAAAAAGTTTATTGAATTCGAATTTCGAATTGTTCATGAAAATAAAAATGTATACTTTTTAGAATTTTACTCATTTTTAAATATGAAGTGGACGCTTAAAGACGACCGTGTTGCAGTTATTGCGTTGCATCGTTGCGGTTACGCGCCTATTCAAATTTTTGACATACTGAAAAAATTGAATATAACCAAAAAATTCGTTTATCGTACCTTCAAACGATAGAATGAAGACTCTAGTGTAGATGACAGGTCAAGAAGTGGTCGCCCTCGGTCTGTTAGGAGTGATAAAAGCTGTGAAGGCGCGAAGTGAAAGAAATCCCAAACGTAAGCAGACACTGTTGGCCCTTCAGATGGGGTTAAGCAGTTAAATGAAGACTTAGGGCTTCGGTCATATCGAAGAAAAACAGGACATCGTTTAAATGCTCGTCTAATGGACCTGAGACTGAAGAGATGCCGCGCTTTGTTCGGGAAATTCTTTTTTCGGATGATAAAATTTTTGCCGTAGTAGAGAGCTACAACAAACAAAATGATAAGGTGTACGCACACAGTAGTGAAGAAGCGAGCAACCGTATTCCGCGTGTCCAACGAGGTCATTTTCCACCCTCGCTCATGGTATGGTTGGGAGTTTCTTATTGGGGCTTAACAGAGGTACATTTTTGTGAGAAAGGTGTAAAAACGAATGCAGTTGTGTATCAAAATACAGTCCTGACGAACCTTGTGGAACCAGTTTCTCATACCATGTTTAATAACAGGCACTGGGTATTCCAACAAGATTCGGCGCCAGCTCATAGAGCGCGGCGGCGCGTGAAATCGACTTCATCCGGCACGAAGACTGGCCCTCCTCCAGTCCAGATTTGAGGCCGTTAGATTACAAGATATGGCAACACTTGGAGGAAAAGGCGTGCTCAAAGCCTCATCCCAATTTGGAGTCACACAAAACATCCCTGATTAAGGCAGCCGCCGATATTGACATGGACCTCGTTCGTGCTGCGATAGACGACTGGCCGCGCAGATTGAAGGCCTGTATTCAAAATCACGGAGGTCATTTTGAATAAACTTTATTGTCATAAGAATCTATGTTTTGTTAAGTTCATTTTGGTATATAAATGGTTACATAATGAATAAACTTGTTTCAATTATTTTATACTAAACATGTGACAGAATTTATGACCTGACTAGTTATTTGAATATCGTGAGGCACTTTTTCTACACAGCGCCATATAGCGGAAGCTAAGCTAATATAAGCTTGTGCTATGTGATTTAAACAATGAAAAAACATACTTAAATATCTCTAAATACATATTATTATTAGGAAACACCCAAACTCTTAGACAAACATTTGCGAATCATGCAAATATTTGTCCCGACCCGGGACTGGAACTCGAAGCGGCAGCCCCATACACTGCCACTTATAGGTAAAGGTCACTCAGAAATACATACATATATATTTTCACGCCTTTATCCCCGAAGGAGTAGGCAGAGACATGCTATACGCCCACATTTCACCGTATGCATTTATGTCCCACGTAACATTGCCGCGTTGAAATGGACAGGCGCAAACTGTGGCAACCTGCTGGTGAAATTTTTTAAGCCGCCCATAAGGCCTTCAACCAGGCTTAACGACTGCCATGTTACTAGCAACCGGGACTAACGGCTTAACGTGCCTTCCGAAGCACGGAAACGCTCGCAAATGTAAATTCCACAAAGTGGTCACCCATCCAAGGGCCACCTATAGCGAATGTTGCTTAAGGTAGTGATCGTTTACAGAACACTGAGTCAGAGGGGCTACGAGCGCTTCACTTCACTCAGACACTACAAACCAATGTGACATCACAAACATTTGTCCTGGGTGAGAATTGAACCCCTCCGATTTCGTAGTCACCACTACACGTTTATATTTATCTATATCATATAAAAGAAAGTCGTGTTAGTTACACTATTTATAACTCAACAACGGGTGTAACGATTTAGCTGAAAATTGGTGGGGAGGTAGCTTAGAGCCAGGAGACGGACATAGGCTTCTTTTTATCCCGGGAAAAAGTTCCTGTGGGAAACGGGATCGGGAAAACTTCTCTACGCGGGCGAAGCCGCGGGCGTCAACTAGTGTATACATAAAACAATACTAATTATGTATTTAAATAAGCCATTTATGACTTGAAAACGGGTGGCTCGATTATTATAATTCTAGATTTGTTAGATTTGTCTCCAGCCCGAACAGCAGTATATAAAAAATAAAACAATTATAAAACGTTATTTTTCCTAATACATTTTCTATGGAACCTGATTCTAATATGGCGTTTTGCAAAGTTCGCCGCGACATAAGTTACACATCCTTCCTCGTGCCAGGCCTGTGACAGAATTATCGTTGATTTCATTTCAAATCTAAACTAATATACAGGCTCATTTGTAAACCTGCTAGGAGTAGATAGCCAAGGTCATAACAACGTTTGTTCTACCACTGCAGGCAATTCGTTACACAGCGAGTACTATCGTACATTGAAACTTCGAGCTTCGTCATAGGTTTCGCTCTTGGATTCGCTAAAAAAGAACTTAAAATGGAAAAAAAATCGTAGAACATGTTTTTATGATGTTAGCTACCTAATCCTAGCTGGTTGCTGGTGTTATACAAATGACCCGGTATAAAGCTTAAGAGTTTGTTGTTTGGTTGAACAAACTAATCTCAGGTATACCGCTGGGTCGAATTGAATAAATATTTTTGTGTTAGATAGCCCATTAATCGAGGATAGCTTTATATCATCACAACCACTCGTAAACACTCCGACGTACATTAAAAAATCTGTCCCTTCTGACTACTCCGTCAGGGATACAGCGTGAAGATAGTTTTTTTTAGGTTTTTTTTTACATTAATAAAAATTTTAACCGAATCTCTTTATATAATTAAAATATAAATCACTAAACCAAATTTTATTATCAACTACGAGACTTCAATCACGATTTCCCAGCTCTTAGGACGGAAATCGGTATTTGTTGTCGGAAACTTTACGAAGGTTTGTAAATAGCTTGGCCGTTATAGATCTTACTTTAACCACGTGATAAAATATACTACCTACCCCGTCAGGGATACAGCGTGAAGATGGTTTAGGTTTTTTTTTAGTAGGTATAAAATATACTATATGTTTGAAGAACATATAACCATGCTTCTTTCTTTTGACAACGTACCAGAAGCAATTGCTGCCTAACATGCAGCAACAATTAACTCCTGTTATATCTGTTGCCCCATCCTCTGCGGTGGTCATCTTTGTACTCATCCATGTTCTGTCGTCTCTCTCGCTCCTCTGGGTCGTCCTCTTCTTCCAGAATCTCCTATAAAGTAAGTATACAAGACAAAATCAAAATCGGTTCACCCGATCGGGAGCTACGAAGCCACAGACAGATACACACAGACACGTCAAACAACACCCCGTCGTTTTGGTTAAAAATAAAGTATGTTTGGCGTTTTGTATTGGATTTTGTGGCTGATAGCATATATGGAATGCTAGTTGACGCCCGCGGCTTCGCCCGCGGCTTCGCCCGCGTAGAGAAGTTTTTCCGTTCTCGTTTCCCACGGGAACTTGTTCCTGGTATAAAAATAAGAAATTGCAGCTCATCACTTACCTTACTTATTTGCTCCGCCTCATCCCCATCATTCTCTGCGGTTTCTATCGTCCTGTGTGGTATGTTCGTAGCACTAGGGAATCTGCGAACAAAGGTATTTATCGAAGTATTTTGAAAACTAAAATGTTTAATGTATAAATGGCATACACGGCAATGGGCTCACCACCTGTTACCAGGGACAAAATGCATACGGTAAAATGTGGGCGTATTGTATGCCTCTGCGTACCCCTTCGGGGAACAAGACGTGACATGTATGTATGTATGTTAGTAGTTTCGGAGCCTATTCATTACAAATCTTTCCTCTTTATAATATTAGTTTAGGTAACACGTACATGCCGTCCCTGACTCTCTGGTCGTAGAACTCCTCGACTGTCATGGCGGGCTGGGCGGGGTACCCCGCGCCATACACTGCCTTCTGCAGCGCGTCGCGAGTGATGACCACGGGCTTCAGCGTGGGCCGGGGACGCTCCTTGGGCTTCGGTTCTGAAACAAGTTATTTGCTTCCTCACTTATCTATAACTAGATGACCCCCACCGCATAGTCCGAACTCCGGTGGCATCTATTTAATCCCGTCGCTTGAAAGTTATAAAATAATGCATAAAAAATTGCCCGATAGATCGATATTTATTTTACTGCTCTGCTCCCCAGTGTAGTAGCGTAATGATATATATATCTTTCAAGTTGGATCAAACTGCACACGGTGTGCAAATTTGATTAAAATCGGTTAAGAAGTTTAGGAGTCCATTGCGAACAAACAACGTGACACGTAATTTATATATTTTAAGATACATTTAGCCAGAACCACATTTAAATTAGACTAAATTCTTGCGGTGGACTAAGATAACTACATTTGACGCAGGCAAAGCAGCAGGCATATGCTAGTTTATCATAAAATTTTACCACCAAACCCCACAACGGAAATCAGAAATACAACTGAAAACATGTAACCGGTTCATGACGAAAATCTATTGTGGATCAATCTTAGATGGCAAGTAGTATTGAGGATGTCTCCCAAACAATGTCTTTTGCAGGAATTGGCGTACGCCTATATAATAAAATTCCTTTAGACATTATGAACCTGCCGTTACATAAATTTAAGGCGGAAATTAAGACGCACCTCTTGAAAAGGGCTTATTACACAATTAGTGATTATTTGAATGATAAAAATAAATGGAAATGAGTTGCTTGCTCTTCGCTCGTGCTCTTTAGGATCCGAAGGAATCTTGTGTTATATTCTACTTGTCTTGAATCTACATATATATATGTTGTATTTTTTACATTCTACAGTATAAATAATTTAAAACGTCAGGCAACTAAAGGTATGGCTGCGTTTAGTCCCGGTAATAACTAATATACATAATTATATGTAATTTGACTTTGTTATTGTGTGAGCACCATGTAGACTTATTTATTATTTTGAAATTGACATGATAGTTGCTGTGTAGTTTTTGGGTATGTCATGCTCGCCTAAGTGTCCTGCCAGTGGTGGCGTATGTATCGGGTCGCCAAGTTCCCTACAATACGGTTGAGTAAGGCGATGGCATACCTGTGAACGGGTGCCGTCTGTTGGGACTGGTCAGCTCATAGCTGTTATAGCAATTGTTATTATTATAATTATTAAATTATGAACGAGCAGCAACTTGCTGATATGTCCATATCATACAGAGTTCGTATAAACTTTTGTTTGCATATTAATGTTACAGTCACTGATTAAAATTAAAATTTTTTGATTGTTCACACTTGAGCCATTCGTCCAAACGAGATTTAAAACTGTTAACCGATTTGGCAATCACAACACTTTCGGGAAGTTGGTTCCACATATCCACCACGCGGTTATTTAAACTGTGGTAGGCAGTAAGGGCGTGCGAGAATGATCGGCTGAGAGTGAGGCTGTGTCCCCGAGACGAGTACGCGCTTTGTCGAAGCACAGATATATCCCGTATATTAGGCAAATTATACCTGTGTGTTAGTATTTTATAGGTCTCAATAAGGTCTCCTCTTGCTCTTCGCTTCTGTAGTGTTGTTAGCTTTAGGAATTTTAGACGTTCTTCATATGGCTTACGTCGGAAACCAAATGGTATTTTAGTAGCTCGTCTCTGAACGCTCTCCAGTATGTCTATGTCCTTTACAAAAATATGGGTTCGAGATTTGATATCCATATTCCAGTAGTGGTCTAACATATGTTTTCTATATTTTGACAATCACAGAAGGTGCCATAAATTGAAAAGGTTTTTTTTTAGATTTTATATAAATAAAAGAGTTTATTCTTTTAACAATGCCATTTATATGCTCTGCCCATTTTAGATCACTAGTCATGTTCCGAGACTACCAGGACTTTAATTGGTCGTGCTAATTAGTGTCTAGCACATAAGACCTTTTAGCCTTTTTGTTACCACCTCACTAAAAAGGCAACAGGTTCAAAATTTCTTCCAAATTGAACATCTAAAATAGACACATTTTATTAAATTTATTCGGCCCTTTAGACCCACCCACCCTATTTTTTTTAATTGGGACTAATCCCACCCGCATTCCCATTACTGTGACTCCTGTAAACCAGGATCTACAGCAATGATCAAAACACCAGAAAAGTTACACCGAGCTCGATCTCGGTGAAGTCCCAGGAGAAGTTAGCATGTGTTGGAACCCGCAACGAAATTAATCAGAAGATAATGTGAGGAAGTAAGAAAAGAACGTAATGCCTTTTCCCTCCTTTGAAAACCGGGAGACCTGGACAGCAACTAGGTGTAAATCCTATAGAAATAGGGAAGCACCACGGTAATAGTAGACATAGTATGGGACCTATGTGAGCTATGTTTGATTCCAGTAATATGTATGGCAGAAACGTTTAAAAGCACGAAAATTCACCCTCGATGCCACGAGATCCGCATAGTAAACTACTCCCGATGTAACTTGTAAACAATTAAGCATATTTTATCGCTCGTTTTGCCTAATGCTACACTCCCAAAGTATATGATGGGCGGTCTGATCATATTTGTCAGCAGTGGTTGAACACTGACAGAATGGTGACTCCACCAGCTTAAACGAATGTAATTTGCTCCTAAAGTTAGCATGTCCTGTAAGAAATTGAGCAACACAGTGATCAACCTCCAGTCAGGATATTCTCAGGCGTTCACGAACGTCTGGGAAAAACTGGTAGAGGTGGCGCTCCTTGATGGAAGTGTTCCAACGCAGCTGCCATTCGTCTAAAAGTTCTTCACGTACATTTTCACGATACAGCCTGGCAATTGTATGGCGACCTCTTGCTAACAAAAACCTATCATCCATGCCATCTTTAGCCGAATAGTATAAAGCCGCGCGTCTCTGAATTTCGAGGTCAACCGGGAGGACACCTGCTATCACCGGCAGAGCCTCCGTGCTAACCGTCCTGTAGGCCTTGCATAAAAATATCAAGGCAAGTCGTTGACTTTGCAGTAACTTTAACCGTGCAGCCCCAATAGTAGCCTTATCAGCCCATACCGGCGCCCCGTAACACATACAGCCTAGATAAGTGGCCCCGTAAACGACCTTCAGTGTTTTGAACGAAGGTCCCCATGTAGCAGTAGATATTCTCGACAACGCGTAAAAGCTATTTTTAGCCTTTTCACCTACAGTTTTAATGTGCTCAACGAATGCAAAATTTCTCTCTAAAATCAATCCTAAATAGCAAACTGAAGTTTTATTTTTAATGTAAACGTTATTGAATTGAATGCGCGTACTTTCAAACTTCCTTTCAAAAGCAGCGGAAATGTTTTGTTTGGAGCAAAAAATAACCTGTTTCGTACGCCCCTCTCCGCAACGACGAGCAAGCACGTGTGGGCCAAGCTCTCGAGTCCCGCACGAGTATTTGACTGAACGAGTAACATACCATCATCGGCGTATCCGGTCATTGAACAGCCCTCCGGTAATGGTAAACTGAAAAAGTCATCAAATCCTAAATTCCACAAGTGTGGACCTAGCACAGATCCCTGAGGACAGCCTATTGTTTACGTTTTGGTAGCAGAATAATGACCTGGTTTTAAAGTTGTTGTACCTTGTGAAAAATATGAATAAATAAGAAAGTAAATATTTTTATAACAACCGCGAGACTTTAATTTCATTAATAACATTGGACACCACGCTAGACCCACCATAGTTTCGTGCTTCAGAAGGCACGTTAAGCCGTTGGTCCTGGTTGCCAATAAAATGGCAGTCGTTAAGCCAAGTTTAAGGCCTTATGCCCAGCCTGCGCCTGTCCATTTCAACACGGCAATGGGCTCACCACCTGTTACGTGGGACAAAAATGCACACGGTGAAATGTGGGCGTTTAATATGCCTCTGCCTACCCCTTCGGGGATAAAGGCGTGACAATATGTATGTATGTATGTATGTATGTATGTAGTCATGGTGACACCCAAATCTTTTTGAGCTTTTACAGTGTTAACTGTTATGTTACCTATTTTATAAGGTATTTCAGGATTCTTCCTAGCCTCAGGAAAGTGCATTTATCAGCATTGAATCTCGCCGCCCAGTCTGTGCTCCATGTTACAAATAAAGTTATTTAAATTTAAGGCAAACTAAGTTTAGTCAACTGTTCTCACATAATTTCAAAGGAACTATGTAAGTGTAATTTTAATTAACACAACATTGATTTTGTTCTTTTTTATGTATAAATTCATTACTGTATAATTGGTCAAATATCATGTATATCAAACTAATGTAATGGCGGTTAGAAAAGAGTGGCCATGAGTTTTATTGCCAGGTTCTTCCTCTGGCTCTACCTGTTGCTTTGCGAATCTGACAGTAAATGTAAATGTAGAAGCAGTAATCTTGGCGTTCATAAGTGTTACTTTGTGACCTACATGAATCAAGATTTTTCATTCATTTCATTCATTCTGAATGAAATGAATTGACTGAATTGACTGAAAAATTGACTGCCTCTGTGGCGCGGTGGGAGTGCATCCGACTGCTACGCAAGAGGTCGTGGGTTCGATTCCCACCCAGGATAAAACTTTGTGTGATGAGCACGATGGTTTATTCTGTGTCTGGGTGTTATTTATCTATAATATGTATGTATTTAGAAATATATAAGTATGTGTATCAGTTATCTGGTTACCATAGTACAAGCTCTGCTTAGTTTGGAATCAGATGGCGTTGTGTGAGTTGTCCCAACAATATTATTATATTATATTATATTATTATTATTCTTTTATTCATTCATTCACACATATTGATTGAATGTCACCTTGTAAAGCAAAGTATTGCACATTATTAACAATCAAGTCACCATGAATACTATAGATTGAATTTTAAGTCTTATTTACCACCCGAAGATACAAAAGCCAATACTAAAATCATTAGTTAAACGAGTTACATGTTGCACTGAAAATAAAAGTAGGTCTTTTTTAAATGATGTGAAAAACAATGACTTTTATTCATTTTAGATATCATGTTTCATTGTCAAATTTACTGCTTAAGATCTACTCAATCGATATTCATTTAAAAATAATGCTAGTTTTATTCTTCGATAATGCGGGTTCGATTCCCGACTCGAGTACAAGTTTTCTTTTAAATATATGAATGCAGTTTTGGTTTTCATCAAAATCGGTGACATGGTTCCTTAGATGAGATCTTTCTATGTCTTATAGTTTCAGAGTTCAATATTAAGTAAATTTAGTGTAGGTACTAAAATATAAATTACCATTTAAAGCTCTACGGATGTTGTACATGGCCATGGCTGAGTCGATTGTCTGTTATGGGTTGAGTAGCTACGGTAGAACTTACAAAACATACTTAGAGGACTGTGGAGGAACGGGTGGAGATGTTCCTCCGACACAAAGGGAGGATTCTCACGCGCGAGAACTCTCATAGCGCGATGTAGGATTCTTAGTATCGATGTAGTTCGATAGCTTTACGCTAGGTGGCGCTGGTCGCCACATCACTCCCCTCCGAGACCGGAGGTCGATTGTGAGTATGAGTCTGGTGTCTTCGTCTGTTGTGATTTGCGCCAGTGCCAGATTGTGTAGTCCCAGTTAGTCGGAACTGTATGCCGCTGATCCCAGTGAGTCGGAATCGTATGCTGCTGAATCCAGTGAGTCGGAATCGAATGCTGCTAGTCCCAGTGAGTCGGGGCTGAGTGCAGTGCTGCGGTGCGCGGTGAGGTAACCCCAGTGAGTCGGGGTGGTTGCTGCGTAGTGGCTGGCTGCTGCGTAGACGGGAGAGATGTGCTCTTCTTACATTGACCGTAGTTGCAGTGTGCTGTGCCTAGACGCTGGTGTGGCCGAGGAGGTAACCAGGCTGGAGCGGTCGCTTCTAGCTAGTGGTATCCCTGATGAGGCCGGAGATGCTGGCTGGCTGAGACTAATTACCGTCATACTGGAGTGCTGTGATGGTGGCGATGATGCTGCTGATCTGCTCCGTGAAGGCTGCTTCCAATCACGTCGGGGTCACCACTGTGGAGGAACGGGTGGAGATGTTCCTCCGACACAAAGGGAGGATCCTCCAACCAGGCAAGGTGATCACGCCTGGCGGGCCGCGGCCCAACGGTTGATGTTGGGCTGTTGTATATATCATTCTTCAGCGTGAGAACTCTCATAGCGCGATGTAGGATTCTTAGTATCGATGTAGTTCGATAGCTTTACGCTAGGTGGCGCTGGTCGCCACAAGGACATATACAATTTACAATTACGATTGCTGAAAATGATTCTACCTAAACACGTTAGAAAAAATATAAAAACAACGACAGGGAAATATTTAAATATTGTAATGTTATGAACATACGAGGGCGGGTCAATAAGTCCGTGACTTTTTGAATAAAACACAGTTTTTTTGATTAAAAAATCATCTTATTTTTCAACGTAGTCTCCCTTGAGCTCTATACACTTTGTCAACCGCTTCTCCAATTTTTTTATCCCTTCCAAAAAATAAGATTTGTCGAGGTCCTCAAAATAGGTATTTGTTTGTGAGATGATTTCATCATTCGAGTCAAATCTTTTTCCACCAAGCCATTTCTTCAGGTTTGGAAACAAGAAGTAGTCACTCGGAGCCAAATCTGGAGAATAGGGCGGATAAGGGAGCAATGCATAGCCCAATTCATGGATTTTTGCCATGGCAACTGCAGATGTGTGCACCCTTGCATTGTCTTGGTGGAAAAGAACTTTTTTCTTGTCAAATGAGGGCGATTTTTTTTTAAATCGTCATTGAATCGGCCCAATAAGTTGGCATAATATTCTCCATTGATTGTTCTTCCTTTTTGAAGGTAGTCAATGTGGATTATCCCGCGTGCATCCCAAAAAACAGTCGCCATGACTTTATTGGCTGACAAACCCACTTTGGCCTTCTTTGGCGCCGATTCACCCTTAGAAACCCACTGTTTTGACTGTTGTTTGGTCTCTGGTGTGTTGTGGTGGATCCACGTTTCGTCCACGGTTACAAAACGGCGAAAAAACTCCTCCATATTGCGGTTAAACAACGCCAAACCCTCCTGTGAAGTTGTTACACGATTGCGTTTGTGGTCGACTGTGAGCAAACGCGGCACCCATCTTGCGGAAAGCTTTCTCATGCCCAAGTGATCATTCAAAATTGAAACCACTGAACCATGCGAGATCCCTATGGCTTCCACAATCTCTCGCACTTTCAATCTTCGGTCGGCCAAAACCATATCGTGAATTTTTTCGATTGTTTCCGGTGTAGACACCTCAACTGGGCGTCCAGGACGTTCGGCATCTTCAGTGCTTGTACGGCCACAACGAAACTCAGTAAACCACTTTTTCACCATTGAAATCGATGGTGCAGAGTCCCCATAGTATTTATCAAGCTTAGCCTTGGTTTCGGTAATGGTTTTTTTCGCAAAAAAATTATGCTTAATAAGCACACGAAATTCACATTTTTCCATTTTCTTCTCAGATTGCTGGGTAGTCTGATAAAAATAGCTGCCAAACACAAACTAACTGACGCAGTAAGTTCAAATTTTGACAGGAGTCAACTGACAGATGCCTGTTGACAGGAGCAGTGTTTCTTTTTCAGTAAAGAGGTCAGAAGTTCAAAAAGTCACGGACTTATTGACCCACCCTCGTATTTCAAAAAACTAATTTCCTTATTCTCTACGAAACAAATATCTCAGAAAGATTAGTTGGGAGAACAAGACCTGAATACATGAGATCAATTGTTTGTAAAAAAAAGTATCTTCTTCTAAAAAGTAAAAATATTTACGGAGAAAGAGTTGACTCGTATTTGGTTCCAAACATCTTAAATGATCTACCTGATGATATACAACTGTTGTACGAAAACAATGCTAAGAAATTTAAAATTTGTTTAAAAATGTACTACTTGCCAGATCTGCATAAAAAGAAATAATAATATAAAACATAATGTAATAGTTGACATGTCATTTAGTAGGTACGTTTATTTTATTATAATACAAACTATATCTAATGACTCATTTGTACTCAGATAGACCCTGTGAGGTCTTCGTAGTGAAAAACGTATATTATGTATCCTATGTTGCATGTACATTTTGGAAAGTAATTGAAAAAAAAAAAAAAAGTTGCCCATACTGACCATTTTAAATGGGCCACCCTGTATATCATCACTATAGCATGTTAACACAACTTTTATGTTCAAGAAACCACTACTCCCGCACATAAATCCAAATAAAATTTTATTTATTATTTATTTTTAGAAAATAATATACAGCAAGCGTCCGCACTTGTCGACTTTCCCGCTAAAACCCCTTCAAAGCCCAAATGACCACACCTGCTAGGGGTGTACCTGCCGAACAGACGAGGCAGACGCCCCTAGGGGTTTCAGAAGTCAGACAGCACTACCACCAATACCAAAAATTTTATGCCTGATGTATACAAGATTCCTCCTTCCACTACCCTCCTTTATTATCGAAAACTAGAAAAACAACCGTGATCTATGCAAAGTTGACAAATTACTCACCTCCTGCATGCTTAGACATATACTCCAATATTGGTTTTTCCTGTTCAATACTGGAAAGTTCATCGAGTGCTTGATTGACAAAGCTCTTCAGCAAAGTCGTAAAGTATTTTCTTTTGACCTCTTCGTCCACTGTGGATGCCATTGCTTTTGATAGCTGTGCAACTTGCTCTTGCAGCTGTTTCATTTCTTTGTACCTTTTGATCTTTGCTTCTCTAGTTTGCACCTATAATATGTACTACAGGATATATTCCAAGTTTTTGTTTTTCATTATTTTGTTCAAAGTAGTTATTTACTTATTGGTAAATCTTTACATAGTATAAAATGAAGTTCCTTCTACTGTTTGTTCTCATCTATGAAACTACTCATCAGATTGTGATACAGTTTTAAGAGTGATTCAAGAGTCTCTTGGGATTGAATATGCATGACTCAGGACATCTTTCAATAGATTGTGATATTGTTAGGATCAGACCCCATACAATGGTTGAAATTTAACATGTAGGTCTACTGGAATAATATCGAATGTTACTCCAGATACTAGTACTTAAGCTAGCGCAGCACTAGTTTAGCAACAGTGGCTCATAATTTTGTAAAAACATACTCATGTCAAACAATGGTCTCGGTGGTGCAGTGGTAGTGTATGCGACTGTCGCGACTGAGGTCTCAGGTTCGATTCCTGGGCCGGAAAAAATATTTGTGTGATAAACAAATGTTTTTTTCGGAGTTTGGGTGCCTATTATGTATAATATGTATGTATTTAGAAATATATCTTAATAATATTATAAATGCGAAAGTTTGTGTTTGTTACTCTTTCACGTAAAAACTACTGAATAGATTTTAATCAAACTTTACAATATCTTTATTGGCACTTGATATAGCTTATACATCAGAAACGCATATGCTACTTTTTATCCCGGGAACAAGATTATTTGGGAAACGGGAAAGCTTATATTCGCAGTCGTCTAGATCCCATAACACAAGCTTATCTTAGCTTACTTTGGGATGGACAGCGGTGTGTAAAAGAAAAAAAACGTCCCACAATGTTGTTGCTTTTGTGTCACTATCTCATGTGGCGTCTGCATTTTACTCACCATATTGGTAATCTTTGCTTGTTCACTCTGTGGTCTATCTCTAGTATTAGGGTCATCTCTTGGTTGTGGGACTTCCACATCTGTGACACCATAGTCTTTGCACCTCTGCAGATAATCTCTGGAGCATAACAATATCTAAATTAGTATGGTCAGATACTATACAACATTTCTGTTGAGGATTTGTAGGTAGTATGGACAATTGACTATACTCAAGAGTACTTTTCAGGGCTGGGCTCCTTTCCTTCTTTGACATCTCAGTATATTCCCAGTTACTTTTAAACCTTACCTGAATTCAGAACCTGGGGCACTTTTATTTGGTTGACAGTAACATCGTTTTGCTTAAGATTTTCTTTATTGTTGACCTGCTAACCCCTTATAGGTGCCTAGCCTCATCTATTAATCAGCAGATGAACTTCTAGCAGGTGTGGTCGCTTAAACCCTATTGTTTTTGGTGGGACCTCTTACAATTGGAGTAATTTTTTAAAGGCTTTAAAGAATTTAAAATGCAAATGCATTCCAGCACTTACTTTCTTACCTGAAGTAAATCTCGGAAATATTAATAAGTGCTATACGAGGTTGATTGCTGAGTTTCAATGTGAGCGCACCAAGTAGTGCTGGTAACAACAGATACTGTAATGTTTCTGAGGGTAACTCTTCGAGGCTTTCATTGCTACTGAACATGCCAGACAGTGACACAAGGTTTGTGGCCTTCTCAAACTTATTTATTGCTATTTTGATGCTCATCTGGAAATGTTTTAAACTATATGAGCGCTGAATGATTAAACACTAACTATCCCAATGTACGGTCATCTCCAAAGAAATCTCACCTCTGTAAACTATAGGGGGTGAGATTTCGCTGGAGTAGTCTGTACAAAGAAATTAAATACATTTGTTTTCTTGATACTTGAACTGATATATGTTGAACAATGTTGTAATATAAATATAATGTAGTTAGTGCAACTAATAAAGAAATAGGTATACCTCCATCAGTGCAAGTTGATTACTCATGGACATGACTATATTTTATTTAACAGATACATTTTTTTCCAATTGCCAGCAAATCTGAACCATATGGTTAGAAGAAAGTCAATTTTAATTAGGGTCTGCGGGGAAATCAAAAATCCAATTAAGAAGCCAAAAGAACTAGATATCATGTAGAAATATGAATGGCTAATCAGATCAGGATTCTTCTCAACCACAGGTCAAATATTATATCAGTTACAACGGAAAATATTTTTATTATACAACAAATACGTGTTATTTAAATTGTGTAAGGAAGTTATTGACGATTCTCCATCAGTTGGCAAAGATTCTACTTACTTGTACCGGGTCACTATTCGTCGCTTCTTTTCCTGTGTCTATATCATTAAATAGCTTCATTGCATCATCAAATATCTTCTTAAGAGGTTCTTCGTCTGTAGACACTCCTGCATCGACATTAGACATGATTTTATAGAATAAGTACAGTGATATTCACGAAAAAACGTATATTGTTTTCGATTTCGACAAAAGCAAAGCCTGCTGCGACGATTGCTTGACATTGACAGTTCATATTTCAACATAGTGACACTAAAGGCACTATAGTGACATTGACGATATAAAACAGGCTTAAGGCGTAGACAGAGAATACTCTCTGTCTACGGCCTAAGGTCTTTAAGGGTATCGGATCTAAGATCTATAAAAATTATACTGTTATAATAGGGAGTAGTACTATTTACTAGTTGACGCCCGCGGCTTCGCCCGCGTAGAGAAGTTTTTCCGTTCCCGTTTCCTACAGGAACTTGTTCCGGGATAAAAAGTAGGCTATGTGTTATTCTGATGTATAAGCTATATTATTGTAAAGTTTCTTTAAAATCCGTTGAGTAGTTTTTACGTGAAATAGTAACAAACATCCATACAAACTTTCGGATTTATAATATTATTAAGATTAAGATTATAATTCTGTGCTACGACCAAGTATGAGAATCTTAGACGCAGTGTAGACTATGTTTGTCTTATGCATGGTAACAGGCTATCTACTATAGATTGTTGCATTGCATACCTTTCATAATGGTAGCAATGTGTCTGTGTACGGTGCAACATTCACCACAAAGTGCATCAAAATTTGATGTAGGCTCAGTTACATTTTCATGCGTAGGACATGCTCAATTTGCTATGTTTGGCTGATGTGGTAAAAACTTACTATGCAGCGTAACACACCTGTCGAAAACTTGATGTGTTGAGACTACTTTTTATTACTGGAACAAGTTCGAATCGAAAATCGTAAAACTTCACTACACTGGCGGAACCGCGGACATCAACTAGTTTTTAATAAAGGTTGTATTGTTGGTTTTAAGGTGTATTTAATCTTTAGCCCCTGTCCAAAATAAATAGCAAAGTTGCCAATCAAACAATTAATTTTATAAATTGAGATTGGACCTATTATTCACTACAAGCTCTATAAGTCGAATGAATTCCATACTATTTGAAATATTAAACAAATTACTTAAATTTTATAAGCATAAAAATATAGCTATGTATTCAAGAATAATAAGGTAGGTACAAAGCCAAGAAATGGCAGGAGTTACTACCAATACTTGTGGCCTCATATTACTTTCATCGACTACCTGAGTACGTACCTATTTCATTCATAGTTCGTAGTCCCGATTTCAAAGAATGTTGAGCTGGAGATGACTGAACGTCACAATGCGGAAACAGCTAGTCCCTCAACCAACATAATATAGATCATTCAGTAGTAAAGTGCCAGTGGCGGGGAATAAACACGGATACCACACATGTAAGTTTTTAAACGAATGAATCGTCACGTAGGATGAAATACGCAGTTGGTTTTGTTCGAAAAAAAAACAATGACAATTTTCAGTTTTTTAGTCGTGACCATTTTTCTTGTTAAATAGGCTACGAATAAGTAATGTTTGTACATTACTATTACTACTATTATTACTACTAGTAGTAAATTAGGCACTGTTTCTTGATTATGATTTTATGAAAGCGAAGTTTTAGCCCTCTGTGACAGTGTTTTACAGCGTAATAAAATTCTTAAATAATGAATCCTATAGATTACTGCGCGTAACGTAATGTATTGATTGACTGTATTGTACATCTAATAGCGTACGGTCTGCGACTAAAGTCGTTTAGCATAGCATAACATTGTCTATAAATCGGAAATCTAAATCTAGGATCCCGTATATCATGATTATGTACTATTTTACACAACACAAGTTAACACTATTTAAATACATTTTGAATGAAATAAGAAGAAACATACAGTTTTTATTCGCAGATCTATTCCGTAACTTCGCTTTGTGTTAATTTACTTTTGAGGTTGATTGTATTATACACATGTTACTTAGTAATCATTTATTTACATGAATTAAGGTGTATATGTAATTATTAAATGCGCTTCAGTTACTTTTATTGCGTCTAACAGTCAATAAATTCCGACAGGTGCTACAAAAATAAAAATAAAAAATAATGATAATTTATCAAATATTTTCGAAACATTCATTCCTCCGCGCTTGTATTCCGGAAAGTGTAAGCACAGGCACACGACGCACGCTCAATCTACCAGGTGAATACGGTACCACTTAATTAGGCACGGTCAATTTTTTGTCGTCTGAAGCTGGAATTAAGCTGGGAGATTTGAGTGTTTTTTTACTGTTGAACTGCTTGAACTAAAACAGACCCATGATCACATGACATGTCAGGTACTTACTGGATCGAATTTTAGATAGTGGTAGGAGGCTCATGTTTTGCTCTATTCAGTTTTATGAAGTGTTTGTCTGACAAGTTTATTTTGTTATCGATTCTTTCAAGTGTTAAGAAGATAATAAAATTTTTTCATAATTTTTAATGCACATTTTATGTTATACAAATTATATTGCCCGCAAGCCGTAACTGCCGCTCGGTGCCCTAATTTCAACGTCAAATTAAAATTATAATGAATAAAGATATAATTCCGATAGTTAGGACTTTTTTATCGGAAATTTCCTCGTCTTTAAGGAGCTTTTTCAAAATTGTTTAAATATTAACATATTTTGATCTATTAATGAAAAACTAAATTCTTTTTTTTTGTGATCTTGTTCTGTTAACAATTGCAATTTTTTACCTGCACCAAAATCCTTCAAAAACATTTTTCTAGAGGTGATTCCGTTTATAGGACCTTTATATTTACTTTTTAAGTTTTTGAACTTGTTGACTAGACTATGTTGCAGCAAATAAAAATGCCTCATATTGCTTCGAATTTACTGTGATATTATTAGAGTAAAGAAATTAATAATCAGTTTGTTGCCCTGCTACATCATTTGCTTTTTCTTACAAATCTATACACTACAGATTTGTAAGGAATTGTAACTGTAATTTTAATTTGTAATTTTTAAACACGTATTGAATTTAGAAACCTAAAGAGTCGTATTACCTAAATAGAATTATCAAGAATTATGTACCCATTGCTCAAGGTAGCTTAATTTGGTTGAGGTGTCGATTAAACATTCAGGAACTGTCAGTATAAAGATTTCCTTAACCTAGTTAGATGTGATGGGTCTCTACCGAGAACGAGGTCTTCAGAACGCCAACCAGGTTCCACTGCACCTGCTGACTAAACAAAGTCATAGCTAACAAAAGGAAAAGTCGAAACAAAACCAAACTGTACCTCACACCTTTTTTCCTCGAAGGGATAGGCAGAAGCATACTAAACACCTATTTCAACCTATGCATTTTTATCCGTCATTGCCGTGTTGAAATAGGCAGGCGTAGGTTGTGGCGACCCGCTATTGAAATTCAAGCAACTAATAAGGCCTTCAACTTAACTTAACGACTGCCATGTTACTGGCAACCGGATCAAGGACTTAACATGCCTTCCGAAGCGGCACCCATCTAATGACCAGCCATGGTGAAAGCTGCTTAATGCAGTGATCGTTTACAGAAATTGCGTTAGCGAGGCTACGAGCGCTTTACAGTAAGGTCGATTACTCTCTCAATTTGAATTTTGGAAAGGCGACATTCATCATTGAGCTGTGGTAGGCTGATTTGAATAATTTATTAAATGACAGTAGGTGCATCATGCAAGTGATTCATTAAGATAACCAAACAGCAAGTTTGGACTTTGGAATAACATTTTATTTTCAATTTTTTTTACTGTGTCCTAAAAAAATATCTCTCGAGAGCTTAATTTAAGGATCACCACAACTACAACAGTGGCCTTTTTCTAGCCATCATTGAAACCTGTCAAATGGTTGTAGACTTCTTGGCTTGCTGCAAAAACATCTAATAGATGAAGTTGTATTACACAAATTACTACTACATAAGACTAGATTTTATCTTGTGACCGAATCTTTAGTTTAAGCGAAGCGCTTGGTAGTAGTTAAGTCAAGTTGAAAGCCTTTTGGGCGGCTTGAAAAATTTCAACAGCCACAACCTGCGTCTGTCTATTTCAACACGGCAATAGGCTCACCACCTATTACGAGGGACAGGAATACACATGGTGAAAAGTGGTCATATAATATGCCTCTGCCACTCCTTCGGGGATAAGGCGTGATAGATAAGTAAACCTAACCTTAATATGTAATTTCTGGAAATTTTTGACAGGAAACAAACGACAACGCACAGGACGACGCCCATTATGTTTATTGTCCCGTCAGAACTACGACTTATCCAAACATTATATTTAATCCAGTTACATTTGAGACTCACAATGGGATGCACAGAGTAAGGAATCATACCACACGCATTCTTCTAGAGGCGGCTTACTGTCTATATTTGCCCCGGTAGCGTAAGTGGTAGTGCATACGACTTCGGCGCTGAGATCTCGGGTTCCATTCAAATACTTGTTTTTATTTATCTATCACGCCTTATCCTCGAAGGGGTGGCAAAGGCATATTTTATGCTCTCTTTTTACCACGTGTATTCCTGTCCCACGTAATAGGTGGTGAGCCCATTGCCGTGTTGAAATAGACAGACGCAGGTTGTGGCTACCTGCTGTCGAAATTTTTCAAGCCGCCCATAAGGCCTTTAACTGGACTTAACGACTGCCATGCTACTGGCAACCGGGGCCAACGGCTTAACGTGCCTTCCGAAGCACGGAAACGCACGCAAATGTAAACGCCACAATGTGGTCACCCATCCGAGGACCAGCCATAGTGAAAGTTGTGTAACTCAGTGATCGTTTACAGAACACTAAATCCGCGGGGCCACGAGCGCTTCGTGACTTTTTTAGTATAATATGTATGTGTTTAGAAATATATAAGTATGTTTATCAGTTGTATGTAGCATACCTACCTATTAGCTTACTCGTAGTTAGTGTTCACCGTCTAACACTGTCCTAACTTGTGTAAAAAAAATGTCACACTATATTTCTTTTTTTTAACCATGCCAAATGTCACGGTTTTCCAAGGGGAAACCTGGAGCCTTTTTTTTTTGTTTTGGCGATGTCCGGCTTGGACTTAGCCACGACGTATATTATATTAACTTTTTCTTATAGTGATAATTTTCAAGTAGATAATGAATATTCTTCATTCAAAAGTAGTTAATTATTCTTATTGATAGCAGCGTATTCATGTATAGGTTTGTTCAAAGTTATACTGCAGTAAAATGATGGTAAATTTTACTGCAGTTATATGTGGATTTTAGAAGGCAACAGAAAATACCGCGTTTCACTAAGTTATCCAATTTCACAACACTTGTGCACATTGTCGAAGCTTTCATGTTCAAAACACCATCATTTTTACACATTAACACCCGAAAATACACTAGTTTGAAAAATTAATATCGGAGCGGCGATCGCGTCATTCGCTGTTTCCCGACAAAAAACAAAAACCTGGAGCCTGTCGACATTAAATTTCTAAGAGATGTGTGAGAGTGTGTGTAAAATAAAAATAAAATACAATTTTTAAACCTTTTTATTACAATAACTTTGAGAGACGGTAACACTCAAAAGTCCCAAGCAGAGGAAAAAAAAAGACACTGGCGTGGTAGGAGAGGCGCAATTGACGACCGAAGGTGGAGACCCGTCGATGCACAACGCTTGGCACACACGATTTCATTTATTTATTTATTTGGACAGCCAGTAGTTGTTACATTATCACATAATTCAAATTATACAACAATAATATTTCGTTTAATGCACAACATTTTAAGGTGTCACAGCATGCATAAGTGTAACACTATTGCGAAAATATAAAATAATAAACTAAATTAAATATAAACTAAACATAAACTAAACTAAAAGAAAAGAAATAAGGAAGATCACAATAAAAAAAATCATTAATTACTAAAGACGAATGGTAGGACGACAGGCCGCGTATGTGATTTTCACTTACAGCCAGACTTATGGCCGTATTCCAGAACGTTTCTCAATACTCAATCGACGCTTGAGAGTAGATTTTATAAGGCAAAAGCTAGCTTCAAGCGTTGATTGAGTATTGAAAAAAGTTCTGGAATACGGACCTTAAACTTCTGTCTCTAAGGGCCGTATTCCATAACGTTTCTCAATACTTAATGTGTGTAATGTGGTGTTTCGCACTTCAGAACAAAGTGATCATTCAAAATCGATTGTATATCGATAGGGGAGTAAAAATAAGCCTCTTATCAACACAATCGAGAGATGGAAACGCGACCATGTTAATATCCGTGTTATTGGTTGTACAATCTAAGTTATTATTACGTAGTACTTAAATTGTAATCCATGGGTTTTTATTAAACAATAAAAAAAAAGTCTTTATTTTGTATAGACCATTTTAACGGCGCTTACAAAATGTCATACACTAAAACTAAAGAAAAATTTAATAAATTTAAAGTGACTTCTACTTAGCTGTAATAGAAAATAACTATTTGAATCAGGCATTACATGGCGGAAATCCATTTTGAAAAAGCTATATGTATACACATAAACGAGGCATTAATTGTCGAGACTTTTAAACTGCCAAACAGTCTTGTAATGCCTCGTGTAAAGGCAAAACACGTGTCGACTTCGTACGACAATTTAAAAAGCGGAATATTGCAAAAATAACATTTAAAACAAAATAATAATAGTTTTTTGTAAAAAAAAATAACATTCATAATTGAAACAAAATAATAATAGTTTTTTTGTAATAGAAAAGTACCTTACATATTTACTATGTAAGTTGTTTTTCGATGGGGTAAGCAGAAGCATACTGTACGTCTACATTTGACCAGCTTTATTTTATCCCAAGATGGGTGAGCCTATTGCCATGTTAAAACGAACAGAATTGTTGTGGCAATCTGCTGTTAAAAGTATTTAAGCTAATAGGTATTCCAATATTTATCATACTAGGTGACCCTCCTTGGCTTCGCCCGTGAGATACTTCGAACTCGCATCGCACCTATTTAATCCCGTCGCATAAAAATTCTACAATAATCCTTTTTAGAAATTACCCCAAAAAATTTAACCCGAATAAAATAAATTAAAAATTAATAATATTATGTGGTAGCGTACAACATGGCTTTTCGCAAATGCAAGGGCTTTTTGCAAATGCAAGGTCAAAAGGTCAGCTTACACCTGCCTGCGGTTTCTTTTGATATCACATACACTCGTCGCCGTATGCCAAAAAAGATGTTGTCAGATTTTGAAAATTTGCTATATTTTAAGGAAATTGGACAATTCTGATACTAAAAACCCGCATTTAAAAAAACGATATATTTAAATTTTTTTTTTGGTTATTTTAATTAAGTGCCTATGTGCCTCTTTCGGGTCGGACAGGGTTTTCCTAAATCATTGTATAGCCTATAGCCTTTCTCGATAAATGGCTTATCCAACACAAAAGATTTTTTTTAAATCTGACGAGTAGCTCCTGAGATTAGCGCGTTCAACCAAACAAACAAACTCTTCAGCTTTATATATTAGTATAGATTAATGGCTGCCTGGACTAACGGCTTAAAGTGGTATAATTATGAAAATTTCACAAACTGTCACCTATCTACCTACCAATCGTAGTTATTGTGCTTAACGGCGGAGTGATTGCTTACAGCACTCTGGACAAGCAGAGCCATGAGCGATACGTATTTCATATTTTATCATCATAATTATTATAGAACTTTTGTTACTTTTCCACGATATAGCTACAGAATGGATTTTAATGAAACATCAAGTGATATTTTATGTGGCACGTCAAAATGAAACGAAAACGTGTTAAGCTACATCATATCATCCATAAAAGCATGGAACTCTCAGAATCCAGGATAAAAACATCCTAAGGATAACCAACATAGGAACCTTTTTTATCCTGAAGAAGTTTTAGGGATTAAACGGGACGGAAAACTTTCACTACGAGGGTATAGACGAGGGCATCGTATTTCATAATTATTAATTGAATTTACTAACAAAACAGTAATACATATATGTGTGTAGTAAAATGAACCAGCGTAAATTCCGATACTAGTCGGGCTACTTGAAATAGACTTGTAAAGTTATTATTTAGCTGCCATTTTCATCACGGAACTTGCAAATCTTTCTAGACATCTGCAGTCTTACTAATCTATTAACACATTTACGTCAAAATTACAGCGTTTTAGCAATGCCTTGACTGTGTAATCTTAACTAGAGCTACAGATTTAGACAATAATTTATTTTGTTTCAGACAAAATGGCCACGGAACCTGTATTGTGAAGTCCGAAGTTCAACACGATGGCGCGCGCCACGATACTAGCGTTTTACTTAATAGCAACTGGATTGTCTTACGGGTTCAATGGAGATAGCTTCGAACTGGAATGTCCTGACGAATGTGACTGTCATTATTTCCGAATTAATTGGGTCACCGACTGTTCGGAAAGCAACCTAACCGAAGTTCCGTATGAAGAGTTGAGTTTAAGCGTGTATATATTGGACTTAAATGGCAATAATATCACAACATTAAAGCCCTTCCCGACGGATATCAAGATGAGAAGACTGCAAATAGCTGATAATCGCTTGACAAGAGTAGAGAAGGAGGCTTTTAAAGGTTTAGAGTATTTGATCGATGTTGATTTGTCTGGAAATAACATCAGCTACGTGGATCCGGAAGCTTTCTTGTAAGTATTGTATTACTCCTATTAATCCTACTAATATTATAAACGCGAAAGTTTGTAAGAATGGATTTTTGTTACTCTTTCACGCAAAATCTACTGAATGGATTTTAATGAAACTTTACAATAATATGTATCAGAATAACACATAGGCTACTTATTATCTCGGGAACATGTTCCTGTGGGAAACGGGAACGGAGCGGAGCAACGCGTGCGGAGCCGCGGGCGACAACAAGTTAAAAAATAAATAAATATTGTTGGATTTTCGTTACACAGCGCCATCTAAGTATGCTAATATAAGCTTGTGGTATGGATCTAGACAATTGATAAAAAGACTTATATATGTCTAAATACATACCTATTATACATAGGAGACCTTTGTTCTCACCAAGGAATTGAACCAGGGATCGAAGCGCGGCTGTCACATACACTACTACTGCGCCACCGAGGCAGCCTTTCCGGATCCTATCAGGACTAACGCTTGGATGATGATTATACTTGATAAACTTTCTCTGACACTTTACATACAAGTGGGCATCAGCTTGTAAGTAATACCAACTATCTACACGCTGTATTCCTGACGGGGTAGTCAGAGATGACAGATTGCCAGGCTTCGTAACTTGGGACAAGTGGTGGATTTCACTAGACTCCCTGAGTGCTGTTCGATTAAAAGATCATACTATTATCATATCGGATCCACCCAGATCATGATGGTGATCACAGGAAACTACACCGTGTTATTTAACCCACTAGTGGATCGAGGTGGTAGATTCTACATGACAGAGCGAATGCATTCCACAACGTAAGTACATTTAAATCATAAACAAAGAAGAGTCCGATATGATTTTCTCGACCGGTGTTTTGGGGTCACAAATGACAGTACAAGCTTACGATTTTTACTTTGACCTTTGCTTTTTAGGCATACCGCCAAAAAGGTCAATAACTAGTCAATCAATTTCACCTTAACTTGTCTAAACACATTTTCTCACGAACATCTATTGTTTACGGTACGGTACAATCGTCTAGCACTCATGCGCAAACGTCGGCTGATGACAAAATTGTTCAATTTGCTTTTGAACTCGCTCTTGAACATGACGCGACAATTGCCGCCAACTCTGGTGCCAATATTGGATAATGGTCATATAACAAATGCAAATTGAATTCGCTAGATTGCCGTTTCAATATTTGTATCTTATGTGTTACCATTCGAGAGCATCGGACAAGTTATCCAGTAACCTCGAATAGATTGCTACGAGCATAATCTCTGATAATAGTATGAACTAGCACTCAGCTAGCAGACGCTGCATTTCCACCCGCAAAGAGCCCGTTTGCGTGAGAATACGGAGAACGATCTTTATAAGTTAAGCTATCTGCCAGTGAAACTTCCGTTAAAGTCGGTCCGTTCGTTTCAGAGATTAGTCAACACACAGACAGGGAGACCGAGAACAAATTTAAAAATGACGTGTTATCTAAGTTACGGATTCATATATGAATTTAGTAACTACTTAGTTGTAAATTTGAAATTACACGCAGACACTTCAATTTTATTTATATTTGTATAGATGATAGTTAAAAGGTAGGTAAGTAAGTACTGATTCTTATGTGTGGATTTTTTTTAATAGTCAGTTTTGCGATAATTTTAGTTTTCTTTAACGGCAATACCACACTAATGCCATCTATTTCTAATCTCATTTATTTGTCCGCAAGTGCGACATAATTTGATGGTCACCAGCTCAAGGATTTTATAGATTTCTTTTATTACGACATAACTGTAACTAAACTAAATCAACATGGAATTGAATGACAAATCAACTATGGGATTTTAAACTAAACGGGTGTAATGATTCGTGGTCGTTTGAAGGTCATATACCTAACACTGATATTAAATTTGCGAAAGTTTATATGGATGGATGGATCTTTGTTACTCTTTCACGCAAAAATTACTGAAAGCATTTTACTGAAACTTTACAGTAATTATTGCTGGTCTATCAGTAAATGACTTAAGCTACTTTTTATCTCGAGAACAAGTTCTATTACAAGCCACTTACGGGAAAATATAACCATTCAGTGTCAGCTAGTATAGTAAATACTGCAAAATATTTGTAGGCATCAATGTTATTACTGTTCATTAACTGTATTAACCTTTCAACCTCTAGTTCTCATGCCAGTAGATTTTAAATTGGGAAGTATGTGGGTAATCAAATAATGCTAAATGTGCAAAGAGAGTTTTATATTCACCCAATAGTATCTACTTACATCCACCGACGTTTCAAGCGTGTTGCAGCGCCCGTGGTCGTGGCCGCGATCGAGTCCCGAGTAGTACATAAAATACTAGCTGACTGATTATTAGGATACAACTTTTGAAGTATCCCCTTTCTTTATTTCTTTTTCCGACTTCTTCAAAATATCTTCTGATTAATTTCGTTGCGGGTTCTCAGACTTCTCCTAGGACTTCACCGAGCTCGGTGTAACATTTTTGGTTTTTCTGCTGGTTGACAGGAGTCACAGTAACGGGAATGCATATGGGATTAGTCCCAATTCACCTTCCTAACAACAAAGCTCTGAATCGGAATACTTGTTGATGATTTAAAAGTAAATAATATACACGCGGGCGAAACTGCAGGAACAGAATTTACATTTTACACACATTTCATCCTCTCTAGCAAAGGAACCGCGCAGAATATCAGTATTCAAACTCAAATCATGCCAAAATTGAATTAAGTATTTTCGGCTTGATGGTCGATTATAGAATGTCCTACAAAAATCTCACATGAAGTTTCGTTAGTGCATCAAAAGGATTTCTCGTGAGAAAAAGATGTTTTCCCGGATAAAAAGTAGGTATCCTATGTATTAATTCAGGAAATGTTCTATCTACATGCCGATTTTCATCTAAATGTGATTAAATAACAAACGTCTTAATAGTATAGAAATCTTCACAAACTTGTAGATTTATAAAGTTAATATTATTCCTCTGGGAATACCGGGAATTCCTTTCTTGGTGCTTATCTAACGTAGATATGTAAAAAATACGTTCACCAAATTTCTGGCTGTGTATGGTTTTACCCACGTAGTTCCGTACCCGTGGGAGTACCGGGTATTTTTTTCTTAGTGCTGATTCAAGGTAGATGTAATGAGTACTCTCACTAAATTTCAGGTATGTACCTATGTTTGATAGTTTAGGTTGTGTATGGTTTCACCCGCGTAGTTTCCATTCCCATGGAAATATCGGGAATACTGTTTTATTTTATTTTCTAAAGACTATACATACACCAAATTTCAGGTTTCTATGTTTAATGCTTAGGCTGTGCGTGGTTTACCCGCATATTCGGTTCCCGTGGGAAAACCGAACTCGCTAGTAATACTGGAGCTTTCTTTTAGCCTTATGAGATTCTTCTAAAACAGGTGTACGTAAGTTCATGTAACTAACTTTTAAAAAGACAATCTTCCATACAACCGCTTATCCCTTATTTACGTCCTTAGGGATAATATTTCACGAAAACCTTTCATAGATGGTAGGTGTCCCACGTGTTAATAAGAACCCCCATGCGAAGTTTGGGCTTCATAGCTCCGTTAGCTTCATAGATTTCGTGATCAATAAGTCAGTAAGTACAAACCCTGTTTTACCTCCTTATAGGTAAAATTTTACAAAATCGCGATACACGTGTCCATTTATTTGTAACCAAAAACAGGTGTACGTAAATTCATGTTTCTAACTTTGAAAATGACAAACTTCCATACAACCTTTTATCGCTTATTTACTTCCTTAGAGGTAGAATTTCCAAAAACCCATTCTAAGGGGGAACTTACGTGTTAAAAGGAACCATGCGAAGTTTGGACTTCGTAGCTTTGTTAGTTTTAGGTTTTGTGATCAATGAGTCAGTTATTACAACTCCTGTTTTACCCCTTAAGGGTAGAATTTATCAAAATTACTTAACTTTTTATTTTTATACATAAGCAGGTATAAGAAATTCGGTGTTGCTATGTTTGAAAATGAAGAATTTCCCATATAAACTTTCAACCCTTGTTTACTCCCTTATAGGTAAAATTTTGCAAAACCGCGATATACGTACAAATTTATTTGTAACTAAAAACATGTGTACATAAATTCATGTTTCTAACTTTGAAAATGACGAACTTCCATACAACCGTTTATCGCTTATTTACTTCCCTAGAGGTAGAATTTCACAAAATCCCTTCTTAGCGGAAACCTACGTATCAAAAGGAATCTCCATACGAAGTTTGAGCTTCATAGCTTAGGTAGTTTCAGAGATTTCGTGATCAATGAGTCAGTCAGTGATTTTGCCTTTTATATATATAGATGAGTATAAACCGCGAAAGTTGAAAAATAACATGTGCAAAAAGAGAGTTCGCCTAGGTCCCTGGGGATCAAGCCAATCTCATCTCACGAGCTTGTTGGTACTCTTGCACGCCACGAATCCACATGACGTGTGTGTATGGAACGATTACTGAATCTGCAGGTAATGAAAGAAGTACCTTAAATGGATCGCGAAGCCTGGAGATCTCTGACTACTTCATCAGGGATACAGCGTAGAGATAGTTAGTTTTTGTACATTCTCTGTATATATTTCTATTTACAGAGATCAAATATTTGTTTTTATTTACAGAGATTCTCGGGGTCTGCTGAACGTGGAGCTGCAAGATAATCCAATAACCAAAGTTGAAGGGCCATTCCTGGTGTCTGGAACATTGCAGTACCTCGACATCAGTTCATGCAACTTATCCACCATCAATCCGCAGTTCTTTGACAACATCACCACGCTAACCACCCTCGATCTATCCAACAATCCACTAAATATATTGGAAACAGGCATATTCGATGTCCTGACCAGCCTTGAAACTCTCAAACTCAATGACTGCAAACTGACCTCTATTTCTGAAAACGTTTTTTCAACCGCAGTAAACGTAAAGTTTCTAGAACTAGCTGGTAATCATTTGACTAATACAGATTGGCCTGAAGTTCTCGGGAAAATGGTGAGACTGGAGTATTTAACCTTGCGAAAATCTGGTCTTACATCTCTCTCGGAAGACACGTTCTCAAACTGCACTAATTTAGTAACGCTTATTTTAGCCGACAACGAGCTACGTGACTTAGATGTAGCAACCATGTTGGGCAACAGCGTTACTCACCTAGAGCTCTTGGATCTATCTCAATGTAATATTCAGAATCCAATATCTGGCGAAACGTTTACAAATGCGAGTAGATTAAAAAGCCTTTATCTATCTGGGAACCCATTGGTGACAACTGACTTACAAGAAGCACTAGAACCTCTGACTAAACTAGAAAGGCTTTTTTTGAGCAACTGTGGTCTCCACGATCTACCTGACAATTTTAACGTTTTTGACAATCTCTTAGAATTGGATATATCACACAACCCCTTAGAAAATGTATTTACTAAGCTGTTGGCGCCATTAGAAAAATTAGAGTACCTAAATATGGGGTACAGCAATCTATCGTACCTTGGTCCAGACAGTTTCGCTAGGATGTCATCAATGAAGAAACTTGTACTCTCTGGTAATGATCTACTTTCCCTTGAGGCAGGGCTCTTCGGCAATCTGACATCATTAACTACAATAGAGTTAGAATTTTGTGGTTTGAAACGGCCATTGAATGGATTGGCGTTCTTTAAGAACCTAACATACACGGACTTACGAGAAATTAAACTGGGTGGTAATCCTTTGTTAATCCCACCCGTAGGACCCATCTTTCCAAAACAATTATCACAGGTTACAATCCTTGACTTAAGCAACTGCAACATAACTTCCTTAAACCCAGACGCTTTTAAAAATACTGAAAATATCACCGATTTAAATCTAAGTGGTAATCGTTTAAAATCAGCAGGTATAAGTCTCTCGTTCTTAGAAAGATTACATCACTTGGAAAAAATAAATTTGAGCAACAATAATTTGACAACTATAGACCCTGATGTGTTCAGCAATAATCCCAAACTACGTTCTCTCAATTTGCTTGGAAATCCATTCATATGTGATTGTAAAATCGCAGAGATGTGGGACTGGGCAAACATGATAAAAGGACACTTGGATGTCCTGGTTGGTGCTAAGAGTGCTGAGAAAGATATCGTAGTCAAGGGTAACAAGAAAAAGAAGAACTTAGTCTGTCAGTATAATGAAACACAGCTCCGAAATTTGACGACGACAGGGAATAAGACAGTACCAGGAAGAAGGCCTTTCGTAAAACCTAGAGAACTGACTATGGCCAATAGAACATGGGCGAAATACGTACGGGAATCAGGATGTGAGCCAGTCGTGAAAATTTTACGACCTGTAGCTTTGGTGGGTGAACTGACTCACTTTCAGCAGAATATTTCAACAAGACAGACGCTTTTAGCTATCATGGCACTGAGTTTAGGACTAGCTACAGTATTGATGACGATAAAACTATTAAAGAGAAACAGGGTATGATGTTATACAGAAGGCAAAAGGAAAGGGTGTGGAAAGTGGAAGTGGTAAATATTTCAGTTCACTATACAGGTTTTATTATTTCTAAGCATACTTTAAAGAAAATCAATATTTATTGTATTTTTAATTATGTATAAATTTATCTTCATGATAGTGTTAATTAATTAAAGTTGCTTTAATTATGTAGCTTGGGGCCTCATACTCTTTTTATTGTAAATACGCGTTTAATTTTACCTTATTAACTAGTCAAATATAAGCTTGAATAAGATCATGATTCTCATGTCGTTTCTGAAATTATCTGAGGTAAATATAAATATATAAATAAATATCTGCAAAGGACCTTTTTATACAGCACCATCGAACTCAAATAGTACCAACATCTTAAGTAAAATACAATACGAGTACGTCATGTCAATCTCAATAAAAATAGGTCAACAGAATATACCCTATAAATGTCTTGATAGACAGATGAACGAACAACAAAGTGTGATTCTGAGAACAAATACAAATTATATATATTATACATACCCGTATGGGAGCAATCAAAATTAATAATTCAAAAGGGTTTTTATAAATATATACACTGATATCGATCGATGCCTCTGAACGGTAAACGGAACTAATTCAATAATTATTTCGCTGTTGGACTTATTGAAAAAAAGCGATTGGTTTCAGAAGTTAACTACTTCTAGTAACAGCAGTTTTTTAGGTGTTTCTTCACTTTTAACGCTTGCAACTTGACTTGGTGTGTATAATCGAATATTGCTCAATAAGGCCGAAGGTATATTGATATCACTATTTTTTTGCTATGTTTTTATAGAATCATATATATATTTATATATTTTATTACCAGGAATAATAACCCCAATTATTGCAAACGTAAAAAATATAGTGACATTAAATATACATTTAGAAAAAAGGAATTATTTGTTTTATTTTTGTTTTAATTGCAGGTTTTCCATGCATTTATATGTATATAAATATGTGTGAAACTTAGTTGTGAACATATTATTTCGGAACATATAATTTACAGAAAATGTGTATTTAACATTTTCTGTAAATTGTAACCATAATTATATTGGTTATAATTAAATTAAGACCGTGATTATAATTGTTATAATTTAGAGTAAAACTAAATAAGCAGACAAGATTTCAGGTACACGGATCATTTTGTAACGCAGACATAGATTACCGTAGCGGTGCATGCTGTTCTATTGTACAACCCCACCCGTCCGTATAATTAGAAGGTAATCAATTCTTACTCAGCTCATTGCTACGAATTAATTATTATTACTTTGCGTGCTACATTGCATGATATTGCTTGTTCCGCCCGCGGAAGTTTACGAGTATATTCCTACGGATACGGAACAATTTGAGATTCACAACTTCTGACAATTTAATATATTAGGTATCTGTTATGCAATAACTAAATACTTACCTACAATCGAAAGAAATAATTCTGCAAATTGCAATAATTTTCTATCTCTTAGAGTGCAGTTAACAACCCGTTAAGGCTTTTTATTTATTGCACGGTGTCTGAATCCCCCAGTTGTTTTATTTTCTGATGGACAATAATCGTAAAAAAGCCGCCAACGTCACGTAATATATTGGCTATGGATAGCGAAAGTTTAATTGCGTAATGAACCAAGAAATAGTTCAAATGACTCGATAAACTTTTCATTTCGTTCAGTATTCTTAAAACAAATGAGGCAGGAACAAATAAATATTTTGTAAACAAATTTATTAGGTAATTTACTATTTTACTAACTTATAATTAAAAAACTATAATCAAAATAATAAATTAGTCTTATCAGCTTTTCGGCGCTCCCGCAGATGTACTGGTTTTTTTAATGTACCAATTTTCTTTGTACACTTTTTTACGCATGCCTGGCTTTTCACTCTCGGGACTATCGTTGCTGGCCATTGCAGCTAATTCGCTATCGAGGAGCTTCGGTAACGCTATGGGTTCGAACCCGTATTGAAACTGTGGCTCCACAAAACTTGTTCTGGTTTTATAGTTTTGATAAGGTCGCGACGCGAACGCTGAATTATCTCTGGGTTCTGCTTTCGAGTAATCATATTCATACAATTGTTGCTTTGGTTTGGAATGTCCGTAATCTGATTTTTTGTCTTTCTGTGAGGAATAGTAGTCAAAAGAAGGTGCAGCTATATATTTCGAGGATTTCTTTTTTTCTTTTTTATCCTGCTCGTAATCAGACAAATAATCTGGTTTTTGTTCTTTGAACAACTTATAGTACCCCAATTTATTTTGGTAGCTATCTAACAAGCCTTCTGGTTTACTAACCGCAAAATCCGTGTAATAATTCTGTTTCAAATTGTCTCTCGCGTCTTTGTAGCTGGAACGGGCTTCCTTAGGAAAGTTATCGCCATCTGCTTGATATTGTTGGAGTGGGGTATGATCGAAGTCGTATTCAACATGGTCTCGGGGAACCCCGTAACTATCTGGGTCAAAAATATCCTTTTCTGAATCTCTAGCCTTATCACTGTAAGCAGGGAATCCAATGGCAGCATCGTGATATGCCTTCTCAAAATCTTCTTCAGAATTTTCTTCTTGATCAACAATTTCCTGTCTCATCTGTTCTCTCAACATATGCATTTCATCAGGAGCTTCTTCTTGAATTATAATTTGTTTCGATTTTTCACGCACGTGGTGATGCATGGCAGGTCCTGAATACGGAGCAGGTGACGAATGAGGGTGCTGATGAGGTAAGTTTACATTCGGATGTGACTGAGATTTAGCCTGAATATGTTGATTAGGATTTACTTTTATTGAAGCACTAGGTGTCAGTACACGAATGTTATCCTCATATTGTTTTAAAATTGGTTGAAAATTAATTTCTTCAGATGTGTACTGCAATGGTTCTGAATGATATGTTTTTGAATTACCTTCTTCGTGTTGTTTAATATACGTTTTCATTTCATTGTGCACAGGTTCGTCATGCTCTTCAGACGATACTGCATTGTGTTTCTTATACTGCTCTTTATGGCCACCATGCTGCTGATAAGAGGGTGTATCATCATCCAATTCATAAGAAGAGTCCTCTCTTGCTTCTCTACCAGCGTCATTACTGTGTGCTGAGTTATGTGATTTCCTATTATGTACTTGAGGATCCTGGGGCTTAAAATTATAAATCAGATGTGAAGGATCGTTTCCTTGGTATTTAACACTTTTGATCTGGGCTGGCTCACTTGACTTACGTGAATAACTGTATGTCACAGGCTCTTTCTCTGATTTAGATCCGTAAGCATAATGAACCGGATCTGATTGGGTTTTCATGTTATAGCTTACAGATTTTTCTTTGACAGTCTCCTTGTAATTAGGAGCATTTACTTCATACGTGATCTCAGGCGCATCATCCAGAGTTTCATATAAAGTAACTGTCATTTTCTTATGAGCTTCATTATTTTTATTAGATCTATTATTCAACTGAGTAGGTTTTTTGTGCTTTTTTATGTGTTGGTCATCATATGGATTATCACGTCCTTCTACTCCATCGTGCGATGTCGGACTCTGCTTAACGAACTCCTTCTCTTTAACCACAGGTTTGTTAAATTCTGGTAACTTCTGATATGTGGCTTGACTTATCCTTGGCAAAAAATGTTGTACTTGGGGTACAATTGGATTATCAAATGTCAAAGGCTCGAGAAGAGATAAATCCAACAGTGGAACATTGGGTTTGGTTTCAAGCTCCACTACAGTTTTTTGGCCATTTATGTCATTCACGTATGTAATAATTTGTTTCGCAGGCGCGGTTAGCTGTTTTTCTTTATGATTTTGACTATTTTGTCCTTGTACATTTTGTGGTGTCTCATGTGCGTGTTCATAAGTATGTTGTGCGTAAGCAACTGAAGGAGCCTCTTGTATACGCTGAAACTTCACTTCGCCATGGGTTGGACGATGTTCCTGAATCCTCTGAATCTGAGGTTGGTCTTCGATTATTTGAAACTTGGATTCATAATAAGGTAATTCTTGGACACGTTGAAATTGCACTTCGTCGGGATTGTTTTGAGGTCCTTGCAATTTATGCCCGTAATGCGCTGACTTTGGAGTTTCCTTTATTTTTTGGTATTTATCTTCTCCCTTATAAGAACTGACGGCCTTTTTTGGCTTACTGTGTGATGAATACAAAGCTTCTTGAATTCTTTGATACTTGGTGTCACTATTAGGTTGAAGAGGTATTTCCTGAGTACTTTGTACCTTTTGTTCACTAACAACTACCGGAAGCTCTTTCTGTTGATAAACTTTTGGTTCTTGCTTATCATTATTATATTGTGCAAAGGAATTGGCATTTGTAGACACCGCTTTATTATTCGTTGGTAGTTGATAGATATTTGCATTTCCGAACGCTTGACTATGTACTGGCGTTAAATACTTCACATTATTGCCGTATAATTGTCCAAATGTCGGCAAATGGTGAAGCGGTGTTGGTGCAGGTCTTGGCAGTGCCACTTTGACTCTATAAGGAGTACCGAGGATATGGCCATTTGATTCCTTGAATTGGAAGTTAGCTGAAGCTGCTACCAATGGCTGTGCGAGATGTTCTGGTAATTTTCCTTGAAGCTGTATATACTGTTGTGGAAGTGAGAGCCTGTAACTTGATAACGGCGTCGTCCCAACAAACTGATTTCCATAGGAGTCCGTCAAATGATTAACAAAATTTTCTTTCACTGGAACAACTTGAGAAGCTGCAGTCTTAGGTGAAGAGATGAATATGGGCTTGTGGAACGAATAAGCACCATAGGGGGTGGCACTGGCGTAAACTCCTATTGGAACATTCCGGTAAAGTCGCGGAACACTTTGTGAACTTTTAATATCGTTTATAGCAAAACCGTAGATTTGTTTTTCACCAAATGTCTGACTTATCATCACCCAGTACACGATTGTAAATAATACCTGCAACCAAAAGAAAATTATATTAAAACACTGCACTTCGTTACAATTGTCACTGGAGGGGAAGTTAATAACTTGATACTTTATTAAAATAATAATATATTGAAATAAATATACCTTTCTCCCCATGATGGCGACGTTGTGTCGAGCCAGTGGGAGCAGCAATGCAGCGGCGCGGCGCCTTCCGCACGCTTATATTACTGACCTGCGCAAACGCAACTGCTATACAACGCGATCACCTTGTTTCCCATTCCACTCTTTAAAGATTTAGGTACAGAGCCCCGGCGTGATATAACACTTGATCGATCGGCACAGTAAAATAAAATGCACCAATTTGTTATGATTCATTTATATTTAAATTGAAAATGAACAAATAAACACCGCATAGCACAACACTTCCCGTGTCCGGATACGTAACAGTTTAAATCATTGCATTACTAGCAGATAGCGGGAAACTTGATAAGTATTAAAAGAGTGACATAACTAGACATGGGTGACAATTTGAATACAGAACAGAATAACTCAAGGACTAAGGAATAACCCTATTTCTTTATCACATGCGTACTATTCAGATTAAAAAAGAAGAACATTTTTTTTAATCTCCGCGAGATATACACCAAGGAATAACCAAGTGAGAAATTTGCTACAGTCAAAGCAGCATTATATTATTATTTATTTAAATGTTACAGTTAACTTGAATATTTTCAATGGAAACTCATTTTCATTTTCAAACTCATATCAAATTTAATAATCCTTTAATTATCTACATCCTCTACAAAATAATACCTTTCACGATTTTTATTTTGCCGCTCCTCGAAATGTAAAATACGGAAACCTTATTGGATCACCTTTTTCTCCGTCCGTCAGTCCAAGACCCTGTATCTCGGCAACCTGTGAGGGTATCAAGTTGAAATTAAAACTATAGCTGTATAGATTTTATTACTCAGGTAGAAATATAAAGCTACCTACTTACTCGTAATGTAAAAAAATTGGTGTGGATTTATGGTGTTGTATGTTGTGTGGATTTGCATGTTACGTAAAAAAGAAATTCATAATTTTGCATATACCTTTTAACGGCGCTTACAGCATGTCATACACTAGAATTAAAGTTAAATTTAATATTATTAAAGTGACCACCGGCTCAGAACGCGGGCCCAACTTAGGAAGGTTTTTTTGGTCTATTTACAATTTAATATCATTTCACAGTGCCAGCAAATCCTTTCCGTCTCTTAACAGCGTAAAACCTTTTTGTCAAAGCTTTATTTAATTAACTTTTTAAATTTATTTAATGGTATATTTCTCAGGTCACAGGGAAACTTGTTGTAAAAGTGTATACAGTTACCCTGGAATGATTCACCAATCTTATGTAGTCGATTGTATTGTCTTATGTTGTGTATTGTGGACTGAATTTTTTATATCTAGTAGAAGATTGTTTTTATATCTAGTATTTATACTATGTTTTTACTACTATACTCTAACTCTGTGATAAACATAGTATAAATACTAGATTTATACTATGTTTATCACGGAGTTAGAGTATCAACAGTGATAGATTTTTCTGGAGTTACATAAGATTGGCAAAAATGTGATGCTACGGTTAGAATATCTATAGGGCCCAAATTATAAATAGCGCGCACTGCCCGCTTTTGAAGAAACAAAATATTATTTAAATCTGCAGCACTCCCTCAGAGAAGAATACTGTAGACAAGTGTTAAGAGGCAACACGAGTACCTTTTCATATTTCACCTTTGGCATTGCTTTGCACACGTCCACGGTGGCCACATTAGATCAGCTACGTATGCTTTTTTGCCATCTTACTGAAAAACTTTGGCAAACGAAAGAAGAAGCCAGTGATTTAAAATGATACATAGTTTCCGTTCATATAGAGAAACCTAAGATATCTAGTGCTTGTTTCATATTCGATATTAATTACGCTTCATTGATGAACAAAGTTGATACGCGGACTTTCACTGTAGTTCTAGTGCTTAGGGCGCTTTCACATAGTCAGTTAATTCGCTCGGCTGCAGCACTGTAAGTGCTGATGTCGTGCTAGAGCCGCTTACGACCGAGGCATTACAGCATCGGTGTTTGCTAGTAGTTCCGGATACGCTGCAGGAGTTGCAAATTACTATAAATGAAATAATAGTGTGTAAGTCTTGTAATGAACAATATACTACTGCAGTACTAATATGAGGTTACGGAAATGTTTGTATTCTATTTTACACAAATTGGATTCTGTAGACAACAACACAACAATTGAACTTATGTAACACCGCGTACAGTCAACAACGTGTACCTACAAAGTTCTGTACTTTGACTCAAAGCCGGGGTAGGCATCATATACACAATTTCTCGAAGTCTTTGAGAAATTGTGTAAATGATGCCCACCACGGCTACTTTCTTCCGCGTACGAATAGATTGTGAAATGAACTCCCTGCCTGACTTTTCCTGAAAATCTACAGTATGGGGTTCCAGAAAAGGGGTTTTTAGAATTGACAGAGCGAGCCTATGGACGTTTGGTGCAAACGTCCTTGTCTACTACGGTGACTAGTTTACATTAGGTTGGCTGTATGCTTTTCTGCCACATCCGTGGCATAAACATAGTTAAAAGGGTAGTATTGGTTGGTATTTAAAAAGTTAGTGTTGTTCCGGACTATATAACGTTTTATTAGAAAATAAAAGTCAATTTACCATGGTCTTTGGAGGCTTGCGCGGCAGCTTTTTCGTAAACTTTCGAAAAAACGCAGCCTGAAGCCTAAAGTGTGACTGTGAAGCAACTACAACCTTTGTAACGTGAACGGATTCCGCTTGCAGAGCGCGACTAAAATGCCTAAAATGACTGACTAAAATGCCTTTATGTGAAAGCGCCCTTAGACTCCCTTGCCTCACTGACCATGACCATGAATCGAAGAAAGTCAGTGGGTTAAGAAAGTAAACACTAATTAATTGTATTCTCAGTTGGTTCTTAGATGTTGTAAAGAGAGTTTGTACAATCTGTATTAATATTATAATAATGTATTATTATAATTATGAATGTAAGTCTGTTTACTTCAGTAAGTAAGTTAGCGTTTTGAAGCAACTGAGAAGACACTAAGATAAAAAATACTTAGTTACAGTCAGAGTCAATAATATGGTCAACCTTCTGTTAAAAATTATCTAAGCAAATAATAAAAAAAAGTAAAATAATATCTCATGACAATGAATGTCTCGCTAACTGTACTAATACGGTTTGAATATATCTTTCTGCAAGAGATCATACCAAGAAAACACGTATTTTCCCCAAACCTTGCAACCTCTTTTTCACCCCTAAAGGTGAGAGAATTTTTTATTGATATTTTTCCTATAATTAATTAAGGAATATTTGTGCAAATATTCTTGCCAGCATTGCACCCAGTGTGCATTGATCGATTAGTCAGTCAGTTTCTATGACCTAATGTTTGGAAAAGTCTTATAAAACAGCTCAATCTATTCGTCCGTTTGTACGCATCTATTTCTCAGGAACCAGAAGAGATAGAGGCAAACGTTTGTCATATTATACGCTTAGGCAATTTCGTAGTTTCTACTACTTGCTGTTTTGAAACTGGTTTCGATTTGGAAGTCGTCTGATTAAAAAAAAAATCTTTATTTTTCATAGACAATTTTAACGGCGCTTAAATAATGACATACACTATTTAAAATATATAAAAATAGCTGTCCCGCCCGGCTTCGCCCGTGACATACTTCGAACCCCATGGCACCCATTTAATCCCGTCGTTTATTAATTTCACAATAATGTATAAAGATTTTCCGAATTCGTTGATTACTTCTTCGCTCTCCAGTACCTACCTACGCCCGCACGGCCTGGTCGAAATATGTAAATATTATCTTCATAAACTGTACTTAGAAAAATGGTTGTTGTGCCTCACTCGACATAGATAGGTATAGTGTGTCGCGGACGTTTTTGTAGATATTTATAAGATCTACAATTAATTAGAAAATTTTATGGATCTATCTTTTATAGTTTAGGCAGCGTACGCAAAATAAGTAACTTTTCTGGTTGATATTTTACTCCTTGTGTCCGAAAACCCAAATATCTTACGGAACCCTATTTTTTTTTTCAAAATAAATATTGCCTATGTTATTTGTGGATAATGTAGCTGTCAAATGGTGAAAATTTTTTTAAAATCGTTACAGTAGTTTTTGAGCCTATTAATTACAACCAAACAAACAAAGTTTTCCTCTTTGTAAAATTTGTGTAGATGACCACGCTTCGGAACGCGGCTCACCTGAGAAGAACCGGCAAGAAACTTAGGGCCGTATTTCAGAACGTTTCTCAATACTCAATCGACGCTTGAGAGTAGATTTTATAAGGCAAGATCTAGCCTCAAGCCTATTTACAATTTAATATTATTCCACTTTGCCGGCAGATCATTTTCTGGCGTCCCTGTCCTGCAAATAGTCTATCAAAGTAATAACCTATTTCATAAAGCTTTTTTTATTAACTTTTTAAATTTATTTAATGGATAATTTCTGAGGTCACAGGGAAGCTTGTTGTAAAAGCGAATACAGTTACCCTGGAAAGAATCGCCAATCTTAAGTAACTAGTCGACTGTGGTGAACTGAAAGATTATTTTCACATATATATATCCCTTCGCTACGATAGTGAAGGTCGCGTTACTTGTTATACATTTAGAAGGATTATAGTTTTTTTTATTGGGACTTGTCCCACCCGAATTTCCATTACTGTGACTCCTGTAAATCAGGATCTACAGCAAGGACTACGACCAGAAAAGTTACACTGACATCGATTTCAGAAGGGTTTAGTCCTATATCATAACGCTACTAACCAGAAAAGCGGAGCAGTAATCATAAATGTCAATGTATAGGTACATCATTCTTAATACTAAGCTTACAATTATTTACATAGTTCGTTGATTGGCTATTGTAAATAGGTGACACAATTTTTTAGCAGCATCAGACTTAGGTTTACTTAATAGAGACTGTACTAAACCTACATCCCATACATAGCCGCCGGGGTCAGATAGTGTACTGTGAAACTGATAAATTACAAACATATAGCGGTGTTCTTGGGTTCGAATCGAATTACGTCACGCATTAAACCGCGGGGCACGGCTAGTTAATTAAATTTCATTTTTTTTCTCTAATATTCTATAGTAAAATTTACGTTGAGACTCGCGTCGGTCACTGACCAATATTTAGGTATGCTTCAAATCAATTTTCTGTCTGTATTTTAATGATCCTTGGCCGGTTGTTCAGTTGTGGCAACCGTGAAGAAACCCTTTGCAATAATGTTACACAAATCAACACCTATTTCGACCGCGAGGAGCCATTGAGCATTAACCATTACAGATTGTTGCCCTTATAATTATAGTAAGTGTTTATTATAATTGCGACGCGGATAAAGGAGCCAAGACGCAATTTTTTTGGAAAGCTGAAGGTACTAGAACAATTTCTTTTATCCGACAATTAGAATTTTGGTTAAGAGTGTAGAATGGTTGTAGATACATAAGTGCCCCGTAACGACAATAGTCTTGCCTCCTATTACGTGTGGCTCCACGGACTCAGTGTTCTGTGAACGATCACTGCGTGAAGCAACTTTCGCTATAGCTGGTCCTTGGATGGAAAAAAAAAAGAAAAAAGAAAGAAAATTTTTTCATTTTTATTTATGGATCAATAAATAAGGTAATGCTCATGGCGACCATAGATACACAAAAAAAATATAAATGATAAAAAATTGACACTTCTGACATATCACAATGACGTGCGGGACGTCAAGGTAACGTGTCATAATTACGTGGCTAGCAAATGATAGAATTACCTACTGTGAACATGAAAAGTAAGGAAAAATACATAAATTTAAGTCCAGCGCATGCAGCATTTGGCGTAACTGATCCACAAAAAAATCATTCCGTCCAATGCGTGACCCACAAATATAGTATATCTGTTTTTCAGTGATTTTCAAAGGATGGGTGACCACTTTGTGGCATTTACATTTGCGAGCGTTTCATATAAAAATGCATACGGTGAAATGTGGGTGTTTAATGCTGCCTGCCCCTTCCGAGATAAAGGCGTGACATTATGTATGTATGTAACAAAGCTATAGCAAAACTTACATTTTTTTTTAATAAAATTAATTGAAAAAGAAAACATTTTTTGTTGATGCAAATACAATGTAATAAAAAATAGCTCATCGTGTAATGAACACGACTTAGAAAAATTCTTAGATATTTTTGCATCAGCTGTTCGCGCCCTAAAGAATCTCAAGGTCAATGACCTCTGTGACTTTTTGTTTTTGTATATCGGTTTAAAGAAATTAGATTCTGAAACCGTTCGCTTATTTGAAATGGATAGACGTGGCCATCAAATACCTAAGTTCGACGATTTAGAAACTTTCGTTCGTCATCATATTCGAATTTTGCAACGAACTTCGTTAAACCACGGAGTAGCGAAAAATAGTCCGACTAACGTAGTAACACGAAGTCCACGCACTCTTTTGTTAATTTTGAACCCACAACTTCGCAATCACAAGTGTTGCATTCGAAAAATTGTTCTTTGTGTCAAGGTCACCATGACCAACTTTATAAATGTTCGGAGTTCAATAAACTCACTCCTAGCGATCGCTATAAATTTGTTCGTTCTAGTAATTTATGTATCAATTGTCTCAGTAAGAAACATCGTGTTTCATTCTGTAATTCGAATCATTTTTGTCGCAAGTATAATGGTAAACACCATTCATTATTACACTTCGAAAACAATAATGCCGCGTCCAATTTAAACTCAGTTGGCACCTCGCGCGTTAATGGTAATGATTCGCTTGCAATTAGCAATGCACCCGCCATGTCCGGTAGTTCGTCCGTCGATTCCGGCTGCGGGAACTTCGTGCCTAACCGTCCGCCCGCTGTGACGTCACAGCCGCCCGCGCCGTTGAGTCGCGACTGGGACCGCTCTCGCGTGTTTTCGTCCCCGTCCGCGCCTAGCGATGGCGTTGTGGTTTTATGCAAAAGTATTTTGTGACCCTTCACATTGAGCTAAACCAATAATCTACTATGTATAAAAACAAAATTGCATTCATGTAGGTACGTACATATTCTTTAGTTCAAAACTTTTCATTGATTCTGTGGCTAAACTACGTTTCTATCCAAAGCTACTAATGCGTACTTTTATCCACATCCATACTAATATATAAAGCTAAAGAGTTTGTTTCTTTGTTTGGTTGATAAGCGATATAGTATTGTAAAGTTTCATAGAAATCCATTCAGTAGATTTTGCGTGAAAGAGTAGAGTAACAAACATCAATATTTACAAACTTTCGCGTTTATGATATATGGCGCATACTAAAAGCTTTGTACTTCTAGCTATGTAATCGGAAGTATTTGAATTTCAAATGTTATTTTTTGAAACGTTGCATCCTTCTTAGTAATAAGGAAATAAACAATTGGCGGGAAAGCATTTGTCAATTGTTTTTATCACACATCGAAGTTCTACGTACGCAACGAAAATAGAATAGAGTCAAAAAGATTTAAGAGCGATGATTTTTTATTATTTTTAAAGTTCTTTCTCTCCGTGCTCAAACAAGCACTTTGTTTGAGCACCGTGAGGCGATGGTTTTCTGAATTTGAGAGAGGTCGAGTTTCATTACATGACGAATTTCGTGAAAAGCGGCCTTCAACTGCCGTCACGAAATTAATGTGGCTACTATTAAGCGGCTAATTGAAGAAAACCCGCGGATTACCTATAAGACAATTCGACGACTATTGGGGATTGGTATGAGCCAAATTCAGAAAATTTTACACGAAGAATTGAAAGTGCAGAAAACTTTGTTGTAAATTTATTGTTTTGAACCTAAACCAAAAATGGGTGTTTGAAAATGAGAACAGGCTAACAAAAGTGAGGCAGGCGAGAAACGTTAGTAAAAAAAATATCTCGTTATTTTTCTCAGCTACGGGTCCCATCTGTACAATTCCAATTGAAGATCAAAAGAGTGTTAATGCCGAGTGGTATTCTACCATTTGTTTACCCAGGGTGTCAGAAAAAGTTCGTGAAAGACGACCAAAAAGTCGCGTTCTCCTACATCATGACAACGCTTCTTCACACACGGTCAACAAAACAAAGTCATTTTTAGCTTCCAAGAAAGTACAACTCCAAAGTCACCCATCCTGCGCATAGCCAAAATTAAAGATTTGATGAGAAGTTTCACTTTTACCAACTCCGAAGAGGCAGTGATAGCGTTCAATCAGCACGTAGAAAAGATACCTTCAGATCTGTGGTCCTCCTGTTTTAAAAAATGGTCGGATCGCATGAAGAAATGTTTAAAATGTAAAGGTGAGTATTTTGAAAAGCAATAAACATAATATTTTGGTTATAACATGTTGTTTTTTTATGTTACGCAAAACTTATAGTGTGACCTACGTATTAGTAGGATATGTGTAAGTATACACGAATAGTTTTTAACAACCAAAAGAATTGGGGTAATCAGTAAACGTCACTTAATCGATATATCCAGTTTTAAGAAAATGTTACTATTTCGTCCCATAAAATCTACAATATGTAGATACGTAAAAGCGGAGTTTCAGCGGACCCCGGGCGTCGCGAGACGCAACTGGGACAGACGCTCGGATGATGATGATGATGTAGATACGTAAAAAAATATTTGGTCAGTGTCTCACCGCGCTCACGCGCTCGGCAACCAAATCACTCCACGATGTTCGGCGTGTACCAACGTTTGCTAGACCACGGGTCACTCCACAGGCCCTCGCATGCACACGGCAGAGTAAGACCATTCCTCTCACAAAACTTATATGACGAGGTACTAGATTTTTTCGCAGAAGATCCTCGTCGGAGCACTAACGACGCCGCACGTCGTTTTGGTATAAGTCAGAGTTGTGCGTGGAAGATAGTGAATTCCGCTGGAATGCATCCATACCACTACAGAAAGGTCCAGGAGCTGACTGCAATCGATCTAGCGCCAAGGATTGCATTCTGCAAATGGGTGATCACTAACCCTAACTTGAAAATCCTGTACACAGATGAATGTTTGTTTACGCGGATCGGGCTGTTCAACCAACACAACGGACATTGGCGGTCTTATCGAAATCCCAAATTAACCCGACAGCATTCATTCCAACACAGGTTTAGCGTAAAAGTGTGGGCTGGGATCTTAAACGAGCACATTGTGTCAATACTTCATTGAGGGTCGGCTAACGGGCGAAACGTGTCTAAATCTTCTTCGTTCTATGCTGAACAATATGCTAGACGACATTCCCTTAGTAAACCTAAGAGGGCTATGGATACAACAAGACGGGGCTCCACCGCATTACCATAGTGCGGTACGTACCTACCTTAATGCGGAGTTCGGAGATAGATGGATCGGTCGCGGAGGTCCCATCGCGTGGCCCGCGCGATCTCCTGACTTAACTCCAATGGACTTTTTCATGTGGAGTGAGATAAAACGAAGAGTGTATGTGAGTGAACCGAATACCCGGAAAATTTTAAAGGAAAGAATAATTAACGCCTTTGACGGAGTTCGACAACAAACAGATGTGTGCGTTTCGATTACTCCGCCACGGTGTCCAATCAAAAAAAGTACTCTGTCAAAAATTTGTCGAAATTTGTCAAAACCGATAATTAAAGAAGATATTAGGGTTTAAAGTTGGCCGCGCGAACTTAACGTGGAGGATTGCGCGGCCACGGAGATCTCAGCAACTACATGGGTTAGAGATCTAATTCTTTTTGTCAATTAAAGATTGAATTTGTCAAAAACTTTCGAAAAAAGAAGTATAAGCTCTAGAGCAATATTTTACGAAATATTCGCCTTTGAAGTTATGGCCGCGCAATCCTCCACTCGTTGTTTCTTAAATGTTGATTATTTTTTAAACTTTACGATTTATTTTGGTAAAATTAACACAAGAAGAAGGATCTTAATTTGTCGAAACTAATGAAAGCAATAAATACTACTAAAGTTTCCAGTGTCCAAAACAAAAATTCCGTGGCCGCGCGAACGAAACGCTTCTTTGTAGGCTTATATCTCACTACCTATAATTGCTAGGATTTTGGTGTGAACTTCCATTTATTTATATTTCATTCCATACATATATATTAGCCTTATTATAATGGCGTTTATGCTAGTTTCACCCTTAAAACAGTTTACAACTCGTGGAAAATCAAAAATAATGATGTCTCATATGATGTTCTACCAGGGTGACAATAATTTCGATATAATTTGGACATACACCTTTTCTACTACACTAAATGCATCTATTAGGAATAATTAGTTTACATCATAACTTAAAGTTAAATCTTCAGCTTGTAAACTTTTTGTTTAGTTGTAATTTGATAGCTATGGAATTTCATAGAATGAGTTAAAACAATCATCACAAGAATCAGTGACCTGAGGTTATCTATGTGGAGACTGCAGACCCAGGTCAATTTGCGGCATTTTTCGCTTACCATCCTATTTTTTTTATTAAACCGTAAGCAAATGACGCCACTAAGATATGTATCATATTACCAAAGCTGGAACTAACTGAACTAGTGACGTTGCATGCCACACTATCATGATATGAGAGCTTCAGTGTGTTGCACAAGCGTGCATTCAAACTATGGTGAGTCGCAGTAGTTTAGTGGCACCAGCAATAATCGCACTTCCATTTGTCGAGCTCACATTACACTCTAAATATAAAAATGTCTTTATATTGCATAGACCATTTTTACCGCGCTTACAAAATGTCATACACTAGAACTAAGAATAAATTTAATATTTTTAATGTGACCACCGGTTCGGAACGCGGCCCACCTTAGAAGAACCTTCTTATGTATCTATGTATACACTAGCTGACCCGTGCAACGTCGTAAGAGGCAGAGAGAGCCAAATAGTGGGGCGTACGAATTTAAATTACAATTCTAAAAGAGCTGAAACTTAGATTTGGGTTATAGCGGGTCTTTCATTAAGCGTGTCCTATCTTTAAATTTAAATAAAACAAAGTGTTTGTGAGATATTATCGAAATTATTTATTTATTTGAAAGATGTAGTGATGCCATTATGTGTGGAATATGACATCATCTAAATGTCCGCCACGGCTTCTCTGGGTGGAGCGCATGTGAGATATCCAATTTTCCATGACTTTTGCGTATAAATCAGGTTGAATTGGACCTATGGCATAGGTTATGTTGACTTTGAGGGCCGCTGTGGTTAGTGGTTTATTCGCATAGACCTGCGACTTAAGAAAACCCCACAAGAAAAATACATTCATCCAGAAATGGGCCTCATCGCTGAAAATATTATTTCTGTGAATTTTACGATCAGTTGCTAACTGCTCCAGTGCCCATTCAGCGAACACACGTCGTTGTCTATGGTCGTTTACCTGCAATTCCTGGGTGAGTTGAATTTTATACGGGTGCAGGCCCAAGGCCGAGTTCTTGTGAGCGACGCGAAATCGACTGCTCGGATTTTCCTGCACACTCTCACGGACAACGGCGATGTTTTCGGCAGACCTTGCGTTTCGTTGACGTACGGGTGTTGGTCCATCATTTACCGAACCAGTGGACTCAAATTTATCTACCACACGACGAATAGTCCTCTCGGTAGGACGATTATGGCGACCGTAAAATGGGCGAAGCGCACGGTGCGTTGCCCGAACAGAACACTCGTTTTGATAAAACAATTTTATCATTTGCACGTGTTGTTGAATGCTATAGCTATCCATGATGATTTGGCAAAACAGAATGAATAAATGACAACCAATTTGACAGATGTAGCTTCAACAAGATGGCCGCTACCAACTGCCAAAGTTCAGACGTGCCTATTGGAAGACCCTATATATGTATTTCTAATGCCACATCAAAAAAAGTAAAATAATAATTGTTCAAAAATAAAATAAAACATTTGGGGTGGACCATCACTTATCACTAAGGGGTATGAAAAATAGATTACGACCGATTATCAGATCTATCAAATATAAATATGAAATTTAATAATAATTGGTCAAGCCGTTTCGGAGGAGTTTGGTAACCAACACCTCCGAAACGGCTTTTTAAAGTTTATATATTAGATAAATATAGACAAAAATGCAGAAAGTAAAATGGGCGCGTATAGTATGTCCTTGCCTACATCTTTGAGGCCATAGACGAGACTGATAGGTGATTTATGAAATTAATTTATAATTATTCATTTTTCAAAATAGTTCTGTACAGATCTGCAAAGATTTTTAATTCATGACATGATTGTTACACCGCGTGGACAATGTACATCGACGACGAGCAGCGCCTGCTTTTGTCATTGTTTACCATATTATTGTGATATATGTTCCGATAATCACTACATTTACTGTTCCATACAAATTGTACCACGTCGTACTCCATGTTTTCGCCGCGCGGCGTATTTAAAATTTGAAATTTTTTGCCACGCTTTCAAAAACAGACAATGACTGGTTCGTCGCCAATGTTTGATGGTTTACTGCGCAAACTCGATACGCAGCTTTACACTACTACTACTAGTAACGTGATATTTACCATACATTAATTTTATTCTTTCATCGAGTATCAGATATTTCGGTTCTGTTAAAAACACCATGACCACTAATGTACTAAAGCTCGCATTTTTACATTATTACATTTTTAATGATTTTAATGTTAATGATGAATAAATTTATTAAGTTTTTTATTTACTCGTATTATTATTTTCAGATCGATCTAGATGTTATTCAATTTCATAGCTGTCCTCCAGTTATTGAATGTAAATGTATTCCCAAATGAAATTAAATTATGGTCACCCTGGTAGAACATCATATGAGACATCATTATTTTTGATTTAACACGAGTTGTAAACTGTTTTGAGGGTGGAACAATACGTCATTATAATGAGGGTAATATGCCGAATAAATGGAAGTTCACACCAAAATCCTAGCAATTATAGGTAGTGAGTATGAGCCTACAAAGAAGCGTTTCGTTCGCGCGGCCAACTTTAAACCCTAATATCTTCTTTATTTCTACTTTGACAAATTTTTGGTTTGTTGCATTCGGTTTTGACAAATTTCGACAAATTTTTGACGGAGTGCTTTTTTTAATTGTAACCGTGGCGGAGCAATCGAAACGCACACCAAACAGATATACTATTAAGTTTAAAAAACAACTTACAAAAACGTGCACGTGTCCACAATAATGGTGGGCATTTCGAACAATTAAAGTATTTGTAGGTAAGTTGACAGTACTTAAGTATTTACTAGAATAAATCATATCAGCTGTTTGATCGTGTTCATACCTACCTATACATGCCTACACCGACGCGCCACACATGCCGATGCCGGGCCGGTGAGCGGTCGCGTCATAGGCAAGTGAACCATGATTTGTGATCTGTTTTTAATATTCATAATGGTAATAACTTTGTCATAGTAAATAATAATAATATTCTCATTCGGCCAATGTCAAGTATATTATGTCTGCTTCTGCCCTTAATTTTTTTCTGGTAGTTAAAATCTTTTCGTGTATAGTACTGAGTTGACCTATCATCTAAGCTATCTATCTATCTTTTTTATATTTTTATCTATCTTTTCTTTATTATGTAATAGCCGAATGACTACAGTGTAGGACTGTTAGTCATTCGCCTATTAGATAATATGTATAGGAGAGCAAGGTGGACGCACTTACCTACAGTGTAACGAATTTTCAATACGATAGATTGTGAAAAAATCATATTGTATTTTAAATTGATGTTTGTTTGTGGGTCACCTGCGCAATGTTAATTTGTTCTACTACACTTCACACGACAGGAATTTCTTACATTTTCACACCAAGCTGTTCTATATAATGGTACAGACATCATTTCAAAAGTTATTATGAGACGGCACCAAATATTATTGATTGTGGTTTTTATTATGGACTAAGAGCCCGTGAACGCCAGACCTTCGTCATTTTTTAAAAGCATAATCGCGTTCTTACCTGTTTTGGGAGCATGCGCTGACAAACTTTCAGCTTTTTTAAAATGACGAAGGTCTGGCGTTCACGGGCTCTTGCTCTATTAGGCAAATCGGCGCGGCGCGGCGCGGCGTCGTGACTCTCGTGTCGTAAATAACTGTTGTAGGCACCCAGGCAACATCTAGAAACAATAATGGAGATAGAAGAACCGAAACCCAGATGGATGCCCCTAAAGGCTTACCGTTTTACGACATTCAGAATCAGATATTTATTTGTAAAAAATCGGTACCTACCTAGTACAATAATAATAGATGTCGAATACTACAAATTCAGCTGTGTTTTGTCCCAATGACGTACAAATCTTTTATAAACGGACTTACGCTAACGTCATAAGTTCATATTAATCACAAATAAAAATAAAAGTAGGAACATTACAACTCAAAATAATTTACAATTAAGTCAAAAGAATTCCAATTAAATCAGTTAAATTACAAAAAAAGAAAATTAAATTCATTTAAATAATCGATATACATTTTTATTTTTACTATAAGTAAATGACATTAGACGCCAATATGGCGATGCGTTGTGAAAAATAAAGCCATATATGATCATCAGCTGTTACTGTTATCATAGGTAGTATGAAACAGTATTCCCACCCAGGATAAAACTTTGTATAAAGCACGATGGTTTATTCTGTGTATAGGTGTTATTTATCTATAATATGAATGTATTTAGAAATTTATAAGTATGTTTATCAGTTATCTGGTTACATAGTACAAGCTCTGCTTAGTTTGGAATCAGATGGCGTTGTGTGAGTTGTCCCAACGATATTTATTTATTTTATATTTATAGTTAATTTCTTCATAATGTCAATTTTGTCTCATTTAAGATTTATAGGGGTGAGGCGTAATTGATAAAATATAACGATATTTGTTGAAGATGTCGCCAAAAAATATACTGTATGGGAACTTTTAACAAGCACCTGAGATATAACAAAATAATGAATGGTGGAATTGTGTGTCATATATAGGTCTACAAAAAAGTCCGCGTTGGCATATGTCTATATCAGGTTGTGGTGACCTGCTGTTATAATTTTTTAATCCACCCATAAGGCTTTCAACTTAGCTTAACGACTGTCATATTACTGAAACACGGGACCGACGGCTTAACGTACCTTCCGAAGCACAGAAACTCTCGTAAATGTACCTAAATGCCACAATGCGGTCATCCATCCGAGGACCAGCGATAGCGAAAGTTCCTTAACGCAGTGATCGTTTACAGAACACTGAGTTAGTGGAGCTACCAGCGCTTCCGTTTACGTAATACCGTGTCGCGAAGACAACTAAAAAAATAAGTAGTGAGTAATGAAACAACGTTCGGATGCTAACTAACTATAATTACATCTACCGCCTAAAACAAAATAATATACTTAACACAAAGTACCTATAAATACCTTACACATCCCACCACCAATTCACCAGATATATAAAATATACATAGCATTAACAATCATAGTTTATTTTGATTTTTCTTTAGCCCGTCTGTGAGCTCTCTTACATCTTTCTGAGGCACCTGGCGACAGAGAGGGTTGTGACCCTGCGAGAACAAGTGTTGGAATTTTCTAAGGCATTTTCAAATTTATCGTCTGAATCAACAACATTCACGTGTGGTTCGCTGGAAGTCGCATCCTCCTCACCGCTAGTTTCCCCTGACCTCTTTCTATCCTGCGCCTCCCTCGTATTAGGCCTCTCAGTATCGACTATCGGTTGTATGCTAGCACGCGACAGGGAGTATCGGTTGTTTCTCTTAAGTGGAACTATTTGGTCATGGTGCCTACGCCATTCCATCGCGCCTCCCACGTTTACTTTGCACGAAACGGGCCCTGTAACTTCTGAAACGTAACCTTTTGCCCACTTATTCCCCGTTTTGGTGTAGTCGCGAGTGAGTACCACATCTCCCGGGGTGAAGTGGGACTGTCTCCCACCGGCGGCTGCCACTTGCTTGTCCTGCGCCGAGCTGACCGCAGTTAGGCCCGCATCGGGTCGCAGCGCGTCTAGCCGGCCTCTATTACGACGTCCGAGAATTGCAACCGCCGGGGCAATACCGGTCGCGTGTTCGTAATTACGATATTGAAACAAAAATCTATATAAGGCCGTCAAGATGTCTTGTTTTTCAAAAATTGTCCGTTTTATTACCTTTTTAACTGTTTTTACAGCATTTTCTGCTTCGCCATTACCTTGAGGCCTATACGGTGCGGAAGTAGAATGATCTGTTTCTGATTTTGTTTCTCTCACAATATAATTTAAATTCTTCTGAAAAAATGGCGGGCCGTTATCGGTCACTAATTGTAAAGGGATACCGAACCGAGCAAAAATCGACGTCAATGCTGTAATGGTGGCACTCGCTGAAGTACCTGCCATTGCTACAGTCACGATCCACTTTGAGTGCGCATCCACTAAAATCAAATACCTTTTACCGGCGCAATCGAAAAAGTCCGCATGTACTCTTTGCCAGGGATGCAGCGGGTACTCCCACGGGTGGAGGGGCGCACGAGACGGCGCGTCACGTACTGAGCGGCATGCGTCACACGCGCGACACATCTCCTCTATGTCCTTGTCGATGTTTGGCCAGTACACATAGTTACGTGCAATATTCTTCATTTAATTCATTCCGACGTGGCCACTATGGATTTCATTTAACAGTCCCGCCCGTAACTTAAATGGTATTACTAACCGGTATTTATAAATTAGACAACCGCGATCCGTAAACAAATCTTGTTTACGAGCAAAATAAACTTTATCTTCGTCACAAGCGAGCGATAGCGGCCAACCGAACATTACGTAGCCCAGCACTTTCGAAAGCTGGGTATCTTTTTGCGTCTCCCTTGCTACATCCTTAAAATCAATTGTTAAAGATTCTTCTACATAATGTAAATAATCGATATGAGAAGTAAGTGGCCGCTCGTGAATCAGTGGCAACCGCGATAACGTATCCGCCGGACCGTTGTCGACCGATCTAACAAATTCAATTGTAAAATCATAGCCCGCTAACCGCGCGGCCCACCTCTGCAACCTGCTAGCTGCCGTTTGAGTTATACCCTTTTTATCCCCAAAAATGTACGTAAGGGGCTTGTGATCTGAACGTAATATGAAACGTCTCCCAAATAAGTATTGGTGATGTTTCATAACGCCAAAGTAAATAGCAAGGGCTTCTTTGTCGAGTTGACTATAGTTGCGTTCGGCTTCATTTAGTGTGCGCGAGGCACAACACACGGGCCGCTCGCTGCCGTCCCCGTACCGATGCGCAAGGAGCGCGCCTACGCCATATGCACTACTGTCCACAGACAGGACGAGCGGCCGCCCCTCCTCATAGTGGGCCAAAACGCGATCACTGAGCAATGCATGTTTCGCCTTTTCGAACGCTTTCTCACAATGCGAATCCCAATTCCACTGAGTGTCTTTTTTTAAAAGATTGTGCAGTGGGTGCAGTATTGTACTTAAGTTGGGTATAAATTATCGTAATAATTTAATAAGCCTAGAAAACTTTTTAACTGGGTGACATCTGTTGGAGTGGGTATTTGGAAATCGCATCGAGTTTAGTCGGGTCGGGATGCAACCCATTTTTATCTATTATATAACCTAAGTAGTTTACACTATTTTGTAAAAATGAACATTTTTCTATTTTAACTGTGAGACCCATCTGACGTAATCGTTCGAGTACAGCTCGTAGATTGCGTATGTGTGTGAGACGATCTTTACCCGTTACACAAATGTCGTTGAGAAAGACAACCGTACTTGGAACTCCGCGTAAAGCTTCCTCCATCAACTTTTGAAACTGTTCCGGAACACAAGACAAACCATATGGTGTTCTACGATAGGCAAAAGTACCCACATGAGTGGTAATCGTTGTGAACCTTTGTGAATCCGGTTCTAATAACACTTGCTCATATGCGTGACGTAGGTCAATTTTAGTAAAAGCATTCCCGTTATTTAAACATGCGAATAGTTCCTCGATACGAGGTAAAGGGTAGTGGTCCCGTTTCAATTTCGGATCGATGGTCATCTTATAGTCCCGCATATTCTAAGTTCCCCGTTACTTTTAACGACGGGAACGATCGGCGTCCCAAAGTCGGAGTGCTCCACTCGGTATATTGACCCGTCGCTCTCTAATCGCTCGAGTTCTTGCTCAACGCGCGCGCGCAGTGCCAGCGGCACGGGCCGCGCCCGATAGTATACACCGTCGCAATCTGCGAGCTGTAGCCGTAATGTCTTTTTACAGGTACCAAGCTCATCGGTAAACATCTCGGGAAACTCTTTACATAACTGAGATACCAAATCATCCTCTTCGATTAATTTATTTACATTTATTTGGGTTATACTTAATAATGCTTTAAGCCAATCTCGACCGAGTAATGGTCCTCCTCCGCCCTTTATCACATCCAGACGGACATTATTAGCTATGACGTTTTTAAATTTAATGTCGACAGTAATGTACCCTAGAGGGACAATCCTGGAGCCAGAATAGCTACGTAATATTAGATTATCCGCTTGTAGCTTACGACTCTTAAATAACCACTCATAATAGTCATCATTTATGGCTGAAATTCTACTGCCCTTGTTGATTTCACAATCTAAAATCTACTTGAATTTTAATAAAATAAGGTTTGTTACCTCCACCCGATGCTATGCCTATGTTGAAAAAGTCGTCCGCTTCCACAAAATTCTGCGGCGACTCACCGTAACGAAAGCCCTGTCGATCACGCACTTTACCGCACATGACACGTAAATTTCGTGCGTGGAACGAAGTGGACTTGAGCAGCATGCTAGTCCTTTTAAAGGAGCTGGCTCGAAAACAGGACGAGCAGGCTAGAAAACAGGACGAACAGGCTAGAAAACAGGAAGAACAGGTTAAAGAACTATCGAGAACACAGGAAGAATAGTTTAAAAGAGGAGACAGGAAACAGGACGAACTATCCGGAATACACCGCGAGTTTCTCGAAAATACCGCAGCGTGGAAGAAGGAAATGTTAGAGATCCAGGAGAAACTTACCGATATGGATGTCAGGATACACGACGTGAATGAAAAGGTGGAGGCTTATGAAAACCGCCTGCAGAAGTTGGAGTCCAAAGCAGCTAACAGCTCCTGTGGGCCTGAGACTACCATGTCGGGAGTTGGAAGATTCAAAGCACCTCCGTGGTACGTCGTCCTGGACAGCATATAAGCTGCAGTTCGAGTCCGTTTCCCAGGCTAACGGCTGGAGTAAGGAGCAAGCTAAGACGGCGTTAACGTTAGCCCTACGTGATGAGGCCCTCACCATCTTGGAGGCCCCGGGAGACGACAGGACGTACGACCGTCTTCTTGAAGCTCTGGAGGCGCGTTACGGCGATGGTCACCTGGAGCACGTGTATCGAGCACAACTGAAGGACCAAAGCCAGGGGCGTAATGAGTCCTTACGACAGTGGGCCTTAGAAATAGAGAAATTGGTCAGGAAGGCTTATCAACGAGCTTCAGCGTCTCTGGTGGACAGCATGCTGGTGCAAGCCTTTATTGACGGGATACGGGACCTTGAAGTAAGAGCCGCAGTGCGATTGGGGCAGGGTGCGGGAAGTATCTGCTAGGGAGCCAATTGCACCTCGCCGTGAGTTTGGACCACGATGCTACAATTGTGGCGAACGAGGGCACATACAGTCCGGTTGCCCCAAGAAGAAGATAGATGGTCGCGACCCAGCCCCGATGACAAGGACGTCATGCTCAGCCCCTGCGCCGCAGCAGGGAAACGAATAAAAGCCAGGACTACGGGACGAGTGCTGGCTGGTGGTCGAAATGTCCCAGTTATGATCTCACAGGCGAACGACGGGAATAGTCTGGTTGTTACAGGAGACATTGGTCACCTCACCATCGACACCGGAGCTTCTCGGACAGTGATCAGTTCTCAGCTACTGAAGTACCTGCCCAGAGATCATCTAGTCCGACCTAAGCAACTCCAGCTGCTAACAGCTACCGGCCAGCATATTCCCATCCAAGGTGAGCGGGAGGTAGTGTTTGGAATTGGTGAAAAGAACTACCGGCATAAAGTCATCGTAGCTGACATTGTGGACGACTGCATTGTTGGACTAGATTTCATGAGAGGTTACGGCTGCAAGATCAACTTGAAAGTTGGAGTTCTGAATTTCGGATCCGACGAGGTGCCTATGGAAGGCGGAATAAATAAATAAATAAATAAAAAATAAATTGTCATTTATTTATTTATTAATTCCGCTTAATTTATATTAAAAATAATTTTTTAATGAAAACTCGATATGATCGGAGATCAAACCAAGTTGGGTTTGATGAAGGCTCATTGGTGTGGTTACATAATCCTTTGCGGCGGAAAGGGAAGTCCCCAAAGCTATCCCCTAACTGGGAAGGACCGTATAGAGTGGTTACTAGAATCAATGACGTCACGTATCGAATACAGCGGAGTCCTCGTAGTCCCTGCAAGATAGTTCACGTTGACCGACTTGCCAGATATCATGTAGACAACGATGCCCGGGACAAGCATGTCTTAGGAGGGGGTAGTGTTACGCCGGCGGACTAGTGAACAACTTTAAACGTCATTTTCTGGGCCTTGGGAACGTTTTCAGCAGGCTGAAAAGCGGTTTCAGGCCGTTGCCGAGGAAGCTCTATTACATACCAAATTATCGACTAAACACCCCATTTTCACCCCAGTTGCCGTTGTTTTCAGGCGCCTGAAACATGTTTTCAGTTCGTTTCAGGCCACCCCCTATTACATGCCATCATAACCTGGAAACCCTTTTTCAGGCGTTTTCAGGACCCCTTATGGGCCTTTGAAGCCAACTTCAGTATAAAGCGTAATTTTATGAAAGAGTGACAAGGATAGCAGTATTAGAAAGAGAGAGCTACATTCAGAATATTCCAGAGCTATTAGACAGGGATAGCACTATTATAAAAAGAGATAGCTACACTAAGAACATTCTAGAACTATGTGATAGAGATAGCACCAGAAGGGACAGCAATAGGTCGAGAACCTTCCGGCATATACCGAAGGAGCAACTAGTATCGTGTGGAACATTCTAGAGATGTACCCGATTGTAGGTACCGAACGAATTCTCCCGAATATTCCCGAACATTACTAGGCGTATATAAAGGGCCGAGCTCGCGGTTACAGGACAGTCTCTTTTGAGCAAGCGAACAGTGCGAATCGAAGTGATCTAAGCTAAATAGTGCGATACTGTTACAGTGCGATTATCTTAGAGAAGAATTTGTGATTAGTGTGTTTAGTGGCGATTATAAGTAGTGGTTTTATTGTTTTTATTTAGAGTAATTAAAGTGTTTCTTTTTAATTTGTGGTATTAGTGCAATTCCTATTAGTACCCACCCTACGAACGTAACAGTACTGACGTGGGTATGCATAGGGATATGGTGGCAGTAGATAACGGACTGACCCCACTCGCTCTTGCCAAAAAGAACTGAAGCAAATACTAAGTACTGACGATCGCAAGGAGATATGGCAGAGTAAAGAACTGCATGGACGGTTTTATCGGGCTTTACATAGGCCCGATGTAGATTTATTAGCTTCTGTCTCCTGGCTACGGTTTGGTGATTTATTTGGCGAAACCGAGGGTTTTGTCTGTGCAATTACTGATGGAAAATCCTGGCTACTTGGTTGTGCCTATGCAAATACTCGCCGTTGGCAAGACGAGAACAACCAGATATTATATGTCTAAGAGATTCACCCGGTAGGTGGCATGCCCGACATATGTCAGCCGTACCATGTCTCAGAATATACTTCCGATAGTTATTCGTCATAACAACTTCATCAGTAATTGCACAGACAAAACCCTCGGTTTCGCCAAATAAATCACAAAACCGTAGCCAGGAGACAGAAGCTAATAAATCTACATCGGGCCTATGTAAAGCCCCATAAAACCGTCCATGCAGTTCTTTACTCTGCCATATCTCCTTGCGATCGTCAGTACTTAGTATTTGCGCCAGTTCTCTTTGGCAAGAGCGAGTGGGGTCAGTCCGTTATCTACTGCCACCAAATCCCTATGCATACCCACGTCAGTACTGTTACGTTCGTAGGGTGGGTACTAATAGGAATTGCACTAATACCACAAATTAAAAAGAAACACTTTAATTACTCTAAATAAAAACAATAAAACCACTACTTATAATCGCCACTAAACACACTAATCACAAATTCTTCTCTAAGATAATCGCACTGTAACAGTATCGCACTATTTAGCTTAGATCACTTCGATTCGCACTGTTCGCTTCTTCAAAGGAGACTGTCCTGTAGCCGCGAGCTCGGCCCTTTATATACGCCAAGTAATGTTCGGGAATATTCGGGAGAATTCGTTCGGTACCTACAATCGGGTACATCTCTAGAATGTTCCACACGATACTAGTTGCTCCTTCGGTATATGCCGGAAGGTTCTCGACCTATTGCTGTCCCTTCTGGTGCTATCTCTATCACATAGTTCTAGAATGTTCTTAGTGTAGCGATCTCTTTTTATAATAGTGCTATCCCTGTCTAATAGCTCTGGAATATTCTGAATGTAGCTCTCTCTTTCTAATACTGCTATCCTTGTCACTCTTTCATAAAATTACGCTTAATACTGAAGTTGGCTTCAAAGGCCCATAAGGGGTCCTGAAAACGCCTGAAAAAGGGTTTTCAGGTTATGATGGCATGTAATAGGGGGTAGCCTGAAACGAACTGAAAACATGTTTCAGGCGCCTGAAAACAACGGCAACTGGGGTGAAATTTGGATAATTTGGTATGTGATAGAGCTTCATCGGAAACGGCCTGAAACCGCTTTTCAGCCTGCTGAAAACGTTCTCAAGGCCCAGAAAATGACGTTTAAAGTTGTTCTCTAGTCCGCCGGCGTAACACTACCCCCTCCTAAGACATGCTCGTCCCGGGCATCGTTGTCTACATGATATCTGGCAAGTCGGTCAACGTGAACTATCTTACAGGGACTACGAGGACTCCGCTGTATTCGATACGTGACGTCATTGATTCTAGTAACCGCTCTATACGGTCCTTCCCAGTTAGGGGATAGCTTTTAAGGACTTCCCTTTCCGCCGCAAAGGATTATGTAACCACACCAATGAGCCTTCATCAAACCCAACTTGTTTGATCTCCGATCATATCGAGATTTCATTAAAAAAATATTTTTAATAAAAATTAAGTGGAATTAATAAATAAATAAATAAAAAAATTAAATTTTATTTATTTATTCTGCCTTCCATAGGCACCTCGTCGGATCCGAATTTCAGAACTCCAACTTTCAAGTTTATAACGGTTGACGGGCTTGGTAGGGGTGGTGCGCACTAGGTAGCAACAACACACCTACGTACACCCATCAGGTACGGTTGGTAATCCCTGGAGATGTGTAAGTAACACTATCTCAAAGAATCACCGGTGCACCAGCTAGCAGAGCATGTGTATAGGGAGTAAGTATGGACCAATCTGGAGCAGAGAAATACCAGAATTTATAAAAAGAGGGCGCCAGGTATCTCTCCATCAAACGAATGATGCAAAAAAAAAACTCAAGTATCTACTTATTAATTATATTTATTTAAACTATATCCATATGTTGAGTGTTGTTGAATGAATATACATAAATGAAAGTAAAAAGAAATGGCTTAGTCATGCATGAACTACATGAAAAATAAGTTTAGAATTAGTACAAATAAAAATTTAAACCAAAGTATGGAAATGGGCGTGGCCTAAAATGACAAATATTAAAGCAGTTGTCATATGCCTTAAAAATATCTAAATTATATACAGACATACATTTAAACTATTTCTTAGTTTAGTTAACACACAACACCGCTTCCTATCATCATCATCATCATCATACACTACAACATAACAAGGTAAAAATAAAGTTTCACATTAATATTCCTTTGTGATAATAAAAAGGTTATAAAATAAGTGTAACTGGAACGTCACATCGGTAGTCCAGTAAATTAAAGTAGTTGAAAGCTACATATGTAATAGAAAAATGAATATTTAAAGTTAAAAGTTATTCCTTTTAAACTATCAACATCAGTCGGCCTTTACCGGGTTATTATACATATATTATATCGGGGATGAAGAGTAGAAGCGTGCACGTCGCCATCCCTACCAGCTACGGCTGCAATTCTACTCCAACACGAGTGCCACCAGGACGAGTGATGCTAGGGCGTGCCCCCGAGGCGACGCGCACCAGTTCGTCCCCGCTGGTGCGAAAAGTGTGTGCCAGAGCGGCGTAGGGGACCGCCACCCTACACGCGCGGCCCGACACAGCGGGAAGTGGAGGACGGAGTGCAGGGTAGCTGCGTGGAATGTTAGGGGAGGAATGACAGATAAGATGAATGAGTTGATGGATGTTATGAATGAGAGAAAGTTAGATGCAGTGTGCTTGACAGAGACCAAGCGCAAGGGCAGCGAAGTCTTGGAGCTCCCGGGTGGGATGCTCGCGCTTTGGTCTGCAGTACCAGAGAGCGAGCATGGCAGTCGGAGGGTTAAAATTTTGCTGTCCTCGCGATTGGCCTCCGGTATGTATGAGTACAAACTGATAGGTCATAGAATCCTCTGGATCCGTGTAAAACTTGGTTTGACGAAGATTTTCCTGGTAGCTGCTTACGCGCCAGTATCTTCGTCGAACGCGAGTGAGCTAGAGGATTTCTGGGAGAGTATGAGAGAAGCTCTAAATGTGATAGAAGAAAATGAAAGACTTATAGTATGTGGAGACTTGAATGGATGGGTGGGTACCGCTAAAGGGTGAACGACGCTGGCAAGCTAATACTGGCATTTTGTAAGGAAAAGGATTTGTTTGTGGCGAACACAATGTTCAACCACAAACAAATTCATATGTATACGAGGAGATGTAAGTCAAAGAGAAGCATGATAGATTTATTCCTAATGGATAGTCGACTCCGTAAACAGGTGATGGACACAAGGGTTTATCGAGGTGCTGAGCTGGGATCAGACCACTACCTAGTCATAACTAGGATTAGGGGTCTGTTCGCGGGTTGGCGTCATCGTACCGAGTGTCCTGAACCTGAGCCGACTTATAGCATCAAAAGCTGGAAGCTGCAGGATGCATCCATTAGCCGAAAAGCTTGGCGACGTCAATGTAAGCAGTGAGAATGTGGAAAGTGTATGGCAGAACCTTAGGGACAGTATAATAAATGCCGCTGTGGAAGTGTGTGGAGAAACGAAAAGAGGCAGTAGTAATAAGCGTGATGCATGGTGGAATGAGGAAGTGAAAGAAGAAGGTAAGTGGAGCTCACTTCGATGCTCCGGATCCCGATGTCATTGAAGTCATTAGTATGAAAGAAATAGAACAAGCGATAAGAAGTATGAAATGTGGTAAGGCTGCGGGAAAAGACAGAGTTACTGCTGAGATGATCAAGTACGGTGGGTCGCGTGTCTGGGACACACTATGTCTGTTATGCAACTTGTGCTGGCGGACGGGTGAGGTCCCAGATGACTGGCGAGTAGCAGTTGTAGTACCTATTTACAAAGGGAAAGGCTCGCGCCTAAACTGCTCCAGCTACAGGGCGATCAGCTTGGTCAGCTTAGCTAGTAAGGTGTATGCAAAGGTTATAACGGCACAAATGCAAGAAAAGTCTGAAAGGTATTTATGGGAGGCTCAATGCGGATTCCGACGTGGAAGAGGTTGCATGGATCAAGTGTTTTCTCTCCGCATGATCGCGGAAAAGTTTCTGGCTCTTAGCCAGAAGGTTTTCTGCGCTTTTGTGGATCTAGAGAAAGCATTTGATAACGTTGTGAGAGAAAAGCTGTGGGACTTGCTGCCAGGATATGGTGTGGACGGCTCGCTACTGCGGGCAATACAGTCTCTTTATAGGGACTGTAAGGCTTGCGTGCGAGTAGGGGGGGATGTGTCACCTCTTTTTGATGTCTGTACAGGCGTCAAACAGGGATGTGTCATGTCCGCCTGGCTGTTCATAGTGTATCTGGACAGCTACCTACAGAAGTTGAAAGATTTTAATATGGGTGTGAATTTGGGTGACTTTACAGTAAACTGTCTGCTATACGCTGATGATGCGGCGCTCATGGCCTCATCAGAAGCCGACCTACAGGCATTAGTCACTAATATGAAAGAGGGGTGTGAAAGTAAGGGTCTCCGCTTGAATGCAAGTAAAACTAAGATTCTAGTATTTGAAAGAGGTGACGTAAGAACTAAATGCGAGATTAGGGTAAACCAGGAACGTCTAGAGCAAGTGAATGAAATTGTGTATTTAGGAAGTATGTTTAGCGCGGATGGAAGATGTGATTCGGATGTAGAACGGCGATTAGCTGCCGGAAACAAAGTTAACGGTGCTTTGTCCCAGTAGGTAAAGCGACAAAGCATCGTAAAAGAAGCACGAATGGCGATTCATAACGCAGTGCTAGTGCCAACTTTGCTTTACGGTAGTGAAACCTGGGTATGTCAGCAGATGCATGAAAGTAAATTGAATGCTGTGGAGATGCGATCACTTCGAAAATTGTGCGGCGTTACCTTGGCCAACCGAATACGTAACGAAGTGATACGCAATATGGCAGGTTTGAATGAAAGTGTCAGCGTTAAGCTGGAAAAGGGCGTGCTCCGTTGGTTGAATGAGTGAGGAACGATTGACGAAGAATATATATTGTTCAAAAGTAGAGGGTAGAAGGAGTCAGGGAAGGCCGAGACTTACATATGAAGACCACGTGAGCAGATTGCTCAAAAACGGAAAGGTCAAAAGTACTCGGATACCCAGACGTGCGTGTATGAAGCGATTGATGAATCTCGAAGAAGCGAAAGAAGTATGCATGGATCGCGAAGCCTGGCGATCTGTCCTCTCTGACTACCCCGTCAGGGATACAGCGTGAAGATAGTTAGTTAGTTATTATACATAGAAACTAATTAAAGATTATCACTTATCTGGATTTAAGTTTGAGGAACATCCAAGTCCTTCATATCTCTTCCTATTCTAGAAGTCCAGGTAGAAGGTAACCAGAGTAGGGAAAAATATCCACTTTGCACAATGTCTCAGCTTACTTTAAGTCTTCTTACAGACATTCAGGAGTAAAAATGTAGAATGCAGAGAACGTGAAACACGTTAAACTCAATTATTATGTAGATATAAAATAAAGAACCAAAACGAAAAAGAACAAAAACGAAAAACCCCTGTAACAACAGAAAAGTTACAGACATTAGTAATTTGTAATAAAAATCACTTCCACCCTCAACATTCTGTTAAGGAATGCAGTCTAAGAGATTATATAGTTTTAACTTACCACTTATTTCAGTGGGGTTTTAACTAGATCCTTCTATCATCAATCTTTTTCATATTATTTGCTAAGTCTCTTGAAAAGCAGACTGAAATACAAAGTACAACCATCGTAAGAACATATTATTCGCAAAGGCCAAGTAATCTTAACGATTACGAAGAAACAAATATTAACAAATATTCTCACCTCAGCACAAATTATTATGTCTACATATTTGCTAAAAAGACTTCGGATATTAATCCGAATTAAATCACCATGACAGGCATATTCTCATGACGCCATGTCGTAGCATAAAAGCAGCTTTCTTTTCTTTTCTCCCGCTCGATTACAGCAGGCTAAAGTCATACGGCCTATACAACCTTGACAAATAATCAAAAAATAAATAAACAAAACCAACATGAAAACCTTACTATTCCTGTTTGTCACACCTCACGAAATACATTATGGGTGGATGTGAGTCAGGACAGCCAATGTATCTAAGTTCAATGTCCAGCACCAAACTGAAAGACACCATAGACGCACGCGTTAATTTTAGAACGCGCCAAAAGAGTCGAAACGACCGTGACAGTTTTGACAACGTCAAACTCATGTCGTTCATAACAAAAACAAACAATGTGAAATATTATAAACTTTTAAATAATTAGACAAATGACTTTAAAGTTATAACTAAAGTATTGTGAAAATTGAGTTTGTTTCCCACAAAAGGGATGTATATAAAAACAAGGTTAGTAAATCAAATCTTAGGAATATGTAACCGACACTCAGAAGTGTTACAAGTTGATCTTGCAGCCGTAACCTCTCATGAAATCTAGTCCAACAATGCAGTCGTCTACAATGTCAGCTACGATGACTTTATGTCGGTAGTTCTTTTCACCAATTCCAAACACTACCTCCCGCTCACCTTGGATGGGAATATGCTGGCCGGTAGCTGTTAGCAGCTGGAGTTGCTTAGATCGGACTAGATGATCTCTGGGCAGGTACTTCAGTAGCCGAGAACTGATCACTGTCCGAGAAGCCCCGGTGTCGATGGTGAGGTGACATGGTATTCCACCAATGTCTCCTGTAACAACCAGACTATTCCCGTCGTTCGCCTGTGAGATCATAACTGGGACATTTCGACCACCAGCCAGCACTCGTCCCGTAGTCCTGGCTTTTATTCGTTTCCCTGCTGCGGCGCAGGGGCTGAGCATGACGTCCTTGTCATCGGGGCTGGGTCGCGACCATCTATCTTCTTCTTGGGGCAACCGGACTGTATGTGCCCTCGTTCGCCACAATTGTAGCATCGTGGTCCAAACTCACGGCGAGGTGCAATTGGCTCCCTAGCAGATACTTCCCGCACCCTGTAAGGCCTCGAAGAATCCTGCCGTACAGCCTCTACTTCCAGTGCATGGGCAACTGCATCTTTAAGACTTCCGTGGTGCCCCAATCGCACTGCGGCTCTTACTTCAAGGTCCCGTATCCCGTCAATAAAGGCTTGCACCAGCATGCTGTCCACCAGAGACGCTGAAGCTCGTTGATAAGCCTTCCTGACCAATTTCTCTATTTCTAAGGCCCACTGTTGTAAGGACTCATTACGCCCCTGGCTTTGGTCCTTCAGTTGTGCTCGATACACGTGCTCCAGGTGACCATCGCCGTAACGCGCCTCCAGAGCTTCAAGGAGACGGTCGTACGTCCTGTCGTCTCCCAGGGCCTCCAAGATGGTGAGGGCCTCATCACGTAGGGCTAACGTTAACGCCGTCTTAGCTTGCTCCTTACTCCAGCCGTTAGCCTGGGAAACGGACTCGAACTGCAGCTTATATGCAGTCCAGGACGACGTACCATCAAAGGGAGGTGCTTTGAATCTTCCACCTCCCGACATGGTAGTCTCAGGCCCACAGGAACTGTTAGCTGCTTTGGACTCCAACTTCTGCAGGCGGTTTTCATAAGCCTCCGCCTTTTCATTCACGTCGTGTATCCTGACATCCATATCGGTAAGTTTCTCCTGGATCTCTAACATTTCTTTCTTCCACGCTGCGGTATTTTCGAAAAACTCGCTTAGTATTCCGGATTGTTCGTCCTGTTTCCTGTCCTGTCTTTTAAGCTGTTCTTCCTGTGTTCTCGATAGTTCTTTAACCTGTTCTTCCTGTTTTCTAGCCTGTTCGTCCTGTTTTCTAGCCTGCTCGTCCTGTTTTCGAGCCAGCTCCTTTAAAAGGACTAGCATGCTGCTCAAGTAGCCAGGATTGTCCATCAGCAACTTGCACTGAAATATAACCTTGTCGATTCTTAGAGTCGAGTCGAGAGGTAATGGAGAACTGGGTCGGGCACATACCTATAATACGGTATTACAGGTATGTGCCCGACCAAGTTCTAGAAAATGGTCGTGTCACATTGTACTGGGACCGATCTATTATCACTGACAGGACTATTGAAGCCAATAAGCCTGATATAGTGGTAATAGATCGGTCAGAACGCCTCGCATTAATCGTTGATATAACCATACCACATGAAGAGAATCTCGTAAAAGTCGAAAAGGATAAAGAAATAAAATATTTGTACCTTGCTCACGAGATTGTCGACATGTGGGATGTGGATTCAGCGATTATTGTCCCGATAGTTGTATCGGCACATGGTCTGATTGCCAAAAGCCTCGACCAACATCTCAAGAGGCTCGCGTTAGGCAGTTGGGTCAAGGGCGTGATGCAAAAGGCGGTTCTTCTGGGCACGGCACGTATTGTGCGGAAGTTCTTGTCTCTGCAGCCCTGACCACCGGTAGCTTGGTCCCTGTACCCGATGCCGGTGGTATACTATTTTTTATATTTTTAAATAGATTTTTAATATGTATAATTTATTTAAAAATGTAATTTTTATGTGTATATAATAAATAAAGGAATTAATGATAATTTAGTGTAACCATAATTCGACAAGGTCCGTGCGGGCGTAGATACTGGAGACTGGAGAAGTAATCAACTAATTTGGAAAATGGTTTTACATTATTGTGAAATTAATGAACGACGGGGTTAAATGGGTGCCACGGGGTTCAAAGTATGACACTGGCGAAGCCGGGCGGGTCAGCTAGTAAATAATAAATACAATTCCTTCACTAATTAATCGAAAGCAACTTCGTTCCATCCGGGTGTCCCTTGACACCTCTCAAGTTTTTTTAAACAATCTTAGGTACTGATTTAATTTTTTGGTCTAATTTGACCGGACTACTAACACTGGAGACTGGCTTGCTTAACATTGTATTGAATAATAAATAAATATTCTTTGTTTTTATACCTTTAGTTATAGGTATAATTTAATCTCAGTTCTCTTGCCCATTGGGACGGGGGTAAGTAAGATAATAATAACAAAGTAAGTAATATACATCTTATATTTTTCGGTTACTTTTAGACCCTATTTTAATGATTCAATGTAGATTCAGAATATAAGAGATAATTGGATTCCTTCGGTGATTAGGGACAAAATAATCTTCATCAAATTCTGAAGTCAACTAACGTAGTAAAAATGATAAGGATTAATAGCATATTTGTGTAAATAGCCCTCAAATTTCCGCTTTATAATTGATGGTTTTTTAAGTATTAAAATGGATACAGTATGTCATTCTTAAACATCATCATTCTAAACATATACCGTCGCAAACTTACACAATTGCACCATACATTATTTTGTTATATCTCAAAAGGTTGAGGCAGAGTTTTTTTAAAAGCTTCCAGACGGCTTATTTTTTTCAACATCCTCAAAAATTTCGTTATAATTTGGCCAGCCAGTTTAGAAAACCTTAACAAATTATACATATAAACCTTATAGTATAAGAATCACTCTTACTATAAAAAAAAACTGCATCCTGATTCGTTGCGTAGTTTTAAAGATCTAAACATACATAGGGACAGACAGCGAAAAGCGACTTTGTTTTAAAATATGTAGTGATATTATATTATTTAAATTTAAGACAAACTACGTTTACTCAACTGTTTTCACGTAACTCCAAAGGACAAACTAAGTTAATCATTGTAAGCCATCATCAATCATTGTATGTAAGCTCTCGTGACCTCGCTAACTCAGTGTTCTGTAAACGATCACTGCGTTATGCAACTTTCACTATGGCTGGTCTTCGGATGGGTGACCACTTTGTGACATACATTTGTGAGCGTTTCCTTGCTTCGAAAGGCACGTCAAGACGGTCCCGCTTGCCAGTAACATGGTAGTCGTCAAGCGAAGTTGAAGGCCTTTTGGGCGGCTCGAAAAATTCCAATGTGCCTAAAATGATCTACATGAATAAAAATATTTTTGATTTGATTTCATCTTCAAAATTATGAAGTACATATGTATCTATATAAGAGACAAGGTTGGCAGCCTGTCTTTATTAATTATTTTATGTGAAAATAAATAAATATTGTGGAACACTTTTCAGACTGCGTCATCTAGCCCAAAGTAAGCTAATATAAGCTTGTAGTATCTATGTAGATCTACGTGTCACGGAAATGAAGATGCTGCGGTGGATGTGCGGAGTCACGCGGATGGACCGCGTGAGGAACTCTCGCATCCGCGGCAGCCTTCACATCCGTGACATTGCAGACAAGTTGCAAGAGTGTCGCCTTCGTTGGTATGGTCACGTCTTGTGGCAACCGCCGGGCTACGTAGGAAACAAATGTCTGGCCATGTCAGCCCCGCCGGGTCCCGGTAAGAGGGGAAGACCCAAGAAGTGCTGGCTTGACGTCGTAAGGGATGACATGCGTGCCATTGGTCTCACTACAGGGGATGCCGACGATCGCGCGAAGTGGAGGAGAAAATGTAGTAAAGCGGACCCCGGGCGTCGCGAGACGCAACTGGGACAGACGCTCGGATGATGATGAGTGTCAAGAAACTATAAAAGTGCAGATATTGTGTGTCTACCAAAAACTCAAATATGAACATTATTATAAAACAAAAGATCTGGCTCAAAGGTCTTTAGAACCAGGCCATATAATCTAATAAAAAAAAATAGACTACGTCAAATTTGTCAAACTAAAGATTCGAAACGAAAAAGTCGAAAACGTGCGTGCAGCTGAGCTCGTTATCGTAATTAATAAATTGATAAACATATTACACAACAAGAAGTTTTAAAAATGTCATCTTGGAAAAAGGCTGCAAAAGCCAACCAAAAGACCCACAAGGAACGGCATCAGCCGGAATCACGCAAACATTTAGGCACACTAGAAAAGAAAAAGGATTATAAGAAGCGTGCCGATGATTATCATGATAAGGGTGAAACGTTGAAACTTCTACGTAAAAGGACTCTGGACAAAAATCCAGATGAATTCTACTACCACATGATCAATTCTAGAGTAAAGGATGGGGTTAGTAAAGATTTCTCTTCATATATTACAAGTATACGTCAAACAGCAGATGTAAACAAACCAATAAGGCTCCAATGAGGAGATATACATAACATGCTACTATTCACTATAACTACTCATCTGACCATTCTCGTGTACTCATTTATGTAATTTTAGTTATTGCCCATGTGGTGAAGTTTAGAAACCACAGGAGCTTATTCCCAGGGTAAAAAGTAGCCTATATTCTATTTTGATGTAAATACCACATTACTGTAGTTTCATTTAAATCCATGTAGTAGTTTTTCCATGAAAGAGTAACAAACATACATTCACACATCCATACAAATTTTCTCATTTATAATATTATTAATTATATCAGCCAGTCTACTGCTGGACCTAAGTCTTTCCTAATTCTTGCCTTTTATATTGGGAGGATGATCAGCTCTTGTCCTAATGTGTTGGTAGTTGGTGACTTTGAATCAGGTTTTCCATCTCTTCGCCACTGCCTTGTCCATTAGACAGTACGTGAACTAGTTGCAGGTGAGGCTGCATGCAAATAAAGGATCTGTAAAGGGGCCCATCGCACCCTATTTACTTATGACCTAAAGTAATAAAAATGTTTGTGCTTTAGGAGCATCATGAAGTGATGAAAGAAGATGAGCATTCAAAAGAACAGGTGAAACTGATGCAGACCCAAGATATTAAATACATAAATATGAAGAGAACTATTGAAAGCAGAAGAATCAATAGGTTACAAGTAAGTATATTATACTGTTTTATCTCTAAAACTTATATTGAGCAGCTCATTAGAGGAGAGGCAGATTTATGAAAATATGCTTTGGCATAGTAGAGGATGACAAGCATGTTGTTCGGCTTAAGACTAGGGGTACTGATGGTACAAACTCTAGATTTTATTGGAGATATTTTTTATAGAGAAGCATAAAGCCACATTGGAAGCTGCACTGTTGTTGTTCAATGTGTGTTGACACTCCTATTGTAAAAGGACCACAATTAGAACTAGTCAGGCTATACTGAAATTACCATGTGAACAAAACAGTTTAGTTAGATGAACAACATTCCCAAGTTATTATTATAGTGGTCCTGGCTGGATTATTGTTTTAATCAAGTTACATGTGTGACTAAACATCCCAGGGATCATAAATTTCCTTACAAAAGACCAGCTCTTTAGGTTTTTCGAATTTATGGTTATCAATGAAAGATTACACTTATTTTTCTGTTTCAGGCTCAATTACACATGACAGATGTAGCAGACTCCACTTCTAATACTCACATTTTTTTCATTGACGAGGGAGAGGAGAAAGATTTTGATTTAGCCAAGAGACTGGAAACACACCCGGCGTTACTTGGCAGGAAGTCTAACAGACCCCGTTTGTCTGATTTACATAAAATTAATTTACCAGAATTGGAAGACCAGGTACTTATTGACTTTGTTTTTAACCCAAGAAGATCTGTTATATGGTTTATATGGCATGATAGATACAACCAATTTTAATGCATTTTTTTATTTATTTGATATTCCATAGCTGTAATTTATTAAAAACTGTTTAGATGTTTGAAAATCCTTTAAATTTCTTTTGTAGAAGAAATTTTTTTACTTGTCTAAGTTTTTAACTTGTCAAGTATCAATAGCTGATAATAATTTCATATAATTTTTGTTATTTTAGACTCTAGAATCAATGAACAAGAAAAAAGCTAAAATATATCAGGAGTTATCTAAGAGGATAGAAAGAGAGAAAGAGCTAGTGGTAATCCAACAGAAGATGGAATTAAAACGTCATCTGCAGGATGTTAAGGTCATGAAGCCAAAGCGGATAACCCCGGGCAGTAAAAGTGCTGCACCAGTTTATAGGTTTCAGTATATGCGAAAAAAATAAATAACATAAGTTACATATTCTTGTTTTTTTTTAATAATTTTTTTAATTTAATAATTTTTTTAAATTTTTTTAAATTTTATTTAGTAAAACAACAAAATTTTAATAATTTTTTTAAATTTTATTTATTAAAACAACAGGTCAAGGCCAGATCGAACTCGGGCCCTAGGGTTTTCTTACCTACCCATTATACTAATAATAATAAAATTATTGACGTAAGTGCTAATTTAGCTAGACCTACAAATTTTATGAGCGGCCATACAACTCCGAGGTCTATGTTAATTGGTATTTCTATGTATGCAGTTGCCCCTTCATTTTCATCTTTATCTTTTGGATTTTTTCCTTTATTTATGCTGTAAGGACCTTGGTTTTTGCCAAATTTTATGATTCCATGTCTATGGAAACTACCATTTTGGTTTTTGACTTGAAACTTATAGGGTACTTCCGGTTGACATAGAATTGTCAATTTTGGTTAAAAGCAAGGTCTTACAGCAAAAGTAAGGGAAAAATTCCGAAAAAAAAATTGGTAATTTACGTACTTCAAATTTTCGCGAAAATCTAAAGACTGCCCACCTCTGCCCACTTTTGGGCCCACAAAGTACAGAGATAGCAAATACTGGATAAAATTGTTACTTTTTCTTAATCCACAAATACTAAAAATAATTTTAATTTACCAAGTCAAAAAATAAATATTATCTTTTTGCCGTGTTGACTATGAGCCTCAGTATCTGGTAAAAATTTCAGGTCGACCCGTTCATAGAAACATGAAAAACTAGTTGACGTTGAGTTGTAGTGGTGAAGTTGTCCCATTCCCGTTTCCCACAGGAATTTGTTCCCGGGATTAAAAGTAGCCGATGTGTTTTTTTGATGTGTAAGCTTTTGTGTGTTTCATCAATTCAGTAGATTTTGTGTGAAAGAGTAAACATCCGTCCATACTTACAAACTTTCGCGTTTATAATATTAGTAGGATTGTGAATGTTTTCTTTAAGTACTTTGGATGAGAACTAACAAAGGAACTGTCCTGGAAACAGGAACTATGCGGGTGAAACCACTCACAGTCAAAATTATTAGGCATAGACACCTGAAATTAGGTATCTTAGATAAGCAGCACCAAGAAAGAACTGCCCGGTATACCCATAGGAATGTATTCTACTAATATGAATGTGGTTGTCAAGTGTTTAGTGGAGAGAAAAGGTTTCTGATCGTTTAGAATTGTATTATAGATACTTTAGCCCCCCCCCCCCTCCCCCCTCTTTCTCTCTCTTCTGTGGCGCTCGGGTAAGTATGTAGCCGGCAAGCTTCATACAAATATCTTCAAATTCAGAATTCAGCTTCTTTTATTAAATATTTCACAAACCCTTTAAAAAAAACGTATATTCAAAACGGGATCTAATTAGGACCTAGGTTGCGACGATGTTGAAAAAATTGTTTTCTGTTAAAAAAACTGAAATAGCTTTGTAGAATTTATTTACATTACAAAATAGTATTCATTTTCTTAATTTTTATGTTTTACATATTAAACATGTTATGGAGGTTCAAACTATTAGGTACAGTTTATAACAACCAGCTTTTACAAGAAAGTTATCAACAAAAAGAAAATATTTACATCTACATCTAGACATAAAAATAACAATACTAATATTTCAATATAGCACAAATTAACAACATTGATAACTGAGAAAGGTCCACTTATGAGTGCAAAAACACTCGTTGATATCAAATTGTTAGTTACATAAAACAAACTACAGTTTTGCCTGTAGTATTTACAAACAGTCTTAGAAATAACACACAAAATCATCTAAGTATAATATAGACGCAGTAGGTACAGTAAAAAAACTTCCGTTGCCGTTTAGACACGCGACTGTTCTCGGATTTGTTGGTCAACAGATCACAATCTCTCTGAACGCGTGAGCGAGCTGACGTCTTGTTTCATACAAGTAACCAGGCAGCGTTGGATTTGACGTCCGTTCACACAGACTGTTTAGGAAGCATGTCTGAACTTGATCGCCGTTGAAAATAGTTTTATGGCATTGAAATTACATTTATTTTACACTAGTTGACGCCCGCGGCTTCGCTCGCGTAAAGAAGTTTTCCCGTTCCCGTTTTCCACAGGAACTTGTTCCTGGGATAAAAAGTAGCCTATGTGTTATTCTGATGTATAAGCTACATTATTGTAAAGTTTAGTCATCATATATTTATATATCAGAATAACACATAGGTTATTCTGCTGTATAAATTATATATTAGCTACATTATTGTAGTTTCTTTAAAATCTATTCAGTAGTTTTAACGTGAAAGAGTAACAAACATCCATACAAACCTTCGCATTCATAATATTATTAAGATTTAACTCTTTATATGAGATTCCTTGAAAGCTGTTCGCACGCATACCGATTAACATTATTTCAATGTCCTTAAACTATATTTGCACTGGTACTCAAATGTGACTAAAAAATAAAATAACAACTTAATTGTGATGTAGATTATATAGATCATAGTACACGGAACAATGGCACATAAAAAAGTTATAAATAAATTCTCAAAGTTGTTTCATCAACACATTTCTTGTGACCAGAAGGTGTTTTATTCTATGCACAACTAAATATGATAAGAGCCTTTTGCTTGTAATCTTAGTTTATTCATACATACATAATGTCACGCCATTATCCCCGCAGGGTTAGGCAGAGGCATACTATAGGCCCACAGTTCACCGTATGCATTTTTGTCTCACGTGACAGGTGGTGAGCCCATTGCCGTGTTGAAATGGACAGCCGCAGGCTGTGGCGACCTTCTGATGAAATTTTTCAAGCCGCCAATAAGACCTTCAATCAGGCTTAACGACCAACGGCTTAACGTGCCTTCCGAAGCACGGAAACGCTCGCAAATTTCAATTCCACAAAGTGGTCACCCATCCAAGGACAACCTATAGCCAATGTTGCTTAACGCAGTGATCGTTTTACAGAACACTGAGTCAGCGGGGCCACGAGCGCTTCCTTTCGCTTATTCAAAAGCTTTCTATAATATTTTTATACTAATATTAATTATATATGAATAATAGATACTAATAAAATGTGCAATTGTTCCACGGAGTAAAAGTGATGTCAAATTTTGCAGTCTGCCATTGTGTGTGTGTGTGTGTGTGTGTGTGTGTGTGTGTTGTGTCATTCGACGAGATTCAAATGACGTGTCTAATTGTGGGCGCACTCTATGACTATCATTTAAAAAACAAACTTACCAATACAAAAACATTGTCATCTATGGCCATAGCTTCGTAAAAAAATATAGTAGCTCTGCTTCACCTGCAGTATTTACAAATGTATTACCCTTCGCATGAAAGTTTCACAGTAATCACAGTGTTCCTCATACAACAGTCCCTTTGTACAAAGTACACGACCAATTCACACGCATCAAACACCTAACCTATTAAAAACATTCTTAGTAATTGTCAAGTTATTAGCGTTACTCTTCGCACCCAACCTGGCCTTGACGCTGGTAACACCTTCGGGCATAGACAACCGCCTCTCTGGTTTGTTGAACACTGGTGTATATTTTTGCACAGGTTTGTTGAACACTGGTGTATATTTTTGCACTGGTTTGTTGAACACTGTTGTATATTTTTGCACAGGTTTGTTCAACACTGGAGTATATTTTTCAACAGGTTTCTGAATGACCTTTGGCTGGGGTTTAGCTACAACACTTTGTAGCGGCTCAATTTCTTTGTACTGGACATGATTTGAGAATTTAACTGACTTTGGTAAGGCCAGCTTCGTTTTGACGCTGACAGGGGTCTCATCGGCCCTCATAGTACATAGTCCCATAGCTATAGTCCTAATGTTATTCTTCGCAGTGGTAATGGTGACCACTTTCTTAGGCGGGGCACTTTTAAGTATGCCTTCATATTTGAGCGCATCTTTTTCCATCGGCATAATTTGGTTGTCCTGTGCGGTTTGTTGGGTTGGTTTGGATCCGAGGCGTGCGTATATCGGTTTGTCTGCAGCCTTGGTGGTTACCTTAGCTGGTTCCGAGTTACCGAGTCTTGCAAAGACTGTTTTTGATGTGCCTTGTATGAGTTTCGTTGTGCCTGGAATGGATTTTATTATTAATGGTTAAAGTTGTCAAATTAAGCAGTAGTAAAACCTCAAAGTTGTGGAATACTCGCATTGAAACTCCAGTCCACGTCCAATATAGGACTACAAAATGTAGATGGAGTAAACATAACCAGCAAATCACTAGGTACATATTATAAAACAAAGTCGTTTTCCACTGTCTGTCCCTATGTATGCTTAGATCTTTAAAACAACGCAACGAATTTCGATGCAGTTTTTTCTAATGTGATTCATAGGGAAGGTTTTTATGTATAAGTTGTTAAGTTACATAACATAAACATAACATACTTTCACGCCTTTATCCCCGAAGGGGTACGCAGAGGCCATACTATACGCCCACGTTTCACCGTATGCTTTGCTTTTTGTCCCACGTAACAGGTGGTGAACCCATTGCCGTGATGAAATTGTCAGGTGCAGGTTGTGGCGACCTGCTGTTAAAATTTTTCAAGCCGCCCATAGGGCCAGTAAATAATAAATATATATTTTTGGGACATTGTTCCAAAACGCCATCCAGCTCAAATTAACATATTACAGTGAGTGGGAAAACAAATGTAAATTTTACTTAAAGGCATTTTATACCATCAGGAGGACATACTCTCATCTTTGTCGGCAATTTTCAGTTATCGAACTATTGCAACAATGATATTTCATAGTCAAAGTATGAAGGTTATAAAATTGAATAATAAAATTACCTTCTTTAGGCGCCGAATGTGGTGCGGGCGTGAACCGTATCAGACGTGCTTTCTTGAGATCAATATCAGTTTCATGGCTGTTGAACAAGTGTAAATGTTACTCTGAAAGTTCTTGACAATATACAGTAGGTACCCACCGGCGATAAATAAACTCTAACTTGAACGGAAAGAGTAACTACTGGATTTGATGATAGTCAGACTGTTAATGTTGGATGCGACAGAGATATCTCTCTATCAAAACAAAGCCATCGGATGGCTTTTTCCAAACTTCGATGTGCATCTATTACATTTACATTTATCTATTAGCGGGCGGTGTCGATCCCCTTCGCTACAGGAGAGACTTTGTCTCCTTATGCGTGTTCTATCGGAGTTGTTTGATATGATGCCCACGGCTACCTTCTATCATAGACAGGGTGTTCACCCTCACACTTTGCGTCCGGAGTGCACGCATACGCTTAGGTACGATAGAGGCTTTATTCCGCGTACGCTTAGATTGTGGAATGAACTCCCTGCCTGGGTTTTCCCGAAGGTCTACAGTATGGGGTTCTTCAAAAGGGGTCTTAGAAGGTATATAAAGGGTCGACAGCGCGAGTGCTGCACCTCCGGTCTTGTAATCGTTCATAGGCTACTGTGACCACTTTCCATCAGGTGGGCCGTACACTTGTAGGCCACCTTAGTGGTATAAAAAAAAACATATACACACACACATACACACGCGCACCCACGTCTTCTCACAAGTCCTAGGGGAGGTGAACAAACATCTGGCAATGGAGTCGCAATGATACATCGATCACAACTTTGGTAGACAAAGAAGTGAGAGATTTATTTTAGTCTTGTCCTCGATGTTCCTACGATGTCATCCTGTCAAATCAGTTTGTATTAGTAATTATATTGATGATTAAAAAATAATTGATCGGCTCTTTTACTATTTTTGGGTTCCGTACGTCAAGAGGAAAACAACAGAACCCTTGTAAGATTTCTTCTCCATGTGTCACCATCGATTTTCTCAGGAACGGGTGAACTACTGAAATACTGAGGTCTATAGTCCTTTTAGGCTTATATTCAATTTGGAGGTCTAGCTTATTTGGCTTACCATAAATAAAGTATTAATTCAGATTCCGAGTTCAACCCGTGCTTGACCAGCTTATTTATGAGTACTAAAGATGTGATTTGTCATTCCGGTACAAAGAATAATATGAAGAGATTAAATTTTTACCAACTTACATTATTTCATTAGATTTTCTCTTCAATTGTGGGGATGGGGTTGTCTTTAGAGCCTCTGGTGCTGAAGTGTTGCGTGTGTAATGTTCCAGAATACGAGTAGCCGCTGTAAATCAACATATCTCTATTATAACATTATATAAGAAGGTGTCTCATCAGTACTCTTTGCCAGCATGATCTAGCAAAAACAATATATAATAACACTAATATTATGCAAGCACACTATGAATTAGTGTAGTGTGTTGCTGTGATGTTCCCTCATATCTCGTAAACGGGTTAACAGATCTAGGATTATCACATAGATAATTAATCAGATAAATCCATAGAGTATTCTCAGCTTCTTTCAGCTTATTTAATATGTTAAATAAATATCCATTACGCCTTATCCCCGAAGGGGTGGCAGAGGCATATTATATGCAAACTTTTCACCGTGTGGATTCCTGTCCCACGTAATAGGTAGTGAGCCCATTGCTGTGATGAAATAGACAGACGCAGGCTGTGGTTACCTGCTGTTGAAATTTTTCAAGCAGCCTATAAGGCCTTCAACCAGGCTTAACGACTGCCATTTTACTGGCAACCGGGACCAACGGCTTTACGTGCCTTCCGAAGCACGGAAACGCTCGCAAATGTAAATGCCACAAAGTGGTCACCCATCCGAGGACCAGCCATAGTGAAAGTTGCGTAACTCAGTGATCGATTTTTTTTTACAGAACACAGACCGCGGGGCCACGAGCGCTTCAATTTTTATATAATTTAATATTAAAATTTATTTTGTAAAATGTATTTTATATAATTTATAACTTAACTTAACTATCTTCACGCTGTATCCCTGACGGGGTAGTCAGAGAGGACAGATCGCCAGGCTTCGCGATCCATGCATACTTCATTCGCTTCTTCAAGATTCATCAATCGCTTCATACATGCACGTCTGGGCATCCGAGTACTTTTGACCTTTCCGTTTTTGAGCAATCTGCTCACGTGGTCTTCATATGTAAGTCTCGGCCTACCCTGACTTCTTCTACCCTCTGCTTTCGCACAATATATATTCTTCGACAATCGTTCCTCACTCATTCGTTGGACGTGTCCAAACGAACGGAGCACGCCCTTTTCCAGCTTAACGCTGACACTTTCATTCAAACCTGCTATATTGCGTATCACTTCGTTACGTATTCGGTCGGCTAAAGTAACGCCGCACAATTTTCGAAGTGATCGCATCTCCACAGCATTCAATTTACTTTCATGCATCTGCTGACTTACCCAGGTTTCGCTACCGTAAAGCAAAGTTGGCACTAGCACTGCGTTATGAATCGCAAGCCGTGCTTCTTTTACGATGCTTTGTCGCTTTACTAATTGGGACAAAGCACCGTTAACTCTGTTTCCGGCAGCTGCTCGCCGTTCTACATCCGAATCACATCTTCCATCCGCGCTAAACATACTCCCTAAATACACAATTTCATTCACTTGCTCTGGACGTTCCTGGTTTACCCTAATCTCGCATTTAGTTCTTACGTCATCTCTTTCAAATACTGGAACCTTAGTCTTACTTGCATTCAAGCGAAGACCCTTACTTTCACACTCCTCTTTCATATTAGTGACTAATGCCTGATAGTCGGCTTCTGATGAGGCCATGCGCGCATCATCAGCGTACAGCAGACAGTTTACTGAAAAGTCACCCAAATTCACACCCATATCACAATCTTTCACACTTTTACTTCTGCAGGCAACTGTACAGATACACTATGAACAGCAAGGCGGACATGACACAACCCTGTTTGACGCCTGTACAGACATCAAAAAGAGGTGACACATCTACACACTACTCGCACGCAAGCCTTACAGTCCTTATAAAGCGACTGTATTGCCCGCAGTAGCGAGCCGTCCACACCATATCCGGGCAGCAAATCCCACAGTTTCCCTCACAACGTTATCAAATGCTTTCTCTAGATCCACAAAAGCGCAGAAAAACTTCTGGCTTTTCCGCGATCATGCGGAGAGAAAACACTTGATCCATGCAACCTCTTCCACGTCGGAATCCGCATTGAGCCTCCCATAAATACCTTTCAGACTTTTCTTGCATTCGTGCCGTTATAACCTTTGCATACACCTTACTAGCTAAGCTGACCAAGCTGATCGCCCTGTAGCTGGAGCAGTTTAGGCGCGAGCCTCTTTCCCTTTGTAAATAGGTACTACTACTGCTACTCGCCAGTCATCCGGGACCTCACCCGTCCGCCAGCACAAGTTGCATAACAGACATAGTGTGTCCCAGACACGCGACCCGCCGTACTTGATCATCTCAGCAGTAACTCTGTCTTTTCCCGCAGCCTTACCACATTTCATACTTCTTATCGCTTGTTCTATTTCTTTCATACTAATGACTTCAATGACATCGGGATCCGGAGCATCGAAGTGAGCTCCACTTCCCGATGTGGCATCTCTGTCTTTTCTTGCATACATCTTTCCATAATATTCACTCCATCTCTGCAGGACGTCACTTTGGTCTGTTAGGACGTCATTGTTAACACTAAGCACTTTATTCATACTGCAGATTGCCGAACAACTCCGGGCCTTGCCTACCTCTTTCCAGAAGAGCTTGGCATTATCCCAGAAATTGGACGACAACCTTTCATCCGCTTTCATTCTGCACTTTTCACGAGCTTCTTCTATCAGTGCCTTCGTGTTAACTTTCTGCAGCTTGTATCTCTCTTTCATATTAAAATCATTCCGATTTAAAATCATTTGATAAAATATTATTTTTAATATATTTTTTTATTATCTCAATGCTTTTAAGGCTTAGTATTCCTGCCGAGGCCACGCTTTTGAGTTTTTTAAAACAATGCGAATCGTAGAAGAAAAGGTTTTTGATTCTGAAAAAGAGATATATGTTAGTTAAGGATTTAAGCTAGTCAAAATGGCTTTCTGTTACAAAATCTAATAAACTTCACTTGATATAAAAACATCCCAAAGTTGCCCCCTTTCGAAATGTTTTTTCAATGCCAAATCGAAACTACAGATAAATTTAATAAAATTTTAATACACAACTACAGCTACAAAATATTTATAGTCATAATGGCTTACTTTGACTATATACAGTGATATTTATAGAACAAATGTTTAAATAATATCAGATTCGCGACGCTGAGGCCTGATCAGTCGCGCGCTGGCGCTTACTGAGGTAGGACCTGTGTTAGGTTTTTTTCGTTGCGCTCCCCTTGTTATTTTTTCGCAATGGCACAGTATATTTATGAGAGCAGTAAGCATTCCATCATCATCCGAGCGTCTGTCCCAGTTGCATCTCGCGACGCCCGGAGTTAGCTTTATATAGTGTATATATATGAGAGTTATATACGACAATGGACTCACCACCCATTACGTGGGACAGGAATTCACATGGTGAAAAGTGGGCATATAGCCTTTGCTACCATTTCGAGGATAGGGCGTGATAGATTAATAAAATATATGAGTTTTAATATAAAATAAAGTACCTACACTTCACAGAAGCGTTAGAATTATCCCTGTAAGTAGTATAAAATCGAACCCGGTACCCACAGGTTAGAAGGCAGTTATATAACCAACTGAGCCAGTGGGCCGGTCAATGTATGTTTACCTATAAACAAATTTGAGCTTAAACATACCGACTGCCACTGGCTGAAGTAATCAGTGCAGTTGTTATATTGATTCGCTTCGCATAAATTATTAAAATTGTATCCAAGACCTTTGTTTTATGCTTTCAGTATTAATTATTTAAGTATATTTATAAATTTATTAGCCACGACTTTATCCCCGAAGGTGTGGCAGAGGCATATTATGGTGAGCCTAATGCCTGTGTTCAAATGGACAGGCTCAGATTGTAGCGCCTCGCTGTTGTAATTTTTAAGTCGCTCAAAAGGTATTTACTTGACTTAACGAGTGTCGATTGCAACGTTACTATCAACCGGGACAAACAGCTTAATGTGTCCTTCGAAGCACGAAAACGCTGGTAAATGAAAATGCTACAAAGCGGTCATCCATCCAAAATCCGAGAGTTTCTTAAATCAGTGATCTTTTACAGAAACCGAGTTAGTAGGGCTACGAGCGCTTTTTATTTATGTTTTTACTTTATGTTAGTAGCCTTAAACAATGTATGACATTTCATGTAACTAATAATTAATTAATTATTAATAATATAGCAATTATTACAAATAATATAATTTAAATTTAAGGCAAACTAAGTTTAATCGACTGTTCTCACATAAATCCAAAGGAACATTGTAAGTGTAATTTTAATGTTGTAACTCATTCCTACATTTTAAAAGAGCATCCATTGACTTTCTTGCTAGATTCTTCTTCTTAAAGTGTAGGCTGCCCTTAGAACTGGCAACTAGAACAGCTCTAATTTTGATATGATTTTAAACACAACATTGATTTTGTTTTCTTGTTTTGTATTAATTCATTACTATATAATTGGTCAAACATCATGTAACTCAAACTAATGTAATTACTGGCGGTAAGAAAAGAGTGGCCATGAGTTTTATTGCCAGGTTCTTCCTCAGGCTCTACCTATTGCTTTGCGAATCTGGCAGTAAATGTAAATGTAGAAGCAATAATCTTGACGTTCATAAGTGTTACTTTGTGACCTACATAAATAAAGATTTTTCATTCATTCATTCAATTAATAATCCCAACATTTTAACGCGAAGGTTTTTTGCGCTTTAGTGGATCTGGAGAAAGCATTTGATAACGTTGTGAGAGAAACTCTGTGGTACTCGTCCGTGTGGCCTGGCTGGCCGTCTACACCATATCCGGGCAGGATATGGTGTGGACGGTGATACAGTCTCTTTATACGGACTGTAAAGCTTGCGTGCGACCAAGGGGGATGTTCACCTGGCTTTTTGACTTCTGTTCGGGCGTCAAACGGGGTTGTGTTATCTGGATAGTTGTGCAAAAATGTGGGGCTGCAAAAGTTAAAAGATTATGATGTGTTGTAAAATTGTGGAAATTTTACAGTACATTGTCTGTAGTACGCTGATGATGCGGTAGTGATGGTCTCATCAGAAGCCGACCTTTAGGCATTAGTCACTAATATAAAAGTAAAGGTCTTCGCTGCATGTTAAACTAAGAATCGGGTATTTAAAAAAGAAAAAGAAGAACTAAAAGCAAGATTTGGGTAAACCGGCAACGTTTAGAGCAATTGAATGAAATTGTGTACTTAAGGAGAATGTTTAGCGCGGACGGAAGATATGTTCTGAAGAACAACATGACTAGCTGCCGAAGACAGGAACATAACATTATGATTTTTTGATTTTAATAATATTTAAAAAAAAAGTATGAGTACGGGACATTTCATTTCGTATTTGTACTAAATTTGTTATTAAATATATCATCATTAACTCCTACTAATATTATAAACGAGAAAGTTTGTAAGTATAGATGTTTGTTACTTGCACGTAAAACTACTGAATGGAATTTAAATAAACTTTACCTTAACTATATATTATATATATATATATGTATATATATATATATATATATAAATAATAGCTTTCTCTATCAGAATAACACAAAGGCAACTTTTTATCCCGAAAACAAGTTCCTTTAGAAAACGGGAACGGGAAAACTTCATCACGCGGGCGGAGCCGCGGGCGTCAACTAGTATATCATAAACCTAAAATAAAATCCAAGACAATAACAGAGATGTTCCATTTCGATTGCTACTGCCAATCATTTATACTGTGGCGTACCAGCAGAAAATACATTGTCGATCTATCTTGGCGGGGGCTGAGAAAGCGTTGTGGTGCCTACGCGACTAGGCCTACCGGGCCTTAATTATAATTTTTTATTTTATAATTTTCAATCAAAGTCAATCAGGCTTCTTTTATTTTCATGCCTTTTTAAAGGAATATTTAGTCAATACAAAAATTTATGTGTTTAATGAATATTTTGAATTAATTTACATTTGGTTGAGTAAAAAAGAGTGGTATTATGTAAGGTGATGTAATGAATAAACTATAAAGACTCGGACACTCAATTAGCGGAGTGACCTTCGCGACGCGACATACACACTTAAACTAACCACTTTACACAGTTCAATTCAAAGTAATCAAACATTGTACTGACTCACTATGTGTTATAAACGCCATTTTTCGGACGTCCCATTTTTATTTCAAAAACTTATAAAACTAAATATTTAAAATGCTAGAGTAAAATTCCCAACTGATAAATATAATTAGTATAGCCATAATATTTTTTTAAAATTCAGTGATTATTCACCCGGATAAAGTTAAGAAATATTTTGAGCTGAAAACTAAAGCAAATACAAATTATCAACTTATGCTGTTTGGAACTGCTACTTAGGCGTTACATTTTAAGGTAATTATAAATCCCGTAACTTGCTAAAAACCAGAGTAATATTTTTTTTTCGATTTTATGTATTTATTTTTTTTCTCAAGTAATCCACTGTAGTTGGAAAAGTTATATATACCAACATTGAGGTCTACTACTTCTCTATAGATAGGAAAAAAATCATATCCAAATCTCGTGGAGTCTAGAAGTTATGACCAATTTTAAAATTTTGCCAGGGTTGTCACTTCAGTATAACCGGATTTTTAATAGTTTGAAAAAATGTAAATGTAGTAATGTCTGAGTAATTGGTATATCTCATTATAAATTCAGGACTTTTTACACACAGACAAACTTTGTCATCAATATATTTATCCGGGAATTACCAATAACTTTCGATCTTCAATGGGGATTTTAAACATAATAAAATGGCAGTCGTTAAGCCAAGTTGAAGGACTTATGGGCGGCTTAAAAATTTCAACAGCAGGTAGCAACAACCTGCGTCTGTCTATTTCAACACGGCAATGGGCTTACCACCTATTACGTGGGACAGGAATACACATGGTGAAAAGTTGGCATATAGTATATATGCCTCTGCCACCCCTTCGGGGATAAGGCGTGATAGATAAATAATAATAAGTGAAATGAATCTGCTATTAGCGTAAGCTTCTAAGCAGCTACGGAATAATAATAGTACTGTCTGACCATAATAAAATAAAATAGTGGCTCTTGATGACATGCAGAATTATTTTAATAATCTAAATCCGGCGTAACTTGGTGACAATAATTTTTTTTTTAGGTATATTTATTGTATTTATATTTCATCTACCCTGTTGCTTTTGACTACGTTCGCGTGACAATTTGATTTTTTTAAATATTTTAATTTCTTGTGACAGATCAAATCTTTAAAAAAAATTGTAGTAATTGTAGTAAAAAAATACTAGATCGGGCCATTGATTTTTCAGTGGTGCTTAAACTTTTAACTATTTTGAAGTGTGTCATATGTATGTATACACCATTTACCTTTTTCAAATATATTTAATTCATAATTAAAATATTTTTAGCAATGTGTCTATTCTAGCCTCTTTTCGTGATTTAATTTTGAAATTAATTGCTGTACAGTTACACCCATTCATGTATTAATTGGACTCATTAAGAGTTGAAACCCTATTTGGTTATAAGTGTGACATTATTGTCAATTTTCCAATAAATAAGACCAAATAACAACAATTACAAATTGTCATTATTCGGTGTCACTTATTGGAAAAAAGTCACAACAAGCCCCTCAGAATTGCATCGTTCCTAAAAAAACTACTTTTGTTAAATTTAAATATATGGGTTAAATTATTTTCTCAGTTTTACTGCTTTGTAACTTCTTTTGAGATATGATAGATATCGTCACATTCCAATCATGATATTATTTATTTTTTATTATATTTATAAATAACATCTTCATCATTGGAAAAAAGTAGCTTATGTCACACGTGCTACTCAATTCAAATTTGACTCCTAGTGAATCACACTGTTACATTAAGGAGTAAAAGAGAACGAGATGCGACATGTGGCAAATCCACATTTTATACTATTAACATCAATAATTACGTTCCGACTTGGGACCTACTGGGAAAGGGCATTTTCAAGAGTCTCCTTACCGGCGAGCATGTATAAAACACTTAGTTGATAGCAAGTGGAAAGCCAGTCACTGCCCACTCTAGTATAACTAATTTATAATTATTCCCGTCACTCGAGAATAAGATTCCCATTGCAGATCGAAAGTTATCAGAATTTTCCACTGGACAACATGATAATGATAAAACGCAATGTGTAAAATCGTAGGCAACAATTTATGTTCTAATTAGATAGTATAATATATGCAACTTTGTGAGATATAAGCAATTCTAATGCAATTTCCATTGAAAACTTATTACCTATCAAACACCATAAGTTAAATAATAGGTAGGTACTTAAATATTGTCCACCCGTATATTTATATAACATTACAGAAACGTCACAGGTAAATAATAGAAATTATTACAGAAGCATAAAAAAAAATTACATCCGGGTAAATTTATTATTTTAAAAAGTGACAACCCTAACCAGAAAATAACCGGGTATAACTAAAATGGCCTGTTGTTTCTAAACTCCACGCGATTTGGATGTGATAATTTTTTTGTAAATAGGAATATAATAATATCTTTTCCAACAACCGTGGATTTTGCGAGAAATAAATTAAAAACTGAAAAAATAAAAAATCATATATCACGAGTTCTAAGCAAGATAGAAGGTTCGTGATTGGTTTAAAATATGTACCTTATATTTCGAGTCCCTATTGCATACTCTTTATTTTTTTAATTGATTTAGTTTTTAGTGTAGACAATTTTTGAACTTTATTGGGCGGAATTTTAATGGAACTTTAACATTTTATACTAACTTCACTAATTATTTTTATCACCCCCGAAGTTTTACTCTAGCTTTCTAAATGATTTGTTTCACACGTTTTTGTAATCAAAAGCAGATGTCCGAAAAATGGCTCCTGTAACACATAGTGTGACTTGAGAGTTTACTCCATACTGAACAAAGAAGTTTGAGTTAATGGTCCTGCCCTGGGACTACCGCACTGATGAAGTAGCACAAAAATAGGAGGGGAGCTCTATAATTATAGTATAGTACATACATACATATTATCACGCCTGTTTCTCATCAGGGTAGGCAGTAGCTTTCCACTTGCTACGATCCTGACATACAAATTTCGCTTCTTATACTGTCATGAGTGTGTGTTTCATACATGCTCGCTGGTTAAGGGTACTCTTGACCTGCCCTATTTCCAATAGGTCTATGATTTAATTGACATACTTACGCCGAGGTTGACCCCTACCAGTTTGCCTGCTTCGTCAGTCTATTTTCATCCATCCTCTCCAGGTGTCCCAACCATCTAAGCATCCCTTTTTCTATGTTAGTCACTCCGTCTTCTGTCACACCGCAATGTTCCCTTATCACGCTGTTCCTTTCTTTATCCATGAACTTCACTCCAGCTATACTTCGCAGACTTCTCATTTCCACGGCATTTATTTTACTTTTGTGTCTTTTGTCATACCCAACTTTCACTGCCATACATAAGTGTGGGGACTAGCACTCTAATGCCATGGAGTGGTTAGGCTCGCGTCAGTTCATCTGGGACACCTAAATAAATTGGTTAAGATTCAAGTAAACTTGTTATACTAACGTGAGGAAGGCTGCGTGAGAGTGGCGCGGCCCGTGACTGTGGCGACAGGCACGCGCGCGCTCGCAGAGTTCAGCACACGGTCCCGCGCAGTATTCTCATGCACTTGCTTCGCATGCCTGCACCACATCACATTGTGTTATGATACTTCACCAACATAATCACTAGAATGTTTGTAGCAGTTTTATTATGTTATTATTAGACAAATGAGCTACACTCCTTCAATATATTTTTATATATTTTTAGGTCCATATCTTTATAATAAGTTTATTAGGTTATTGCATATATATACAACTAACTTTAAGGTTTGCAAAGTGATCCTGTCAAAATATCTGGGTGAACTAAATTATGATGACACAGAAAATATTCTAGAGATTTTGAGTTAACATGAGTCTGTTATTGGTATTAAAATTTTCTTTAAGTATTTTATATAATTTTCGATATTTTTAATTAAATTTTATTTTGATTTCAAGTCTAGGGCTAAATCAATTGCCCTGCCCTTACATATTGGTTAGTCAAGCGATGGTCTGAGACACAGGTTAATTCCTAGTTCAGACAAGGCAACTTATTTATTCACTGCTGTACTAAGTCGAGTATTTTACCGTAGCTATTAAATTAAACATGTTACTTTATTGTACTTACCTTTGTTATTTTTAGTCAGACGTGTTCTATTTATAAGCAATTAATTGTAAAATGTTTTTAATGTATGATATGAATAAATAAATAAATATAAATAAATATCCATCACGCCTTATCTCCGAAGGGGTGGCAGAGGCATATTATATGCCCACTTTTCACCGTATGGATTCCTGTCCCACGTAATAGGTGGTGAGCCCATTGCCGTGTTGAAATAGACAGACGCAGGTTGTTGCTACCTGCTGTTGAAATTTTCAAGCCGCCCATAAGGCCTTCCACCAGGCTTAACGACTGCCATTTTACTGGCAACCGGTACCAACGGCTTAACGTGCCTTCCGAAGCACGGAAACGCTCGCAAATGTAAATGCCACAAAGTGGTCACCCATCCGAGGACCAGCCATAGTGAAAGTTGCGTAACTCAGTGATCGTTTACAGAACACTGAGACCGCGAGGCCACGAGCGCTTCCAAGCTTTCCATGTATGATATGAGACGAAATAAATTATTATTATTATTATTATTTGTTTCTTCTTCACGGGTATCTTCTTTTTTTTTTCTTACGAAGATACCCGGTCTTTTGGGAGGCTTACATGGGGACATAGAGGTCCAACACGCAGAGGCCTTTTGAGAATTTTAATGTAACAGGGAATGGGACTCCCACTGCAGACAATCCACGTCCGCCTTATGTAGAAGAACGGTAATGGACCATCTCCAATGGGAGTTAAACTATTGTACAATATGCTAACTACTATTGGGCTATTAAGTTGGAGGTTAAATGAACTGAGTGATTAGAACTATGGATGAAGACGGCGTCTGCCATTTTAATATATTATAATCAAAATACTGGCAGACGGTGACTTGCCAACTCACTAGATGGGCCCCCTATACAATCACCGTAGGCATGATAAGCCTGTAAGGCGACAGAGGGCAACACCGGTGTGAGCGGCTTGGGGTGTCGAGCGGTGCGGCGCCGGTTTCACCTTCGCGGGCCAGGCCCGGAGCGGGCTTCCCCGTAGTTATGCCCTTGAAAATGACACTTCCACCCCCGAGCATATAGCTCTGGCTCCCTCCCTCTGACCGGCCAATTAAGGCAAGCCAGAGTTGAGATTTGCTGCACTCCCGGGAGTAGCACTCTCACTGCTCTCCCGTTAGGCCATTAAATCCTAACCGGTGCAGAAGAGCAACAAAACTCTGAGGAATCGGGACCGATGTGTAGCCACACACATTCAGCTCGCCACAAGCTGCCCTGCGGATGTGAGCTTTTTAATAACTTTCTGATACATTTTTCTGTTGAAATCAGAAAGTGGATGACTCAAAAAGCGAATCTACTTTGCCTTCATAGGGTTGCGTTAATCCTATAAAAGATAACGACTGTCCTCGAGGGTTTTATTATTATTATTATTAATACACGCGAGACTTTGTGGCGCAGATTAAATAATACCAATACACCACATTCTTTCTTTTTTTTTCAATTTCTAACTACCTTCATGTCTATAAACATGAAGGTAGTTAGAAATTGAGTTTCTTTATTATTTTTTACTTTTTAAAGGGAACTTAGGTTTCTAAGTCAGGAAAATACTTGTTATAACATAGATTTTGTTAAGTTGTTAAGATTTTGTAAAATTTTCTCTTCCCCCACATAATATTTCCAGACATTGGGTATTAGCCCCACTTTTACCCCTTGAGCTTTTTCACAGCTCAACCGATTTTCATTGAACATTATTTTGTTATATTCAATTATATGCATAATAATTTATTTATAAATATTACCTTAAAATAGCAATAACATCCCCCATTCTTGTGATACCCATGTCTCTCAGGTACTCTTTATTGAGGTCCAGCAGCATGTCATTCTGGATTCTGTTCTCGGTGAATGTAAGGGCATATGTTGCTGACACATCGGAAGGTATGCCTGCCGCAGTGAAGAAGCTGACCCACATGCCTAGAATGAAAGATGATAAATGAAGAATGAAGAAAGTTGAAAAAGATTTAGTCTTATAATAAAAAATAATTTCTTCAAAATCCTTCTTGATTTTTCGGTTTCTAATATAGGAATGGCTAATGAAAATTTAACTGCTAATGAAACTAAATAGACATAGACATATTGTCACGCCTTTATCCCCGAAGGAGTAGGCAGAGACATACTATACACCCACATTTCACCGTATGCATTTTTGACCCACGTAACAGGTGGTGGGCCCATTGCCGTGTTGAAATGGACAGGCGTAAGTTGTGGCGACCTGCTGATGAAATTTTTCAAGCCGCTCATAAGGCCTTTGCAACTGGGACCAACGGCTTAACGTGCTTTCCGAAACACGGAAACGCTCGCAAATGTAAATGCCACAAAGTGGTCACCCATCCGAGGACCAGCCATAGTGAAAGTTGCTTAATGAAGTGATCGTTTACAAAACACTGAGTCCGCGGGGCCACGAGCGCTTCATGAAACTAGTTACAGCACAAAAACACAACACATGTCAAACAATCAAAATAAACAACTTTATGCTTCTCTATATTATGACTTTAAATTTACACCTATATATAATTATATACAATTAATAGAAAAATAAGTTAAAATTACCTATATCTTAGAAGTTTTCCTATAACATTTAATCTATTAACGATTTTAAAGAAACCATCGTGAACATAATGTAAGCATAAATTAAAACCTTGAATAATTATGATCAGAAGAATATTTTTTGATTTGAGTGGCTTATTATTATTTTTGTGACCAAAATATTACTCACCTGTATAGTTGGCATCTAATTTTGATGCCACTGCATTCATTTTATTTGAGAAAAATGAAAAATATCAAATTACCAAACCCACACAGACATAAAACACGATTGCCATATTTGACATTGACATTCAATGTTGTTTTTTTTAAATAATTTGAAGTATTGGTGAAGGTTTTTAAATCCATTATACCATGTTTTGCAATATAATCTGCTTTTCTCAATTTAGAGACCCATAAAATGCTGTCTTAGTAAAGCAATGGATAATTTAATAGGGCTTTCTATATTAGTTTAGAAATTTTAAGAAAAATTGAGTCAAATGTTATACTTGCCAACGTCATTTAGGTACGTTTTCTTCTGGTAGGTACCTAAAGTTCTAGTCACTATAACATAGTGCTTTAAACTTGTTTTATGACATGTTTTAATGCAGTGAAAAGCTATTTTACAACTTGTCGTGAAAATTCCACTAAAAGTCACAATAACGCTCTACCACTTTAATGGGGCAAGGACACAGGACCTGACTGGACTTGACATCGACAAAGGACTGGACAGGAATAAATTAGAATATAATATTGATTGCCAGTATCTTCGGAACCTTGCCTGAAGGGACAGCTTTTAATAATATATTTTTGTTTTGTATCATATTTTTAAGGTTATATTTAATGTTAATATTAAGTTAAGTTGGTATTTCCAATGACCTAACATGCGTCATAAAATTTCTCCACATCGCAGGCCCCACGTGGTATCGTTCCCAGAAGACTTTGATATTTCCAATAGTAATATTTTGAGATGTGCATGTTGTATCAGTGTTTTAGATTGAAGAAATAAGATGAAAAATATAAGATTTGGCTATAAGTTCTTCAAAACTAAGCCATAGAAAAATTATAAAAAAAATGGCAGTATGTCACTGTACTGACTGTACTGTCAAACCGTAAGTTTATTTCTGAGACCAATTTTTAGTTTATTTTGCGTACAATTTTAATTTTACATTGTTCTACACATCCATAATACGTCTGCGTCTGTAGTTCTATATGAAATTTATGGATTTCATGCACGGATTTCTACAATTAATAAAATTTCCTTGACAATGGAGAACTTTACAACAGACGGCAAATTATGCATTGAAAGGCAGCTCGAAGTTAAAGGCAATGAAGAACAGATTGAAGACATAACAGCGCAGTTTGATGTTATTGAAACATGCAAATGGATAACAGACAATAACTATTTAACAGTACGTAAATTTGCTATACGTATTACATTACTATATACACCAAAGAACAAGAATTTAATGACTAGATACAAGATTGAAAGCTCTCAGATTGTATATTATTGCTATACTTTACATACAGTAAATTTTATTTATGTAAAAATACATTACTTACTAATACTTCCCATGGGTTAGCATGTATATGTATTATATTAATCAATTTACAACAGGTTTGCCTCCAATTTCCCGATGAATTACTTGGTTATAGTGCAAAAATATATGAAGAGATTAAAAGTCGAGTTGATGTTGATCTGTACATTCTTGGTGACACATCTTATGCAAGGTATTATGTTTAAATCATCCATTTTACAAAAATAAAGTAAAGCTGATAATTGTTTGTTTGGTTAAATGCAGACATACATATAGACACGCCATTATCCCGAAAGGGTAAGCATTTTTGACCGGTACAAAAGTAAATAATATTAATACAAGTTAGGTAACTTTTACAGATATTTGTAAAAATATCATATTTGGTAAATTAGGCCTAAGTTTGCAACATAGGTTCTAAGTGTGATGCAGTCATAGCTTGTAGCTAAAATTTTAACTGGTTAAACTAATTAAATTTTAAATGAGTTATGTTTTACATTGCAGTTGTTGTGTGGATTCCGTAGCTGCAATGCATGTGCAAGCTAATGCAGTTATTCACTATGGTCACACTTGTTTTTCTAACACTAATATTCCAGTGTACACAGTGCTATCCAAAAAAAATGTAGATGTGAAAGCCAATATAAAAGTGTTGAAGCAAAACTTTGATTCAGATGATGTCAAACTGTGCTTGTTTTATGATGCTGATTATGAACATAGTAAAGGTGAGCAGAGTAGTACATTAATTACATAGTGACTATTCAACGCATTTCATTTCACAGTGAAGTCCAACTGAAGGCAGAGTGAGTGTAGCACCTCTGGTGATCCCTCATATTATTAATACCAAAAGGTATCTCTGTAGATACTATCATACATACTAGGTGCATTTGCCATCCCTGGCAAGTCTAAAAAGGTGACAGCAAAGCGTTTTGCTGTTACCATTTCCAAACACAAACTTATGGTGATTATTCCTCTGGTATGTCCAATTTTATTTTTTCTAAAGCACCTATGGCTAGATGTAGTATTATGGGTCAATTTTGAAGTAAAAGTGTTGAGTGGTTTGGGAGGAGTTTAAGGACAAAGTGATAATCTGTTATTTGTTGAACCACTATGCAATCAATTAAACAAAATTTTATTTGCTAAGAATCTTCTTCATCTTAACAGCTTTCCTAGTTACTTCCAAACTCAACCTAGATTTGATGTTTGGGGAACACTTTTATTTGTCTGCTTTAATTCTACCTCAAGACATGTAAAAAATATTTAAGTAAATAGCAATCCTGTAAGCCCATGACTCTTTGCTGGAGAATAATTCATTTAATTTCATACAAACTTACTCGTGAAACACCCTTGTTAGTCAGCCCACACCCTCAGAAATGGAAGAAAATGCTGTGTTGCCAACAGTTACAAAGTTTATAAGAAAGGAAAAAACAGCTACAAATTTTCATCTATTTTTCTATGAGCTGTGTGAAAAAGTGTCCCACAATAGTTATTTATTTTTTATTTTATTTTCACCACATTTCAAGTTTAAAATTTTGATATGGTTTATTTTAGAGGTTTTGATATTATTTTTTCCAGATGAGCTTGTAAAACATTGGTTTGCAAACTACCCTGCTAGTTACATAGCATATATAGAGTTAGAGAACCACCCTAACAGATTTTTTGGCCGAGTTATAAAGAATAAAGATGGACAAAATTTTGATGTGGACTTATTACAGAGCTGCATTTGTGTAAACTTGGGGACAAGAGGACAAACATTGTTCAATTATACTGTGTCTGTAGCAGGTAAGAAAAACTGAACCACAGGATACAAGGGTACTGCAAGATTCTAAGACCAAATCAATCTCACCTGTAAATTGGAGCACTTATGCTGACAGGCAGTGTATAACACTCATGGTCAGGTGGTTATACCCATAACAATGCTGCGATTGATCTTTTAAGTGGATGCAACCATAATAAATAAATAAATATATGAGAATATGAGCCCTTTTGTTATCATATATGAATAACGTGACCTAGGAGCACTTTTGCAGCAGCTTTCTGGCAGTATAGAATCTCTCATATATCTCAATGCTTTGCACCAAGTTTTTTTTTCGTTTTTTACAGATTCATTAATCATTTTAAATAAGCACATCTGGATATCCAAGTACTTTTAACCTTTCCATTTTTGAACAATCTGCGCACTGCAAAACTTGTCTAACCTTACACCTGCTACCCTCTACTTCTGCATAATGTTCAAGTGATCCTGAACAATCTTCTTTATCCAAAGGTTGCCTGTAAGAGATTGCTTTTTATCAATAAGGCCGCCCTTTGTACATTTATGAAACTGTAATATCTTTACATGACATTACTTTCATGCATCTTCTGACATACCCAATTTTCACTACCGACAAGCAATGTTGGCTAGTGCCTATTGTAGCAGTGCTAGTGTACTGCGTTGTGAATCGCGAAGCGTGCTTCTTTGTTGCTTTACTTTCTGGGACAAACACCGTCTACAAACTCTGGTTTCGGCAGCTACTCACCATCACATTTTCTGCCGGCGCTAAACATATTAAATAAACAATTTAATTTTGCTCTAGACATTTCTATTTACCCATATTTTGTAGTTAGTGCTTCTTCTCTTTGAAATATTAGATATACAAAACAATGTTCTGCCAAATATCTTTAGTAGATTCTTAGAAGTATTTTATTATTATAATAGTTAATTTTACACTCTCTTACAGCCAAGGACTGGTACTTATTAGACCCAAACACAAGTAAAGTGGAAAGACTAGAAGAAACAGTGTGGTTTAAACGTCGAAGGTTCTTAGTTGAGAAGTGTAGAGATGCAGATGTCATAGGCATCCTTATTTGCAAGCTTGCCGGTGACCAGACCAAAGACATAATAAGCAGAATGAAGCAATTGTGTAAAGCGAATGGGAAGAAAAGTTACATTGTATCAGTTGGCAAACCAAATGTCCCAAAACTGGCCAATTTCCCTGAAGTAAGTACCTATTTAAAAAATGCAGCAGTTATAATTCTCTTAATAATGTAGTTTGAAGCCCAGGCACAACGCCACAACGCACAACCAGTGGTGTGTTTTGGCTAAGATGATGAAGCATGTCCCTGGCTGTGATGAAGCAGGAACATGCTCTGCTGTTCTCAACAGCAAAGAATAAAAAAAAATAGTGCTCGTGGCCGTGCTGACTCAAGTGTTCTGTGTTCTGCGTTAGTTAACCAACATTCGCTATTGGTGGTCCTTGAATGGGTGACCACTCTGTGGAATTTACATTTGCGAGCGTTTCCGTGCTTTGGAAGGCACGTTAAGCCGTTGGTCCCAGTTGCCAGTAACATGGCAGTCGTTAAGCCTGGTTGAAAAATTTCAACAGCACGTCGCCACAGCCTGCGCCTGCCTGTCCATCTCAACACGGCAATGGGCTCATCACCTGTTACGTGGGACAAAATTATGCATACGGTGAAATGTGGGCGTATAGTATGCCTCTGCCTACCCCTTCGGGGATAAAGGCGTGGCAATATGAATGTATTGTCATAATGAACTCTTATCAGTTGGTGGGCTTGTGAAGATTGTTTGTTACACTTATACACATAAATCGCGAAAAATATTTTGTGTGGATGTGGAGCCTGTTAGGGAAAACTTTTATTCGAAGGCAGTTGCTAGTTCTTATAAAAATATCTGGGATGCATAGAATTGAGTACCCAGTGTTATGGGATGGGCACAAAATTGATTGACCAAAATCTTGAAGCTTTTTTTGGTTAAGCTATAAAGCTAATTTGATTGATTGACATTTTATTATTACAGATTGACATTTTTGTGATGATTGCGTGTCCAGAAAATGAATTATATCAGACAAACTCAAAAGACTTCTACAAACCAATTGTGTACCCATTTGAACTAGAAGTAGCTTTGAACTCAAACAGGGAACCATATTTCACCACCCATGTTACAGATTTCGACCAATTATTGCCCGGTCGAAAGCATTATTGTGAAGTTAACCATGTTAAAGAGACCACAGATGTTAGTCTTATCACAGGTAGAATAAGAGAAATTAGAGTAGATACAAATCAAGGCAGTAGTATGGACTTGGCAGAGAAGCAGAACTGGGCTCTAGAAAATATTGGGCAAAGCCTTAAAGACAGATCTTGGAAAGGTCTAGAACAAAAGTTGGGTGAAACTGAAGTGAAGCAGGCAGGGGAAGGTCGTAAGGGTATAGCTATACAATACAGCAATGAACCTAAATGAATTTAGATACATTTTATTTTATATATATATGTGGGTAGTCATGCAAAATATTATGCCCTACTAAGTAAGACTGGATTTAATACAATGTTTCATTTTACAATAATATCAGACTTGCTCATTTTTACCTTCCTACTTATTTCGATTTTAAATCGTTACTAAATAATGCGACTGAATTTAATAAATTAATGCAATTATTACAAAAGGTTAATTTCATAACAAAGTTTCAACAAACAGTCATTGCCTACAATAAGTCAATGTCATAATTAAACGCAAATACACAATTATTGCAGATTTGTACACACTGCCAACCAAACATGGATATCCTACAGTGGTGTCCTAATAGTTACTAGCGGGACAATGTGTGATATCCTCGAATTCGGTCGTTCTATGCAATGATGATAATGTATTAATGTTCAAATCACGCAGTTCCAAGGAAGCATATTCCTATTAGGACATCTGTTGGGATCAGTGTTTGATCCCCAATGCATACGACTAAACTTGGTCACGCAAACTTGGAACACTCGCTAGACCACGCGATAGTCCCATCGTTTATTTATTAGCGTAGTCACACGTGTTTTTCAAAAAGCATATCATGAACACTTCAAAATCTTTCTTGAAAGTTTTAGTCGCGCTGAAGAAGCATGGCTGAGCATTCATCACAATTAATCCGATAGCAGCGCAACTAGATTGCTATATGTGAAAATAGCCTTAACAAGCAATTTGAAATAATTGACCCCTCCCAGTGTTCCAAAGATTAATTATAAAACTTTAATATTCCCTAAGACTTCTGATTAAGAGGGTTCTGAGGTGATTTCAGCCATTCTTTCCTGAGCATTTGTTTGAGCTGTGATAGCCTCAGACTTGGATTTTCAGCCTTCAATACTGGTAGATTAATCTCCTCAAATGCAGTGTATGCTGCCTTTAATCGTTTCTCTGGATGTCTATCTGCATCTGATTTATCACTGAAATCAAACAAACTTTTAAGACCGGAAATATAACTTATAGGCTGCTTGATAAATTTCAACAGCAAGTCGCTCACCGCCCGTTACATGGGATAAAATTGCACACGGTAAAATTTGGGCTTATAATATGTGGCCACCCCTTCAGGGATAAAAGGTGTTACTGATTATATAATGTCAGTGCAAGGAAGCAGCTTACCCTTAAACTAAAAAGTGTTTCTTTATCATGGTTTCTATCGACAGAAGGAAAAACCAAGAACATAACCTACCTGAGAATAGAGATAGCTTCATCAACAGACTGTGCCACTTCCCCTTCAAGTGTAATCCTGTTGAGATTCTCTTCCAATACAGGTTCTTCTACAACTACTCTGGCTGGCTGTAATAATAATATAGATCACTTCACTACATATTATAAAACAAAGTCACTTCCCGCTGTCTGTCCCTATGTATGCTTAGATCTTTAAAACTACGCAACTCATTTCGATGCGGTTTTTATGTATAATATGTTAAGGTTTTGCCATAAATTATTTAAATATTTTACTAAATTATAACGATAGTAGTTGGGGGGAGTCGAAAAAAAAACCGTCTGGGAGCTTGCAACGAAAACGCTGCCTAAACCCTTTGAGATATAACAAAATAACATATTGTAGAACTTGTAGAACTGTGTATCTCATATAGTTCTACTAAAAAGTTCGCGACGATATATGTCGTAGACATAATACTATATCCATTTTAATACTCAAAAAACCACCAATTATAAAGTGGTAATTTGAAGGCTATATTTACAAAAATACATTATTAATCCTTATAATTTTTAGTTATATTATACTAATATACGTTAGATGGCTTCAGCATTTCATGAAGATTATTTTGTCCATTTATACCTTGCAAATTAAATTAATTTCTTAGGAGATACAGCAAAATCAAATTATTCTCAAGGAAATTAATTTTGCGTAACCATAATTGAAGCGGGGCGTGCGAGCGCACTGTAGAGCGGAGAAGTAATCAACAAATTTGGAAAATGTTTATAAAAAAACAATGTGATTATGATTATGATGGGTGCCACGGGGTTCGAAGTATGTCATGGGCGAAGCCGGACGGGTCAGCTAGTACTGTAATATAATAAGACTACACATACCCTATATTGTATGTTGTGTACAGTATGTACTAGTAATAGGGTTTTTTACTAACAGAGGATGTCTAATACTAGTTAGACATTCTTATAAGGCAGTGATAATTGCCTGTATTATTAAGTTTTTGGATAGTATTGAGTTGGTCAAATATTTTGTGATCTATTCAATATAATCCACACTGGCATCAAAAATGCAAAAGTAAATGTGTCTGTAGCATATTCACAGCTAAATCAGAAAATCAAAAATGTTAGAACTTCCTAATTGAACGCATGCTGTGATTGTTTAAGTAAAATTGACACTTTTGTCTTACCACAGGTTTTTGAGTTTCAGCCTTAGATTTTTCTCTCATCTTTTCAATTTGTGCCTGTGTAACTTTGGTTGGTGGTGGAGCTATCTTTGTAGTAGCCTTGATAGAATCCATCTCTTTCTCTAACAGAGCTTTAGCTTCAGCTTTCTTCAGTAACTGTTCTCGGCGCTTCTTTTCCTCTGCTTCCTGAAGAATAAAACAAGTAGTTCCAGTAGTAATAATTTATATAAAGTAAATAAAGAAACTGGCAAAATTACTTTCTTTCTTTTTCTTATGTTTGTACTGATAAACTTAACTTTCCTGTAGTTGTGATAGTTTCCTTTTAATTTAGTTATAAAGCTGGGTCCGCTGTGTTAGCTAATATGTTAGGGATGTGGCTTAACAGTTTTGTTAGAATAAATAATAATAAAAATAAATGCACCAAGGCCAGGTCCACAACGCAATAGTGACATGTTGGCAAACATGTTAGTGTGTTAGCAGACCCATTTTATGTCCTTTTACAATGAATTTTTCACACTAAAACAACTTTAACTTTTACTTCAGATGAAAGAGGAGGTACCTCCACAAAAATTATTGTCTAGAATTTATTTACCACATAGGTAATTAATGTGACTGATAAAGACTGGACATAGCCAAGCTACTATGAGGGAGGGAGCCTTATTTAGTAAAAGCTATGGACTAACCTTCTTTTGTTGCTTCTTCTTTAATTTGTCATCACTGTCCTCCCATTCTGCATCTTCAACCATTTTCTTTAATTTCTGATCTTTCTCCTGTTTCGCATCATCTTTTCGCTGCCGAGCGGCAACAGCTTTGCTATTCTCGCCAACGAATTTCTTCGGCATCTCTATCTATAATAGAATAACCCTTATCAAAATAGATCCTTATTAATGTACAAAATATGTGCAATGCGTATGTACAGGTTTAATATAAAGGGGTGTTTAAATATCTAGTACAACTATGTTGTCATTTTCGTAAATTCTGCGAAATCACCTACCTACTTATTTTCTTGGCAGGCACTACTTTTTAATAGTGATGATTCGATACAAGTAAGTATTCGATATTTTGTTTCGATACCGATTACTTTTGGTATCTAATCATTTTTTCGATACCTACTCGGTATCGAAAGAAAAGTAATCGTATCGAATCAAATCGTCGCATATTATCTACAACGAGTTTAGTCTTCTAAATATTTACAACAATTGCTCTCTTTGGGAAACTTATGTAACGAGGACTTTTTTTGTTCAATAAATTATTAATTATATACAACATAAAATAATGTGATGTATAAACCAGTTTAATTAAACTAACAGAATTAAATAATCAATTTATATAAAAGCAGAAACTGACGTACCGATCGATCAATGCTGAAACCACTGGGTCTAGAACCATGAAATTGTGTAGAAATATTTCATAAGTGACGTAGGTGAGCAATAAGAAAGGATTTTTGCAAATTCAACCCCTAAGAGGTAAAAGTAGTTGCGAAGTTTGTATGAAACGGCGTGTTTTTTGTGGAATTTCTCACTTAGTTGTAGAGGCTGTTAACACACTTGATTAACACAACGTGGTAATCTTGATCCCATAATAAAAATAGGCTATGACTGGATGAACACATTGTGTTCATCAAGTTATTATGGGAAAACGGTTCATGAAAACTTAACCATGCAGGCGAAGCCGCGGGCGTCCTCTAGTCAAGTATAAAATAGTACACTTAAAATATCTTATAATAATACAATACAACTGCATGCTTCATAGTTTGCATAATAAAAAAAAAACAAAAAAATATTGATATGAGTAGGTATCGATACTTTCATGGTATCGAAGCATCACTACTTTTTAAACTGAAAATTCTATCCGAGCCTTAACAAAATAAATCACAAAAGCGGGAAACTGTATTACCCGGCCCGAGAATTGGACGCCCGATAAAACCCAGCCGCGGAATACCCGCCCCGGGATTTCATGTACAGTGTACACGAAGTATCGGTACGGCAAATCTCGGGACGGCAATTCCTGCCTGTTACATTTTTTACCGGGCAGGAAAACACAGCCAGTGAATACCCATCCGCGATTACCCATCCCGTGATTCACCGGCCCGAGATTTGGAAGCCATTTGCATAAGTACATGTACATGAATTCCAGGGGCGGTAAGTACACGGACGGATAATCACTGGCTGCGCATTCTCGTACCGTACCGAGATTAACCGGCCCAGGAATAACCGGCCAGGAATTGGAATCCATTTCGTTCTTTTTTTATAAGGTCTAGTTCACCATGTGATATTTAAGTTTTAACATTTTTGTTTATCTATGGTTGATCATCAACATTATTAAGAAGTAATAGATGCGTTCAAATTATTTCGTACAAGATCATTTTTACATTATAAATTGTGGTCTTTTGGTTGTATTGAATCTTAGACCGAGAAAATCCTTTTGCCAATTTTATAATTATTTAATGGCCTGATTACGAATACCTTTTAGCCAAATCTTGTTTTATATCACATTTCTTCAATTTTATATTCTAATATTTAGTCCTACCTAAGATAAAGAGTATATTCTTTATCTTAGAGTCCTAAAATGCTATTATGTTACTTTGACAGTTCATGTCGCTTTTGGTTTGTTCGATAGCCACCACGCTTTGAAAGCAACTAGCATGTTGCGTGAAATTGGTATTACGTATTACAATTCAAGTAATGCTCGTGGCCCCGCGTAGATAGTGTTCTGTATACGATCACTGCGTTAAGCAACTTTCACTATGGCTGGTCCTCGGATGTGTGACCACTTTGTGGCATTTATATTTGCGAGCGTTTCCGTGCTTCGGAAGGCACGTTAAGCCGTTGGTCCCGGTTTCCAGTAACATGGTAGTCGTTAAGCCAGTTGAATGCCTTAAGGGTGGCTTGAAAAATTTTAACAGCAGGTCGCCACTACCTCCACCTGTCCATTTCAACACGGCAATGGGCTCACCACCTGTTACGTGGGACAAAAAGCAAAGCATACGGTGAAACGTGGGCGTATTGTATGCCTCTGCCTACCCCTTCGGGGATAAAGGCGTGAAAGTATGTATATGTATGTTATTACAATTCAAAGCGACCGAGGCACAGTGGCTTTCAGCAAACCTTTTGATATTTCTATCATTTTATCGACATTACGCGGCCATGTTAAATACAACTATTTTGCCGTTATCTTTGTAGAGTTCACAAACATTTTAATGTAACCGGTTTATAGTTGATATACACCGAGAATTTATGAAATGTAGGTTATTTGCGGCAAATTTGAAAACCTTGTTAAATGTTTGGCATCCGAAAGCTATTGTATTTTTTGTTTTCTACTATTCATTGAATATTATAATGTCAGTAAATTATTTTATAAGCAATTTTAGTTTAATGGTATCAAGATTTCTGTAGAGGAAAATTTGATGCAGAAGAGGAAGGGTCCGAATTATAAAAAGTCAGGTATTAAGGTACTTGTCGTTTCAATGTTCATATTTTTTGTATTATGATATTGACGATATTTGTTTTTGACAATGGTAATATAGTAATCGCAAAAGACAGGCATAAGAAAGGCGACTTGGCATTGTAATATTAAAAATAATAACGAAAAAATCTAGAAAAAAAAAACATGAAATTTCTATCATATAAATCTTTTAATTAGTAGTGAAGGAGGTGTTTGGTTGTTACAAAGGGGACCGAAAATCACATCATTTTCAAGCTTAGACGCACCGTTTTAGAGATATGGCAAAAAATGTTTAAAAGTTGGTTGGGTAAGTATAGGAGATGCTTGCGTACGATAAACCGTAGATTAAATTAGTATTGTCACCAACACCGCAAGAGCCCTTTTACCAATACTAGGTACATGGGTCCAAATCGCGAAATATTCACATCACATACCTCGATAAACCTACATAACTACCCAAAATTATGCTAAGTTTCAACCTCATATAAAATCAATCAAAAATTGCCCAAGCCTTATAGGCATATTATATGCCCACTTTTCGCCGTGTGTATTCCTGTTCCACGTAATAGGTGGTGAGCCCATTGCCGTGTTGTGAAATAGACAGACGCAGGTTGTAGCTACCTGCTGTTGAATATTTTTCAAGCCGCCCGTAAGGCCTTCAACCAGGCTTAACGAATGCCGTTTTACTGGCAACCGGGACCAACAGCTTAACGTGCCTTCCGAAGCACGGACACGCTCGCAAATGTATATGCCACAAAGTGGTCACCCATCCGAGGACCAGCCGTAGTGAAAGTTGCGTAACTCAGTGATCGTTTTATAGAATACTGAGACCTCGGGGCCACGAGCGCTTCTATTTTTACGCATCATTTATACCCCATATATACCCCTACTCCTTCAAAAAATTGGTGGTGTGCAGTGTACGCACCACCATAGACTCTATCTAATGATTTATTTTATTGTTAAGATATTCAATTTCTAATATTTTGGAATATTGGCATATAGATTCTTCATATTTAGAAAGTATATAGCGCGGTCGGATAAAAAATCTCGTATAGGTGCTCGTCTGCGCAGGCCTTTAAAATAAATAGGCATAGAAGGAGTAAAGAAAGAATGGACCCCGTGAACGTGTGGTATATATATAGCGAGATAATCTTACAATGCTGACACCTTATTATTTGTCCCTGGAAAAGATGCAAGCTATAGTAGAGGTTGCGACTAGTCCACCCCCTAATTTCCCTAAATTTGAAACCTTGAACCAGATGAAAATTACGCTAATTGTTACCATAATATATTAAACGATGTCTGTGTATTACAAAACAAAAACGTTTAGTTCCAATGAATTTATTCGTGGACCTGTTGGGTTGAAATACTGGGTACCAAAATAGGTAACGTAATAAGCTAAAATATGTAAAAATCGTCATTTTTTTAATTTTCATTTAAGCTCTAGCATAGTAGGTGGACTATTTAGTTAACTAGAGTCAACGATATACCTCATAAGATTAGTCAGCGGAAGTGGCAGTGGGCTGACAATATTAGTCGCAGAACCAATAACCGCTGGGGTAGACGTGTTCTGGAGTGTAGACCTCAGGCTAATGGAGCGACTATCTTCGCAAGGTAGTAACTGGATGAGAGTAGACTAGCCGAGGATCGTGCTCAGTGGCGTGCGGTTGGAGAGCCCTACGTCCAGCAGTGGATTGCGATAGGCTGATGATGATGCAGTGGGTGCATGGAAATGGAAATTTGCACCCACCAGTATGGTGCCATGGTGCCATGCCAAACTCACCATCTACCCTCTTCCTTCAAATTGTTGCAAAAAGTAGTAAGTATCTGATTTACTTCAAACTCTTACTTACCCGGAAACCGAAAGAAACACATTGATCCCTCTAATACAATTACCTTAATACCCACCCATTATACTCCTTATTTTCATACCTCTTTTTTAGCCAGTATCTCTAAACCTATCCTCTTGTATTTAGTTTCACACGAAACTAGTGTTACGTTACATACAGGGACACTCTATAAAATCCAAATCACACCGTAGCATAATAAAAAAAAAAGTAGTTTAATTGAGTCTTATTAATTGGAATAAGTATTTTCACCACTTCTGTAAACCTATGTAGTCCTAAACTTTTTCATAATAATAATGCAAATAGAAGTGAATGATTTACATTGCTTTATCCCTAAAATATTTTGTATAATACATAATGTAAATAAGTACTTACTACCATTTATTTACACGTTTTTAGCGGTTGGCAGTACGTTTTAGTGTTCCCAACTTAGGGGTTTTTCCCCCAAATTTAGGGGGTAAATAGGCGAGATAGGATTTTTTTTTGGGGTATTTTTCTTCTTTAATAATATTTATTCTCTATATTTATATTTCTCATTATTTTTTATAAAAACCAAATATACTACCACCAAATATACTAACCAATAATAAGTAGTGTAAAAGTATTGGGTCTATGGAAACATTCTATTTTATCCGACTGCGTCGCGGTATGAATTACTTACTTCTGGATTTTGTACAATGTACTAACTGTTGATTTTAAGCAACTTTCGCTATGGCTGGTCACGGATGGGTGTGCATTTTGTGTCATTTATATTTGCGAGTGTTTCCGTGCTTTGGAAGGCATCTTAAACCGTTGGTTGGCTTAACGACTGCCATGTTACTGGCAACCGGGGCCGTCGTTAAGTAGTATGAAGGCCTTGTGGGCGACTTTATAATATCAACAGCAGGTAGCCTTAACCTTTCATCATGGCAATGGGCTCACCACCTATTACGTGACACAGGAGTATATACGGTGTAAATTGAGCGTATAATATGCCTCTGCCTGCCTTCGGGCATAAGGCGTGATTGATAAACATAAATGTGAAAGTTTGGATGGATGGATGTTTGTTGTACTTATTGGCGTATGGCAGCAAAAATGTGTTGTAATTTTTATAAAGAGAATTTCGCTGAGGAATTTCAGTCTCTCCAAATCGGTTTTGCCCATGCGGAGAAATTTTATCACGCATTTTTAGTTTAGAATTAATTTATTTACGAACTTATGACATAATCAAGTATTTAAATATATTTTTATTATGATGTAAATGAATTTTATAATAATCATTTAAGCATCTTAAAATGTCATTTAAAAAAAAATTTATAATAAGCTGTAGGGGTAAATAATTTAGAGAGTTGGTAACACTGAAGCCAGCTAACAAGTAGAATCACACACGAAGAACACTGTAGAATCTGCCACGATAGCGAGCCTACCGTGGCTGGTATTGATACCGTGTGGACACGTTATGTGTAAGTACACAATGTGCACTTTTTGCCGGGCCTTTGTGGCTAGAACAAATCCCCTTTATTTAAATTAATTAGCGACAGGTCCTGGCTAATATTTTAAGTACGTCTTCATAAGGTTAACGTCTGTAATATTTTAAAAACTTCATAAAGTCGGTTATACCTAGGTTCATAAGTATTCATATCTCTAGTCAAAATGGAAGTTCCACAGGGATCGATCCTGGGGCCGTTTTTGTTTTTGGCGTACATAAATGAGCTCCCTTTCATGGTGAAGGCCCTAGCAGATACAGTACTGTTCGCTGATGATACCTCAATGATTAAAGTAAATAGAAAGGATAGTGAATTAGTTCACGTAGGTAAATAAAGTGTTAGATGTGGTTTCTTATTGTTTGCTGCAAAAACAATCTCTTATTAAATGCATAATATTTTCATTGCCTAACGTTAGATACGTAGAGTCAATTATAACGCTAAAATTAGGAAATTAACAGATATAGCGACGGCTCGGCATTATGGGCACATCGACTCGGCTAGTTTTCTTTTTTTAATACTTCCACAGCTTAATGTCGTATGGCATTTTGCTGTATGGCTCAGCCGCGGATGTTGAGGACATTTTTATTTTGCAAAAACAGGCAGATCGCGCTATTTACGAGTTGCGAATCGTTAAGAGGAATATTTAAGGAAATAAATATATTAACTTTGCCTTCGTTGTATATATATAAAATAACATGCATGTCCGTAAAAATTTGCACAACACAATTTCAAATTAAACAGTGATCACCAATATCTAGATACCAGAAATAGGGATAGAGTTAATGTACCTGGGGTTTGATTGGCTAAAACAAATAAGTCCTTCATGGGCAATTGTGTACGTTTTTACAATAAAATCCCAAAAAGTATAACTAAGCTCACAGAAGATTCAAAATGTGTGTGAAAACATTGTTTATGCTTATCATCATCATCATCCGAGCGTCTGTCCCAGTTGCGTCTCGCGACGCCCGGGGTCCGCTTTCCTACATTTTCTCCTCCACTTCGCACGGTCGTCGGCATCCCGTGTGGTGAGACCATTGGCACGCATGTCATCCCTTACGACGTCAAGCCAGCACTTCTTGGGTCTTCCCCTCTTACCGGGACCCGGCGGGGCTGACATGGCCAGACATTTGTTACCTACGTAGCCCGGCGGTTGCCGCAAGACGTGACCATACCAACGAAGGCGACACTCTTGCAACTTGTCTGCAATGTCACGGACGTGAAGGCTGCCGCGGATGCGAGAGTTCCTCACGTGGTCCATCCGCGTGACTCCACACATCCACCGCAGCATCTTCATTTCCGTGACACGCAGCTCCTGCTTGTGTCGCTCCAATATCGGCCACGTCTCACTGCCATGTAAAAGGACAGGTCTAATAATGGTTTTGTAGACCTGTCCCTTCAACCGGATCGGCATTTTAGGGTCACAAATGACACCGGTCATCTCCCGCCATTTGGCCCACGCGGCAGCAATGCGTGACTTGACATCGCAATCGATGTCACTGGACGTGTGAAAAACAGATCCCAAGTATTTAACCTGGTCCGTGCGCTCGACCAAATCACCGCCTATGCGGACGGATGTGGGATCTGTAGAGTTTAGTGCCAAGTACTCGGTCTTCGCCACATTTAGTTTCAGACCGCCGTTCTCAAGCGTCTCCTTCCACGCCTTTACACATCGCACCAATCTGCCCCTGTCCGCGTCTGCCAGCGCAATATCGTCAGCATACATGAGCAACCATGGAGGCTGCTCATGCGGGTTTCTGATGCTGTCCGACAATTCGTCTAATATTACACTGAACAGAAGCGGACTAAGGACAGAACCCTGGTGTACCCCGACGGTGATGGTGAAGGGTTTCGTGTCGCCAACAGCAGTCCGAACCATTGAGTCGGAGTCACAGTACATGTCCCGGATAGTGTCAATATAGACCTCTGGAACCCCTTTGGACCGCAGTGCCCACCAGATCATCGCACGAGGGACACAGTCGAAGGCCTTCTGCATATCTAGAAACAAACAGTGCAGAGGCGTGTTCTTCGACCTGTATTTCTCTGCGACAACCCTCAGGGCAAAAACAGGGTCCGTGGTCCCATGACCAGGGCGAAACCCATATTGACACTCCGAGAGAGTACACTCCTGCCGGATCCGAGAGTCTATAATCCTCTCGAAGATCTTCATGGTGTGGGACATCACCTTAATACCGCGGTAGCTCCCGCACTCCTGCACTGACCCCTTACCTTTGAAGACTGGAGTAATAATACTCAGTCTCCATTGGTTTGGGATCTGCCCGCTGAGGAGTATGCGGTTAAAAAGGTTTACTAAGATGCCCACACCGCGAGGACCCATCGCCTTCCAGGCTTCGATGGGGACTCCATCGGGTCCGACAGCTTTCCGATTCTTCATGCGGCGAAGCGCAGTCAGGACTTCTCCAGGCGTTACCGGTGGCACTAGTCCCTGATTCGGAGGGAGGTCCGGAGGCTGCACCTCTTTATGCTGCTTATTAAGCAGCTCGTGGAAGTACGAGCGCCATCTCTCCTTTACCGCGAGGTCTTCGCTTAACAGGTTGCCCTCAGGGTCTTTTACACAGCGACACTTGAATATATCCTGTGCCGCTTTGACCCTGGAGCGCGCCAGCTTATAGATGAGCTTCTGCCCCTCAGAAGATTCCAGCTTATCATACAAAGGTTGTAAGTGGTCTCGTCTGGCTCTGGCTACAGCTCTCTTTGTGGCGCGCTTGGCAGCCCTGTACGCATCGCGGTCTTCGGGAGATCCGGTCGCTTGCCACTTTTTAAAGAGGGCTTTCTTCTCCCTGGTCTCCCTCAGGACTGCGTCGTTCCACCACCAAGTTTCCTTGTCACATTTGCGTCCACCCTTAGACTCACCGAGCACCCCCTTCGCCGCTCCAAGGATGGCCGCCTGAACTTTGTCCCAGTAATCTTGAACTGGTTCGCCTTCAGTGTCGGTGCACTTGTCACCGACAGCTGAGACGAACTCCTGGGACCTAGTTTCATCAAGCAGCCACCATCTGATGCGGCGCTGGCACCGCTCGATGCGTTTGCCTTTAGGCTTCACGCAGAGGTCCATGACAAGGAGACGGTGTTGTGCAGTAAGACTCTCACCGGGTATGACCTTGCAGTTGGCCACCTTGCCGATGCTGTGTCGCCTAGTGAGTAGGAAATCGATCTGAGTTGTACGCCTCCCGCTCTTGTAGGTGATGAGATGTTCGGATTTCTTTTTGAAATACGTGTTCACAATGGCCAGATCGGCAGCCGCACACGTTCTGAGGATAGTTTCTCCTTCAGTGTTGCGGGTGCCGTATCCAAAACCACCATGAACACGCTCAAACTCCTCACACCTCTCACCCACATGACCGTTTAGGTCGCCGCCCAAAACGATTCTCTGTGACAATGGAATGCTCCGAAGCACTCCCTCGAGTTGGCCCCAAAACGACATCTTATCGGCGTCGCTACAACCGGCCTGTGGCGCGTAGGCACTTATCAGGTGGGTAATAATCCCATCGATAAGCACCCTCACGATCATAAGCCGGTCGCTACAGCGTTTCACCTCCAAGATGCCGCTCTGCAGCCCTTCGGAGAGCACCACGGCCACCCCGTTCTCCCCACCAGGCGCACCCGTGTAGTACAGCTTGTAGCCTTTCTGCAAAGGCCGGGCTCTGTTGCCCTTCCACCGAGTCTCCTGCAGGAACGCCACGTCCACCCTCCGCCTGGAGAGTACTTCGGCCAACTCTACCGCACGCCCAGTCAGCGTGCCAATGTTCCAAGATGCAAAGCGGATTCGGGTTGGGGCTAACTTCTTTAGCCGTGCTGGCCCGACACACGGCAGCCCTAGCCCACTTGCCACAGGAGTCGGGCGGGGCTCCTGCGCGCCGTTTTGCGGCGGCGCCCTATCCCTAGCAGCATTCCTTTTACTTCTTTTCATTTTTGTTTCGGCGGGTGGCTTTTATGGGAGCGACGCCCTCAGACCTCCCAACCCCAGAGGGGAAAGCCAGCGCCAGAGCCTCGTCCGTTAATCAGCAGGTGCACGCACTGGCACGGGAGGTTGACTTGGGCCCCGAAGATCTTGGTGGGGCCCCTTACACCCTTGTTTATGCTTATCAATCACCCCTTATCTCCGAAGGGGTGGCAGAGGCACATTAGACGCCCACGTTTCACTGTATGCATTCATGTATTGTTTGATGTTGTGATGTAAACGTGTTGATCTGATTTTATTTTGTACTAGTTGAAGCCCGCGGCTTTGCCCGCAAAAAGAAGTTTTCCCGTTTGCCCAAAGAAACTTTTTCCCTGGATAAAAAATAGCCTGTGTTATTCTGATGTATAAGCTATATTATTGTAGTTTCAAAAAAATCCATTCTGGAGTTTTACGTGAAAGAGTAACAATTTTTACTGCATTATTATAAATTATTACTGTAAGATATATTTTTTTTTAGTTTATAGTTTTTTAGTTTATAATATAAGTAGGATTAGTACTATTTTTAATTTTTATTAAAATATTTAACATTGAATTTTGTTTCATTTCATCAGTTACCACACCATTAAAAACGGGAACTGAAACTTTGGATGCAACCGGGATTAACGTCTGGATGATAATGCATTATAATTTAATGTGTTGGGTGAAGGGGCCCGGCTCAATATCTCCGAGACCCAAGTGACCTTACCTGCTAGTGGTGCACCTACAGACTTACGAACGAGGCGATTCAGCACTCATGCTGAAAATAAAGGTAAACAATAGCTGCTCCTAGCACCAAAATAAAAGTTGACTCCTGGCATTAAATCTATGTAGGGCTTGAAAACAACTGGAAATACATTTTGATGAAAACAAGATGAGCTGATGCATTTATATTTACTGTGTTTACACTAAACTGTGACTTTTCAGTAAACTGTCTGCTGTACGCTGATGATGCGGTGCTCATGGCCTCATCAGAAGCCGACCTTCAGGCATTAGTCACTAATATGAAAGAGGAGTGTGAAAGTAAGGGTCTTCGCTTGAATGCAAGTAAGACTAAGGTTCTAGTATTTGAAAGAGATGACGTAAGAGCTAAATGCGTGATTAGGGTAAACTAGGAACGTCTAGAGCAAGTGAATGAAATTGTGTATTTAGGGAGTATGTTTAGCGCTGATGGAAGATGTGATTCGGATGTAGATCGGCGAGTAGCTGCCGGAAACAGAGTAAACGGTGCTTTGTCCCAATTAGTAAAGCGACAAAGCATCGTAAAAGAAGCACGACTGGCGATTTATAACGCAGTGCTAGTGCCAACTTTGCTTTACGGTAGCGAAACCTGGGTATGTCAGCAGATGCATGAAAGTAAATTGAATGCTGTGGAGATGCGATCACTTCGAAAATTGTGCGGCGTTACTTTAGCCGACCGAATACGTAACGAAGTGATACGCAATATGGCAGGTTTGAATGAAAGTGTCAGCGTTAAGCTGGAAAAGGGCGTGCTCCGTTGGTTTGGACACGTCCAACGAATGAGTGAGGAACGATTGACGAAGAATATATATTGTGCGAAAGCAGAGGGTAGAAAAAGTCAGGGTAGGCCGAGACTTACATATGAAGACCACGTGAGTAGATTGCTCAAAAACGGAAAGGTCAAATGTACTCGGGTACCCAGACGTGCGTGTATGAAGCGATTGATGAATCTTGAAGAAGCGAAAGAAGTATGCATGGATCGCGAAGCCTGGCGATCTGTCCTCTCTGAATACCCTGTCAGGGATACAGCGTGAAGATAGTTAAGTGTTTACAATTTATAGCACACCTCTGCAGGCCCCTTCGGGGATGTAGGCGTGATTATATGTATGTAAATAAGTACCCGAAAAAAAATTTAGGTTAGACTATGTGTAATATCGATGAAAATAATGTGTGAACCAAAACCTTGTACGGCGGCCATCTTCCCTGGTATCGTTGTCGGAGGCGACCTCGAAATAAAACTACGAAGGCGTTATTTGTTTTCATTTATTGTCGTATACAGAAAATTAATTAATTCTGGCATATTGGTATCAAAAAAAAGCTTATGTAATCCATTGAGTTAATATTGTACTACGTACATAGAGAAGCCACCGCCCTATATCGCCAGTGCTCCGTTCAACTGTGGTGCATGAGCCACAGTTCACTGTTGCTTTCTCGCTCTTGAGCGCGTAAGTCGTATGGCTCGGGCCTGCTCGGGCGCCTCCTCCCCCAAACCCCGCACAGATTTTGTTCGCGATGTCTCTGTCTCCATGTACGTGGTACAATATTAACTCAATGATGTAATCTATTATATTTATAAATAGGTTAGATTGATTTCTATGCCCTCATTTAATAGTAAAGTTCGGTAAAAAGATAGATTATTGCAAATCCTGCAGACATTTACAAATTCTATAATATTCTGAAGCGCTCGTTGCCCCGCGGTCTCAGTGTTCGGTAAACGATTACTGAGGTACGCAACTTTCACTATGGCTGGTCGTCGGATGGGTGACCACTTTGTGGCATTTACATTTGCGAGCGTTTCCGTGCTTCGGAAGCCACGTTAAGCCGTTGGTCCCGGTTGCCAGTAAAATGGCAGTCGTTAAGCCTGGTTGAAGGCCTTATGGCTTAAAAAATTTCAACAGCAGGTAGCCACAACCTGCGTCTGTCTATTGCAACACGGCAATGGTCTCCCTTTCATCCTGCTCACAGTTTGCAAAACGAGAATGAGGGCGCAACACACTGGAAAGTATCAATGACTTAAAACTATATATATAGCATTTGAATTAAAATTTCTATAATTCAGAGCCCTCAACTGTCCAAAGAAATTTTATAATGGGTCTTGGTTGTAATGAAAAAAAATGTACATTATTACATTAAATTACATCATTACGTATCAAATAATAGTTTGGAAATCCTCATGAAACTTTCCAGGGTTGTGATCCAGCCTTCCAGGCATGGTACTCTGATGAAACGAGGTTGTCCACTTTGTGTGGCTGCTTTACTATAATGGTCAATTAATTGAGTGGCTTTTAAAGTTTTTACAGCACAGCTCCAAAAATTTTCATAGGCTGATTGCGTTTTACAGCTTTTCGAATTTTTCCCTTTTGACCACCTCTAGTCATAGGTTATTTGACAGCCATTTACACTGTCAAATAAGTTGTCTGCGAACTCCACAAACTCTGCTGTGGTTTTCATGGTAGACGAAGGAGACTTACCTGTAAAAAGATTGACATCAGAAATGTAATTTCACATTTCACTTATAAGGATTGTATTTATTTCTAAAAATCCTGTCCACAGCCTGTCCAAATTCACAAAGATAAACCTACACATTTATGACTATTTCCGGGTCCTTCCATACCCTACCTTGATGCGGCCTAGACTAGAAACCATTTTTATTAGCTCCTAGGAGTAGGTATGATGTTTCTTTTTACTTTCGGCACTGTTGGAAGCTACTACGGTCTGACCTGCATCTGTGCTGCTCATCCGTTGGTCAGCAGGTGCACCGCCTAGTAGGCGAAATCGCTTGAGCCTCTTACTACTAATAATACAAACTTTTGACTGCCTCTGTGGCGCGGCGGGAGTGTATCCGACTGCTACGCAAGAGGTTGTGGGTTCGATTCCCACCCAGGATAAAACTTTTTGTGATGAGCACGATGGTTTATTCTGTGTCTGGGTGTTATTTATCTATAATATGTATGTATGTATGCGCCAAGCCTTACAGAGGCTTGCAACGGACCTTAAGCGGCCACTAATGTATGAAGTGGAAACCGGTTCCCGGGTCGACACCTCGACGACCGCTGCATTCGTTACTTCTGCATTCGACATACAACGACCCACTAGATAATACCAATTAAAAGAAGTTTTTATTTATAAATATACAATCGAGTCTGAGAAGTCTAGAACTTTTATTGTAAGAAGACCACAAGACTTTGTTTCATTATAGATAAGGCAATCAATTTTTTATCTAATGTTAAATGTCGACCCATTTTTTCGATTAACATGCTTTAACTGCATTTCTATAAAAGCTCGGGCATGTTTCGGTAACTTGCTGGACTTGGTAAAATTTGCTGAGCTTGTAGCAGGTTTTCTCTGGTCGAATTTGTCACACTATTATGTGTAATGGTTAAAATTTGCTTCACCAAGTACTTCTGCATGGAAAGTGGCTTCCTTTTAGTTGGAGCTGATATAAAACAGAGTAATTAAATATTATTACTTTGTATTTTAGATTTGTATGTTCAGAAGATTATGTTTTCAACTTGGACAGTATAGTTAGTGAACTTCACTAACTTATGTCAATTTATATTATTATGTCAAAGTTATTAATTGTGTGTGTACTGAATTTATATAAGCTTACCTCACACTCTTTCGCACACCCTCTAACTTGTTAACTGCCTATCACACTCTAAACAATTGGGTTATTTCTATATGGAACAAACTTTCAGAAAGCATATTGACTACTAAATCAGTTAACTAGTTTGAAGTGCAAAATAGACAAGTAAAAACAAAATAGACAAGTGGTTCAAGAAAACGACCCACTACACATAAGTGACACATAATAGACTCTACTTCAGTGCAGTGATGTGGACTTATCAGCGGTCATGGGTGTTGTCTTGTTTTATATAAGTAAAGACTCAAATGGTAAAAAACAATTATATAGGTACCTGATGTTTGAAAATTTATTGCTGCTTCATGATTATCATTGCAAGTTTGAGCTTCTTTTACATTTATGGTTAACGAACAAGAGGGTTGCTCAAGGACAATGTCAACTGAAAAAGACAAAACATATTGTTTACAACAGCATTAAAAGTAGCATGTAGGAAATCTTAATTTTAGCAAGTTACATTTCAAAGAATGAAGAACTATTTTGTACAGAAAAATAATAGTAAAGAAGAAGACACAGGAAACACTTTTAGGGCATTAATCCAATTGCATGCAGGTGGAGAAATAAAATATTCGGCATAGTACTAGTATGGCGACTTGACTTACCTGCAATATGGTTACTTTCAATGTTGCCTTCTTCTGTAATCAGAATATCACCTTGACTTTTGAAATAATTATGTTCACTTAGAATATTCCAATCTGAAAATAGTATTTAAATGTAATTATAATTTAATCATCGAGATATTTGATTTCCATGTCACATAAGTTGATAAAAAAAAACATTTAGTAAAAAAGACAGAAGGATATGACTACTTTATGCTAGAAGTGTTTATACTAAATAAAGTGCTACCCATACCTAGCATTCTAGTATCAAACACTTGTCTATCATAACATCATTACATTAACATTAGAGTCACATTTTCTTTAGAAATCTCAAATCCGGATAATATTATACATGTGAAAGCTCTTTACGATGAAGCTACTCTACGATGGATTTCCGCTTACGATGGTTTTTGATGATACAGATTTTAATAAGCAGATCGCAAATAACACTTACCAGCATTACGAGGTTCACCAACAGCTATTTCTAGATCAGAGAACAAACAGGAATATGTATAACGAAGGCGATGTTCTTTTGCATCAAATTGCTGTTTGTTTATATATTTTTATTTATTTACCATGTTCTATGGCTAAGAAAATAGTCTATGGCCTCTGTTTACCATTTCATAGTGAACACAGCTTTACATTTCAGTACAAATGTCAATTTAAATCCACCAATAGTAAAGATCGTAGTCTGCTATATGACCAATAAGAAGAAAGGAATTCAGCCAATAGGACGATGGACGCGTTTTCCTTGGCCGGTGAATCCGTGGCTGACAATTCTCGGGCCGCGTTTTACTGACCGATAACAAAATAACCGGCCGGGAAAACGACGCCCGCGAATTGCCACCCCTGGAATTCATGTACGTCGGTGGTGTACATGAATTCCATGGGTGGGTTTTCTCGGGCTGGGTATTCCTGGGTCGACAAATACGGAGCGATACATTTTGTAACGCGGTGGATTACGCAGCCACGTATTTCGCATCCATGGAAAAACCACCCCTGGAATTCATGTACATGTACATGAAGTATCGGGCTGCGTAATCGCGGGACGGCAAATCACGGGCCGGGTTTTCCATGGACGGCAATTATACACACTCACAAAAGCAACACATTTTGAGGTTTGGCGCCAACGCGAGCGGTGACGCACGTTTGTTGTTTATTATTTTCAAAAACTAGTGTAAGATTCGTGTTTTTGTGTTCAATAATGGTGGAATATTATACATAAAGAGTTCGGAAAAGTGCATTAGTGAACGAAAGTGATATATTGCAAAGAATAGCGGTGTTGTTTGTGTTAGTGCCAAATTTCCAAAGAGAGCTGCAATAAGGGATCTACTGCCTTATTGGGGAACGGACTAGGACCTAGGACTGAGGACTTGACTTCGACAAACAACTAGACAGGGCTAAAACATAATAACAAGAAAAATAAATACAGAAGACTAGGCTGTATGGACTAAGTTTCCTTTGCCTGCCCAAGATGGGGGTTTTTTTTGTAATTATTTTATGGCCTGGTTTCTAAGACCTTTTAGCCATATCTTAATTCATACTTCTTCAATCTTCTTTCTTAATATCTAAAATGACCCAGTCCTCTACATCGTGGTCTTAATCAAGTCTAGTCTTAAGTCAAGGTCAGCCTCACCCCAGTATAATGGTGAACCAACAAATAAGAATTTACTTACAACTTCTACTTTTTTTATAACACACAGGCATATAAGTAAGACAGTAAGCAGACTAAACATATTACTTTGTTTATAGCGCAATACTTCATCCTTTTCACTCTTTTATTTGTTGTATAACGATATCTTTTTTTGCCATGTGTAGCAACATGTAACTCAACATAGACAGCGAAAAGCGCGTATGTCGCGTACAATGTCAACTATTGGCGCCATTTTTGAATCAGGAATTAAATAGCATCTGTTCCATAAACCGTTTGGTCGCTATCGTCATCTATATCTAAGATTTTTGTTAATTTACATACATTTTGTACTGTTACTACATGTCAAGTACACTGGGACGAATTCAGTTCAGCAAATTGTTTGAAATGTTATTATCCATAGTCAAGCTAAATGTAGCGCCCGATTCAATTAATTATGTTAATCTTGTTTTAGGTTTCATAAGGATACCATTAAACAAGATGTTTGGTTAATAAACATAAATCAGAATGATATTGTAGTATGAAATGATATGATATGATAGCTAAATGTGACCTTGGATTAAGCTACCTGTCTATGTGTGTGTAATTGGCTACGCTATTTTTCGCAAACGTTTGGTCTGCTTACTGAATTTTGATGCTTTATTCTGAATTAGTTCGGCATCACTACACTTAACAATGAAAATACTACGTTTGATAAATTCAAACTCTCTTTTTTTGTTCTTAAATTGTTTAGGCTAAGGTTACAGACCACGCTGTCTAGTCATTTATATTGTAATACATTAGTAGACGTTAAACCATCATTAGGCCTGTTCTTTTACATGGCAGTGAGGAGTGGCGGATGATGATGATGACAGTCGTAGACGCAAATAAATAACTCGAATTTCTCGATGGCATATGGAAATATGGGGTCCTTTAGCAGGCAAGTTTGAGTTTATTTTGGCTGATTTCAGTCTTCTCATAGTTTTGCTGCTAAGTGTAACGCCTTAAACTTGTGTTAGATCCGTTCTTATATCAAAAGTCATGATCCTTTATGTCAGCGCGCTGTTAACTATATCGTTGGGACAGCCAATAAAAATCTTTTTATCTTCACATATAAAATAACACCACTTGTACTGTTCCACAACATTTACTTTGTAAACCTGACCGGTTTCGCCTCACGGCATTCTCAAAGGTACACAATATGACGACTGGACCTGGAAAGTATACTAAAACTAATAACCGTACAATGTAGGTATATCGACATTACAAGTTACCAGTTTAGAAAATTACATTAGACATTTGCAATTCTAATATTTTAAATAGAATCATAATTCTATTTAAAATATTAGAATTGCAAATGTCAAAGTGTCATATTATTCAATGTCAAGAATTTAAAATGTCAAAAGTATTAAATGTCAAGATATTAAATTGTCACAATTATTAAATAACTAAATTACTATGATTTGCCATATTGAACTATGTCATTAACTTCACAAATTATAAACATTTTCTGGTTAACTAAAAATTAATTTTTTTTCCGCGTTAATACAAATGGTGTTATTTAATATGTGTAGCATGTTCCACCAAGCGCCATCAATCAACAGTATAAATAATCTTTTTATCTTCGTTCGTGGGGGATATCGGCGCCAATTTTTGGTGCATATCGGATGTTGTATATAATTTTCCAAAAACCAGTGTGTAATTCGAGTTACTGTGATTATAGTACTTTGTACATTTAAGCTTGATACGCCTGACAGCTGTCATCGAGCCAAGACTAGCGATGCGACTTAGCAGGTCAATTAGCTCAATACGAGTAGGTATTTCGGTACTAATAATCCGGGTTTTGGGGAATATTTTTAAAATTTATAATCATTTAAGTTGTTGAGGTGTTTCCTAAGCATGTATTTAGAAATATTTAATAATATGTTTATCAATTGTCTAGACCACATAGCACAAGCGTACAGTGGCTTAATTTGGGCTAAACGGCATTGTGTGACAATGTCCAATAATATTAATTTATTTATATGACCACATAGCACAAGCGTATAGTGGCTTAATTTGGGCTAAACGGCATTGTGTGACAATGTCTAAAAATATTAATTTATTTATATGTCAAGTTTAGAAAGTAACAGAATAATTCACCATACTTGTGCACGTTTTCGAAACATTTATATTTCAGGATCCGCTATTTTGACGCATAAACACTCAAAAGTACACTACTTATATAACGGAGTGACGTCCGCTACATTCACCATCACAGTCAAAATAAGTGACAGTTATACTTACATACTTTTTGGGTGTAAGGGGCCTATCGTCAGCTTTGGGCCCAAGCCGACCTCACCTGCACGTGGTACACCTGCTGATCGACGGACGAGGCTACGGCGCGCAGGCACTCAAAATGTGTGCCAGGTGGCACAAAAATTAAAAAAGGAATTTTTCCTTTTTTTTTTGACCGGTGGGGGGGTTCCACCATGCAGCCCCCGGAAAACCCCCCAAATAACTTTTGGGTTATGTTCGGGGTTCAGCGGCTGCAAGCCGGGCTTGGTGCGAGATTTGATGCAGCAGGTGTGGGACCAGTGGGTGCTGAGTGGCGTCTAGTGTGGGTGGTGCGAGTCGACCCGCCGGCCAGGGAGACCTGTAGAAACGGTGGTGCCGCTGTTCGCCCGCGGCATAGTACAGGGGCCAAACTGGGACTAACCATCTCGGACGGCTGCCCCACCAGGTAGTGTATAATCCCGATGTGGTTCGTCGTGCCGGTTGGTGACCGGAGGGGTACGGGGGCCCTTCGTTCCGGTGGATTGGCTTCCGCCTAGCCACACGTCCGTGGACTAAACGAGCACCTATTCTTTGTCACTCACTGCTGCATCAAATACCGCTCCGTTTCACGCTTTATTCGTTCCCCATCAACATGGCAATGCAAAATAAAAGGCAAATCTGTGCAGCAGCCGAAACAAATCCCACACGAACGCTTTTTGAGGTGGAGTTCACAAACATCCGTGGACTCCATACAAACCGTCCACCACCATCTTGAGACGGCGCGTTTCGGATTGCTGTTCCTTACGGAGAAAAAAAAAATGTCTTTATTTTGCATAGACCATTTCAACGGCGCTTACAAAATGTCATACACTAAAACTAAAGAAAACAATTGTATATTTAAAGTGACCACCGGTTCGGAACGCGGCCCACCTGAGAAGAACCGGCAAGAAACATAGGAAGGCTTTTTTTTTGATGGCCTAGTTACAATTTAATATTTCATGAATAATATTTTATTTGCCAACAGATCATTTCCAGGCATCCCTGTCCTGTAAATAGTCTTGAATAGAGTAATAACCTTTTTCACAAAGCTTTCTTTTAATAAACTTTTTAAATTTATTTAATGGTAAATTTCTCAGGTCACAGGGAAGCTTGTTGTAAAAGCATATACAGTTACCCTGGAAAGCAAATATGCCGCCCTGACGATACCTCGTAATTGTGCTACCCCGGCTATTTTGTCGAGGACTGCTTCGATAAAAGGGCCGGGGTGTGTGTGTTTGTTAGGGTGGATGCTTGTGTTCGCCGTCTGCGCTGCCTGGAAGACCCATCCTTCTCTTTCCTCTGGCTTCACATAGATCATGGTTCTATTAGCCAGATCTATGTGTGCCTTTACCGTTCCCATAAAGGGGATATGGAGACAACTCGGCTCTTTGAATACCTCGGAAGGGCGGCAGATGATGCGCAGGTGCGGTTCCCGAACGCGGAATTGGTGTTTTTGGGGGACTTTAATGCACACCATACAGAATGGTTGGGCTCCCTCAAAACCGACCATGTGGGACGAACCGCCCATGCATTCGCTCTTTCGCATGACTTGACACAGTTAGTACGCCAGACCACCAGGATACCAGATGTAGCAAGTCTTGCGCCCGCTCTGTTGGACCTTCTGCTGACCAACAGCCCAGCCCAGTATAGTGTATCGGTAGGTGCTCCGTTGGGTACTTCCGATCACTGCGTAGTGCGCGCCGAAATGCAGGTGTTATCTCCTACATGTCCTGCGGTTGCGGCGCACTACTCGTCAGCAGATTGGGACGGTTTACGTGATTTTTTTGCGTCCGTCCCATGAGGTCAGCGTGTCTTTAGAGGAAAGGCCCTATCGGAGAGCGCCGCCGCTGTTGCTGGGGAAATCAGTCTGGGGATAGAATACTACAGCCCCTACACTGATGTCGCCAGCATCCGCAAAGCCCGTCCCTGGTTCGGGCGTGAATGCGCTGATGCAGTTCGACATAAGCAGTCGGCGTATCGCGCTTGGACCAGGGCTAGGGCATCAGGTGACCCGAATGTGGCCAAGCTCAGAGCCGCTTACAACAGAGCGACGAAGGCCAGCAAAAAGGCCTTCATAAGAGCGGATACCCAGCGCATAGTGCGGCTTGGCCAGGAGCTTGCCTCACATCCCACGGGTAGCCGAGGATATTGGCAACTGGCCAAAGCCGTGCAATCTAACTTCTGCCGAGCTTCGCTACCACCGCTGCGCTACCCTAACGGAATCACAAGGCCCAAGAGAAGGCTGACTTGTTAGCCAACCTCTTTGCGGCCAATTCCCAGATCGACGACCGTGGCAAGCAGCCTCCAACAGTCGCTAGTTGTGTCAGTGCAATGCCTGACATAATTATCAGGCAGTGCGACGTCCGGAAGGTACTGCGGTCGCTCGACGTCCGTAAGTGGCCCCGATGGTATTCCTGCGGTGGTTCTTAAGAGGTGTGCAGCAGAGTTGACTCCAGTGCTAACACGCCTTTTTCGCCTAGCCTACTCTACGGGTAGTGTGCCGGATGTGTGGAGGGAGGCTAACGTGCAACCGATCCCCAAGAAAGGGGATAGGTCAGACCCTGGCAACTATCGCCCCATAGCCGTCACCTCAGACATCTGTAAGGTTTTTGAGCTCATCATAAACACGCAGCTCATGCGTTATTTGGAAGATCACTCCTTAATAAACGACCGGCAATACGGATTTAGGCCGAAATGGTCAACGGGTGATCTTCTAGCATACGTTACACACCTTTGGGGTGAGGCTATGGATAAGCATGGCGAATCCTTGGCTATCAGCCTGGACATCGCCAAGGCTTTCGATAAAGTCTGGCACGCATCACTTCTTTCCAAGCTTCCGGCATATGGCCTGCCACCTCAACTATGCACATGGCTTGCCAGCTTTCTGCATGAGCGCCGTATTCGGGTCCAATGCGACGGTCAGGCTTCCGACTACTTGCAGATAAATGCTGGCGTGCCGCAAGGGTCCGTAAAAAATATGGAACTCTCTGCCTCTCTCTGTGAGTATATGTATACTAAAGAAAGGTTGTATTGCCTGAGTTTCCTTTGCCTGTTTAAGATGTGCGAAGACAACAACAACAATTGATCGGTGCATAGACCGTCGTATGCGAGACAAGTCAGCGTGCCGCAGAAAGGGACAGGTAGTGTTATAACTGGGTTACCATATGAATAAATTTTCCCCATAATTTGTATTATTAATATTCTAAGTATCCACTTTTGATCATTAGACTTTTAGTTTTCGGAATTGTTGTGAGCGACTGCCGTCTGACCTACCATTCCTATAAGAGCACATGCGTAGTTGTCTCATCCGTTAGCAGTTACACCGCTAGTAGGTGAGGGTATTTGGAAACACCCTAACATTCAGATAGAAAATACCTGAACTCCTTAACAAATATTTGCGGATCAATCAAGTATTTGTCCTCACTGTTACATACACTACCAACTACACCACAGAGGCGTGATAGGTTCTAGTTTTCGTGAGTAAACAATACAGTAGTGTTAGTTTTTGAAAATGTTTATTTAATTTTGCAATTAATTGACACAATAAACATATGTAAGCAAGGAGAGACTGTTGTAAACAACGTATCTCCCAAAAAATATATACTATTATGTCTTTTAAATTCATCACTATGTAATAGATTTTTAATCAAGTGGAAAAAGTCAACATGATTCGAGACAGGGATTGAACCTGTGACCTTTGCCTAACAAGGGCAATGTTGTAGCCACCTGAACTACCCGAACCGTATCGAATCAAGTTGAAATTTTCCACCATATTTATATCGTCATTTTAAGAGTATGACCAGAACCATCTATCTAGCTAATGAACAACTCGATACCAATGAACAGTGTTACAACTATTTTTAAACATTGATACAATGGACTCCAATCAGTATATTGATAAATTTTTAAAGCAATTATTTGCTAAATATCTCATAAATTTTTAATAAAATGGAAAAAGACAACCCGATTCGAGACAGGGATTGAACCTGTGACCTTTGCCTAACCAGGGCAATGTTCTAGCCACCTGAACTACCCGAACCGTATCGAATCAAGTTGAAATTCTCCACCATATTTATATCGTCATTTTAAGAGTATGACCAGAGCCATCTATCGAGCTGGTGCGATGTAGTGTTTTCGGATGTACGATCCGAAAACACTACATCGCACCATCTTTTATTGATTTAAATTAATATTTCGTTCGTCATTTTACTCCACAATAAAATATAACACAATTTTGTACCTTTAAACCATCTTTAAACCGCTTTATAGCTATTTTTTTACAATAATATCAATGAACTGCATAACAGCTGTCAAACTTTGTTTCGCTCAATCTCAAGATTGTGCTGGAAAAACCGGCACGCTCGATGAAACAAAAGATCTAATTATTATGTTTCTTTTCTTTACACTAGATAAGTTGCTTTCTTTCTTGTGTGAGTGAAACAAAAGCTATCAATTCGTCTAGAGTATTCTCTGTCTACGGTCGTATGATACACGTGTATTGTTGATTACTGTCTTCAGGCTCTCTTTAGACCGATATGATATGAACTCGATATGACCTCCTCCCGCCTGATGTGACGCCGTGAAGGAGGTCCAAATGAGATGATAGATAGAGCAGTGATGTAACGACCACTGTCCTACCTGCCCGCCACTTGCCATCAAAATAGATGCATTTTCAAGGAACCCATGTTGTTAGATGGAAGAAACACGTGCGCAGGTAGAGAATTCAAAAGAATTTCGCGAAAGTTGCAAGTACCAGAATTTACTTTCATTTTCAACTTGTTTATGTTTCGGTATTATCCCTCTACTTGTGCTATAAGATCTTGCTTTTAACTAAAATTAACAATTCCAGGTCAACCGGAAGTACCCTATAGGTTTTGAGTAAAAAACCTATGTAGTAGTTCCCGTTAACCTAAAATCAAGAAGGCGAAAAGTTGATCTTACAGTAGAAATAAAGAAAAGTTCAAAAAATACAAAAAGTTGAAAATTAAAGCGTGTTCCAATATACAACCACCTGAGGGATCCCGTCTTATTGTGGGAGGTGTACGCATCGGAGTCGGGCCCTCCATGAAGTAGAAGTAGACTTAACGTGCATTCCGAAGCACAGAAACGCTGGCAAATATAAATGCCACAAAGTGGTCACCCATCCGAGGACCAGTCATAGTGAAAGTTGCTTAACGCCACGAGCGCTTACAACAATCAAAAATCACAACTTTGTAGTTCTTTGAATTTAAAACTATAATATCTTACAGGACGCTCGTACACACAAATATACACACAAACAAAGACTTTTACAAAAAAAATACTTTTCATGCTTTTGCATTAGCGAAATCTTTAACAATGTCACTGACTTCAATTTTGATTACATGTTCCATACTTATTAACGATACATTTTAACGATACACTTTGCGACAATGTTGATCTTAGATAGTTTTTAATTATTTTTAGTTTAGAAAATGACCTTTTGCTGTGTGCTACCGTGACTGGAAGTGTGAGGTAAATCCTCAGGGCTGTGGATAGATTTGGGAATACTGAAATCAATTTATTCGTAAACAAGTAATTTAAAATATCCAACGGCGTAGTGGAATCATCAATAAACATCGGTAATAATTTGATTTCATTAAAGAGCTCGAACTTTTCCACATCTGAAGAGCCAGCTTGGCAAAGTTTATTTTCTAAATTAGAACAGTGTGCTTTTTTTGTATCCGAGTCCAAATCCTTGCAGTGTGTCAATTTCAAATCAAGTAGTTTTTTGGAATGAAAAAAAACTACTTGATTTTGATTGAGAAGTTCGAACCGTTCGTCGAACTTACTAATTGCGGTGTCTAATAAATAGTAGTAAAAATTTACTTTTTAATGTGTTTTTGCGTCTGTGATCGGTTCATCCTCCGCCTCATAATTGAAAACCCTTTTACGAGCGCGAGGGCGTGCAGGTGTAGGAAATTCTGCTATTGCCTCGACTTCTTCCGCTACGGTTTTAGCGCTGTTAAGGAGCTTTTAAAAAGCGGAGTTATTACGGAATTCAGACAAACTTATTATTGCATTATCAATCATTTTCACCGCTTCTGACAATACAACGTCTGACTTTTGAAGTGCCTTGCTAACTATATTTAACTTGCTTAAAATGTCACACCAAATAAGCAGAGAGCAGATGAATTTAAACGACTTAATTTTTCCCAGTAATGAATTTGCCATATTTCTTGACTCCGCATCTTTGCTCCTATCGGAATATATGGTAAACAAGGCATCATACACTTTTCCCAGTTCAAAACGTAAAGCTTTAACTGCTTCAACCCTGCTCTCCCATCGAGTATTTGAGAGCGGTTTTAAACTTAAAGTTGGCACTTTTTAGCAAGTATTTGCCACCGTGCTGTTGACGCAGAAAAAAAAACATAAATTTCTTGCATAATTGAAAAGAAATTTACTATTTCTAATGAACTTTTAGCAGCGTCATTCACTACCAAATTTAGGTTATAGGCCTATATGGTACATAAAATGCGCGCGGGTTTATATCTAAAATTCGATTTCTCGACAACTCGTAAAAGCTATTTTCAGCCTTTTCACCTACAGTTTTTATGTGCTCAACGAATGCAAAATTTCTCTCTAAAATCAATTCTAAATAGCAAACCGAAGTTTTATTTTTAACGTAAACGTTATTGAATTTTATGCGCGGTGGTACATTCAAACTTCCTTTTAAATACAGCTGAAATGTTTTGTTTAGAGCAAAAAATAACCTGTTTCGTACGCCCCACTCCGCAACGACGAGCAAGCACGTGTGGGCCAAGCTCTCGAGTCCCGCACGAGTATTTGACTGAACGAGTAACATACCGTCATCGGCGTATCCGGTCATTGAACAGCCCTCCGGTAATGGTAAACTAAAAAAGTCATCAAATCCTAAATTCCACAAGTGTGGACCTAGCACAGATCCCTGAGGACAGCCTATTGTTAACATTTTGGTAGCAGAATAATGACCTAGTTTTAAAGTTGTTGTACCTTGTGAAAAATATGAATAAATAAGAGAGTAAATATTTTTATAACAACCGCGAGACTTTAATTTCATTAATAACATTGGCCACCAAGCATTATCGAAAGCCCCGGAAATATCTAAAGTACTATCGATGTAAATTAATATACGCCAAGAGAAATAGTTGCAACTTGAACTAACTATTATTTATTACTAGATGACCCCCACAGCTTCGCCCGTGGAATATTTAGACCTCCCGTCGCACCTATTTAATCCCGTCGCTTATAAATTCTACAATGATGCATAAAAATTTGCCCGATTTGTAGACACTTATGACTACTGCTCTGTTCCCCAGTGTAGTAGCGTAATGATATATAGCGTACAGCCTTCCTCAATAAATAGGCTATCTAACACAAAAAGAATATTTCAAACCCGGCCAGTAGTTCCTGAGATTAGCGCGTTCAACCAAACAAACAAACAAACTCTTCAGGTTTATGAAAAAAATTGGTCACCCATCCAATTTGGTTAACCTCAATTTTCGTTTTTAGTAATTTGTTGTTATAGCGGCAACAGAAATACATCATCTGTGAAAATTTCAACTGTCTAGCTATCACGGTTCAAGAGATACCTACATCCTGGTGATGTCCGTATGTCACGGAGTACGGACGGACGGAGGACGGACAGACATACAGAGAGCGAAGTCTCAGTAATAGGGTCCCGTTTGGGTCCGTATTGGGTTGCATAAATTTTCGAGGCATAACTTAAAACTGCATAACGTTTTTTGGCATACTATTCGTTCCGCATAACGTTCAAACAGAATAAGTCATTAGGCATACTGTATTTTCCCATAACTTTTTTATAATAATGATATACCCGCATAAAATGTTTACGCATAATTTTTTTTACAATAACGATCACTAATCATAACATTTATTGGCATAATACTCACTCTCGCATAAAGATTACAAGCCATACATTTAGAATACCATAATGTTAACGAGTAAATATTTTTATTAAGCTATTGCATAGTTTTTATCGCGGGCTTTGAGTGGGCTTTAATCAAGAAATTCCGTAAGGAAAAAAACCTAAGACGAAGGAGACGAGGTCACACGAAGTTCACCGAGCACGGCCGAGCGTTGGCTTAACGTGTATGTACATATATTATATGGTACGATTGTACGAAGCTCGCACGGATCTAGACGTGATGATAGTAAGTGTGAGTGTGAGGCTGAGGATGAGGGTGACTGTGAGAGTGAGGGTGAGGGGTTTTTTTTTTGTTTTTTTTTAAGTGTAACTTAAATTAATATCAAAGAAAAACAAAGGTATGCTATGCAATAGCTTTACCGCGGCAGTCTTCGAGTGCCACACGTCTTTTTGTATATCTAAGCTTGAACTGTCTAAGATTGAAATGCCCACTGATTAAAAATGTCGATACTCACTTTACTGAAGTTCAAAATTTAAACACATATATAGAATATATAAATAAAATACAAAAAGAAAGTAGGTAGATTAAAACGAGCGATTCTATTGTGGCGCATCGCCGGCCGCTGCCGCGGCCCGCTCGCTTCGCTCGCTCGGCTCGCGCGTTGTGGTCACAAGTGACCTAACACTCCTCCTCGCTTCGCTCGTCGTCGTACCTATTTACGACTTTGCTCAAGACTAGTCTAAAAAAAATAACACTTAAAATATCGTTTTATAAGTTACAGCTTAAAAACTTGGCTATGAGTGAGATGATTATTTACAATGGTATCTTATCATTTCTTAAATATTCTTAGTCAAATTATTATTCATTTATGAATTAAACGGTTATCCATTCCTCCATTATGCGTTTTGTATTGTATGATAAATTATCTTTAGGCGTATAACATTTATACCCTTTACATTTATGCTGATTAAAATTATGATAAAAAAATTAGAGTAAGTTAATGTTATGCCAATAAAACCATTGTGCGTTTATAACACTCTGCTTATCATAATTTATGCGAGAAAACTTTATGCTGAAACTGTTATGCCAAACTACATTATGCTGAAAAAAAATATGCGATCGAAAGGGCACCCGTCCCGTTTTTACCCTTTGGGTATGGAACCCTAAAAAGTAGTTCGTTATTCAAAGGTTAGGTACATAAAAGTAAGAACTAAATAAATACCTAAGTATTCTAGTAGGTACATATTAAACACACTTACACTTTAACTTACCGTTGCGTAGTTTGTCCGCACGCCCTGCTCTAGGATGAACAAAGGAAAAGAAATCCTAGATGGATATACCTAGGTGTTTACTTCGATATTGCTATCACATGTTGTTTATTTTTGCTATTTTTGAAGACATCTGATCACGATGCATGTCGCAATAATTGTGTGAAAAATTAACTAAATCATATCTAATATATAATTTTTATCAAAAGAAAAGCCGACTTACTTCATATTTACATGTTTAATCAAAGATGATACTTAATTAATTGAATCAAGGTTTATTTTGCAAAACTACGGAATAGCGGTAAACGGTAAAACAAAATTTGCGGCACTAGTACATAAAGCCTTTGAAAATTACCGCCACAGCGTCCCTTGCTATTTGAATTTAAACTTTTTGTCATTCTAATACAGCCGAGTTAGCTATGATGATCGGCGTATTTTCAAACGAGTCAAAGACAGGTGCCGACACGCGCCTTAGGTAGTGAAGCGACAATACTCTAATATAATCTTTAATTATCTGTATTAAGGCTAATTTCACGTTGAAATAAAAGTAATTGTGTAGAGTAGGTAAAGACGCAACTTGTGATGGCACGTTTGCTTTGCAACCGCGCGTCCGGCGCGGTGGCATCGGCCGAAAGGCCGGCAGGGTCTTTTAGTGCGCCGCCGGTTCCGCGAGCGACGACGCACGCATCTTTAGAGGTTTCGTATTAGAGTAGAGGGCGCTCGGCACCCCCTTAGACCCGGCGCCCGTGTGCAACGCACACCCTGCACTATAGGTAAAGCCGCCTCTGAGGATTAAAAGAGGATACCGCACAGTCTTTTTTGAAGCTGCGAGTCAGAGGCGTGGCCATAGGAGCGGAAAATGTAACGCTGAAGGCCATGGTTCTGGCTATGGTCAGCAGTAAGAAGGCAGGAAACACTGTCGCCTTGTTTTGTTATGAGGTGACGTGCGCAATAGAGGCGGCCGAGAAGGAACGGGAGAGGAATAGTACTCTCCCGTGCCGCAGAAGACGCACAGGCGCAGAAGACGCTTATGGGGGACGGAGATCCCAGAGCAATCTTCGTCCTCCATAAGCGTCAGCCTGGAGGTGACACTCCGAGCTAGCTATCGTCCTTACAGAGATAGGCTCATGGTGGAGGCGCAACTTGCTCTCGCGCGCGCTTCTTTTTTAGTATTTTCGACCTCCTCACAGTGCGTTTAGTGGACTGCTCGAAGACGATGGTCGGGGAGGTCAGTGACCGGAGATGGTCAGGGTCTCTGGCATTTCCTTTCGAGAGTACACCAGATTCTCTGGCTAAACACAGCCAAGGCCCCTAGATGAGATCACCCCTAGATGAACTACACTTTTTTTTTAAGTGAAAACGCCTCTTAGCGTGGTACACATATTTTTAGAGGAGATAAAATCTCTGGATTTGCGACTATAATCATCATCATCATCTAATGTTGCTCCCGGTCATCTACAGGTCTTATTATATAATATTGTGTAATCAATTAAGACTCTTTCAGAGTAGATTTTTTTTATCATCATTAACGTCTATCCCTGTCAATTTTTGAAGTGAATATTCTTTTAGCGCGGTACGCATATTTTTAGATGAGATAAAATCTCTGAACTCGCGACCATAATCATCATCATCATCTAACGTTGATTCCGGTCATCTACAGGTCTTATTAAATAATGCTGTGTAATCAATTAGGACTCTTTCAGTGTAGATTTATTTTTCATCATCATCATCATTAACGTCGATCCCGGTCAATTTTTGAAGGAAAAACTTCTTTTAGCGCGGTACGCAATTTTTTAGATGAGATAAATCTCTGGACTCGCTACACCCCGTTACGATACGCAGCTATAGTGTGTGCATATATGCATGTACCAACGCGTCTAGATAAATAAATTATTAATAAATTGAGTTTTCACTTCTGTCGGCACTCCCGGAGTGCAACCCGTATTTTTTTGTAATTTATAAATTGTAGTTGAGCGTTAATGAGGCTTTTTTCAGTGGAATTTGCGCGGCAAGATCAAAAATATCATTTCACTGCAAATCACTGTCTTTCACTATAGCACGTTTACACAACTTTTATGTCTAAAAAACTACCATTTTTAAACATAAAACAAGGTTAATGTACTAGTTTCTGAATATAATATAGGTACTGCAAACGGCTGCTATCCGAGAACATCCTGCGCAAATTCCCTGTATACTTCAGCTAAGCATCACCCAGAGACAATTAATATAGAATTTCATTGCCACCGTCGTAAATATCCGCTCATATTTAGCACGAATCGCGTTTTAACCGAACAAAAACAGGTTCTCAGCAGTATTCCGTCGATCTAGTGTTGATATACATTCAAACTCATATAAATGTCAAATTTGACACATAAATTATGACGAGAATACCAAATACATTTCATTCAAAATTGAGTCTTAAAGAATAAGACTAGGAGAATACTGATTTTGTCATTTTCAACTTTCAGTCTCAATTCGATTTAATCAACTTACAGTCAATGTTAGATGCATAAAACTTTGTTACGAGAATACCTTTTTTAAGATTTAGGAGTCTGAGCTTAGATCGGAACTTAACTTTAACTGTGCTTTAATTACGAGAATCGGCCTGGAAGCAAAGAAATAATAATAAAGGGGTGTCCCAATACATACATAGTAATGCAATTTACCATAGACCTCTGAGTTATATGGGCGTTCATACAATTTGGAGGTCTTCTATACTATTATAAACACTACGACTAATTAAGGGATTCTGAGTCCGAAAACGTAATTTTTTTCGTTATGTCTGTTTGTTTGGGGTTGGAGCAAAATCCAGGCGGTTGATCACAAATGTCTTATTAAGAGTATTGTGGTTACTTTTCCAGCCTTAATACTGCGCTATTTTTCGGTTCATCAGATATAACGATACAGCTTGAACTACATATTACTAGACGCGCTATACATTGGAGAGGTCAAAGTATTTTGGTTCGTAAGTTATAATTTCATTTAGACATTGTTCAATGCCCATTGGTTTTCAGTTATGAACATACTTATATCGAGTTGCCTTCACTGATGACTAACCGATAAATAATGTTAAGCTATCTTAGTGCGATTAAATGGATGGGTAACCCTGTGAACTTTATGTTAGTCACATACAAAACACGACGCGGGCAAAAGCTAGCTTTTGCCCGCGTCCGCGATGTTATATTTTTCAAAAAATTTTATTAATGTTTTAGGTATCATCTTATATATAAGTCTCTCGTTGTAGTAATAGAATAACGTTTAGTTCACGAGTGTACACTTGTACAGATCTTCACCACCAAACAGAGCGCTCCGTCGTGAATAAGTCCAAGCCGGACATAAACAAAAAAAAATTCAGAGTGTTCGGTGCTTAGTACGTGGATAAGATGCGAGTGAGCAGTAACATAAAAATGCTTAACTACCCCTCCCCGCAGGCGAACGCGGGGGATGTTATCCATTCGTCGCAATTCACAGGTATCTAAATGTGTTTATGTGTATGCTGTATACGTGTATACTAGATCGTTCAATAAGTCCCGAGACTAAATTTGGAAATGGCGTATATATTCAAAACTCTTTTGATTTTTTTAAAAGTACTGGCCTTCAATAAAAGATGTGTGTCAAATTTTTTAAAATAGAATATTAAAATATTGATTTTACAGACATTTAAGTGACGCTACGCTTGTAGTTACGATACTCGTACAGTGAAAAAAACGAGTTTCGTTTGTTGATAAAACATTGTTTTTTAATGGGAAAAATACCGTTGAAGCACAGCAATGGCTTATATTATGCGGAATCAGCTCCCTCTAAAGCAACCATTTGTCGGTCGTATGCCGACTTCAAACGCGGTCGCATGGACACAAATGATGGGAAACGCTCAGGTCGTCCAAATGAAGCAGTGACTCAACAAAATATTAACTAAGTCCTCAAAATCGTAATGGAAGATAGGAAGATAAAAGTGCGCGAGATAGCCGAGATAGTGAAGATTTCAGCTGGTAGTGTTTTCACTATTTTACATAAAAATTTGGCCATTAAAATGGTTTATTCCAAGTGGGTGCCGCGTTTGCTTTGATCAAAAGCGATGTTTGGCGCTGATGAATCGTAATAAAAAGGATTTTTTTACGTCGGTATGTGACAATGGATGAAACATGGATACACCATTTTACTCCGGAATCCAATCGGCAGTCAGCGGAGTGGAGAGCGGCTGGTGAAAGCCGCCCGAAGCGGCCAAAGACTCATAAATCGGCCGGTAAGGTTATGGCGTCTATATTTTGGGATGCGCGTGGAATACTTTTCATCGACTACCTTGAAAAGGGGCAAAATATAAGTAGTGACTATTACATGTGCTTATTGGAGCGATTGAAGTACGAAATTGCGGATAAACGGCCTCAAATGAACAAAAAGAAAGTGATGTTTTACCAGGACAACGCGCCTTGTCACAAGTCTGTGAGAACGATGGCCAAAATTAATGAATTGGGTATTGAATTGCTTCCTCATCCCCCTTATTCGCCAGCCCCCAGCGTTTACTGGCTGTACGCAAGTCTCAAAAAAATGTTCCAGGGTAAGAAATTTGATTCAAATAGTGAAGTTATCACAGCGACGGAGGCTTATTTTGAAGCCAAAGACAAATCGTTCTACACGCATGGGATAGAAAAGTTAGAAAAGCGTTGGAGGGACTGTATCGCTCTTGGAGAAGACAACGTTGATAAATAAAAAATATTTTTTTAAAAAAAACCTTGTTTTAGTACTTAGTCTCGGGACTTATTGAACCACGTTACTAACAAAAACTGTTAAGCCCCACCCCTTTCGTGACAATGAAATGTGTTAGTGTGTTAACTAACACGAAAACACGTGGCACCAGACGGGTCCGTATAGGGTTGCATAAATTTTAGAGGCATAACTTAAAACTGCATAACGTTTTTGGCATACTCTTCGTTTCGCATAACGTTCAAACAGAATAAATCATTGGGCATACTTTATTTTTCCATATCTTTTTTATAATAATGATATACCCGCATAAAATGTTTACGCATTTTTTTTTTCACAATAACGATTACTAATCATAACATTTATTGGCATATCACTCACTCTCGCATAAAGATTACAAGCCATACATATAGAATACCATAATGTTAACGAGTAGGTACATATTTATATTTTTATATCTAAGCTTGAACTGTCTAAGATTGAAATGCCCACCGATTAAAATTGTCGATAGTCACTGGTTGAGCGGGCGAGATAAATAAATTTAAAGTGGACTGTATTTGCGGGGAAAGACAAAAATGAAATTTACACGCGATTGTCGACGGAAAAAGAAATGGATAAACAGGAATGGGCGCACTACCTTGCTGCTTGCTGCGAGATGCTGAGGTGGAGGCTGCCGGGGGCGTCCCTGGACTTGAATTCCTGGTTTCTTTGCACGAAAACACTATTTATCCGTGGAAAATACAATTAATGCGATAGTTGGTGCGGGCGCGCTCGCGGTCATTGTACGACGGACTGGTCGTCTTCAGTCGTGGTCGCTGCCCGTGAGAGGCTAGCGGCGCGAGCGTATGTACTTGCGCGCGTAATACAGCTGTCTCGCTCATCTTTTATGCGAGACAAGGTAGGTGCGAAAGAGAAATGGAATAAAGGGGAGCGTCGACAACTAATTAATTAAAAACAAATGCAGATCAGCGATGCAACATAGAAAAAATAACGCGGCTACTCTTTTATCGTTTACCGGCGCAACCAGTCACTATACTGAAGAATATATAAATAAAATACAAAAAGAAAATAGGTAGATTAAGCGATTCTATTTTAGCGCATCGCCGGCCGCTGCCGCGGCCCGCTCGGCTCGGGCGTTGTGGTCACAAGTGATCTAACAATCCTCCTCGCTTTGCTCGTCGTCGTACCTATTTACGACGTTGCTCAAGACTAGTCTAAAAAAAATAATACTTAAAATATCGTTTTATATGTTACAGCTTAAAAACTTGGGTATGTGTGAGATGATTATTTACAATGGTGTCTTATAATTTCTTAAATATTCTTAGTCAAATTATTTTTCATTTATGATTTAAACGGTTATCCATGCCTCCATTATGCGTTTTGTATTTTATGCCAAATTATCTTTAGGCGTATAACAATTATACCCTTTACATTTATGCTGATTAAAATTATGATAAAAAAATAAAGTAAGTTAATGTTATGCCAATAAAACCATTATGCGTTCATAACAATCTGCTTATCATAATTTATGCGAGAAAACTTTATGCTGAAACTGTAATGCCAAACTACTACTAACTAGAAAAAAAATATGCGTTCGAAAGGGCACCTGCACCAGACGTGCCCTTACGCTTTTATAATTACTACTAATTATAGTTTATTGTTATAATCAGGGAGTTCTAAGCTTTTTCAGTTCACAGCGCATTTAATTTTTTCAGTTTCGGTCTAGTTCAAATATGTAGTGTAGATGCAATGATGCTACATTAATAGTGCATGCGTACTTAGTCACGTTTCGCGCGCCCTCTTGAACCTCGCGCCCTAGGCTGCAGCCTAATTAGCCTAAGGGTTAATCGGTCCCTGTGTGTTAGTGCCAAATCTCTATAGAAAGCCCTAGTAAAAGAGTCACTGCTTTACTAGGGCAAGGACCAGGGACCTAGTACTGAGGACTAGACAAAAGACATGACTAAATGATATGAAAATATAAATACTGAAGACAAGGCTGTATGGACCTAGTTTCATTTGCCAGCCCAAGATAGGTGAAGACAAAAAAAAAATTGTTTTGTCCATTGTCAGTTGTCTGTCACCATTTCACCAAATTGTTTACGAAATTCCCTTTCTCCCAGCCACAATCATTGTAGTAGAGCTATTTAATTATTTATTTGGTCATAACTATGGCTCTAGTTGCCTATGATGACAGTGATACTAGTGAATACGAAGATGAGGAATCCAATAAAATAACACCAGTTGCTTCATTGAATAGCATAGCCGAAAAGAAAACTAGTCTAAAACGTGAGTGACTTCTTTAAAATTATTATGATAAATTTAGTAGATTGCTATAATATTAGTTTTTAGTTCCAGAACCAGTTCAGATACAAGTAGGCATAAAAAGAGAAGAAGATTCACAAGAATACAATGGGCCAAATTTGTTCAATCTTTTACCACAGCCGTCAAATAAGACTCCCTCTGTCATTGAAGAAGATGATGAATTCCTTCACAAAAAAGAGATTCCCACTAGTGTCAAGCACAAGGCCAAGATAACAGTGCCTTCTTTAAGTGAGGTAAGCAGAAGGTACTTAGTATGCCTACAAATTTACTGTTTTAGAAACATCAAATCTATTGGGATTTTACTGTTCTAA